>OZ010736.1:102065921-103300921 GCA_963932295.1 Tipula lateralis
ACGAGGTTCTAGGTGTCATTTAAGAATTTTTAGAAGTTTGTCCCCAGGAAAATTTGTTTAAAAATAATTATCCGGGCAGCAAATGGTACTATGGCTTTCTAAAGAGAGCTTTCCAGAAATTATAATTAAAACTCCGAAAGCGGTTACCTACTCAAGTGCATGTGTATCTGAAAAAGATATTAGAAGTTGGTTTCAGAAAATTGAAGAATAGTTTAGAGCAAAGAGGCTAATGGACGATATTCTTAGGGACTCTTGTCGGATCCTTAATGGAAACGAATCAGAGTTTTTGTTGTGTCCGAAAGCTTTTAAGGTGCCAATAACGTACATGAAACGGATGCAGGTCGAGATAAGGAGAACGTCACTGTTTTGTTCTGCTTTTCTGCTGATGCTTTCGTAGTTCTCCAAATAAAATAAATAATCTATGGCTTAGAGGCCGTAAACGGCCCTTACCGCATGTCAACTGAGACCTTACGAACCAGTGTTAACGAATGGTGCACATTGTAGGTGGTCAGCCCAACGAATGTTTTTACACACAAACGCGTTTTTATTTCATCCGGTTGCGTGCTAATTTGGTCAACGGCGGGAATCGAACTCGAGACCGCGGCGTGATGAGAAACTCTGTTAACCATTAAGCTACATCCGGCGACATTTAGTTCTCCAAAAGAATTCCGAAAGATGTCATAGATTCAATTCCGGGAATCAAGCACACGAAATCGATTCAGGTTGGATGACCTCGGAAGAGTTTTTGTTTTATATAAAAGAGGTTTGTTATCCTGCTTTGAGCGCGAAGAACGTGAAGTATCTAGTTTTTTTCATGTCGATGGCCATAACACGCACCTAACTTATGCCTTGCCCAAATTATGTGAAAAACTGAAAAAAATAATAGTTTGCTTGAACCCAATTCTACGAGGATCCTTCGAACTCTTGATGTTGCCATTTTTAGACCCTTAAAATTGAGCTGGACGCAAGAAGTTCAGCTTTTGAGAAGCGCCAATTTAGAAGAACAATTCACTAAGAAATATTTTTCAAAAGTCGTAGAAAATTATGTAAACCTAGAAACGATTATTAATGGATTTCTCACTTGTGGACTGTATCCATTTAATCCTAATGCAATCGATTATTCCAAGTGTCTTGAAAAAAACTTTACAATTATTGGCAATGAACATAAAGAAAATGTCGTAACACACGAGACGAATATCAGATCTATAAACTTTTTTAAAATTTAGTCAATTTGTAGAATGTACTAAGCTTAACCAGTAGCTGCACTCACTCAGTAGATTTTCTGCCACTATATAAGTTGTTCAACACATCAAATTACAAATAAATTAATTATTAGACAGTGTTTCACAGATAGTTTTGGGATTGCAAAATATATTTTTTTCTTTTTTTTTCAAAATATTAACATGATAAAAAAGATCTTGTAAAAAAGATGTTGTTTTCACGCTATTTCACCTGATTTTGCAATCTGATAGTAAAAAAATATCTTTCGAATCTTACGGAATATTTTAACCGTTGTACTATTACAGTCAGACCACAGTTGGGAATTTTACACAGTTGGAAAATTAAGATCAAAACTAGCAATTAAATAGTTTATATAACTGGTAAATCATGATTATTTTAATTTTTAAATTATCTCCACTTTAAAAATCAAAGTTATTTATGCTACTACAGTACCATCTGGTGTTTCCTTTGAAAAGCTCCACAATAGGACAAAAATCTTCTAGATTAGATAACAGTTTTCCAGTCAGCTGGAACACAACATAGAAACGACTTTTAGTAAGGAGCGAAATAATAATTATTGAATTATGTGAGATATAAATGGTCTAGTACATAGTTACTTACTTCTTTGAAACTTATTAGATTAGACAAGAGATGGCACAATTGTATGGAAAAAAGTTTTAGTATATTCATTTTTTACTTTACAGTAACATTACATTTTAAAAGTTAAAACCCCTGTAAATTACATTTTGTCAGACTTCCAGCTGTTACACTACTTATATAATTTAATTTGAGGTTATTTTCACCTTTAAATTTTAAACATTATTTTCAAAATTATTATCTTTAGAAATAGTAATTCTTTGAGGTGCGATGTATTCAAGTCTGCATCATACTATGTAGTCGAATGTTGCTTGATGTTAATAGAAAATTCAATTCAAATATCTCTAGTCACAAAAATTATTTACATTCTCCGAAAAGTACAAATTAATATTGAAAATTATAAGAAATAGGTTTTTTAAGGTTAAGTTCAAATTATTTGGAACTTGATTAAAAAGAAATTTATTACATCATAATTAAACAAAACAATCCTTAAAGAAACTGTTAAAATTGATATGTGTACAACAATTAGTTTGAACTAATATAAAGCATGGTGCAATACGCATCTAGAAATGAAACCCAGTACATAAATCTGCATCAACATAATATATTTAAATAAAACTACTTTCTGAAATGTCTTGTTTAATATATTCTTTGCCATTGATTGTCGGAATCGATTTTTACAAAGTATTTCCAAAATACGAATGAAAATATTCTCCGAAAATGAGACCTGGGATTTCTCGAAACATACTCTTTATCAAAAGTGTTCATTTATCAGTTTTTCTCTAAATTATAAATTAAGTAAGCTTGTTGTATAATGTCAATCATAAATTTAATTTACAAATTAAATATTTATATTAGCAAAATACAGTCACAAAGAAATTAATTAATAAAATTCTAATATAAAAGTCAAATATAATAACCATATTCCATTATAAGAATTTCCTCAGAAAGAGTTTTACGGGCGTTGTTTAGTATTCGACAAATATTTTCCGATAAGTCCCGTTTTCCGATAATTATTCTATTGTTAATTATATCTCTGGATTAATTAATTAAGTAAGAACCATACAAATTGGGTTTAAATACGCAAGCAGAAGGTAAGATCGAAGATAGAAATGTAAACAGAGTGGAAAATAGTGAAACTAAAACTTGTGGTGACCAATTAGTCACGCAAATTATCGATGAATTGTGGAAATAAATAAAAGACATTTTATTTACAATCCGATCGAGTCTTATTTCGGTTGGAATCCCTGCTAGAGTAAATGGTAACATTATTGTTGCGACGGAACATCTGGCACTTGCAGTTCCTCAGCTTAAAAATGTCGGAGTACAATTATGCATACAGCTCGTTAGTACAAAATGCACTGTTATATCGACTAGCCCCCAAACGACTGTACCCTCCCCTCCTTACACTATCACAATAAAGACTTGATTTATAAAATTGATTAAGTTAAATGACGCAGTGGTGCTGGATACTGATAGGGGCAGGATGCAAAAAGGATTTTTAACCATCTGTGTGTTAGGATAGTAACAATATCTAAAAGAGAATGACAGTTTCCAGAACGATTTACGATAGGTTTCTGAAAAAATTAAGCAGGATACAATGCTACTACACTAAAAATTGGCCCCATAAAAAAATGTACCAAAACCATTCAAATTAAGCTTTTCAAATACAGTTAACAACACTAATTAAAATCTCTTGGAATTATTTTGTGAACATTAACGTGAATATTTTAAATGCAGAGATCATCTAAAACCACACTCGTCAAATTGTTGGTTTACCACCAAACACCCGTAATTTAAATTTTAATAAAATTAATTTTATCCAGAGAGAGTATACGTATCCGTACGTATATATGTACATACATATATTAAAAATTATTTATTTTTTCTAATTAAAATTATTTTATGTCTCTTCATATATTCTTAAGAAATTAATTTTATTTTATTTTTAATTTTTATGTCAAAACTCTATATATGGTATATACATACATATATACAAAAAGAAAATTAAATAAAAATTTTGTTTAGAGAAGATCTTAAATGTTGAGCACAGAATACATACATAGTACATAAAAGCTCGAACATCCATCCAAAAGCATAAATTTAATTTTTTCCCTTTTTTTTACTTTCAATTACATAGAATTTATGATATGGTTATAAAAGTTTATATGACTCCTTTGGTAAAGATTTATAATAAATAATCCGAGTATCTAAAAAAGGAAACATTTTATATGTATGAAGACGAAATCGCAGTGTATCATGGTTAAAACGGGATAAAACATTTGCATGATGATAGAATTTTCAATTTTTTTTTTTATATTTTGATTCACTGTTTTCACATATTTTTATATTAAATTATGAGCTTTTCATGTATTTGGGCAACGAAATATTTTCATCGACAATATTATAATTTGCCAATTAAAATTCACGTTTGCTCTTTTTGACATTTTGGTACAGTATGAATTAAAAATGCAAGATGAAAATTGCAGTAAAGACAAAATTGAAAAGTAGAAAGAATGTAAGAAACTACAACCGACTCTTCGTTGGGCTATCCAATTACGATTTCTTCAGACGCATTGGATGTTACAAAACGCAGATATTCTTAAAGAGCTAGGAATGATTTTAATACTCCCGTTACGGTTCTCACCGATAGTTTTACTTACGTCGTGAGCACTGTAGTATCAAAATATAAACCTTAATAGGAACATAATTTTTAATGACTCTAGTTTACTTTATTTGGCTTCTTGCAATAAATTCAGCTTCCACATACATCTAAAGTATATCTTTGTTGACCAAAAATCGAGTGGTCAATCTTATAAAAACTTTTTATCATCATGTTTATTGGTTTATTGTCACTATAGTTAGGTAGTTCTTACCGCCCAGGTGGCGCAGTGGTTAAAGCTGCGGCAGTTGGAGCGGGTAGGTACCGGGCTCGAATCCCGATTCGGGGCAAGATACAAATGGGTTTTTCATCTTCGATCGTTTGGGCGGTGCGATCGGTGTGAAAAATTAACATACTGTGGTGGTCAAAAAATTAGGGACACTCGTGCTATGCTCAAATAAAATAAATTATATTCATTATTGCCATATAATTCTGATATCATAACAATAAATACATTAGTATTTGGTAGTCTGACCCTTATTTTTAATCACTGCGTGACATCTCCGTGGCATAGAATCTATTAAATTTTGACATCGTTGAATGGGTATAGACTTCCAGGCATTTTTAACTGCCAACCATAGTTGATGCTTATTTTTGTATTTTGTGCATACCACAGCAGTTTTTAGATCCTTCCAAATATTTTCAATAGGATTAAGATCGGATGATTGCTCTGGCCAACGTAAAAGTTTAATACTTTTGTCCCTGAAAAACTGCTTTGCTTTCCTTGATATATGTTTGGGGTCATTGTCTTGCATGAAGACCCATCTAAGGGGCATATTTTCATCAGCATACGGGTACATAACATTCCGGAGGATATCATTCACATAGATGTGCTGGTCCATAATTTCCTTTATCCAATACAATGGACCAACGCTATAGTAAAAAATGCATCCCCATAAAAGGCTGTTTCTTAACGACTGCAGATATAGGCCGATTCATCTGATGAGTGGTTTTTCGTTTAACCTCCCGTTTTTTTAGATTTGTTTCCTTTTATGGCATATGCGTGCATTTTCTTCGAACAATTCACAATGGCGGCAATCTCGCGATAAGATTTTTCTTGATTTCTTAAATTTAAAACTATCCGTCACTCGTCCGACGAAAAATCGACATTTCGACCCATTATGATTAAATAAAAATAATATTTTTCTTTAAATTTTGATAAATTTCGAAAACCTAAGGTATTAACATTTTAAAAATACAGATTTTTCACTTTATACAATAGAATTAAAATCAATTTAAACAAAAAATAATATGTCCCTAATTTTTTGTCCACGTTTTATTCGATTTATTTCTGTTTAAAGGGGAATTTCCTAAATACGTAAACCATGAAATACATTATAATAGTATTTTGTAGTAGAATTACGTCTTATTATAAAATAGTAAAGTAAGTAATAATAATAAATATTAGATCACTGACGCTGTCCCTAATTTTCTGGCCACCACTGTATATCTGAATCCCCTGTCGTGTTTAGAATTCATGTGCCGACCCATCTTCCATGTCAGTACTATAAGCTGACATGGAGCTATGCAATGCGCCGATGGTACTACGAAAAAACTCGGACCTATAGTCGTGCATAGAGTGGTATCACAACGGACCGATTGCCGGTCTAAGTGTGCGATAGCAGCCACAACAACCTAACCTAACCTAGGTAGTTCTATGTATACCAAAATACATGACGGCTTGATAAATTTTAGTCATGTGTTTTGACATTAATTATTTTCATTATTGATGAAGCGAAAAAAAAATGCTACATTAATAGAGAGTAAATTAAATGGGCACTATAATGCAAGATTACCGATATCTTCTTATAGTCTTTAGGCATCGTTAATATACATGACCATCAGCAACCGTTAAAATATTAGAAATAACATATTATCTCTAATGTTAGAAACTATAAAAATTTACTGGTCAATATGACAACAATGACGTACCCTTGAGGTGGCTGAATTCAAATCAGACCTTTCGCATCTAAATTCAATATATTTTGAGCTGTTCCTAAGTATGCTTTAAAGGCCACAAAACAATGAAAAAATCTGAATTTAAATGAGTATCCCAGTGGAGTACGATGTCTGATGGAGTGAAATGCTTACAATAAGTCTGTGTACATCACACCCACGTGTTTCAAATTTTAAATTTACAGGTGACCCATTAATGTCGCAATTTGGGCCATATGCACTATGACTCATGAGATACACAAGGCATTAAAATGTTGTTATTCTCTCAAATGACATAACGCAGAATTGTTTAATTCTATAATCGAAAATCAGTTCTGAAACTGTCATTTTATCACCTCATTGAGCATGTTTGGTATAAATGCTCATAATAAATTGACTCGTATAACTGGAATAAGAACTCACTTTTCGGCGTTATCACTGTACCAGTTTGATCGAATTATCACCAACTAGCAAAAAAGTAGTGTTCAGTTCAAAAGTAACGTGCTAGCTCTGTAATACGGGGGTCTCGGGGTCGATTCCATATGTGGTGACCAAAAATCTCGATTGGGTGTTTTTAATGTCTAGTGTATGTTGGTTGAACCGTGAGCTCTATCGACCGATGTTGAGTTCTGGAACTATTACACCGCTGTATGTTATTTAATTTTTTGTTTTTTAATGTGTTCAACTAATCAGAACACGTGTTACCATTAACAGATTTATTGAAACTATTCATATCAGTTGAATTTATATAACAACAACAAGTCCAAATGAATAAGTATTTTAAATGTATTGAGAATGGAGATACGGCTGGTGCACATCGGATAGGCTTGGGTATATACAAAAAATGGGTATGTTTTGGGTCTCCAGGATCTCTCAACTCTTTCGCGGTTCACATGTTACGTAGAACTAACCATCTGCACATTTCGTAATTCCATGCCAGTTATCTGTCAGTTATCTATCCTTCAATGTATAGACGGAATTTCTATCATACAAACCAAGTACTCACTTTATACAAAGAGTATACTTTACAAATACATACTTCAAACATGAATGTATTAATTATGGAATTCCAACACAAAAGAGTGTAGTCCATTGAACTTATTAAGAGTTTCCAAATCCATATACATATTATATTCATTTATTACCAACATCACAAAAGTATATTTTGATTATCTAAAATATCAAATTCATTTTTGTTTGAATAAAAATTGAAAATCCTCACAGGCTATACCTATCCCCAAGTATCAGGTATAGCACCAGATTTTTCCAAATTTTCAATGTAGCAAAATCTGTGAAAATGCTTTGTATATAGGTATGAGTTTGAAAATAATTGATGAATATAGATTTGAATACACGGATTATATAATTAATAACTCTAATCAATATACGAAATATTTTGTTTTTGTTATGCTAAAAAAGATTTTTTTTGTGCTGCTGTGCCTGTACCTAAAATCTAATTATTTTGATTATAATAAATGTTTATTCAAAGAAAAATGTAAATTTATATTGTTGTATATAGTCTGTATACGATACGATATAATACTATATAGAATTTATAGAATTTTAAGTGAAAAATTAGAATTTATTGGTTTTAGAGACGGTAATTTTTAAAATCTATAAAATAATAGTAATTTAGTTGGTTTACAGATAAGCATATTTAGGATAAAGCAAGCTTATGCTATACACAAAATTAATATTCAAATAGATCAGAAAATTATCTGTACAATCTAGATTAATTATACATAATTTGATATTTATATATTTACAAAAGTGCCCAGCCCACTCACAAACACATACAGATTCAAACAAATAATCAGATAACAAGAAGAAAAATAAATAAATATTTCCTTTTGCTCTATAGTTTCATTTCTTATTTCATCATCATCATCATCATCATCATCATCATGCGAAAGAAGAAATACAATTCACGTACCAAAAACAGAAGCACACACAGCATCACAAAAAAAGTTTATTAAGGTTTCATTCGTCGTATATATGAGACTTATAAGAAGTTGATGTGCATATACCATATATAGAGTATGTTGTCTTAGTTTCTATTGTAAATAATGAAAATGAGAACCAAAACGAGTTAAAATAGAAAATATTTGTATTTTCATCTATATATCACACATCATATAAGACAACAGATGAAAATTATATAAAACAAAAAATTGTTTGAGATAAATATACGAGATGTTTGTGTATATATCTATTTATACCTCGAGATATAGATCGAAGAAACAAGTACGTGTATTAAGAAAATTAAATTATTTCTTCTACCGTTGACATCACCATCGTCATCATATTCATATATATCATATAGAGCTTTTAGTAAATTTAGCTCGAAGCACAAATTTTAATTATTCACACAATAAATGACTTATTACCATAATATAAATGCGATATTATGTAAAACTCGCGCATTATATGCTAACCCCAAAAAATAGTTACATGCTCGTATCTGTTAATGACAACATATAATTGGTAATAAGTACTACACGCCATTGTAACAAACTATATATAACGAGTTAATATTTACATACACATCATTTAATTATCAGTCTGATTTTATTGTCAAATTCAGGAATTTACGAAATATATAAAATTAATTTCATTTTAATTTTGAATAATGCAAATATCAATGTCAACATAGTATGTATGTGAATATATGTAAAATTAACATGAGTTTTAAAATCGGATAGTAATTAGGATGTTGATGACATAACTATAAATAGCAATCAAGAGAATTTACATTGTAATGTCAGTAAGTTTTAAAGTTGTCGTCGTATCATTGAAACTTGCGGTACAATGGAGAATCGATAGAAAAATACCCTGATATAAAATAAGCTTTAAGCACATTTGATGTTTTATTTTAATTAATTCAAGCATTTTTTTATATCTCAACGCGTCGAACAGATCCATTTGTGTATATAATATATATATATATATATATATATATATATATATATATATATATATATATATATATATATATATATATATATATATATATATATATATATATATATATATATATATAATTACAACATTTTTTATAAAAAATTAAATGACATTTATTTATTTAATTTCTCGTCTAAGTTTGAATGATTTCTATTTATTAGAATATATTTTTTTGTGTTGTTGCTGTTAAACTTGTAAAATGAAGAACGGAAAACTTATCCTAAATTCGTTTTAAGTTGATTAAGTTGAATTATATATTTTCAACTAGAAAAACAATAGAAAATATTTATATATAAAATCATTTAGTTGTGTTGTTGTAAAAAATACTTAAATTTTAATTAAAAATATAAAATACACGAGTAGTAGAAAAAATAAAACCTAATCAATATATGTAGCAAAATGTTATTGTGTTGAGATTAAAAGACAATATTTTGAGGTTATGGTGTTTAGTTTTTGAATCAAACGAAATGGTTTTAAGCAGGAGATCATGTATGTTCTAGGAAATATTAATTGGATAAATCAAATATATACAATAAATAGAAGAAAGGATCAAAATCAATTCATCCGCTCTTTAAAAACCGACAAGTGGTTGTCGGCATGACAAAAGAGCTTTCTCTAAAACTTCACACATCAGATAAAAACTAATGATAAATATATTCATCTTATTTATGCTTATCAGGTTTTTAAATAGTAATTAAATCTAAAGGTATTTTTAACAATAAAAATATTATAATATTAATTAATATTCTCGAGCTATATAAACCCAAACAGAATAAATTATATTCCATCTTAAATTTGATATAGGAAGTTTTCCTCTCCTTTCAGTCACATCATAATATGTAAGCAACAAAAAAAAATTTGGTATTATGCAGAAGAAAATCCAAAAGCATATATTATCAGAAGATATACACAAAATAGATGATATATTATTTACACTCGATAGTCTAAGATATACAATTACAGGGTGTCTACTATATCAACAACACTGAAATGTCTAGTCGAGAATTATGGGTCGTTAATAACGCACTGTACATATAAAATAAATAATTCATTAAAACTTATCCATTTTATATAATAAAGAAACGGAAAAAATCTTAAAATATATACCTTAATTTTGTTGGATGTGTAGATGTGTGTGCGTGTGTGTGCTAATCTTAAAACGTAACGATGTAGGAAGCTTTCCATATTTTTATTTATGTACATACATATATGGTAAAATAAATTAAAAACCGGAACACATCTTGATGATGTACATATATGTATTAGACTCTATATATAAAGGCAAGATAATACAAATCTGGGCAAAAAAAAATTTTTTTTGCATAAACAATCAACTTTCTGCTGCTATCAATCAATTTCACGTTCTACTCGTACAATTTATAACAACACAACAGTTGAGGGCATAAAAATAATTTCGTATTTTGTAAATTGCCTGTAGTATCAAATTGAATCAATGAGAATTATTTAGATAGATTTTTTTTTAGATAAACCATGTATGTTTATACAAAAGAATCTCTGAAAGCTCAAAGCATGTTTGTTATATTATTAAGTTCCATGATATTTGAAAAATTTAAATCTAATTTATATCACCTGGATTTCTATTGAATGTATTTGATTTAAATTAATTGAATTGGTTTCTGGTGTGTATAGAGCGGAGTATACATGCAGATCTTTATTTTACATGTAATCCTGAATTTCAAGATTTTTTTCCTCTCAATTTTTCAGGATATATATAACAAAAGACTATACATGAATTACTTTGCTTTGCATTTTATTTATATTTCATGTTGTCTGTATTCAACTGTAAGTATCGGATATGTATATTGGAATCGCTTGGAAAAGTTTAAGAAAGAAAGGTGTAAGACGAATGATATTATATCGAGGGAAAAAATCAAATAAATTCTCTAAATGTCACTGTTGAATAATGAGAAACATTGGATTTTATGTATAGATTATAGTGTATCCGAAAATATCTTGTTTTAAATTATTCATTCGACATAAATGATTTCATGAAGTTAAAGTAAATAAGTCGGATATGACAAATGTATATATATATTAAATCAGAACCATTTATAGAGAACCAATTTTATCGAACCCGTATACATAAAAATAAAACGATATAAAAAATCAATAATTTTATATCTATATATGAATTATATTATCATAAACCAAACTAATAAAAATATTACAACGAATCGATTTGAATCATAAAAACATATAAATAAATAAATAAAATAATAATTTTCCAAATGTGAATTTAATATTAGCAATATTTTTTTTACGTTGCTAAAATATCGATTAAAATCCACCATGCATTGCAGCCACCCAACCATCGCAGTCATATCTGCGAAACATAAACCGATATAAAAAATTTGATAACAATTCAAGGTACTAACAATGTGTGTGTGTATATATATATGTGTGTAAGTATTATATGTAAAAACATAAAATCTATTAACTAGAAAATAACAAATTTTCATTTTTGTCGGTATATGTGTGTTACAACATGGGGAGGAAAAATAACCATAAAAATACGAAAGAATGTAACTTCTACAATCATAATCATTATTATAATCATAAAAATAATGTTTGTAGTGTCTGTTGATCGGAAAACTGAAAAGCGTTTTGGTAAAAAAAAAAATTAATATTATGTAGATAAGAAACAGTGTTTCGTTCTGCTTTAAAAATACCGAATCTGACACAAAAGCAATGCATGTTATAATATTTCAGGTATGGGATTTACACGGTAATTTTCGTTACCCGAAGGAAACGTTCCAAGATTTTTATATTCTAAATTTTAAATTTCTAGAAAATTGTATGAGAATCACAATATTTATTATTCACATATAAAATGTGTTTTTTCAAAATAAATCCATAATTCTCAAAAAAGTTTTACATCAAAAGAGGATTAATGGACAAAAAAATTTCTTTGATCGGGTGCCATAGTAACACATGAATTTACCAGAATTAAAAAATTTTTAGAATCGTTTCATCTCGAATAATGATTGTATAAGTGTGCATAGTATTTGCACATGTTCGGTTTTTTAAACAGTATCGAACTCAACAGATGAAAAGCTCACCATCAATCGAGCAGCAAGTATATATCCAATCCAAAAACTTTTAATGGGCTCATAATCTAGAAATATTTGCTTATTTGGTATAGATAATCAGGTTTGAATACAAACGTACAGTCTGGATAATTGCAAGCCTACGTATATAGACACATCTCGATTGAGAGACCCGAAATAAACTGGAAGATATGAGTACTAAAGTAACTCCGCAGATGACAGCAAGTGCCAGTTATATTTTTTCTAGTACCGGACTTTTGCCAGTAAAGTATTAAATAGTGTGGCACCACGCATAGCTAAGACAATGATCATCTCGAAGTTTAAATAAAAGCGGTTCATTTGTTTTATTTCATAACTCTAACTGATTAACATTTGTTAATTAAGTAATTATTTTCACTAACTCTGTCTTCGGCAGTAATACAAAAAAGCACCTCAACTGTGAGTTGTTGAAGATTTTTACTATCCATAAATAAATATATGTAGTTGCTAATAACTTTCAGAGTTGGCTTGTTGACATGGCACAGATGCCCTCGACACCGTAATATCCCAATGTTGTCATGGTTTTTGGCAAGCTTATGCTCAACATATAACAAAATTCACGCGATGATTAAAGATAGAAAACAGATTGGCCATAGTTTGTTTAATTTAGAAGTTTAATAGCTCAAATGGTGTGAAAAATCATTTTTATGGTTTTAAGTTCAATTTAGATTTCTAATTAACAATAATCATGTGGTCCTATATTAGCCGGCACAGCACTCCTCTTTACAATTAAAGGATGTTCCTTGAATACAACTCCTACCAGTATTTGATAGCGGTCGTATGACTAACTTCATGTTTGGTCTCTTTATCTTAAGCCTCAATTGAAGTAACCGTGTATGAATGGTTTCAACAGTTTGGGTGACATTCCATTTTTCTTTTTAAGATTTTTTTAACGGTTATTACCATGTCAACATCTTAAAAGCTTTGGTATGATGAAAACCGAAATATCGAATCTCATCTGCTACTATGAGTTCTTTAACACCAGTGCCTGGGTATATTATACATTACACGAGGGTTGCCTTTTATATTTCGGGATTTGGCAACCCTGGTGTTGCAATCTGTCAACTGACAGCTCTATCGTAGATTTAGAAGTTTTTTAGGTTATACGTAATCAGAACGTTTTGACATACGAGCGCTATTTGTGTTGTTTGCAGTAAATTAAAAGGTTCATTTGCCCCTAAGAATGGAATTAAATCGTGAACATTTTCGTGCGATTATTTTTACAACTTTCGACGTGGATTAACTCAGCAGCAGTGCATGAATGAACCTAACTTTTGGCGATGACACTCCATCAAGGACCAGTGTTTATTAATGGTATGGTGAATTCAATCGTGATCGGAGTTCACTTCAAGACGAATTTCGTGTAGGTCGTCTAAAACCAGTTGTTGCTCCGAACAACATTGATGCTGTGCGCGAACTGATATTGCAAGATCGTCATGTGACCTATCGTGAGATAGAGACAACCTTAGGCGTTAGTGGGACCAGCATACACTCAATATTGCATGAACATTTAACTGTCAAAAAAATTTGTTTGCGTTCGATCCCACACAATTTGTCAATCGCTCAAAAAAAGACTCGTGTCGATTGGTCGAATGAAATGCTCGAAAACAACACAAATAGCGCTCGTATGTCAAAACGTTCTGAGTACGTATAACCTCAAAAACTTCTAACTTTACAATAGAGCTGTCAGTTGACAGATTGCAACACCAGGGTTGCCAAATCCCAAAATATAAAAGGCAACCTATGTATTGTTAACGCTGTGAACAATGGTTTTAATGAAGTATAAAGCTATACAGTACTAAGTAATTTGGTCGAGCTTGCCGAGCTAACAACCTTCATAAACAAAATATTAATTTATACTTTCTACTTAGCACTTGAGTCTCATTGAGAAATATATGTTGGTTGTATTTTCATATGTCTCGCCTCTGTATTTAAAAAAAATTAAGATTCAAAAATTTCGTTTCGATTACTCAAGCGGTTTTTGTGTAAACTACAAATAACATAGATTACTTTTATTTAGGTCATAATTTTAATTAATAATTATTATTATTATTGTTAATATGTAAAACCTATAAATTAATTAATTTCTGAATATTAGATGTCTTTGACTAAGCTTTTTGACTTTATATGGTTTGAGCTTTTTTGATGAATGTTTCAAAAAATACTGCATAATTTATTATAAGATTATAATTATTTTTATTGATTTAATTTTTAAACTAATCGAGATTTTCGTTTGGAACTTACATATTTACATATTTTATTAAAAATTATTTTAATGAATTGTTATTATGATAGGAACCAGAGTTGTAAACATAAAATGAAAAATTAATTTAAATTTTAAATTTATTTTTGAACATTCAAAAATTGCGACATTTACATTGATTCTAATGGGAAAGTGTCACATGGGCTTAATCTAAAATATGGCTCTGTATTCTAGATGGCTATGAAATAACTTAGAGTTACATCTTTAGCGTTACTTAACTTTTTATAGTACATATCCACGAAGAATTCGTATTATTACATAGACAATCTATCAAATGTATTAAATGAAACTTACTGCCCAGGTGTGTTAACGCGGTGGCAGTTGGAAGGGAGGTACCGGGTTCTAATCCCGATAGAGACAAGATGCAAAAAAGGATTTTTCACTATCGATTGTTCGGGCGGTGCGATCAGTAGTGTGAATGAACACACATGGGCCGTCCCATCATCCATGTCAGTACTATAGGCTAACGTAAATCGGACCTATAACCATAAAAACAGTGGTATCACAACGGACCATCGTCGGTCTAAATGTGCCGTAGCAGCCACCCAGAAACAACAACTTAGTTTGTATAAATAATAATTTCTATATAATAACTTTTTAATGAAGGTCATGAATGTCAGTTGAGCGAGTACAATTATATATACCTCTATACATTGTTGCAATCGGTCCAAGCCAACCTCCATGTCATTGTTATGTAGACGATTGTGCAGATAATACGATGTGACTGTAACCTCTATCCCTACTTCTCTTGTTTAGATGGCAAGGGCGTAAGGTAGCAAATAGAAACAAATTGTAATTTAACTCAATAGCAAAATAGGAAAATGTTATGTATTTGCAAAATTTAAATAACCTCTAACAATTTATCTGGCATATCCAATTAGATGTGCGTCTAAGAAAATTTCCCAAAATTACGTAAAACTGAAATTGATATTCATTATACACAAGAAAACAAGTGACGAAGAGTATAATCAGCATAATTGTATTGAAGTCAGTGTCGGCTCTATTTAACAATTCTATGGTGCAGTACAACAAAATAAATTATTAATTTAATATAAAATAATTAAATTTATAATATAATACATTTTCTAAGTATTATAAGTAAGTTGTCCTCAAAGAAAATACCAACCTATAAATAAAACGTCTAACACTGAGTTAAGATCATATATTTTCTTCAGATGATTATTTTATATTTGTATCACACGAAAAATTAGAAAGAACCGTCTGTGGGAAGATTAAAATTTTCATAAACCGAATTTTTATTAATAACTTTTGATAATACGAAACATGTGGGATTAGAAAAGTTGTTAAATATTTAAAATGTCTGGAAAATTTTTCTTAATTTTACATATTGATATGCAGGATTTTGGGATCTTATAACATTTATAATTTTAAAATATTTTACTATTATACAAAATATCAATGTTATTTTCGTCATTAAAATTATGTTTTATTTCGATGTGTGAATTGAGTTTTACTCAAACATTAATGATAATTATTATTCAAAGCGGAAAATTTATTTTACAAGGACTCACACTTTTTTTTTAATTGTTGGTTCTTCTTATGTTATAGGAAGTTCGTATTTATCAGGAAATTAATGGAATAAATATTTTATCTTGTTTAGTGCGTTATCATGCTTTTGTGATTGGTGGAATGGTTAAGTTTTTGTTTGGATCACTTAGCTGCAATGGGCCATATCCATGAGAAACCAGAATAGTTAAAACCTTATATAACAATGAGTTTAAATACGTCGATCTCACATAGTTTTGAAATGGAGACGATGTGTCCCTACAGCAGAACTGATATAAAAGAAATTTAACAATTATCTATATATATATATATATATATATGTATATATATATATATATATATATATATATATATATATATATATATACATATATATATAAATAAATAAATACATATATATATATATATATATATATATATATATATATATATATGTATGTATATATATATATATATATATATATATATATATATATATATATATATATATATATATATATATGTATATATATATATATATATATATATATATATATATATATATATATATATATATATGTATGTATATATATATATATATATATATATATATATATATATATATATATATATATATATATATATATATATCACAGAAAAATTTTACTTAGAGCTAAAAATGTTATTCTTTGAATCAAAGAATTTTCGGCTATAGATTTTGCGCAAAACTTTTTCCATTTTATTCTTAAATATGTAAAATATATGGTTTAATTATTAATTTAAACTTTCAACTAAAATCGTATAGCTATAGAGTTACAACTTTCGGTTATTTCATTGAAACTATTAGGCTTTTTGTCCGAAAGTTTTTCCAGTAGTTTGATTTTAAGTTTGTTGTAAAATGTTTTAGGCAATATCTGCATAGGTAAGAATTTCTAGCCTTTAATTTAACAATAACAAATGATTAAACAAAAAGCATTATATTTTAAACCAAATGAGGTAGCACTAATTTGAAAACAAATTTTTTTAAAACTACTAATAAATTTTTAACCTTTATGCATAAGTATCATAATACTATTTAGCTAGTATCCAAATTTTTCGCTCCTACAAAAATGTCATGATACAAAATACATCCATCAAAAATATATTTAACCTTTTCGTAATTTACTTCAAATATTTGAAATGGTTTTAAATAGTAATTTTAGCTTTGTTTTAGCGAATTTCACATAAAAACGTTTAAACATCGAGTAAAATAAATTGGTTTTGATTTAAAGGTTTTGTTCTTTAAACGATTAATCTAATGCGGAGTACCAAATAAAGAATTAAGCGTTTTATAAGAAAAGTAATCATTTAAAAAAAAATATTATTTTGTGGTTCAAAGACTTTTATTAAAGACACGAATTATTATATTTTACGTTATTTAATGTTTAATAATTATAGAATTTAAATTAAAGGTAGATACCTTTCAGTTAAAAAAAATAATTTTTAGTATTAAGCCTTTGAGCCTTTCAAAAGTTTCATTTATGCGCAATATAAAATAAAGAATATATAACTTCTTTGAATCAAAGATAAAATAATTTAATATTAAATACTGCTACTTTGAATCAAAGATTTTCTTTCAAAAGATTCAAAATTTTTAAAATGAAACTCCAACTTTTTTCTCAGTGATATATATATATATATATATATATATATATATATATATATATATATATATATATATATATATGTATATATATATATATATATATTTATATATATATATATATATATATATACATATATATATATATATATATATATATATATATATATATATATATATATATCTATATATATATATATATATATATATATATATATATATATATATACATATATATATATATATATATATATATATATATATATATATATATATATATATTTATGTATATATACATATATATATATATATATATATATATATATATATATATATATATATATATATACACACGGATGTAAGACACCTAATAATAAAGAGATGAGGAAGAATCAAGAAATTTAACTTAAGATCTTCAAATTAACTCTACTTAGGAAATATTTAAAATTGGCACTCCAATGCCACCCAGCAAACTCTAGGAATACTGAAAATCAAATAAATAAATAATTGGTTGAGTAATAAGAGCTACATGGATTCTTAAGAACCACAAAGAGCGAGTCTTTTTACAACTGAAATAATAAATACAACTTTCCAACGCGTAATGTGACGTAAATTTACACCTGATACGTGTAAGATTAAGGAACAAATCATGCCAAGAAGTGTGGAACAAAATCAATGAAACCTAATATATCATCTATAGTTCTAGAAATCGTAAGCCGTAATTTATTTCAGGTATTTTAATTCTGGCAACACTCGTTAGAGAGAGGTTGGTTGCTACTGAATCTTAATATCTTGCAAATATCTATCATCTCAAACATTTGATTTTAAGTAACTTGTATTTTAATCAAATATTCCAAGAAATTAACTAACTTGGGTATTTTTTTGAGATAACTGTACATAATTTGTAAGTGGAAATAGACAATAATATTTGAACATTAAATACTGAACAGAAAAAATAAATTGTAATGAACTCGTTGCCAATGAAATCCAATTAAACTGTACATATTGCCAATTACAGTGGTAAAAACAATCTTCAATCAATTATAAACTTAATTTAGTTGAAAATAAGAAAACAATTGACTGTGAACAATTTTGTCAAACAATATATTGATGATTGCAAGATAACACCAATAATAAAATATTTTCTGGAAAAGAAAACAAGAGGTTAACAATTTTCCAGTTTTCCAATTTTTTAACGATACTACCTACATACATACAGAGTGTCCCAGTAAGAAGTTCAGATTTAAAAATTTGATAAAACAAAAATGGAAAAGTACTATCAGGACGATTAATGGAAAAGGTTTGGATACAACGTCTCGGTCCAATTTTTGAGCACATTTTGGAGAATATGAGTGGATTTATTTCGGCAATGATTGCTTCAAAATTAGGTTTCAAACGATCAATTCTTTGTGGATTGTCCGTAAACAGTTGTCTTCCAAGGCACTTTACAAATAAAAATCCATGGCTAATAAATGACAGCAACACGCAATGAAATGCGACAAATCCGGAAAGATGATTTTTTGAGTAAAATAATCATCAATTTCGAGTTTGTCGCAGGTCCACACAACGAATCGATATGGAAGACCGGCCGATGTTAATTTTCGATGCACGATGGCGAAATAATTTTCTCGAACACAACGATAACGGGTAAGTAAAACTCACTTTATGCACAAACTTCTTGATACCGTTGGGAATGAGTCACGTATTTTGACCAAATTATGTAGACATTTTATAGCGTTTTTTGGCTAAACATTTTGAAGCATTAAACGACTCATTTCGTGAACTAGAAAAAATATACTGAGCTTTTGTCAAAGAAAGAGTCACAATAGTGTTGCCAGAGCCAAAATGAATCAGTTATTGGGACACTCTATATATTTTCACAGAACTTGAAATTTAAATTAAATATTTCCAGACAGTTCTGTATCAGAATAATCATGGATACGAAAATCACTGTACTGCCATGCAATTAGTTTCTTATAAAACGATATATCGAATAAATAAAACATTCCATGATTGTTGCACTCGAATAATTGCAAAATATATTAAAAAACAAAGGATTTTTGTACCTCATCAATAAACAATGTGTGTAATGGAACTGCAGTACATGATGAAAATTGTTCACAATCCTTATTTAAGGAACTCCACAATAAAAATCAATTTAATAAAAAATTTAATTCAATATTATACGCTAATCAAACTTTAGATTTAGTAAAGAGATTATGTCGATACTGCAAAAGCGTTACCATAATTGTTCAATCAACGAATGTGGTATAAAATAAATTTTCAAAACTTTCCCATCATAAATACTTCGTTTTTATTTAGTCATTCATCACCTGAAAAAAAATTTTATCCAATTTTTCCTAATACAACAACAATACGTAATATGGACAAAAACATTGGATAAACTTTACTCGATACTCGTAGATAGATAGATAGATTGAATGAATGAATGATGTTGGCTGATGTACATACAATCATAGCATCCTAAATAAAGAAGCCGCAATGATTGACCCTTTAAATTTATCGAGCTTTTTTATGGGGTCTAGATTTTCATACACTCCATAAGAACTAATGTAAAATTGAAGATTTTTGGCTCAATTTTAATGAATGAAAAATACTGACAACAAAAATTATTTTTATATCAAAATTTAAATCAAACATTTTCATATAACATATATGGAAATCAAATGAAAATACGAATTATTTTAATAGTTATGATAAAAATAAAAACAGTTTGATTTATTCAATTTTTATACATGTATATGTTATAATTGGTTCTAAACGCCGTATAAAAATATATAAAACGAGATCAATGACGTATGAACTACGAAAAAGAAACATATACTTCAAATATTGAATAAGAGATGGCACTTTATAACTTTAATAATATAAATCGTATTTATTGATATTTTAAAGCATATTGTTAATGAGATAATACGAAGTGCACAATTAAAATATCCATACATGTTAATGAAAGTGAATACTTCAAAAATTATTTAAATTTTTTTGATTTCCATTCAATTGTTATACTCGATACAAGATGGTATTATAAAAGACAGCAGTTGTTAAACTCGATACAAGATGGCATCATAAAAGTCGTTACGATTTTCAAAAGTGTGAATTTTTAAAACAATTTTAAGTATTTGAATTGTTTTTTTTTTAATAAAATACATTTATTTAGGCACAAACAGCATTTAACAGCAAAACGGTAACTCTTTAGCTTCGTCCACAGAATAGTATTCAATGGTTTCAATTTTGTTTCATTAAATGAATTATCATGACTATGAGGACGATTTATCTCAATTGGATATGACGCATTCATGTATGGTTTTCTTCAACATATATATTTATTGATTGTGTTGTCTAAATTCTGTTTTAAGACATTGTCATGAGCACATTTAAACGTCAGTTGAATATGAATTATTTTATGTGATTTCGTTAAACAGATGCAGCTATTGGAATTCTGTTTACAGCTATTGCCATGTGCACATGAAAACGTATGACAGATTTTTTGGCCGAAAAAGTAATAAGAAGAAAGTGGATTTTAAAACTTATTTTTATTACAAAACATATATGAAGAAATCATTAATAATAATAATATATATGTTTATAATTTTAATATATATATAATATATATATATATATATATATATATATATATATATATATATATATATATATATATATATATATATATATATATATATATATATATATATATATATATATATATATATATATATATATATATATATATATATATATATAATATAATTTTAATATATATTTAATTAATTATAATATATATGTTTTATTATAAGAAATAATTTATTATTGTCTACGGACGGGATAACCTATAAACATTTTGTGAACAATTTTTGACAGCAAAAACAAAAACAAAAATAAAAAATATTTTTTTTACTTTTTCTTTGCTGTACGCTGTTCAATTTTTTAGTAATAAATATGAACTGTAGGGCGATTTTATTATTTTTTTAATGACGTCACAACTTATTGATGTGTTAGTAAATATGGGGTATAAACTTTTTAAGTTCAATTTCGATGATTGCGGCTTCTTTATGTAGGATCGCTTTGATACAATACATGGTTGGGGTGACGTTTTAATATTAAAGTTTGAATTTTTTTTTTTCGTTCGCTTATACAAAATTGAAAAATTCAACATTAAAATGATGACGAAAAAAGCCATTCGATTTCATTTTTGGGGCCAAATAGTTTGGGTAGTTTGAGAAAAACTAAAAGCTTTCGAACATATATATGAATATAAATTTATATAATACCGAATACTCGTATCGGATGGTAAAAATGTTGATTGATAGTCGAATATGTAAAAAATAATGGTGATACATATATACTAGGATTGATATGTATGCACATATATAGAGCAAAACGAATTGAAGTATTTATATTTTTTTTTTCAATTTGTCATTTTGAGATAATCATGTAGCTTATCTAGATATATTACTCGTATCTAATTCATTTGATTAGTTTATATTTATGTGTTTATGTATAATACCTTATTTATTCATTATAACGTATGTAATTATAAATGTATGTAAGTATGAGATGGCCGTCAAACATTTGCTTACCTGTAAAATAAAGAAAACATAAATTAACTTTTAAGTTATTATCAATTAAGTAAATAAAAAACAATAAGTGCAAGGTCACGAAGAAGCAATGTGTTAGGGAATTCGCATGATTCAAGAATTCGCAGTAAACTCTTGATCTCGTGATTGAACAGAACTTAAACCATATGATTCAACACTCGAATGTAAGAAGCCATCTTTCGTACTCATCCGTCAAGGTTCAACTTTCACATCCATACATGACAACGGGTCTGATCAACACTCTGTACAATTCCAGCTTATCCGCATTTACAAGATATTTTGATTTCGGAAGTGGACGTAGAGGATATAAAGCCCGATTGCCAGCGCAAGGCGAACTTTGATATGCTCTACCACACTATATTATCGTGAGTAATGAGAGATTCAAGATACTTGAATCTCATAACTCCTGATCACTACGGAAACCAATTGCGTCTTGGTATCGAAAACCAAAGACCATATATTTGGTTTTGGACTCGTTGATTTTGAGACCAACGGAACCTGAATACTGCGTTTCAGTGGAGTTAAGTATCTCTTTCACTCCATTACCATTGAATCCAATCACACAGATATCATCTGTATATACAAAAAGTTAATCGGACTGTCGGAATAAGATATTGTCAGTCTACACACATGTTCGTATTTATTAGGCTTGCTTGAAATCTATAAGAATACCTGATGTACGATGTTTCATAGTACTTGGAAAGAATCATCCGTAGCGAGAAAACTTGATCAGTGACTGACCGATTTGGACGGAATCCTCCTTGGTAGACACCGATTATTTCCTTCGCCAGTGGAGTAATTCTTTCCAAGATAATGTGTGACATACCGCGATAATTCTCGCATTTAAAGCGATCACCTTTCTCAAATAATGGGCATAACACGGCCACTTTCTACTCTTCAGGCATAACTTTATTTCGCCATACCAATCGGATAAGATCGTAAAGACAACTCGACAAGTTAGTCCTTCATATATCAGGAGCTCCGAATTAATGCAATTAACTCTTAGTGAACGACTTTTTTGTGTTACGAATATCAAATAAACATTTACATTTAATTAATCGATAATTTGCTTATTGATGAATTTCGTTTTCGAAAATTTGACAAAAAAAAGTTTTATTTTCGTGTCATGAATAAAATTATTTGAGAAATAATTTAGTTTCCAAATTAAGCTTTTTCTCGGTCACAAACAACTCAAGTATCATTAAGCTTATTTTATTTAATATAATTCAAAATGAAATTACACCTCTCACACCTATTATCTTGTATAAAGTCTCGACACACAAAAATAAAAGAAAATTAATTTAATTTTTCTTTTGTTGTGTACTCAAAAAGTACACGAATAAATTACAGGAAGCAAAACGATGGCGCGCGCATACAAAGAAAAAAGCTTATTTCGAAAAAAAGAAATTTTTCGAAAACTCTTCAGCGTTTTATTACGAATTACTTCCTTTTTGAAGTAAAACAATAAAAAGTAAAAAAAAAATGTTTATTGGATGGTCTCTAGGTAGTTATTAGAATAAAAATTAAATTAGAAAGTAAAAAAGGATTTCAAATGAATAATTAATTTTATTTTTGAATATTTTAGAATTAATTTAAATAATTAGTTTTTTTTGACAGAAGCAAAAAACTGTTCTTGGTTTCTCTAATCAAAATTGATACTTTTGTGTACATACAAAAAAATGTTAGATCTACCCCTTCTTCATACAACATCAAATATATATTTACTGTTCTTTTGTTTTTAGGACAAGGTTGAAGATGTTTACGACGCCAGGTAGTTTTTCTTATTTTCCATTAAGCTAAACTAATTTATTGCATTGTGTGTATACTCGTATCGTTTGTCAGATTGTTAGTTCATCATTTTCTTATTGAATTCTAATTTATTTTTTGTTCTTTCGTTTTTGACAATCTTGAAGAATTTAACGCTATAAAAGAAAAGTGGGCAGAGCCAAATAAAATTATTATAGTATTTTCCACTCGATTAGTTATGTGTGGAGACGCCTTATAATTTCGTTTATTGAATAAATAACTTTTATTAGTAGGTTGAGTTTGGCATAATTTGTCAAACTATAACTAAGCGTTTTATTATTGTAACAGAATAATAAGTATTGATTTACCTATCAGTATTGCTACCTAAGCTTGTGTTGTGACGTAAATTGTTTACTAAATAGCTCAAATAACAAATAAAAATACTTTTCTTATAACTTATTACGTAAAACTTTGATGTTTAAATTCTATTTAAAGAAAAATTGCTACTGATGTAAAATCGATAGAAGTTCCATCGTTTTAAACATGTGAGTACCGTCTTTGTACTTGAAAACAGATAATAATAGCACAAAGTACAACTAGGATGATGGATGGAATGAAGCTTTTAATTGAGAACGAAGTTGCAGAATCAATAAATGTTAACATTTTAAAATTATTTGAAAACTCAACAAGCAAACTACTTAAGTTGTGTACTAACTTAAAGTCGAAAGATTTCAAAAGCCACAAAAAGAAAATTTTGAAAACCATAGGCAACATCGTGACAACATCTTCTTACATTTGCTTAATTGGGTTATCAGTTGAATTCCAAATAGTAATCCAATCGTTCATTCCAAATAGTAATCCAAAATATTTATTTGAAAAATTGACTTTTATGTCTGAACGTACCATGAACTTCCTTACTTGTAGTTATTTATTCAAAATGCTTATTTCAACACTATTAATTTCCAGTGTAATGCTAAATAGAATAATCTACCAATTAATATTAAAGATTCAATAGTTTTTAAGATTAATCTACCCTAGAAGCTTATAGACAAAACTTATACACATCTTCCTCCATCTTATTACACTTTTTCATACATAAATAGTATTTCATATAGAAAAATCTATAAACCTTGTAACGTGCTTTAATAATTTCATGTTTCTCGCTAAAATATGTAACTCTATTTAATAGAATATATATATATATATATATATATATATATATATATATATATATATATATATATATATATATATATATATATATATATATATATATATATATATATATATACGTAAATGCCTGCAATTTACTAGATTGGGTTAATTTCTGGCTATTTTTTAAATTGTGTACCACTAGGTTGTTAATTATTAAATTAAATTTCATTTGGTATACAACTGGTACAAAAATTCTAAAGATTTACGTATAAAAAATGAATTTACTCTGTTGTAAAAGTATTTGTGTTTCAAATTAGGGAGAGCTTTCATAAAAAACGTTACTAATTTATATTATTTTGTTTATTTTATTTCAATTTAATATGTGGTCTGCCCACCTTCACTTACCTAATCACATTTAGCCTTCTGGGTATGGTGTTAAATAATTTGGAAACAAATTATAGAGGTGTTTTATTCTACTATCTTGCTTGCTTATCCAACTCTATGTGGTATATTTCGTTTCAAATAAGCCTTAACATTTGTTATAATGTTAAAATCCAGGCTTTAAGGTGGCCAATTTATGCATTGTCCAAACAACAAATGAAAGAGAAAATACTTGTATTACTTGAAGTATGCGTACAAATGGAAGTTTAAATAAAACGCAAAGTTGTTTCGAAAGTAGCCCCGGGATTTTGTAGAAACGTTCTGTTTACTAACGAATCTTTGGTATCGTTAGATGGACCTTTGGGCCACAAATTTTATTATGTGGAGCGAGAAAACGTAATCAAACGTCAAGGCGGTGGAGTACATATTATGATTTCGCATTTTATAACAACTTCGGAGTAAATGTTGTCTAGGAAACTTAACAAAAAATTATTTGACTAGATTTAATTCTTCAGCACGACAATGCTATTACATAAAGGATTTGTTATGACGAAGTTTTTAAATGATTTTGAACAACAACTCATAAATTGACCACCGCAAATCCTCGAATTGTAACATTATAGAAATCTTTGAGTATCCGGAAACTAAAAAAAAAGTCGTATCGTATCTCGCTAGATATTTAACTGTAAACATATTTTAATATGTAAATACATAGGTTACATCATCGCGTAGACGACAGTAAATAATTTTCACATTTAAGTGATTATTAGAACGCACTATGATGAAAAATAACTACCAAAATTGAAGACAATAGATACTTTTCTTGTATCAACAATAAACGTATTGTAATGAAAATGCAACTTGTTGTAGATATAGTTAGGTACCTCGAACATGTTCCAGCATAAAAAAATGCACAGATGTAATTACTTTTACGTTGAAGATGAAAAACACCCTGTCACATTGGAAAAGCATTGGTTTAAAGCGTTGGAATAATACTGTTTTATCTAGATAAATGTTTATTATCAGCAGCTATTTACGTAACGTAACGAATTAATAAAAATTGGACGACAAAGGAGAAGAGATACGACAATGTAATTTGGTAACCATAGATCTCAATCGATAACATACGACTTGGTAATACTGTAATTCTAAAGTTGTTCTGAATTCTGTCAAAAAGATGAAATAAATAGTGCCTAGGTAAGAATAATACTTTATATATATATATATATATATATATATATATATATATATATATATATATATATATATATATATATATATAAAAATATATATAATATATATATATATATGTATATATATATATATATATATATATATATATATATATATATATATATATATATATATATATATTACACATTTTAATTCATCAATTTCCAATTAATGACCGATGAAACAAAATTGAATTTATTTGGTTCTGATGGCCGACATTATTTACGATGTTCATGTGTGTTGCCACAGTACACGAAAAAACAATTAAACATTATGGCATATGAAACGCTTTCTTCTGGTATGGTACAGGTCGAATTTATTGAATAAAGGATCGCATGACAGCGGATGTTTACGTCCAAATATTGGACGACGTCTTCCTGAAGTATGCTGAGGAGACAATGCCGAAACTTTTCAGCAAGATAATGACCCCAAGCATACCTCGAGTAAGACTAAAGCGATAGTAAAAATTGACGTTTTGCAATGACCAGCACAGTCTCCCGGCCAGAGTCCGCAATAGAGAATTTGTGGAATGAACTCAAATTAGTCATAAGCCGCAAAAAAAACTGCAATAATCAGGGGTTGTCTAATGCTATTAAGGCTGAATGGGAAAAGGTACCGGTAATTAAATGCCAGAGGTTTTGCTAGTCCATTGACCGTAGATACCCCGAAGTTCTTTAACGAGGTTATACTACCAACACTGAAAAAAATAATTGTTCAAACGGACCTAAATTACATTCACATTGAAAAATTCCTTATCAATATACAACCGACAAAGATTCCTATCAATGAGATTTACAAACTTATTACTAGCTAAAAAGTTCAACAAATATATTATCAATAAGAAAAGCGAATTTATCGATTGGAATATTTTATATTTTGATTTTAATAGATTTCTTATTGAATAATTCTGTTAAATTAACTTCATATGTTTCGGTATATGCACATAAGTATGTTACAGCAATTTATGAATTTAATTTAAATACATAAAAATACATGCTTAAAAATATATTGTAAAAAAACAAAGCTTTCTTAATTTGGAACATTCTTCTGGGAAGGCAACATTCATTTTGAACCACTATAATCATCCTCCCCAGTTATTATAAATGAGTTCATTTTGTTTTTAAGACCGGTTTGCGATCTCTCCTCCTATGGATGTAATTTTCATTTTTTACTTCAGGTTTTTTTACCGGAGTTGTAATATAATTCCTTGTTGCTTTTTGTTTAATGTTCTAATTCTGCTTTGGCCGGTTTCGATGTGTTGGATGACGTCATATTAAATAGGTGTGCGATCAAATAGATCAAATACATCTTTTCGAGCGTATGTTACCTAATTTTACGTGCAACTATTGTATATATACTTTCAGTCGAGTACGTTCAGTGTTAGCGATTTACAAGAATGTACGCGAAATATCGGCCATTTTCGCCAATTTTTATTTTCTCATCGTTCTAGATTGATGTTCACTTTGATAACAAACTAATCAGTAAAACCATTAAAAAAACTGATAAATTTATCATAAAGAATACATTTTTATCATAGTGATAAAATATTGTTAAGAATAATGTTCATTAACAATAATAAAAAATTATATTTTTGTCGAAAAATAGAAATGAAAGTATAACTGTAATATTCTAATTCGAAATGAAAATAAATTATCAGAATGAAATAATATTTTCAATATAACAATAAAAATACAGACAAATATTTATCAATAATTTTGTCACTAAAATTTATCATATTTCATATCATTTGGTTCAGTGAAATATTCGTTCTATTTTACCTGAATTATATGCAAGTAAAAGTGAATTAAGGCTGTAATTTAAGTTTAAAACATCTACTGTGCTATTTTTATGAACTTACTAAGGATTTTATTCACTACGGAACAACTAGAGACTGCATGGAGGAAGTTAAAAATGAAGAAAGATGCTGGACTGGATCGGATCCCACCGGAGGCGATCAGAAGTGCATCTGACATCCACTCAAAAAGAATCTTGGATGTTATATATCAAACTTTTCAACATGGAGAATAATCTCGCATATGGAAGTAAGATCAATAATATTGTATGCGGATCCGAAAATTGGACACTGCAAAGGCCCGCGATCAACTAGAGCGCGAACAACGAACTATAGCACGACAGGTATGTAGTGCTTATAGAACAATCACAAAAGCGGCAGTCTTCACAATATCTAGCATGTCACCTTTTACGTTAGCGGCATAACACAGCGTCACAGTACTCAGCGGGACTCCTAAAGAAAGCACCAAACATGAAAAAATGAAACAATGGCAGAAACGATGGAAGAAAGCAGACATTGCGCCGTGGACTAGAAAACTGTTTCCTACAGTCAAAGAGTTGGTAGAGTGTAAGCTTCTTGAAATCAACTTCCATTTAACGCAATTCATATCCGACCATGATTGTTTTAATACTTATTTCTTTTAAATACACATTAAAGAAAGACTTTGTTGTTTCTACTGTGATGAAGAGGATACACCATAACACACTATTTTCACTGTGAATGGTAGGACCGGAAGCGTCGTGAGTGTACTGATCAAGTAGAGCAGCTGACACTGGAAACTATTATCCCTAAGATGCTGATGGAGGAGCGAAATTGGAATACCATCATTACCATGATAATGACGATATTACGTCAAAAATTGAAAATACTACATGAAGCTAACAACATAAACTAATAAGAACATGAACATCCAACGCCAAACCCCAATTTTGGGATCCCGGTCATGTGGAGGAGCGGAGGGTGGGGTATCGTCAGGATATATATATATACATATATATATATATATATGTTCATTAAAAACTGATATATTTAAGGGTTTGTGTACAACACAGCAGCGGAAAAACCGAGGAAAACCTCTAAAAACTAATTTTATTTATTGTTTTATTTGTTTTATATAATATTTATTTAATGAAACTTTTATAATTCCGGTATTCTGTTTTTTTAGACATAACATAATTTAATTTTTTACTTCAGCAATAAATTTTCTTTTAATTTATTTTTATTTCTATTTGGATTATATGGTAGAAAGACTTACTCTTAAATGATATATTAATGTTTTTGATGCGATAAGAAGTGTTTTGGTTTATTATTTTATTTTTTTGTGCGCTATGTATGGTATTTGTTACGATCCTAAGTGTGGTTTAAACACCTTAAATTGTGTGTGCGGCAAAATTCTGCTATATTTTAATGGGATTTTCGTTTAACTGATAAAAATTTAGTAGACAACGGTTAGTAAATCAAAAAATAACCTCGGTTTTTATTGCTTTTGTATATAAAAAGTAAAAACTCTCTTTCTTGGTAAAATCAAAAATAAATAAATAAACAAGAGGTCGTCGAAGTTGTGTTGATTTGATGCCACTATATATCGGTTATACGTTAACCAAAAAAAAAAAATTTCCATTTAAATGACAACCCATTAAAATTTCATGGAAAATTATTTATTATTATAACAATTTTTTTTTTGTTTTCTAACAACAAAAATCTAATTTTTTTTATTTTTATTTAAAAACATTGAAACCTTTTTTTTGTTGTTCATATTATTTGTAAAGTCAAATTTTAAAATAACATAATTTTTTTATTCAATGTTATTTCAACTTTAGTTTAAAATTACAGCTCCCATGAGTATGAACCAGAAGCATAGGAAAATATTTGCAAATTTAAATAAGATAAAACTCTAGCACTGGTAGTATAAAAAAATATTTTGGGTAGATGGGTGAATTTTTGGAAAATAACAACAAAAACAAAACCAGAAAACTATATATACATACATATCCATAAGAATGTTGAGCAAAAAGAAAATCAAAGAATTGTTTTTATTCAAATTTGTTAAGACATGAAATAAGATTACCCTTATACAAAACAGAATAGAAAACTTATGGCACACAAGACGAAATCTATAGTGAAAAAGCTGGTAGTGTATAAAATTTAAAGATTTTGTGTTTTAAAGAATGCGTCATTTTCAATATTCGAACATATTTCCTACCGCTTCCCTAATAAATCGACAGTTAGTTGATGTGATTCAATTGTGCGTTAAATTTAAATTAAAAAGTTTTAATAAATAAATAAATAAAAATTGTTTCGTGTTTAAATTCCAAATAAAAATGTACAAAGTGTTAAGCAATTTATTTTATTTGTTTATATTTATCAAGTAGAAAAGTAAATTAAACTTTAAATTTATTCTGGTTGGTTAAAACTCTTTTTGATGTGACGAAGATATTTTGCTTGTCAACACCATTTTGACATCGGTATCGGTTTAGTTGTTGACAGCCAAAGCAACACATAATAACATTTATTAAAGAATGTGACAAAACCTCTCGTAGATTTGTTTTTTCAACATGATTAAGTCCTATAAAATTTCTAATAAACAATTGGTATTTTAGGTCGCATAAGAGTACTAAGCTATTAAAAACTGTATCATTAACAACATAAATAATAAATTACAAAACGCTTTCGACCATTAAATGTTAGTAGTTGTTGATAAATAAATTCGACTTTCCCTCATAACAACTATTTGATTTATAGGCCATTCTAGATAAAAGCTTTGAGTATAGTTAACAATTCACTGAAAAATGTACTGGTTTTAACTAAATACCAATTTTATGAAAATGTGAACGAGTCTGTGGCAAAATCTAGAATAAATTATGTTCGAACCAATTATAACGATTGGTGCACATTATAGGTGGTCAGCTCACGAATGTTTTTACACACAATCGCCGTTTATGTCATCCGGTGCATGTTAAATTTTAGTCAACGGCGAGAATCAAACTCGAGACCGCGGCGAGATGAGAAATTCTCTTAACCATTAAGGTGACATGTATGTTATTCAATATTTAAATTATTTTTTGGGCACATTGAGTCATAACTCCAGTCATATAACTTTATTTCGTTACAATAGTTTTGATCATTGATCAGCTGTTCGATAAAATTAATTTTTAAAGAGATGCGAGTGATATTGGTGATGATGGTAAACGAGACGGAAACAATAAGAAAATAAAACACTAATGGTTGGGTGATGGTGAAGACAAGAAAATGGTGGTGATGACCAGTCAAAATTTGGAATTATCTAGAAAAAGATCACAAAATTAGAAAATCAAATTTATTAAGTAAAATATTTTGATTGTAATAAAAAAAAGTAAAAGCAAGAGTAATTAATATTTGTGACGTGTATAGAATTCACTGCATTATGTTTGGGACCAGTTGAGTTTTATTTGACTTACATTACGGGTACATGAATAACCTGTGGATACCTCACCATAATTCCACTAACATCCTGATTACGATCGAGTTCCATGAATACTGGCAAGAGTACACAAATAACGTATGATACCGCACCTTCATTACACTATGATCCTATCTGTTCATATAAGGTGCTAGGATAGCACGCGACTCAAGGGTAATCAGCGGTAAATTAAAACACCTGACGATATCATCGATCGAGACGTATCGTGGACACAATTATATTTCTCACCTTTGCCAACCTAGCTCGAATACAACATTTCATCACGCGCTGCAGAGTCGTGGTTTCATTCATCCACTGTGCGGTATCACTGCTTGCGGAATTAACAGAATACGACATATGGGTAGCGGTGTTTATATGGTTTTTATATGTGTTAAGGTACAGTTGTAGTCACTTTTGATTGGATTACTAAGCAGAAAACACACTCAACTTTAATATTTTTGTAACAAGGCTGCTGGTAAAAGTATACAAACGGAACCTCCTAAGCCCACAATGTTTTATACCTTAATAGAGTGTCCTGCTTTAAGCCATGATATTACAGGTTCTAGAATAATTGTTAGCTACGTTAAGTAACATATTCGGTTGACTTTTTCTTGTGGTTAAAAACTATAACAGCCATCGATCAATATAATACTTCTACTTGTTACGCATGTGATAGATATATGAAGCATTGCAAAAATATTCACATTTATAAAAATGTCATACAGACAACTAGACCTGGGTGGTCATTTTGTGGTGCTTTGTCATACTTTTATATCACGGTTGGAGACTTTTTTCATGATATAGAAAAAATAAAATAAGTCTACAAACACAACCCTGTGCAATAAACAATAAAGGGGAAATAATGAATTTTAAGGAGAAATGAATATTTTAGAGTGATAAATTGACGTTTTGCATAACCCAGAAATTAATTATATCATTTTTTATATGAAGTGGTTGAATAGGTAGTGAGACATTTTTTTTAATAGGATAAGTATAGGAAATAAACTTAATTAATGATATTGGAAACCATATAACATGACATATGACTAACAGTATAAGATGTAAAAGCGAAATGGAATATATTGCCGTCTTTTTTACTCGTTTCAATATACGACTTGAAGTTGTTCATTCATAATTAACCTGCAGTAAGCTACGACAATTTCATTACATCACAGTTTTTATCACTAAATGTGATAAAGCACCACAAAATGACCACCCTGTTCAGGCAACTTTTTTTCTAGAATTGGGTTTCGAAATGTATATAAAAAGTGGTTTGCTTCTTACCTAGATTAGAAAACTATTAAAGTCAAAACTTATAAACACTTATTCATACATATACCGAGGTAAAACATAAAAGTGAAACATCATTGAAAATGTAAATAAACTCCGGATAGTATGTAAACCCTATGTACAGCAGAAAATAAATATATTTTTATTTAAGAAATCGAGACTAGCAATTTTCATTAAAGAATTTTCAAATGGATAAAAGTTTTGTATACATATTGTAAATATTGACCATTAAATGTCGACCATATAAACGTATTTTTGACATAACTCAATATACTCATACACAATATTATAAATTAAAAAGAAGCAAATTCTAAACGTTCTTGAATTGTTTGTGTAAAACTAAATTTTAATTAAACAAAATATTCAACACTAGGTACTATTCAAATTATGCACACAAAACAAATATGTAGAACAAATTAGTTTTCATTATTTTTCTATTTTACAATAATAGTTTATTCATTTAATTATAAAATATGAATTTTAAAATGTTTTGTTTTAATATTTGTCAAAATTATGACATTGCAATTTATTTATTTAGTTTTGAAATATATATTAGACATTTATGTGTTCTTATGTTTAAACTATTATTACACTTATTTAACTTGAATTTTGTATAATTTATAGTATATATATTTTTAATTAAAATAATATACTAAATTAAATGTCTGGGTTCAAGAATTGGTGAAAAAAAGTTATTTCTATATTAATTTATTGCAAATAAATGTCCAATATTTGAATAACAAGAATATATTTAAGTTTCGCTTATACATATGGAAAAAGCTCGAAAAAAATTAATAAAACTAGGAGTTTTACATATTATTTTGCTTAATAGACAGTATTTGTTCATCTTAGTTGTAAATACAAAGGATTTACAACTTAATTATTTTAATTAAGGAATACATAATTTACAATTTTTAGGATAATATAAAAATTTATATTATATATATATATATATATATATATATATATATATATATATATATATATATATATATATATATATATATATATATATATATATATATATATATATACATATATATATATGTGGGTGTGTGTGTGTGTGTGTGAAGTTAGCTCGAAAAATTTTCCCGACAAATTGTTATAGTTAAATAAGCATAACTATACTATAAGCATAAAATTACTATAAGCATAAAATTATCATGATATACTTATAATTATCATGATTATCATGATATACTTTATACATATCAAGAATAAGAAAAATCACTGTGTAATAACTAAGAAATTAAATAAAAACATTATTATAGATGGTATATAGCGAAGTATGAAAAAAAATCTACTTGCCGAATTGAAGTTATAGTCGTCTCAAGTTATACGAGATATGGATTATAAAATATGAAATGGTATGGATTGTGAAGCTTTGCAAATTCGGGCCGCGCTATGATATTTTTGCAAGATAGTGTTGTCCACTCACTAACGTTCTTACTCAACTCTTGTATAGCTTTGTGAGATGTATTTATTACTTGGTTACTTTGGTTCTTCTTGTTTTTTTTTCAAAAGTTGCGCAATGGCGAGAGAATCCCTACTATTTAGAAGTTGTGGACGTTGTATATCATATTTAATTTTTTCAAATTATTTCGATTTCTTGCATTACGTACACACAAGTACATGACACACATGTAATTTTGTTTTAATTTTTTATTGTAAAAATCATTTTCCGCAAAGAGAAATGATATTTTGTTCTAGATCAGCAGACAGTCTTAAGGCTAGTGCTCAGATCGATTTCACCTGAAATTTTCATACGATTTTACCAAAGTGAACTATTTTCGATAAGCAGTACTCAGTTCATCAGCGAAAAAACTATATTTTTCTCATTGCATCATAGATGTCGCGCATAAACTGTACAAATTAATTTCACGCAAAATTTATGATCCTAACCATTTTTTTCACGTGAAATTTAGAAATGTGATGTAATCTAAATAGATCTGATAAAATTCATGATTAAATTTTGTTATATTTCGAATAATTTGTGACTTGTATTTTTGTGATAAGGTGTTGTGATATGTCAAACACCATAATTCTCCAAAAACTATATTCATTTTGTTTTCACGTGAAATTAAATGAATATTTGGAGACCGCGGTAAAATTTCATTTCAATTTGATCTGAATACTAGGCTTTAAATACAAATATGTTACTAAAATATTGAATAATGCTTGTAAAAACCGAATTTCACTCTGAAAATTGAATAAACATAAAAATAAAACCAAAATTTAAACTCAGTAGGAAAAAATATAATATATCTTTCCGTTGTTTATTCGAATCGAAAAGCTCATGATTCCAGTATGTTGTATTTGTTGCTAAGCAGCAAGTAATAATAGTACGAAAATATTTTTTCTGGCCTAGGCCGGGAATATAATGGATTTTTAATTGTTTACAAGAAATGAAAGTACACTTATAAGGTCAAACGCATTTATTTATTTTAATTTAACATGTGATTTAACATTTAACTTGTTATTTTTGCGGGAGTGAATCACAGGTAGCTGAATTAGTTACTTTCACTATATCCGGCGAGGTACAAGATAAGGATAATTCGCTTTCACTGTCCATATCCCTTAAATTTCGTTCACACGTTTTTTATAAATCAAATTTTTGAAAAAAAAAACAAAACAAAATGTATATTTATGTGTTATGATGTCATGGCACTAAGCAATAATTTTTTACTTTGTTTCAATTTCTGAATATCAATTAATGAATAATACTAAAAATTATTTTGGGTTTATGTTGTTGTGTGTTGGTATGAATGGAGAAAAAATGAAACCTTTGGTTATTGGCAAAGTAAAAAAACCCAGATGTTTCAAAAATTTAAAGATAGAAAACCTTCCTGTGAAATGGGAATTCAATATAAAAGCATGGATGACTCGGGATATAATGACGAATTATTTAAATGGACTTAATCAACATTTTGAAAAGAAAAAAAACATATCTTACTGTTTTTGGATAATGCTACCTCTCAGACTAATATACCAGAATTCTCAAATATAAAATTAATAAACTTTCCACCCAACACAACCAGTTCTTTTCAACCTTTAGATCAAGAAATCATTCAAAACTTTAAGCATATTTATAGAGAGAAAATGCTAAAGCATATCATAGCTTGCCTTGATACAACGTCAACTGAGAAAAGTATAGTGATTAATATACTTCACTCAGCACAATGGATTGATTATGCTTGGAAAAATGTTTCTGTCGGAACGATCACAAACTGTTTTAAGCATGCTGGTTTTACTGTCAAAGACAATGACGAAGTTATAATCAATCCAGATTTAACCAACTTACAATCACTTCTCAATTTGTGTAATTACAACGACATAATATCTGCAGAATTTGTTAATATGGATGCTGATGTTTTAGTTGAAAATGATTCGCTTGATATTGTTGAAATAGTAAATGAACTTGACCAAGAAGAGGATCACATTAATTAATGTGAAGATGATGACGATGTAGAAAATGAACAACAAGAAGAACATCAAGATGGCTATATAAATTCGTTCGGTGAAGCATTGAAATATCTTCAACCATTATTAATATTTTCTACTAAAACGGGAGATGTAGAGCTTTTATCGATGTTAACTTCAACGGAAAATTTAATACAAAACAAAATTTTAGAAAATCGAGTGCGACAAACAAATATCACTGATTTTTTCCCCAAATAATAACAAACCCTACCTCGACAACGAAGATAATTTAATTTTTATAATTTTAATATTGAAATATTTTTAATATTAGTTTTAAGTTGTATTTAATATTAAGTAATGAAATAAAATGTGAATTATGATGCAAAATTATAATGAACTTGATTTTTTACATAAAATCAATAGAACCTCACTTTACCGGACACCTCATAAGACCGGACATTGGTTTTAGTCCCTTCGATGTCCGCTCTAGTGAGGTTTCACTATATATATATATATATATATATATATATATATATATATATATATATATATATATATATATATATATATATGTATATATATATATATATATATATATATATGTATATATATATATATATATATATATACATATATATATATATATATATATATATATATATATATATATATATATATATATATATATATATATATATATATATATATATATATATATTTGGGTCAGAGCAATTGTCCACGTATCAACATTATAATATTCATACAATCCTACTCATCGAAGTCAGTTAGTGGTTTAAACATATATTGGCTTCTAAACTTTGTATATTCTAAAATGGATTGGCTCCTAAACTATATGTTCTAAATGAATTGTAATTATTTGTAGTTTCAAGATGCCACTTATACCCAAAAACAGTAACACTAATAATAAACACACACAATAACTGAATCTTGTTACCTCTGATTGTTTATCTAGCTCATATTTGAAGGTGTCACATATAACCGCTAGTTGCGTTCTGTGATAGAAAGTTACGTGAACGTGAGATCGTAACAAATACTGATTTTTATATAAATTAAATGACCCCGAGGTAATAGACTGTCCCGTCGTAAGACCATAATTAATTTATGTGTTGTTATAAATACAACATTTCACGATGAATTTCTAATGACAATGAGAATGCGTAGGCAAATAATTTAAACGAAGACAGGTAGCAACCCAGATTAAATTTTTCTTATACTTAAAATTTAATTTTCTAATTCACGATTTGTATATAAAAAATTCATTATCAAAATCGTAGCCATGAGTTAAATAATTGTCTGTTTTTCTCCGAAATTCAAAAATATATTCGCATTTGAATGAAGTTAGGAACAATACAGTTGTTTAAAATTTGAATTCATCAAACTCGATACTGAATTTTTAAATTCGAATGAAATTTTACGAAAATTAGATTACACTGTCTATACCTTTCGCTTCAACTATCGCAGCTTTAAAATGTTTATAAGTTTTGTTGGACTTTAATTACTTTCAAGTTTGCGAAATGTTCAGACTATTGAGTGTTGATTTTAAGGACTTTTATACTTTTTTTTTATATAAAATCAATAGCATATACTTTCCAGGCGTGTTATGATATTCATGTCAACACATTATGTACATCCATAATACGAACAGCAAAAAAAATGCTCGAGAGATTGTTGATAAAATTCCTTACTACTTTATATTGAGTAAACATAACACACAAAATTACTTTATATACCCAGGGACTGTTTAATCTCCATTAAAATCACATTAAACATTGAAATAATTTTATCGGCGTCATCATCTTTAATATTAGTACAACACAAGCATTATCGTCGTTGGCTCGGTTATACAAAATATTTTTTTTTATTTTGATGTTTGTTTGGTTTTTGCAAAGAGACGAAGTATTAAAATCTCGTAAATCGATTAGATTATTATAGGCGATATTTGGGTGACTTTAAAAATTTATTGTATGCATGCATATAAGAGTGTACTATATATTATGTATGTATAGCGAGCGTACTTAAATGTTGGCATATATAATGGTATTAAATATAGTAAGATAATGGTGTAAGATATCATAATAAAATTTCTTGTGGGATACTAAAAATGAAAACTTTTTATATATCATAAAATACTTGTAGGTTGTCTGATTTATGTCGTATAGAAAATCGATAAACCATTTTAAATCAAAATAATTAGTTTTCCATAGAGAGTTCACTATACTTGAGTTTTTCGTTTAATAGTCTTAAATTTATCATCATACGTAATCATCAAGCAATTTAAGTATTAGTATTACACTGTAATTAGTTAATTGATAAAATAATTATGAAAATTTAAGGGGATATCCCTTAGGAATACAATATAGAAAAATTAATAATTATTGCGATGTACAACGATTTATTGTCTTGTATGACGAAAAAAACTGATGATAAACCTGATCTTGTGATGTTCTTCAGATCAGTATCAGAAGTATAAACGGCTTTTTTATCGATGGTTCGTAAATTTATATACATCATATGGTACAGCAGTCGTGGATACGACAGTCGTTTAGTTTTAATACCTGCACAAGATGAATCTAGGAAGCTTTTAAGCCTAGATCATTTCGTAAATTCGTTTATAAAATGGAAGGACACAACCCCAGTTACTGAGAACTTTAATAATAATATTTTATATAACACATTATGATCTCTAATGGATTAAATATCTTTAGCATGAATTCGACTTTATCCATATTCATTAATAAAACTTACTGTACCCCTGTCGAGTCAGATAATTATGAACTAGTTCGTAAAATTCAACTTTTTTTCTAGGTACTAAATTAAAAGGCAACTTTTCAATAAATTGAAGTACTCAGAACGAAATTGAATCCTAAATTACTCAGATTGAAATTTAAGAATCTTAGATCGAAGATATTTTGTTAGTAAGGTAAACATTAGTTAGGTACACAGAAAATATAATCAAAATAAAATGGTTTTATCTTCAGAGAAATTAGTCTTATCGTTTCATCTCGTTATTATTGTTGAACTTTTTTTAGAATCAATTTGTAATTTTCAAATCAATGCCGTTTTTCCTGTTTCGTTGAAACTGAACTACTCTGGTTGATATTATTTACAGCATCTCTGATATAACGTCAAGGTTATTGTTAATAGTTTTAATGTGATCCTTCAAATTTTATTAAATTATGTTTAGAGACGATTCAGACTGTATGTTAGTACTGTACATGTACTGTTTTCTATGTTAGTAGTGTAGTTTATTTAATAAATTTTATATTATTTATTTAATAAACTACATATATTAATTTAAATTAAATCTAAAATGCAGACACGATCTGAACATATAAAATCATCCGAAGGGCGAATTTCACAAATTTATTTTTTCTTGAGCTTTGAACTGTTGTCATGTAAATTTTAAGTCACGTACGTTTTAAAACTACCCTAAATTTAATCTTAATGGTTTATAAAGAATAAAATTAAATATTTAGAATATTTGGACAAATTACTTGAAATTATAAATTAAGAGAAAAATATAATCAATTGTATGTATATATTCGACCAGTTACACTTATTCAATATTTCATACGTCATCTAAAAATAATGTATCTTAAGATAATGCTATTTCCATTACTGCTTCAGTGGTCGTTATATCCACACATTAAAGCACATCATAAATGTTTTAAAATTATATACATTGAATTGCGAGAATTTATAGGAAGCTCATTAAAAATTCAGTTATTTGCTACAGCAGAACGAACAAATAAAAACTTTTTGAATGATTCAACAACATTGAAAAAAATTCGGCACATCAATAAATTCATAAAAAACATATTTTTTTCATCGGTTTGTGTGAAATAAATATAAATTTTTTTGCTAATAATTGACAATAATTTTAATGATTTTAACATAAACCGAAATACTACATAAAGTTTTTTTTATATACAGTATAAAGATAACTTAATGCCTCGAAACTTTTGATAAAAGAGTTTGAGATTTTTTCATAAATTGAACTTTGATGCAATACTGTACTGCAGTAATAGTATTTTCCTAGATCCCAGAAAACTGATATATGAACATAGTAAACGACCATTTGGTTGAACAAAACGTGTTGATAATATGAAATGGTGTCGATGACACATACATAAAAAAAAAATTATTAAATAGGTATATCTGTACAAAACAAAAAAGTTTATCGTTGAACCAGTTGGGCAAAAAAACAACAACTCGAAGAAAACTTTTTTCTCGTAAAGTTTTTTCCTAATTTATTATTTATTGTGCGAATTGTGTACAATCTTATGATGATTGATTTATTGAAAGACTATATAGTCAATAAAGTATTCGTTGATATATCGATCGATTGAAAACTTTATATATTCTGAAAATTTTTTATATACGATACAAGTATATAGAAATACAAAAAAAATCAATTAAAATATGAAAATGATACACGCAAATAAAACATCGAGATAAAATCAAACAAAGAATAACTTTTTTGCAATTCGAACATTTTATATATCAATTTCACGATTTAAAGATTGACAAAAATTGAAAAAATTTCCAATTTATTTATATTTTTTCGTCGGCATAGTGTAAACCGATAACAAAATACCACTTTGGATTAAAATAATAATAAAAACGAACAACAATCCAACTATCGTCAGTATATAGAGTATCATTTTGTCGCTTCTCGAAAATGTACATTTCTCGAAAAGTTTGTTTTCCAAAATAAAATGTTTGCTTAGATAAAAAAGCACATAAAAAGCTCCAACACGTAGATAAGTAGATAGTCGAATAAAAAAAAAATTCAAATTCCAAAATTTTTGTTTACAAAAATAACTGGAAAAGGTGTCATTTTTTCATAAAGCTTTTTTTTTATAGTTATTTATGCAAAGTAGAGACTAGCAGTATAAAAAATAATTTGTGGTTATTTTAGGACTTTATTCCGACTATGTGTTGTTAATTCTTGAAAATTGTAGTTTTATCACACAAAAATGCTGAATCTACTTTTTTGGTGTGTTGTTAAGTAGTAAATACGAAAAGTTTCTCTATATATCTATACTCCGGCTGCTTTCAACTGGATAAGGTATACGACTATGTACACAACATAAACACGGAATTTAATTTAAATCACATCTAAATACACACACACAAAAAATTCAATTAAATTTGTTTGTGGTTTTATGTTCGAGTAGACGAACAAATGGGTAAACAAGGATTTGAATTTCAAGGGAAGCAGAAAATTACTAAAATACTAGAATACAAATTATACACAGTATATATAAATAACCACGCGCACTTCCCAATTTTATAATTAATTATAAAAGGAAACGAGATATCTAATTAATTTTAATAATAAAAGTCAATATTTTATACTTTTTTTTGTAAGCTGCTCAGCTTTTCGTTGTATATTATACCATTGAGTAACTTATATATTGTTTGTAAATAATACAAATATCTAAACTATATACAAAATTAACCTTTTAACAATTTATTTTATAATTTCTTATTATTGTTCAAGGCAAAATATTTTCTTATCATTAACGGAATAACAAAAACGGTTCCTATTATCATTATTTTATTGTTATAATGATGGTTTTGTCGTTTATGTATAGATGTACCGAAATAACTCGTATATTCTATTGCTATGGTAGCGTAACAAAAGTTCGATTGCCGCTTTTCTTAGTATAGGTATCATAGTTGAAGATATTATGATATTGTTTATAAGACCAAAAAACAATAATATTTATAAACAATAACAAACATATAAATAGATACTAAAATTTTACAAACTTTTTCATAAATGACTCAAAATATATTTCAATTATAGGTCAATTCGAAATATTTTCTAAGTACAGATAAAATCTGAGCATCTCTATACTATATATGAGAGTAAAAAAGTTTCTATAGAATATTTATCGAAATCAATGAAATAAAAAAAAAGTTTTTTTGGGGTTTTTATGTATCTAAAAATCTAAACTTATCACAAAAAGTGTAATTATAGTCTCAAAGTTTTTTTCGGTCTACCAGAATATCTAATCTAGATTTTATAAATAATGTCAATATACAGCTGCTATATGCAAAAAAAAAAAAAATAATTTTAGAACTAAAAATAATTGGCTTACATCAAATACAAAGTTTTATTTAATTATTATTTGGGTTAGGTTGTTGATCTGGCGTCTTTCTATGGAAGGAAGAAGAGCAACTTGTAAAAATTAACTTTTAACGAGTTACTCTTAATGTTGGAAAATGGCTTAATAGTAAAAGTACATTGAAGCAATGGAAATATAGTGGACACAATTTTTAAAATTCTAGGATGATAAACACTGACCACATAACAGTGAGCATAAAACAACAAAATGACAAATATTATTGCATAATTGATAGAAATTTGAAAGGTGGCCATTACCGATCATATTCAATCATCGAAACAACCAGGCTGAAGAAATCGATATAAACATAAATAAAAACTTTTGCTCTACCCAATATAAGTTACCCACTGCTTCAAATTAAATCTCGTGTTTGAACGATCGAGAAACCATTTATATTGAGCAACAGAGTGCCATATATATATATATATATATATATATATATATATATATATATATATATATATATATATATATATATATATATAATATATATATATATATATATATATATATATATATATATATATATATATATATATATATATACTCGTAAATAGTTCCAAAATTAGTTCGAAAGAAGTAAAACTATCATTTATAAATAGTTATTGGTCCGTATTCTGCACTTTAAAAAATTTTATGTTCTAATTCCATTTTATGATTACATATTTGGAACGGAACAAAAAATGTTACTGATGTTATAACAATTTAAAATTTGTTATAACATGTTCTAGTACAATTATGGAAAAAACAATAGGTTTACCGTGTTTTTATGATAAAAGCTCCTTCAATGTATGTATAAATTGTATGATCTTTCTATAATTTCGATCAGGGTATAATTTATCTGAGGAATTTCAACGAGTGTTAAATAATTAAGAAATAGTTGTGTTAGTAACAACAATTTCTTATAAGAATTTTGAGTGAAAATTTACTAACTTTATAAAAACTGTACCTGAATGCCTATAATTTATCTAGATTTTTCAACGTAATGGAAGATAATTTATTTTAAGCACAATTTTCATGAACGATTGTATACAAATTGTTTCTACGTGCCACTCCACATATGACAATTGTCCAACCACTAACATGTATATTGATATAGAGCTTTAATGTGCGGCTGGCTCAATGTTTCCATACCGGCCATAAACAAGATGGATAATGTGAATTGGTACATTGGATCTTTTTCGAATGTAGAAACAATTTGTAGATATCGGGAATTTGATAAAAGCTCTAAGATATTTTGATAATGTCCGATTAAGAAAACACTTGTCTAACTGTACTTCAAGTATATGATTTATATGTCAAAATAAAGAATTGTGTTTCCGTTAATGACCAATAATTATTGGTGTAGATTTATGACCAAATAAATAGAAGGGTCCCGTTCCGAGAGTTAAATTTTTTACATGTTTGCTATTTGAATAAATTTAGAATGCTCAACAATTATTTTTCCAAAAATTAAATACTTTTTGGTTCTCGCTTTTTTGAATTTTGTATTTTTATGAACTGTGTAATTACCAACGCTATATTCGCAAGTACATATTCAAAAGCTCAACGAATTTCGTTGTTGAAGCGAAACCTATGCGAACATAAATTGTTTACATCAAATACATTTTATATATGTTTCGTGTATCGGTTACCATACATGCTTAAATTATGTAAGATGTCATATTGGTTGGAATTGTTGTTAAAAGAAATTCGAGCTTTTGATTTTATTTTAAGAGTCTATCGATAGTATAATTCTTGTCATTTGGATTTTGACATGACGCACATAAGACTATTTTTATGTTTTTTGCGAAATCTTTTATTATTTCCGCTTGATGAAATAGGACTTCTGGGTAATTTATATGGCAATCTGCACATATAAGTTTAGTGCATTGCTGTTTATACATACGCTTGTTTGTGCGAAATAATGACAACTTTAAACTAACAATTTATATAATCAAATTTCATAGAAATTGAAAAAATGCAGTACTTAATCTAATGAGTTGGCCGCATTTTGTTTAACAATCTTCCACTGAAGTGATACTCTCTTAACCTAAACCCATATTATTTCAAGGAACATACTTTCCCAACCCAGCTCAATTTCATAGTGATCAATTTTATAGCTTTCTTGTATGAATTGGACATGATGATTAGTGTCAAACAATATGACAATAGCAACAAATGATTGGACTAAATACGATTTTTGAGAATTACACTTTTAAAATTATATATTGAGGAAAGTCATGGATCCTGCTTAGTTAGCCGTTTAGATCATAGTTAAAAAGGTCATTTACAATAACAAATAAGATTGATAATTCGATATATTTAACATATAGATACACGCCTTTCAAATATTGGCTAATATATTGTGAAAACGAGATTTTTTACGTTTCATTTTCATTTCACCCAAAATTGTACATAAATTTTGAATTGACAGCATTTTATTTATATTTCGATATTATGCTATCCATCGGTAGGCGGAATATATATCATATTGTATGTTACAGTATACGATTATTATTATAAAAAAATAAATAAAAGCTCGATTTTTATTTGATTCAGGTCAAAAGGATATTTATGTTTAGTTGTTCGATATGTGAAAGGATATGTTATTTGTCGTCGTTTATACACAAAAATATATATTTGTTTTTTAATTTGATGAATCATATATATCTTTTTATCTTGTATACCAAGTTGAAAGTCTCAAACTAAGTCAATCAATTATATTCGGTTGTTTAATTTTTCTATTTCTTCACTCCCTTCGATTATCCTCTTCAATTTTATGGTTTCATATGGAAATTATAATACTTGAATTGATTATTCGGTTTAAAGCTTTTATATACATATATAGGGTTAAGTGGGTTAGTTGTTTGAATTTGTTTTGCCATATTGTCAAGTTTTATGCAAATGGAAAATTGATATACAAATATTGTTTGCAAAATGAACGAGCAAATTGAATAGCTCATTTGTCGCGACATTTCAAGAGAGAATCAGAAAATCAATTTGATTAAAGTTGAGTGCTTTAGCTAGCTATGTACATATAGACGAGTATTTGTACTATCTATGTTTGCAATTAAATATCGCTTCTGTATAATGTTACATGCGGGTATTTATATGAATACCTTTCGATATTAGGTTGACGATGTACACTATATAAAAATGTTTTTTCTCCGAGAATTGGGTACAACGAAAAAAAGAATATTAATCTAATTCTCGATAAACAAAACAAAAATTGTTAACTTTATGATGGAATACAATAAATTTTAATAAAAATTTAATTATATTTTTTAAATTGATTTTTGATTACACAAAAAAGGAGGAATACTTTTAAGCAGAAACAAAATATTGATAATAAAATTTAAATTTATGATTTTATGGGTATATTTTTATCAATGGTTTCTCGTTCATCTTATATCGTTCATCTTGTATATAATATATACTTAGATAAATATAAAAACTAATCAATCAAAAATTTTATGTGTTCTCAAGTTTTAAAGTTAATGCGATTTCGTTATTTTATTTTTTTTCGTATCCTAGAGTGTGCAGAATAATGAATATATAATAAATATACGACTAAATATTTTCGTTCCAATATTCATAACCATAGCACTATGTATAAAATAATGAATTAATAAGAAATTGTATCCTTATAATAGGCATACATACCTATATATGTATAGTCAATATATATTATGTATATCTAAATTTATTTTAGTTTTAAAAATTTTGTACCGAAGCGACTTTTTTCCTAAAGTGTCCTACATAAATTTATTTATATGATTGATATCAAATATTTCCACATGAAAGCTCACCATTTATTATTGTTTATTTACACTAGCACGTAGTAAAAAATTGGAAGAAAAAATAAAATTCAAAATTTATTACAGATAATAGATAAAATATTTCTTTTCCAATACATACACATGTATGTATATAAATTATGGAATGACAAATAAAATTTTTTGTCTTCATGTTAAATTGGCCAAAAAATAAAAATAAGATCCATAATATTTCTTTTTATGTTTGCTACTCGAAGATCATAAAAACTTTATATGATTTATTCGTATTGTAAAATTATTTTCTTGAGTACTGCATGTTAAGTGATTACGAATATTGAAAACTAACGCACATATATGTGTATGTATGTCTGTAGCTTAAAAGCTTTCTTTCATGTAACTGCTAACAATATATTTTACAAATTTTGCAGATCATAAATCAATTTTATTATTTTTTTTTGTCAACTTGAAACCATGTATAATATGCCACTCAACACTATATATTTATTATATATATACTGTAGACACGAAGAGCTAATTTTTTTTTTCAACTGAAACTTTACACATGTTTGGTGTCAAACCAAAATGATAGATTTAGCTCATAAATAAAATTTCTTATAAATAATGTATAATATACTCGTATTTATACACAATCGTCTACACACATTTTGGTGTTATAACCTATTTCTTAATTAAAGTTAATAAATAAAACAACGAAGAAAATATTTAATTACCACTCTATTAGATTAGAAATTAAAACCACTAGAAAAATAATTAAATTTACATTTAAAACCACCAACATAAAATTGAAGTAAATTAAAACATAGAATATGTATACGTATACACAACAGGCTGTTTACTTTAATCGACAAGTGTTTAAAGTCATATTCTTATGTCGTATCCGTACTATAACATGGGGGGGAAATAAAAAGCTCCGAATGTTAAGAAAATATATTCTTGTGGAAAAATAAGAATAAAAATTCATTTTCGGTCGCCCCAATAAATTTTATTTCATCCGAAAAATAAAATTGAAATGGATAAATTTGATAGTCTTCCATACTATGTGTACACTCTTCTGTATAGGGCTAAATCTTTTTCCTATTGATAATATAATTTTTCTAATTGAATTCTTCTTATATATAATATAGAAAACAAAATGTTTATAATTTTTTTTTATCTTATTTTATATTTTAGTTTTTATTATCATCAAGAGATTAGAATAAATAAAGAAAAAATTGTATATCTCTATCCAAAAAAAAAAATAAAAGACTTTAATTTAATTCAATTAATTTTATTTAGAATTAATTTGACAATCTACATGCGGTCTGTTACTGTCAATGCATTATTAGACATTGGATGTGATATTAATTGTTTATCTCTATATATAGCAATGGGGTCAACACCAACATATTTAAGATTTAAATTATTATATGTTTATATAGTGTTTATATAATCTATTGGGTGGTTTTGATAAACCATAGCGGCCCATTTTTTATTCGTTTATTGTTTGCGTATAAACATTCCTTGGTTTCCAAATTTATTGCAGAATCAGAGTAATTTTATAGAATGGAAGCACATCCTTTAACATTTTGTATCACCACTATAGACAAGTGAAATGTTTCTTGGTTCGACAAAGTAAAGCTACATTATACCCCAGATACTTTAAGTGGTGCTTTGAATAAACAGTGGTTGACTATTTTTTTGTAAGATGACCTGGGATTGTTCAGGTTGAAATGATCACTTGATGGTACAAAGAAGAATATTTTACTAAACTAAAATAATAACGTATAGAGTGAAATCTTGACTGTCTGTTGTTAGCTCAACCACTCTATCATACAAATTTGTAAATGATTACCATATATGAACTACTGATAATGCATACTATTCACTCTGGCTGTAACGGAATTGGTTATGAAGTGTTTTGGACGAGAATGAAATTGAATTTTAACTTGGCACATCTGTTGCAAGTATTGGGCAAACAGCGCTTACCATTGTGGTTTTTAGTGAATCGAAATGACAAACCATCGAAATTCATTCTATGAAGCCTGAACAAGTGACGTCACATTTTACAAAATTTTGGTAACCTAAAATTTTCTATACACTTGTTTAACGTTCTGTGGTCAGGGTATCGAATTGAGCAAATTAAATCATTTAAAAATTTTTAGACATTTAATCTTTCATGAATCGGTTTCATGTCATTTTTTCTTCTATAAACTGACATTCCAACTCAATCCATACCGAGACAATTTGTCCATTATTTTTCGGCGATTACGTATAATTGAAGATTATGAGGAGTCACATAATGACTCCAACCTGTGATAATAACGTCCAACTGTACTAGGTATATAACATTATACAAGTCAAGAGAGTTTAATAACATCTAAGATCTCATGTTGAAGTGCAGAATTCATGGGCCAATCCATCTTCCATGTCAGTACTATATAGGCTGGCATGAAGCTAACCAATGTGCAGATTGTCCTTTGTCAGGCCGCACGTCCCCGATTTGGCTTTGGAATGGCGTAAAGTAGGACGTTAATACGCCAAGCGCGAAAGAGTTGGGAGAGCATTGGGGAATACCAACGGTAAAAAATTTTAATATCGCCGTGCGATTAGAATCTACTTGTATAGGATCGATATACGGTGAAATTCGCTTATAACGACATTAAAAATGTCAGTAGAATCCGTCGTTATAACCGAACGTCGCAATAAACGAAATTCGATTAAAACCCTTTAAAAAAATCTTGTCTTAACTTAGTAGTACATACCATATGCACCTAAGATTTTGCTAAGCTATTAAAACTATTAAAAGAAGAATATTGTTGACTTTGTTGTATTTTTGCAAAATATTCAGACATGGTTGATTGCTTCATACATTTGTTACGTATATATTCCTGCTCCAATTTTCTGACGGTATACAAAGCACACTTTTAGTGAGCAAGCATTGCACATAACAGTGCTTCGCCTGTTCCAGTAACGGAATAAAGGGAGGAATAAACCCAGTGCTATTATCAGCGTTATCATCATTTTCCTTGTTAGTGTCATTGATGGATATTCTAATCATCTCGTCTATAATATTTTCTAATGTTACTTCTTCATCGGTCACAAAATGATGCCTATTTTTTATCTTGGACATATGCTCCTATGAAAGCATAACATTGGTTTAGTTGATTAAGTGAAATGTCATCATCGTCGTCGTATAAATGAGTGTCGGTGTGAGGATTACTCTTTAAGCATGATCCAGCATGTCTAAAGCAGTTAGCTACTGGTTAGCTACTAACACGCTAAAGCAGCCATTTCAACCGCATCTATCAATGTTACTACCGTATTCTTACGATAATGTTTTGACCGCTATCTAAATAACTGACCAATTTAAATAAGAGAGTACGTCTGTAATGGACTTTAAGGCCATTATCTGTATATATTCGAATGGTAAGGCTTTAATGTTTTTAAAGTACCTGGGTGATCTAGTTTTTGCTATAACAAGCATTTTTTTTTGTCACTACCAGGACCAGCCATGTTAACTGTTAGCCATGTTAGTGCAAAATAGGTCGTTTTATCCAAATTGTCGTAATACCCGAAGTCGTTTTAAGCGAATGTTGTTAAATAGGAAAACTGAACCAATCATTCATTATTTTGAATTTCCGACGTTATAAACGATATGTCGTTATAACTGAAGTCGTTATAAGTAAAAACTACTGTATATGGTTTATAACTAAGAAAATGAACTTGTTACAATAGCATTAAATATCTTACTGGCTTATTTATTTATTCTATTAAATTTTAATTTGTGTAACAATATTTTTCTAAATTTAAATACACATCATGTCTTGATTCAGATAACATTATACCAATTGCAATAAGCACGATTTATTATTCAACAGACACATCTTTATTGATAAAGAACAAAACAAGATTGATCCAGTACAAGATTTCGATCAATAACCAAATTGACAACATATCCAGCACTATATTTGTACCAAAATCATCGACTCAAATTTCTAGCCAAAAAATTCGAAACAATAATAATACACGAATGTCATCTGCAATTTAAACCAACCTACATTTAATTTAAACAAATAACTAAACAATTAATTTTTTTATATTTTGTTCAAATTATTTATTTTTATTATATAAAATTTAAATAAAAAAATAATAAGAAAAAATTGTTTCCTTTTTAGTTTAAATTTTTCCATGTCCTATCTCTCTGCAAAAGCAATATATTATTATAATCCCCAACAATTTTCCAAGAATTTCCCAATTTTTTTATGTTGTTGGTTTGGTTTGGAAACAATATTTTTTTTTTGAAACTCGTTCTTTTTTCTCGACTGGGTTAATTTTTATGGTTTATGCAAGTAATTTTTTTTTCTGGACAAATTTTCTTAGATATAACATACTCATTCGTACACACACATGACACAGCATGTATGGGATTACGGACATACATAAATATATGATACGAGTATATAAAGTTTAACTCATTTTTAATTGGTTTTATTTCATTATTTTTGACTTTATAAAGCATTACAATTAAAACTTAATTTAATAAATCATTTACTATAGAAAAGTACAACACTATCTATCTGTATATAGACCAGTACAAGGCTGATAAAAAAATAGGATTGGAATTTTAAATTGAATTTGTATTGTAATATTTGTGCAATTAAGTTATAATTTTCCATCCAAATTCAATTACCCTCTATCGCTAGCCAAGTAGAGCCTATACATATTTATACAATCAACACGATTATATAAAATTGTGTTCAATCTAACTATATAGTGTATGTAACCTAATTGGCACCAATGCTATATCAGAACTAGATAACCACCCATCACTATATTGGAAAATACTACATAGTATGTGACAAAAAAAATTTCAAACAAAGGAATTCAATCTGTTCCAACCAACCTTCGAAAACATAGAATTTGTGAAATAAAGTTCGTAATTAAATTTTGGTACGTAACATGCTACTGTCAATCAGAGTCACACGAATATGTTTTTTTATTTTTGAATTCTTTGAAAACATGTATGTCCGTACCGCTTTTATGATGTGGTGTGATGTCTATGTATCGCGCTTGTTGATATTTTGTGTAAACTTAAATATTGAGTACTTGTTGAATAAATATAACAAAAATTTCACAAATAATTATAATTTTAATTAGTTTATTGGTTAACTAATTTAGATTAAACCGAAATAAAATAGTTAAGATTTTTTAACCTAATTTCTTGTAACATTTTCTTTAATATTGAACTGCAATAATGAGCTGAAACATATATTCCGCAACATAAATGGCCTGTGGAAAAAACATAAGCACAATATTTCGAACATTGCTATATCGAATTTTCAAATTGGTTGTGCACTTTAAATTTGGATGTCGAAGACAAGGGTGGTCATTTTGTGATGCTTAATCACATTAAGTGATAATAATTATGATAAAGTTAATTTGTCGTAGCTACATAACTACAGGTGAACCAAGGATAAACAACTTCACGTCTGTTATAGATATAGATGAAATATACAATATCTTCCATCCCACGTTTACGAGACAACGTTTTATACGTCATATTAAAATGGTTTCGAATATCGTAATAAGGTGTCTTCATATATTTATCGCTCTTAAATATTCAGTTCTCCTTAAAATCCATTATTTCCCCTTTTAAATTTATCACACAGGGTTGGGAATGTGGATTGTTTCTTTATATCACGAAAAAAGTATCCAACCGTGATATAAAAGTATAATAAAGCACCACAAAATGACCACACTGAGCTACTATTAATATCAAAAAATGTTGCTTTGTCAAAGTAACTAAAAATAATGAACTTAAGTGAGTGCCGGATACGGATAGGAACAGAATCTACTATTGGTGTAAGTACGATCGGTGTTGTGGATAAAAACTTACGGCCCTCTGTGGACAGAACTCATTGGCCGATCTTTCCTACTCATCAGTACTATAGTCTATAAGGGAAACTCTCAATAAACAAAATAGCCAAAAGCTATAATGAAACACATATCGGTAATCCTGTGAAACCTAGCTATTTCCGTATGATTTTTAACTCATGCTTCAATATAAGATTTAAAGCTTCTTCATCAGACGTATGTTTGACTTGTCTGCAACTGAAAGATCATTTCAAAATAAGTGATAATAACGAGACGAAGAATGAGGTCATGACGAAAATGCGAATACACAAGCTAAGAGCCAAGGCATTTTTTGCTCTTCTTAATGACGAAAAAGATGACATGTTAACCATGTCATTTGATTGCCAAAAAAACATGACCCTTCCAAAAGTATCTGGCCAAGCGGCATACTACCGCTGGCAGCTGTATTTATACCTTTTCGGCATGGTAATCGGCACGGCTCACTTATCTCTTACAAATGATAATGTTATTTTGTTTAACTGGATGGAAAATTTTCGGCCTAAAGGTTCAAATGAAATTGCTTCGGCTGTTTTCTACCAACTGTGTAATTCGTGTCTTGAGGGTATCACAACAATTCGTTTGGTCGCTGATGGATGCAGAGGCCAAAACAAAAATTCGATCATGGTGGGTATGTGCGAATACTGGCTCGCTGTTAAGGCACCTCGACATGTTCGGTCCATTGCATTATATATTCCCGATTCCTCTCCATTCGTTCATTCCACCAGATCGAGTTTTCACTCAGATTGAGAAGAAGGTGAAGGCGAGACAAACCATCGTCACAGTCGAACAATATTTGGAGATTTATAAAGAACACGGAACCATTAAAAATTTAGAGAGCGATGAATGCTCTGTTATAGATTTTAAAGGAGAGGTTTCAAAGTTTATTAAACCGTCCTCTGCTTGGCATTTTAAATTTAATGAAAGTAAGCGGTTTATATTGAAAAAAGGTACAAATAATACCATTGGAGTACGTGGTGAGGCAGTTTATAAATCTAATATTGGCGTTTTCAAAAGTAATGTTAAACGAATGACTCCAATGAGACTGCCGTTGGGATTAAAAATGAAAACAGCAAAACCCAAACATTTTTTGGGTATGAATGGAAGTTGCAGGAATCATTCACGTTTTATAAAAACATACTGGAGAGTAACAATATGCGGAATGAATTGGCTGATAATGAAGACCATGTTTGCGAATTTCAAGAGGAAGGATCATCAATTAGGGTTTAGAACACTTTTTTTAAGTTTAATGTGATTAACAAAAACTTGTTACAGACTAGAATTTATTTTATTTTATTTTATATTTTATTTTATTTAACATTTGAATTTTGTTGATTTTAATTGTTTAATTTTATAATATAATTTATCTATTATTTAAGTTCATATGATTAGACAAGACTCTAGTTTTTTTAATTTGTGAAATGAATCTTGAATGAATTTTTTTTATTTATGATTATTTCTTACTATTGAAAGTTTCGGATCTTCAAACAATATGATTCATTTCCAAAGTATTATTAAATACCTGATTCTTTAATTAAAGTACATTTATATCGAAATACTTAATAACTCGAATTCTCTTAAATTACAACAATTTTTTTAAATATCTCTAATCTGATAAAACTGCAATACATCATGTTTGATTCTATAGGACACATATTATGGAAGCAATCTAATGTAGAGATTATTTACACCAATCGGGCCTAAAGCTAAATGATATACATATATGTGGCGTTCAGAGCAACTCAAATAATTCGAGTTATGTTTTTGTAATTCGCTAGCACTTCCGCGCCACGATTGAACGAACGAACATAAATTTCGGTAGCAGTTGCCTGATGAAAGGGATTTGTTTTTTTTTATCACACCGGCCTAGCGAATTACAACATACAAGCAACAACTCCGAATTTTGAACGATTGGTGTACATTGTAGGTGATCAGCCCAACGAATGTTTTTACACACAATCATATTTTGTATCATCCGGTGCGTTTTAATTTTTTGGTCAACGGCGAGATTTCTATAAATAAAAAACTTATTAATAACTACTCTCGTAAGATAAGTTTCCTAATAAAATCTTAAAAAAGTTAGATAAGTTTTTTAATGAATAAATAATCAATGCTTTTCTGTTGACCTATTATGGACCCATATTTCTTCTATGTTAGTACAATAAACAGACATAGAGCTTTGCAACGCAGTGGTAAATCGAAAATTAAGGTAAAAATTGTTTAAAATCCCCTTAAATATTGAAATGAAAATTTGTGTACGTGTGTGAGGGTATGTATACTGCATATTGATGTATTTCATACAAGCCTTGATTTGGCCAGATGGTGTAGAGTTAACCTGCGAGTTGTGTGTATGATGCACCTGGTGCGCTTCGGTCTCTGTGTTTTGTTTACATTATGTACATTTTTGTTACAGGTTTTGAGGTAAATGTTGTGTGTGCATGAGTAAGTATGTATGTTTGGATTTCAGTATTATGTTTATATTTTACTGAAACGTTGAGTCCTGTGTTATAAAATCATTGCAGAATTATCACCACTTTAAGCACGTCCAACTTTATTAGAGTTTAGCATTTCTAATTAATCTAATTACTTTAATTATAAAGGATATAAAGGAAAAATAACGATAAAGGCAAAATAACTTATACTTTTAGATAATCTGATCCACAATAGAGAGAAAACTTGAAATAATCAAAAGTAATTTTCATTTTGAACTTATTAGAGTATGGCTCAAATAGTTATGAACTGTTTTTAACATAACTGTAAAATAAAAGTAGTAACTTAATTGATTAACATTACTAACGATAGGTGGATGAGTTTTCCATAAATTTCCGAATTGGGAATTGGTTTTATTTATTAATTTATTTACTATTTAGCCCAGTGAGAAAACTCAATGAAGGGCATATTTAATTAAACTTTACAATTAGTTATATGGTATATAATTAAAATAATCTTAAAACAAATATATATATATATATATATATGTATATATATATATATATATAAATAAACACGGCGGCAACGTGCTAATAACATATATATATATATATATATATATATATATATATATATATATATATATATATATATATATATATATATATATATATATAATGATATATATTGTGTTATTATATATATATATATATATATTTATATAATAACACAATATATTTATATTTATATATAATAACACTTATATATATATATATATATAATAACACTTATATATATATATACACATATATATATATATATATATATATATATATATATATATATATATATATATATATATATATATATATATATATATATATATTTATATATATATATATATATATATGTATATATATATATATTATATATATATATATATATATATATATATATATATATATATATATATATATATATATATACATATATATATATATTTATATATATATTGATGAGTACATAATAAATTTTGGATGTAATTTAGTAATATGTAAATGGGTTTTTGTCCTGGTTTCATATTCGTGAATATTATTGTTAAATCTATAATGTGTATTTGTGTGAATTTCTTTATTAATTATATTTTGTGTGACATTTAATAACACACACTGGTATATCAATTCTATTGGCAACAAATCGTATCGTTGATGTGTTCACTAAGCATGTTCACAAGAATCGATGTTATAGAGATTTTTGATAGCTTTATTTTGAATTATTTGTAAATCTGCCATTTTTGTTTTATTCATTGAGCCCCAAACTGCAATTCGTTATATTAAATCACAATGAAAAAGCACATAGTATAGCATCCTCTTTCTTTTGTCTTCAAAATATTTCGATATTTCCTTAAATTTACTGCAGTTGAAAATAATTTTCGTTCCACAACATAAGCATGATTTGTAAATTTCATTTTTCTGTCTAGGGTCTCCTCAAGATAAATGAACAAATCGACATCTTCTAAACTGCAACCATCATTATTTATATTTAATTTTGGGCTTGCGAAAAATAACATATACTTAGATTTCTGAATGTTTAATAATAGTTTGTTATTGTTCAACCAATTAGCAATAATCATCAAATTCGAGTTTATGGCAGCTTCCATGTCTTCATTCGAAGAAGTGGCATTAAGAGTGCTATATCATCTACAAATAAGTATGGCTTTCCGACAAGTGGCAGATAGACGATATCATTAATATATATTAAAAATAAGATGGGCCCAAGTTTACTACCTTGTGGGACACCACAACTTTTTGGTAAACAGCAAGAGTTGGTATTTGATATATTAACAAATTGTATTCGATTTAATAAAAATGATGTAACCTCTTTAGCGTAGGTCCCTCAATTCCAATGCTTTCTAACTTATTCACCAGAATAGGTATATTTATTAAATCAAAAGATTTTTGGAGGTCTAGAAAAACTGTCGCTGTTATATACAGTGCTACTGTAGTATTTGAGTCAGCTCGGAATCCATATTGTTGACGACATATAATATTATTAATAGAAAGATGATCTTGTAGCCGTATCATGAAAGCTGATTCAAATATTTTCGAAAATACAGAACTAAAAGCTATTGGACGGTAATTGGATATTTCTGATTTACCTCCTTTTTTAAAGATTGATACTATTTTGGAACACTTGAAGGCTTGAGGGAATATTCCTTCACAAAATGATTTATTTATCACAGTCGATAAGTTTTCACAGAGGAGATCAGAACATTTTTTTACTAGTTGGATGCTTAAACCATCAAATCGTTTAGAAGTTGTATTTTTTAGTTGTTTTATTAAGTAATAAACTTCTTGTTCAGGGCCCGCAGAAAATTTAAAAGGTTGCATTATATTATAGCTAGAATTTAATGGTATATAAACAGTATTGGAAAATTTCTTGAAAAGAGAAAGTCCAACTTCAACAAGTTTTCAGTTATTTCCTTTGTATCAGTTAAAATTCCACTATCATCTTTTAAAATAATGTTAAGTTGAGGTTTTTTAACACCGTCCGTGGTTAATGGGTATATCTCGGACCGACCGATCTGATTACCATCGGTGGTGTGAATTAAGACATTTATTTGTTTATATGAGTTACGCACAATAACAATTTGTATGAAATTATTTCTATACAGGGTCTAGGTTAAGCAGTATCTTGTCTAGTGCTGTTTGTGTTATTAAAAACTGATCATATTTCAACCTGATAACTCTAACCACAAAAACTTTTTCAGGTGTTTGTAATGGGGCAAATTTGGCCATTCTTTTTGATAGTGCGGTTTTGTCATATGTAAGAGTTTGCGATATACGGTTGAATCCGGCTTTTCGGAAAATAATTCGTATCCCGTAAAGATTCGTATACATGACAAACACCCGAATGACTATTAAAATTTAAGCTTTGAAACGTTCTATTCTTACTCGTAGTAAGCAAACGAATATTCTTAGATAAAGTAGCTAAAATGGTGATCTATACAGAATGGATTAGAACTTTGTGAGTGTTGGTATCTACAACTCTAAAATTTTTTATTCGTTCTAAAAAATATTTTCTAAGGAATAGTTGGCACTAGTTATATTAGAAATTATGAAACTGTCAATTATCAATTTTATATAGTTTTACATGAAGAAATTTGTATTAATATTTTATAAGGACTTTTTTCGAACTGTGGATACAAAATGTAAGATTGAAGTTATTATTGATGATATCTGATTATTTCGAACGATGAGTAGTTTTTTTTAAGACGAACCTATATGATTAGCCAGCTGAAGAGCAATATTTCTAATTTTGGAGACAAACGCTTTAGCAGTACGAAGAATTTCGATTAGTTGCTGGCCGTTGACTATCATGATCTGCCGTAATGTTGAATCCAATTATCTAGATTCGATAAGATTTACATTAGTAGTTTAGGGAAATGGAAAAGAACATGTATTTATTAAAGCAATATTATGGTTTATCTTTGTATACATTTTGAATGAGCAAGCTGTACAGGATGAATTGGACGTATTCAACTTGAAAAATTATTCGTTATTCTTTATACTGTCATTTAAAGAGTACCATTTCTTAAATTAAAGAAGTCTGACATAAAATTTACATTCCTATAATAAAACGTCTACAAGCTTCAACTTTATACACATTTTTATGTTGTGTAACCATTCCCACAAAAAAGTAACTTCTTTGAATCATATTATAAAGTACATTTTAAATAATTTTGTGTATGTGAGTGTGTAATTAAACGAAAGCTTTTATTATCATATAAAATAAAAAACAAATCTTTCTTTTATAATTTAATTGACATAATGGAAAATATAATTTCTCTTTGCATTTAATGAATACATAAAAAAAATTAATTGTGATTTATTGAAGTGATAAATAATTTTTATGAAATAGTAAATACTCAACATTTTTGTAGTATCATTACAAAAACAAAATTAATTGGAATATCTTAAAAATAACAAGTGTCATTCGACACAACGATAATAAAATATATATACACACTCAGTCATCTTTATATAATGCTATATGTGTATATGAGCGAGGCAGGAAATTGGAAATCGTGAAAAATTGAAAATTTCCTATTGTGTTAATTTCCTGCTCCACATAATCTTTAAAGGTTGTATACACACATACTTATATCACTTTTCGACGCCACAAATTTAGTATATACATAATTGATACTATATTATATCGCATAACGTTCCCAATAAAATTTATTAGGTACAAAAACTTTTTTGGTATATAAAGTGAAAACCCGGAAGTAAATAAAAAAGTTGGGAAATTGTTATAATATATAAATTATTGAAAATACTTGCTCATTTTGGAACAATAAATTAGTTAGTAAGAAATTTGTAAACTACAATAGTTGTTTGTGTCTAGACTTGTTCGTATATAGTTTTCGCTATTAGTCAAAAATATTTAATGATCCAGAAACCAATTATTTGTTATTCGATTATGAGCACAGATTACCGATAGCAGTATATTAATTATAAAAGCTCGAACTCGAAAAACGTAATTTTCATTGCAAAAAATCGGCGGAAATCAAAATGAACTGTATATATAGTGAAACTACAACAAAATAAATCGGAAATATTGAAACGCTGCTGCTGGTAGTGCTGCACAAAATCAAGAACTGAAAACAAACACTGAAAAGCTGTTTTAAAATGAAAGTTTATTTGAAAAACTAAAAATTAAAAAAAAAAAGTGAAAAACAATTATCTGTTCAAAAAAATATCAAAAACATAGAGCGGCAATGATAACAACAGAAAGGTTTTTTTATAGTATATCCTTATGTCTGAGACATTTTCTTTTGTGCTCGAGTATAATGGGAGGGAAAAACGAGAATAAAACAGGAACAACTTTAGTTTTTTGTTGTGCTTTTGTTTTAACATTACAGTTGTTAAATTTGTTTTCTATTCCTCTTATTTTTGTTTGTGTTCGGCTGCTGCTACTCTACCATTGCTTTATGGATACACTCGTCGTACTGTTTCTATGTGTATAGCATGAAAATGGTTTTGATTGAAATGATTGAGGAAGTTATAGAGCAAAAAAAAAATGGGGAAAAAAACTATTTAAATTTTTACTCTGGAAAATTAAAAATTGAAAATGTATACACAAAACGATTTGAGCTAGGGATTTATTTGATACATTTGTATCCTAGAGTATATACGAATTGATTTTTTTTTTGTTTAGTTATGTATATAGTTTGTTTTATTCGTGTAGTGATATTTTTACGGTATGTGATTTCATTATATTTGTTTTTTGTTGTACAGTAGTCACGGTAGATAATTATAAAGTAGATAAAACAAAATCACTGGCGCCAATATGTTTCATACTTATACATTTGAACTTTAAGCTAAATAACAACTATATAAAATAGTTAAAGCTGGATTTTTATGAATTTATTAAATACCTTAAAAGACACTGAAAAGGATGACAGTTTCGTTGGAACTAGCATCACTAAAAATAAGGAAGCATATTCCAGGTAAGTACATGAAAGTTAAACCGAGTTTTATGAAAACTGAATAATGTTTTCGAGGTTGAGATACCTTTATTTCGGTAAAAGCTCCCAGCCTACAGTGAGGTATGCTTTTACTTTTGTTGCAACTCCTTCTTGTTATTTTTCGTGAGGCCGGTTTTATCGCTCAAAATTACGCTGAGCTGGTTCTGACAGTTTCAGACAAGCACATTGAATGTCATCAGATTTTACTTAACACGCTATTCTCATTATAAAACAGAGGTGTCTTGATAAGAGTTAAGATGTGAATCCAGCATAACTTTTTGGTTGTAAAGGTAATAGCTCAGTCTAAACTTTAAAGCATAAATTTTGACTTAACGATTTTGTTACAAATTTGGACAATGGTTGTGACTAAAATATTAGTATATGCCGCTTCAACTGATTTGGCCACTATAATTCTAACGACTAATAATCACAATTTTGGATTAACTTAGCCAGATATGTTCCTTAAAAATCTGGGATTGAAATGAGAGCGTTCTGTAGTGTCACCAGTGTTAGTGTATTTGAGATCCACTATATGTTGAAATTAAGTATCTGTCTAGTTAACCGGCGACTGTGCGAATATCACTACAATGGCGCGAAAAATGACAGTATGCTCTTTGTGATAACGAATCAAGATGTTTGAGTAGTTGTATGCCGTTCAGGCTGAATTAATTCATTATAACAAAGTTTGTGCACGTTATCACAAATGTTTCAAAATCATAAACTGTATAGAGTAGGTTACACGCAACAATTCTGGCAAAATAATGACATGAAGAAATTTAAAAAGAGTGAACGGATCATTTCATGTTTATATTGGGTCGCCGGTTGCATAGCTTAGTGGTTAAGAGAGTTTCATGGAGTTACCACCTACAATGTGCACAAATACGTATAATATTTCGAATGTTTCGAATTAACCAACAAAATTTTTACACTAATTACGTTTAATTAAAATAAAAGTAGAATTTCAATGCGTATAGGGTATGGCTTTAGCCATGTTTTTGAACAAATTGGAATCAAAACAACATCATCATGCAGTTCAATAAATAAAGTCAACAAACTATACCACAATATGCTGAATAGATTTTATATTTATCAGACCAAAATGATTTTCAGTTGTTTTGTTTAATAAAGAGCTTTCCTTACGCACACATACATACATTTTAATAATTAATAAAACAACATCCAAATTGGAAAAACGACGCACTATTTAGCAATTTATAATAATTATACCATTAATCCTAAATGAATAAGCTGTTAATTAACAAACTTAATTTTGAACTTTTATTTCATGTGGTCGAATAAACATATTTGTTTTTGTAAAGCGAAAGTTGTGTAATTAAAATTTCAATGGTGGTTCAAATTATTCATCAATCAATGAAGTTTACTAACTGAACTATACATTTGGATATTAGACATTACACAAATAAGGTCAATCGAAACTTTATTAAAACTCAAAGCGACTTAAATTTAACAACTCGTTGAATTTATTTATTAGTTTGGGGTGGACGAGAATTATTTAAGTGGGGGTAGAAACATTTCATCATTTATTTGAAAAAAAAAGCATTTTCTAAGAAATGATAGTGCGTTGTTACTGAAAACTTGCAATGATGTCTTGTTTGTGACTTATGATTAGTTCCCAATGGTCAGTACAAACAAACAATTTTATTGATATTTTATGTTTAAACCACGTCAAAGAGGAATATAGGCACGGTGATTCAGGAAATCTTTATTAAATGTATGAACATCAATATTCTCTAAGCACTGTGGTAATGGTACAAGAAGTGAAGTTAATAACTTTAATAACTTTTCCTGTGAAGTCAACTTTTACTTGTGTTTATTTCGTTACTCAGATGTTTATTTATTTACGTATTTATTTTTCTAATTTAGTAAGACAGTGAATCGAGTTCAATATGTATGTGGTTCTAAAAGTTTACTGAACTTATGTAACTTCATAAAATGGTCAATTTTGATAACTAATATTTGTTTCTGACTTTCAGATAACTGATCATCAAGAGTTTTAGATGTAATAAACGACCCCGGTAAACCACAAGTGTAAATATTTTTGAAATGTTAATTTTGTGACTGACAATACCGTCAACATTTCTAATTTGACTTGAGTTACAGTTGATTGCTAACATTAAAGCAATATAATGGTAGAACATATATTTCAGATGTATGTGCTAATTATATAACAAAAATGGTGTTTGTTCTAGAATAACGACATTTTAGTGAGTTTTACAATAGACTAATATATCGTAGATCTAACTATAATGTAAAAATGAATCGCTCAACGAACATCCGATCTTATTACCTTTATTTGCCTTTAGGTCAATTTCAGAAAACTGTCTGACCAACAATAATGTCAAATTATATAAATTTGGCGTTGGTCCTTAATTAGGTGAACAACACAAGCCCGGTGTTTGTCATGAAATATTCGGCAACGTTTTCAATCAATTCAAAATGAAAGGCTGTGTGTGCTTATATTATCAAATAAATAATGCGTTAGAGAATACCAGGTAAGTGATTTGTTTGTGTAATTATTTACAAGGAACAAAAAAAATTAATTAAATCGCATGATAGGGAAAAATTAAGAAACTATGTATAAGTGAATCAGAGAGGTGTGTTAATACAAGTGTTTAAAACCAGTCGCATGAAAATGGTGGTGATACTAAAAATTGTATACATTATTTATTTATTATTTTAATAATTATTTAATTTTGGTTCCAGAAAAATTATGTTTTTAAAAAAACTCAACATAATGGCTTGGTTTCAACAAAAACTATATTCATGGCACCGAGGATTTATCAGAAAATGCACAACAAACATGGCGCACAGCTTCATATTGGTTAACACTAAAACTATTTATATTTTAAAAATAATATATATTTTATTTAAATAAATGTTATTATTCAAAAAATATAATTGTTTGAATAATTATTTCAACGTAATACGCTCATATTATAAATGACCTGTGGCCTTATTCTGATAATTTCCGGGGAATAGGGCAATGGGGACTAATTTTATTTAAAATTTGAGGTTAATTTTTTTTCCTGACATACTGAGGTAAAAAGTTGGTGTTAATTTTCCCTTCCAATTTTGGTATAGAAAAATTATTCCCAATTTATAAATATTTACATCGATTTTTTTCGTCAGTAGGCCGGAAAAATATATTTGAACAGAAATTTCAAATAAAATTTTTCCCCATATCCTCGAAAATATCCTGTTTGTAGAAATAAATGACTGACGTACTAAGTGTAATATTGCCCTCTTAAATCTAAGTTTAGGTGACTATATTTCAACTATAGAAAGTGACTCCCACTATATAGTCAAAGTCAAACGTTTGAGTGGTATTGCCCTGCTTTTCCTATATCCTCTTGACTGACTGACTTATATCGATTAGCAACATTGTTGGTCGACTAATGATTTTATAAAGTTCCGGGTATATAGGCAAATCGACATGTGGTTTAATCGTTTGAGTTACTATTACCACAAAATCAAAACACAGGAAAAGCTCCTTTGAGGGTTACTTCGAATAAAACCAATCATAAAGCTTAAACCTCCCAATGTTTAAGGTCGCTTACCAATAGACATTTCCCAATCACGTTGATTAGTCTTATTTGTATAAAAATACGTTTACGTCGTACAAATATGATATTCACTTAGATTTTAACAAAAATTGGTTATAGCATCAATATTTTTCTTGTCTGATAGCTTTAAAGCGAATGAAACCCAATATATCTGAATAATTATAATTTCAAGACCTTATAGAAAACTTAACATCATATTCACTTACAAAAATATATTTATAAAATTTAACTTTTACTAAAATTAATTTAAAATCAATTAAAAACTAGAAAATAAAAAACTTGAGCTTTTCAAGAGAATGTTGAAAGTGTGTTGGAAAAGTAAACTGAAAGTTTTTAATTAAGTTTGAATTTTTAATCTAGAACTGTTTTGTTCGATTACGGTATCAAGTATGTACATAGATACACACTTTCGATAACGCTTGGACACTGTTTCTTTAATATTTTATATTTAAAATAAATTCAATTGACACTTGTTGAAATTAATCCAGAATAATACCAGAAAATAAAATAATTGAGAGATTTATATACACTATGAGTAACTACACTTCATATATGTGCTAGGAACTTATAGATATTTATTTAGGTCGAGTATATAAGATTGGTACATTTTATGATACAGACTTATGGAGTATAATGCATATGTACATAAAAAGGCACTTTTCACCTAACATGTTTTTTTTGCCGGGTATGCTTTTAATACCGTTATATATACACACATACACAAAAATATATATTTTTTAATGATTTATATTCTTCCGATTGAATCAGTTTTATATTCATGATGAGAAAATGTGTGTAGGCTTAACATAACGTGTTCCATGATAAATGAAGCAAAATATATAATAAACGTATTTTCGCCAAAAAAAAATAATAATAATTTTGACATTAATATATCAAAATAATTGGAGATTTCGAATAGTGTTATTTATACCGGGTTCATCTTTCGAAGCGAAAAAAAAATAAGAACGAAGGTATGTTATATTTATAATATTAGAAACGCGAGCACATTTTTAATTTTGTGCGAATAAATTTATGTATTTCTTTAAGACTTTTTTCCGGTGCCTAAGACATTTTCTGTCAAAATAATATACAGCACAAGCCAAAAAAAAAACACGCATATAGCAATTTAAATTAATAGACACAGGGAATGGAAGCAGATAGATAGATATACATAAGAAATGAAAAATAAGAAAACGCCAAGAATTATAACTTGTGAATCTAATTCTAACACAGAAATTATTAAAACGTGACAATGACAATACACCAAAATTGAACCGTATATTATGGAACTATATGTAATGTTGATATTTCTTAGTACGTATACACATATAGACAGAGAGACACAGCAAAACAGATCTTTGAATTTTAAATGAAGAGATTAAATGAATTGATATCTTTTATTCTTATTTTGCCACCCTTTATATATATATATATATATATATATATATATATATATATATATATATATATATAATGTTTAAATTAAAGATTTTCATTGCGTATATTCACTCTTATGTACATAACATCTGGATCTGTTAACTTCTTTATTTGTTCTGTGTTTTGTTCGAATATAATATTTTTCTTACCTAGATACTCGTATGTGTATTGTTTACTTTTTATTTGTGTATAAGAAAAATTTAATGAGTCAATGAGATTATGTAAGGATTTCTTCGTTTGTTTTTACCTACAAGAAAATAGGATATAGGCATGTTGTTTAAGCTATATATGTGTACATATATATACACAAAATATGGGTGGGTGGTGTGATGTTGACAATTTAAATTTGGGTAAATACTTTAAAGCCTCAATTATAAATTAAAATTATATTGTTATTATATTTGTATACATAGACATTCGTATAAATATAAAATATTCATTGTTATAATATATGATTTTTGGGTGCGTTATGTTAGAACATGGGAATTCATAAACCACATATGGAGTTATTAAAATTCGATTATTAATTTATGTATATAATATTGAATAAAATAATAAGCGTATTTGAAGTAGTTTGCAAGATGTGCTGTTTGCATTAATTTGTCGAATTCGTATTGGATACCCGTACACTGATTGCATACTTAAAGCATTTTAAGATACATTCAAAATTATTAAGATCACTGAATAAAACATTAAACCAGATAATTTATAAAAAATATCACTGTACGTTGTACAACGGTATGTACGATCCATCCATCCATCCATTAAAAGCACAAACATTAATTATAAATTAGAATTAATAAAAAACCGGGCTTCTAGTAATAATATACACAATAATATCATTATTATTCCGGTATGTGTGGGTGTTTTGTATACCATACATTATGAACATGTATCTAATCGCAAAGCTACCGTTGAGCAACCTAAAACCAGAGATACGTATATAGTTTATTTTTTAAAGCGATAAAATTCCACGAATAATTCATGTAAAACATGTTATGCTTAAAACATCAAATAGGATAATCAAATCGAACTTCTTAGAAAGGTTTGCACTTGTCAACCTGTTTGAATTTGAACTCCAGGTATACATGTACCGTATAACTAATAATAAATAAAATTTAATCCAATTTTATAATCCACAAAAAGCTTACTTTTGAGTTTTAAATTTGTCGCCGTAATAAATTTTCTTATTTATTAAATTTTTGTTCCGATTTTATAAAAATATTCAAAGGTAGCAGCTTTTTCAAAGGTTAATCCAATATATGCAAATAAAACATTGTTGGGCGTATGTATGTATGTATGTATTTGGGCATGGCGAAATCCTATGTACATTTAGTACATCACTTTAAAAACAAACATATTTAAAACCAAACGTATCAGAACAGAACTTTTTTTTTTTTAATATTTAACTTCGAAAACTGAAAATAATTTTCCATTCAAAACGAAACAATTTTCACAAGAACCACTAAAATATTTACAAAATTTTGTATTTATTTTTAATTATATTCTTTTATTTATTTATTAACTTTTTTATTTATTTTTTTTTTTTTGAAAATTTTCAAAATCACTGAAAAAACATAAAAAATATATAAATATATAACAATTATATATCTAAGAAACAAAAATTCAACGTTGTTGTCGCATTTAAAACAGGCGGTATACTGGACCACGGAAGCTGTGCGAAACATACGAAACTCTCAATTTTTGTTATATTTTTCTACTTTCGCATCTCATTCAGAATAAAAGCTCTATACTAAATGTAGAGAATCATTTTTATATACATATATATGTATGTGTGTGTGTGTCTATGTATGTACACACAATACAAACTTACGAAATAAAATTTGATTTGTTAATGTACCATGTGAGAAAATTGTAGAAAGCTTTTGGATAATTAGTTTGCTTTATATGGTTTTTAAAATTTGTATACATATATAACAAAGATAATGTTTCAAAAAACACACACACACAGTAGATAGATAATAAACAATGGGGAAAATAAGAAACCGATAAACAATATAAATTAAGAAGCATCACATACCGAAAACAAATCACAAAATGTAAATATCTTGTGTGGTGAATAAATTTATTTAGATATAGGAGAAATTTCCCCACAATGTTGTACATGCGCACAATGTACATAAACAAAAATTTGGATTCTCTTTAAAATGGCAAAAAAGCTCTCTGAATTAGTGTTATACTAAAAAAGGGTTATTTTCGACATTAAAATAAAACAACAACCCAGATTAAAAGATTTTAATTGTACATTATTCTATTGTATATATGTATGTTCCTTCCCCTTTTATGTTCATTATTCAACATATTTGCCGTATTTATGTGTGTTCAGTTGAAAGAACAACATAAAAATGTGACATTCGGAAGAAAATTTCATTTTTTATGTTTCACTTTACTTTACTTTACATTTAACTTCTTTTGTACATTAGATTAAAGTTACAAGCAAAAAATGTGTACATAATAAAGAAAAAAAATTCAATTAATTTTAAAGATGTTGTGTATCGTCTTAAGATGGCTTAAAAATAATTTAAAGTGAATGACAAAAGCAATATGGAATTTTCTCAGTTTCGTATTTACATATTATGTATAGGTACATTTTCACAAAGGAGTTTTAAGTAAATACATATTGAAATAAAAAACAATAAGCTCGATAAGTGGGAGGTTAGACTGAAGGCAAATTATTAAAATGATATGTTATGCTTTATCCATACATTTGCAAGAAATGAATCTCTGTAGTCTCAGATAATTAAGCCACACAATGTTTATTTTGGACCGTAATTCAAACAGTAAGGATAAATAGCAACCAGCTTTAATAAATTCTTAGAACGTTTTGCATGTGAAAAAGATATTGGATATCTTATCGGAAGGGCAACGAAGACAGAATTCTATAATAAAAAGAAAAAATTAAAATCTTATTTCAATTTCGTAAAATTCTTTTCCGGTTCATAAAATTTCTGATCTCAAACAAATATCTAGCTAATTATATGAATAAATAATAAAATAGCAACCAATAAATCACAAAAACAAGTTTAAGGTCAAATCATAAAAATTTTCTGGTACATTTTCTTTTCAGTATTCCTTGAGTTTTCTGGAAATGTGTTACAAAGTTGAAATAGGTTGTCAAACATATAGATTTAATGTATTGAATTGGATTAATGTTAAATTAACAGGCAGTGCTATATTACAGGGTGTCAAATTCCACACGAGATCCATAAAACTCCATATTGTACACAGTTGGCATTTTACATATTAAAAAACGAATTTTACATTTTTTATGTAAATTATGTAAAAACAGCGTAAATTACTTATAACGTAAATTACATGTAAAAAACGAATATAACATCTTTCGCAGTGCCATCTGTTTTCAAATGTCAAAAATTTAACAAAGTGTTAATTACATGATAAAAACGAAAACAATATCCGCAGTGCCATCTATTTAAAAATCTTAAAAACTTTCCGACGATCAAAATTAAATCAATTTAAAGGTATAAACAGAACCAGAGCGAAAACGACTAGCGTCGACGAATAAATAAGATATATCGCCGCGATTTCACTGTATTTAAATATCGTAATAAGATCGTCAGCGCATTGCAATAAAAAAAGAACAAACGATATGAACTTAAAAATATAAAACCACTTCTTGGCAAATTGTATCGCCGAAAAAATCTTCGTCGCAGCGGCGGTGGTTTTGTTTGTATTATATGTTTCCTTTGTCCTTATTTGACAGGTGACATCACTCGCTGTTGTCGCTCTGGTTCTGTTTATACCTTAAAGATTTCAACATTTTTCTTTAAAAAAAATTTCGATAGATCAGTAACAGCGCGTAGTCTAGTAATATATACTGCGTTAAACTTAGTACGAAGAAAGAACAAAAAATGGATACCTTGAGGAGATCGTCGTACATTAACCAGTCCAAATCGATATTCAGTATTTTATCTCCAGAACTTTAAATATCAACTTGCTCGTAACTGAATATTTGCTATATTACATTTAGTACGAGAATATCATCCGAAGTGACTCCATTTGACATTCCAAAAACATCCATTGTAACATCTTTTGGGTTGTATAAGTTTTCCTAATTACATTTGGACTAACGAAAGCAGCAAAATCTTTTCAGCACGTATTGCATAAAGTTTAGTTCAGACTGCAATATTTTTTGTGATTTAGGCAATACTCGTATGTTAAGATAATCTGCTGCATATTTTGATCAATATTTAACAGATATTTAAACAATTTGTACAAAGATGTTTGGTCATGAGCATTTGGTTAGGTCATTAGCAGTTTTTCACGCCAGTTAAGATGATTTTTAACGGAATTAGCCTGTTAAAAATTCTAATCTAAAACAAAAATTATTTTGACATAGTTGAAGTTAATTAAAAAACAAAAAATTAAGTCGATTATGTATTTTAGATTATATGCAATTGCCAGTTTATATATTACTTTAAACTATTTTGGAAGAAATATCAACAAGTTTTTTATGAAAAAAACGCTCAAGCCAATGTATGTTATATCAAAATTCTAAAACCTTTATCATTTGTGCTTGCTTATTGATATTAAAATTAACTGTCAGTTTAATCACAAATAGTGTGCCTATAACTCAAAGTAAAAATTACTCAACCATGCTAATTTATACAGACTGAAATCAGATCACTTTCAGTTATAGGTCACCATTTACATTATAAACTGAGCTCGGACAGTTTTCAATCAGATTATGTGGTTTGTTAAAATTATACTGCTATAGGGAAGTTTCCGAAATCAAAACTTATTTCGACACTAACAATAATTATGGCTTTTATAGGCCGCATACCGTGTCAATAATATACCTACATCAGTTTCAATATTCTGAGTAACCAGAAGATACCAGATCACTATTTACGGCGTGGCTCACCTTTAATAGATCGTATTCACTATTAGTCATTAAAATAGGTTCAATTTCAGCTTGTCTGCATTTTCAAAATATTAAGACCTCAGATGTGGAAGTAGAGGATAAAAATTTGCTTGAGGTAAGGTGGGCCTAAATATCGGTCAAATCACTCATTTCGAAACGATGATTGGCATTTGTGAATTCTTCATAAAATGAATCCATAATTAATATCTCTATGCGGGTTGTAAAACATTTAAGTAGATGGAAAATATATTCACACCATGTGTTTTTGAATATATACATGGATGTGTACATATTTCAAAGTGGTTGTTTTTGTGGATAAAGTAAATAATCGTTATTTCGTTTCTTGATCTATGATGTCATATGATACACCTATCTATTATGTCATATGATACACCTATCTGACATGCTATTGACAGGTTGACTAATCTCATATGCAAATTACTAACTGCTTGGAAGTATTTTTTACCTGTAATTTAGTTCCAAGATTGTCGAGATTATCAGTTATATAATCTTCTATTCACGGAAATCATATTCGCAAAGAGGTTATTTCACAAGGTGCAAAATACCAAAAGTTTAACAAAGTTACCTATCATGGATGATGGAGGATTAAAGCTAGTTACGTTAAAGATTATCTACTAAACCATTTATTAGACTAACCAACGGTTTATGGAATCAGATTAACGAACATTTAAAGTTAGCTGAAACCTTCAAAATCAGTTGGTATACTTCCATCAAATAGTTTTCACGTTTGTGTGGCTATATAGATAAACTTCATAATTTCTTCTAAACTACGTGTATCTATAACTAACTATATTGGTCATTGTAGGAATTAATCAAACATTATGTATTCAGTGATTGTAATTTTTTGAGGACTGAGTAATATATAACCTATACGAAATTTTTCTAGACCCTTAGATGAGTATAGTCATCGATTTATTACAGGATGAATTCTAGCACACATAAATTTATTGGGGTATAAATCGGAAATTGGAACTATTCCTAAGATTGTTTGAATCGTCCCCAAAAATTGTCTAATAGGTTCCTACTAGGGTTTCGGGTTTTTCAAAATGTCTGGCGAACACATTTAGTTTTTCCTTTGAAGTAAGAAATCCGTCTCTATAATTTGGAATATATAGTGATTAAAGGCCTATTCCATGAGGAAAATTGACTGTCAGTAAAAATTAAAATGGGACAATAATATAGATTTTATAGTAGTGTAGGTGAAACAGAAAGCTATCTCAGTCAAACTTGACTGAACAAATATTTGTGTTTGTGGTAGTGTGACTGCCATAAAAAGTATAAAATTGAATACTTTTTATTGCAATCACACTCAGCCTTCTACATAAAATTTGTGTAAGACAAGAAATTATTTTCGCACACAACCAATTTTATAGTCAAGGGTCAAATAGTCCATATATTAATCTGGTAAAATTATAATTGAATTGAAATAAAAATCATATTTGTTTAGCATTGTGATATTTAATGCTAAATTTTAATTCACAATTAAAAAAAACTCCAAGAATGAATAATTAATGATTTTTTTGGTTATGGTTTCTTCAAAATTCTGCTATAATTCGCTATAAATAAATCAATAAACAATAAGGTTGTCTTTGTCTTTTAGTTGGAGTTTTAAACTTCCAATGGAATAGAGCTTTTAATGAGTGAAAATTTTACTATCAGCGCCCATAAATTCATATAAATATCGTGCTACGGATGATTTTGAAAGCCATTAGCTATTCATTATTGAATAGAAGGCTTCAATTTTGGAAAGTGTTACTGTGCAAGTGATAATAAAATAGTGGTGATAATTATTGTGAATAATAAGTGTTAAAATATTTAAATTATGAAATTATTAGTGAATTTCGGTGTGTAATAAATTAAGTGTTAAAATTATAGTAGTTGAGTTTTGTATTCACAATTCAGTGATCGAACCGGAAAACAGTTTGAATTTATACTCGGCTAAATCATAACAATACTATATCTTACGATGTGGTCGGTATCATAACTAAAAATCTGAAAAATTTACGTAAATAGATTTTTTTATTTATACAATGGAATTGTTGTTATTTTAATTTATTTCAAATCAATACTACAAATAGTAAGCATACATGTGTTTTGAAACATATTAATAAATTAATTGGTACGAGGATTTTTCAACTATCGGCGAGGATACGATAGGACAAAACTTTAAAACGAGGACCATCCTCGCGGGGTGAGGACATCAGGACACCTGGCAACTATGACTACATACCGTACAATACATTATATATAAAAACATCGAGTAGTATTTAAAACCGAAGTCCAATCTACCCAGTAAAATATTTACTATAGTCGTACTAAAACTGCCTATTAGTTTTATCTTTTACCGTTTACAATGATAAGTCGGCAAGTAAAACTCGTTCGAAGATTCTTTCTACCCAATATTGATTTTCCATAAGATAATGTCAATGAATTATCATTTATCTCTATTAAGTAAATAACATGCTAACAGAGCATGACGACTAAATGTAATTTGTAAATGCTTAGGTTTCAAACAATTTGAGTATTGGTTAGCTTAATGATTGTAAGGGTTCAACATATTTACGAAAAGCATAAGCATCGATACATTTATATCTAGTTAAGAAATATAACAAGTGCAACGGATTACTGAAGAGTATGACTCGATTGGATTCAGCCAGCATACTAAGATCAGATTCATGACCAGTTCGACACAAAAGCAAAATTACGTCAGTATCAATGCAACTCTATGGGCTCTTTGTGTCTTTTGAAATCTTACAACCGATGCTGGCTAAATTATATTGTGCATTTATCGTTAAACTTAAATTGGAGCTTTTAACCGCTCACTATATAGTTTTCACTGAAATCGCGTACAAAACATAGATACATACCAAATAGATTTCAAAACATACATTACATTGCTTCGTATACAAGTATATAGTACTGACGTACAAATAAATCAACCCATTAGCTTTCATTCTGACACAGATTTAACCGCATATAGCATATCTTATATTGAACCAATGTACATATAACAATTATAAATATTTGTTCATAGAAATGATTAACACAGTATAATCAAAACCAAAGCCGAACATAAAACTTATTGATAATAATATTTCGATAGATTTGGGATTCAACGACCAAAATTTATGGTATCGGTTGGTATGTTTCTCTCTCCCGATCAATGTTTAATTTTGATTTACATTTCGGACATATATACACAAAATATTATTTAATGATTTATGGAATAATTTTTATGTTTAAAAACCAATATCGGGTTATTGGATATTTGGGAATTATAGTAAATAAATTACTAATAATTATTATATGGAAATATGTGCATATATCGAGATAAGTAAGCATTCCAGTTGATAGAGGGAATCGAGTCATTTTACAGGTATTATAATAATATATAGGTTTTACTGATAACATGAGGCTAGCTTATATGATCTTCGACCTACTAATTGCTAATATTGTTTGTATTTTCAAACCGACAATGACACGGGTATATTTTTCAGACGACTGACTATAAATGTATATATAAATTTGCAATTCAATTATAAAAAATATATAAATTTCATTTAATTACCTTCAATTAGTTATTATGTTCGTTCTCGTCATTCGTTCTTAATATTCGTTGGTATATAAATACTATAAAGTTTTCTTGTCTAAGATTAAAATCAATTTTTTTTTTATATATATTTCGCAAACGAATTTCATTTGGTGCGGTACCAAAAGCGTTTTTCATTTTGTTGTTGTCGCGCAAAATAAATAACACAACAAAGTTAATTTAAAGATAAAAACCGAATATAAAGTGCTTGAGAGTTGAATGATGATATCTTTAATGCGATTTATATTTGTGTTTTTCGTCTATATACGGTAAATAAAGTCGAGCTTATAGAGAGAGAATATCTATCTAGTTGGTTCTCGTCTCGTTTTGTATATGGTGTATATATAATGGATATAACTGCAATATCCATAGTTAAGTCGACTGTAATTGAAAATGATGATAACGTAACGTCTTATCTTACCTATAAAGAGAAAGTAAATAAAAAATTATGATATTATTTGTTACATCAGCATTATATTAGATATTAATGTCGAACTAAAAAAATCAATCAAATTCATCTATCAACCACTATACTATATAGATTCGTTTCTTAATTTTGAAGACTTTTTGTACAACTTAATTTGTTTCTTTCATTTATTACATAAATACGCTTTTATACAAAAATATAGTCAACAAAAGTAAACTTTAGAAAATCTCGAAGAAATATAAGAGTAGCCGTATAAAATCAATTTAGTTTGATTATATATATATACCTAAGATGAAGAAAATTAGAAAAGATTATTCCTGACAATGACAAGACTCGTATATAGTAAAAACTCTTACATTGTGTTTACCAACAATCTTAGGTATTTTTCTCTATTGTAAATACATTAGAAAATAGAATCTGTATCGAGAGGAAGGAAATAGAAAAAACCGATGTTTCCTACACTGTGTCGTTCAAATGTTTCTGTTTGGATGCGTAACAATTCTATCCCATACAAAAAACACATAATTCATTATAATTAATTTTTAATTATAAATGGCAATTGAACGAGAAAAAAAAATCCGAAATGAAATTTTTTTTTTTTGAAAAAGCTCAATTGTTATCTCAAAATAATGATACCAAAAGTATTTGTTGTTTTTGTTGAATAAAATTAATCAAATAAAAATTAAATCATAAAAATTCCAAAATTAATTGAAAAATATTACATTAAAATATAAGTGGAAATAAAATCAATTAAAAATATTGTGAATGTATCATTCTGCATAATTATATTCAAATGAAAATTCTTGTTAACCATTTTCTCCACAAATAGAATTATATTTTTGGTTCGATGTTTTTTGAAACATGACAAAGCCTATTAGCACGCAGCCCAAAAACCTTAAATGTTAAAATCTCTAGAAATATTATATTTATAGAAATATGTGATTATATTTACATGTTATATAGAAATTGTCTGATATTAATTTAACAATACTGAATTAATAATAATTCAAAAGCTTTTCAGAGAATAATTTACAAAACAAACTCTGTTCTTAATATATGTATAAAAATACACCTTGAGGCATTCGTTGAAATTCTCAAATATTTATGTATGTATGTCTAACGATTATACAAAAAGTTTATTTTGCTCCAATAATTTACAAATAATTTTAAATTTGACTTCATCTTTGACTTAACAGGAAATTATCTCACCAATGAGGTCAAAACTGAATTTTTTGATCTTTGCATACTAAAAGCAAGGAAGTTGTATGCTTTGGACTGTTTCGTTACTATTTGTGTCTAATTTACAAAAATTGATTGTGTTATAAGCCATTATATGCGCTTCCAATGAATTTTGTTTCTATTTGACAGTCTACTCATTGTCTTGAATGTTTTCAACACTGAATCAGTTATTACAAAATTACAAGTCGTCTTTTAAGACGTTCAGTTATTACAAAATTACAAAATTACAAGTCAGCTCCGATGAGTATAAAACCTCAAGGGAATAAAATTAAAAGATTAGTGATCAGGTTACTGAATTCAAATATAAACCAGGGCCCTTATTTGGAAACTCGATATCGTATAATCGAACGACGTTATCGAAAAATCGGTATTTTATTTTGTAACCGACAAAATTAAAATGAACAAGAAAGCATTCACGTTTAAATAAAACGACTGAGAATTTCCTTACTTCGCAAATCGATTACAAGTGTTATTTGTTCGATCATGATCGAATTTATGTTCATTGTAGGTTTTGTTAACAAGCCCACAAAACAAAAAAAAATATGTCATTAAAATTGGCAGCAGATTCTTTATTATTTATGTGCCCAATGTAGGTGGATCCTCTTCAGCCATTTAAGATAAGGTGGCAAGTTCTATGATTAAGTCCAATTCGACTACAAAAAATCAAATTAAACACAGTGTCAAGAGTGCGGATGGTGATTTACAAGTTAACCAACTATAAGTGGTTAAGAAATAAATGGTGCAAAAAAATAAAAGACGGATCAGGGTCCAGTAGTAATGCGGAAACAGAATCCCTCTATACAAATAGACGTCATTACAGAACTGGAGGTAAAGAGGTATCATCCACATAAACATTACAGAATGAAAGACGTCTACATGCACTTTAGATGCATAGCAGGGTGTATTCGGAATGACGTCAAATAAAGGAAACTGTTGAATAAAGGAAACTGTTGCAAAGAAATTGCCACAAAATGTATATAGGGTGACTGTAATGAGCCGCACTAGCTTTTTGCTATCCAGTACCTTAGTACGGGGAATTTTAACAGGCCCACGCTGTCCAATCACCCAAGATTTGCATAAACTGAAAGAGCACGTTCCAGAACTTCAGTATTTGCTGGGTAACCAATCCTTTAAAGCGGAACAAGTGGCATTCATACAAAGCCTCGGTACGCTATTGTATTATAAATATTTTTGAACATTCACAAATACAAACCTGCAGCCGTTTGACAAGTAAGTATCATTTATGGAAAGGGTACAATACGATGGTAGATGCTCGCGCCTTGTCTAAACGAACCTGTAGCGAAATCGGCAATCAACTCAATAGTCATAGGTCACCCTATAACTTTCGATGGCTGGAAAAAAGTGTGAAGCGAACCAAAATAAAACAACAGAAATATACTTTTTAAGTGTCAAAATTCAACAATATGATTTACAAAAAATGTCCCTTCTCATTATTTGGCAGTGTACATGTTCGAATCGAATAGCAATACGAATCAAATTCTGAAATATACTTACAAGGCTTTTAAGGATACTCGCTATCGAATAATCAAACGACGTTATCGAACAATCGGTATTTTTGAATTCGATAACGTATAAAATGAAAGCGAACAACAAAGCAATCATATATAAACGATAATATTCCTTTTTGGCAATTCGATTACGAGCGGTATTTATTCGATCATGATCGAATTTATGTTCGTTGTTAGTTTTGTTAACGAACTCACAAAACTAAATAATGTAAGTGTATGATCACTCTATGATAACTTTTCTATGATAACTTTTCTATGATAACTTTTCTATGAGATCTGTCATAGGTGAACGTAAGTGAGAGGGATGGTTCTCAAACAGATTTTAGTATTGCAACGCAGGTAGTAGATGAGTGCAGAGTTGAAATGTTCAAGAGTTCAGAAAGGACAAGTAAATCGCCGATACACCATAACTCACTACCATTCCTCAGCCCAGAAAGGAGCGGAAATAACCGGTGCGTTGAAGCAGTGAAGATGGAACAAACGGAGCTTGTAGGAGTAATCAAGCAGATAAAAAAGGAAGTCACCAATTTAAATGCGCTGATTAAATCTATTCTAACTACCAAAAATCAAATCAAACTTAGTGTCGAGAGTGCGGATGACGGTTTACAAGTTAACCAACTATAACTGGTCTCATGAATAATCTCAATAATCTCATCTAATCTAATAATCTATCTTTACAAACAGACATCAGTACAGAGCTGGAGATAAAGTGGTAATCCACACATACACTACAAAATTAAAGCCACATACATGCACTCAAGATACAAAGCAGGATGCAGTCAGTGGTGATGCCGAACGAAATTAAGAAAATTGTTGCAGAGAAATAACCACAAAATACATAGTTCTACTGATAATTAATATGATGGTAACAGCGACCAAATAATTTAGCTTTCATCAAACAAAGGACCAAACCAAAATATAACAACAGAAATACACTTTTAAATGTCAAAATTCAACAATATGATTAACTTTAGGTATGACCAAAAGCACAAAATTTACTTTCGATTGTATTTTCAAATACCTCGTCATGTTCGAATCGTATTACAATACAAATCGAGTTCCCAAATAGACTTGCAGCTTACCTGGGTCACTCCGAAAATTTTCTGTTACTTAAAATGCCCTTAAAATTACTCATGTATTTATTTTATATTAAAAGATTGGTTAGACATGAATATGCACAACGGCGCTATATAAAATTTTTAATGTATAAAGGATTAAGATTTGAGTACATTTACAAACAACCAATCTCTTGAGTACATCGTCTGTTATCCATTTTCCCGTGTGTTTGTATTACTTTTCAACCTTTTCAAGTTTCACCAATTTTCGAGTTAAGCACATTTTCACGCTATTATGTGCGCATATTCCCAATTCTGTCGAGACTCTTCGTTCTTATACACACCTCAACGTATATTTGTAACGCAAACGGAAATTTAAAATGAAAAGTTTTAATGAATTAATTATTTTAAAAGCTTTAAGAAAAACTTGGAACCATTTTTTGTTTTTTATAATTTAATTATCGTTTTTATGGTTTTATTTATATATTCCTCGCGTTATATTATCTACTTTGTTTAGAAAATTATTTCTTAATGCCCATAAAAATAACGTTAAAAAACGAAAAATCATGATTAATTACGTTAGATAAATAATCACGATTAACTTTTATATTTAGTTTGAAAAAAAACAAGCTTAATGGACTCGTTAACTAGTTGTCGTATCTGCAACGCTAACCACACACATACTATAGATCTAACATATCAAAGATATGTTAAAAACATTTTTTGTTCCCGCGCGCTTTTGTTATTGTTGTTGTCATATACCGGAAGAAGAAAAAAAAAATTTGTTCAAACTGGGAACAACACAATAGGAATGCTTGTCTTCTTATTACGTTGTTCGTTGATAAAAATGAAAACTCAAATGGATCTTCATTCTTTCCTCATCGTTTTGTGTATAAACAATTACTTTATTTCTTTTCTTTAAGTGAAAAGACAATGAATATGTTAAAAACACAATAACTCTGTGTGTGTGTATGGATATATAATCGTTTGGGATGTTTTTGTGTAACCATCGCATAAACGGCAACGACGACAACGAAATGATGATAATAGGAATGATTTTAAGCTAAGGCATTATACACATCTATTCAAATCACACAAAAATATTATTATTAAATGGGAGACCAAAGTTTAGAGATAATAAATCAGATATGATATATATATATATATATATATATATATATACATATATATATATATATATATATATATATATATATATATATATATATATATATATAGATAGGGTGTCCCTTAAGTGGCTAACACGAATAGATGACTTTACTTCTACCGTTTCGCACTGTAAAGCCTCTCCCTATCAAGTTATATGCGTTGAAGAGCAGTCTTCTAAATATATTTTTAGTAAACATAGTTGAGACTCTTAACTTTCAGAAAAGCTAACTATTTGTCGTATTTGTAATATAATGTTACCTAAAAAAATTCAAAGTTCAAATCTTTACTATAGACGCAATGAAGGTACAAACAAAGCTCCTTAATTATTAAGGATACTTTAGTACACATAAGTTCTGGTATTAAGTAATAATTTAGAATATTTACAATAAATTCACAAAATGATCACCATCATTTTGTACAATGCTATTGGAGCTCGGACGATTGCTTCGATACCCTAATCGTAGATTGCTATCAGGAAACACTTTTGTAAATGCAGATCGGAATTTGCTAGAGAACAATTCTTTTATAAATAATTGGACAAAATAACCAGGATTACACCATGATAATAAAAGAGTGCTGCGCGAAGTTTATAACAATCTCACGACCAGTGTTCGAAATATTTCAGCAACAATTTTGTGTTGCCGAAGAAGATAATTTTAACTGCTGAGGCTGCATTCAGTTGGGCTGATCAATTGATTGACCAGATACATTTTGGGTCATCAAGAAATCCCTATTTAAAAATTGTAAACAGTTACCAACATAAATTTCCAGAAATGTATGGTGTGAAAGTTTTTGATATGAATTACTAAGACTGATACTTCCAGAAATATTTACATTTTATGCAAAACCATTTTAAAAAATATTGGAAGAAGTTTCATTTATAAATTTACAATGTATGTGGTTTATACATGATGCTGCTATACCAGATTTTGCAGGAATTGGACGATCCTACATTAATACTTTGTTTCCAAGGCGGTCGATTTACAGCGGAGGATCTTTAACGATATGAAAACTAAACAAACCAATTGTTATTCCTCTAGATATTGATTTATATTTGAAACAAAGTGCTACGCTGAAAGGATGCCTTTAAAACGTTTATAAAACCTTTACAATTACAGGATTCTCTTAAAATCTTTACAATTCGAAGAAATAGAAAAAAAGTCATCTTCACTTTGAGAAAGAAATTCAACCGTAAGATTCGTGTCAGCAACTTAAGGGACACCCTATATATATATATATATATATATATATATATATATATATATATATATATATATATATATATATATATATATATATATATATATATATATATATATACTTTGCGGAAGATATGAGGTCGGGAGATATTATAGTATGAAATATTATTGTAATTTTATGTCCTATTGATGTTAGACAACCAAATAAAAATGATAATATCTCTTTCATTTTTATTGAAATGTTTACAATAATACATATATGTATACATACGTACATAAGGTCAGAAAATTTTTCAATAATATATATTATCGAAATCCGATCGATTAGATTCGATTCTCCTTTTCCTGCTGCCCCATATCAGAGAAAAAAAAATCGTAAAAATAATAATAATTCAAAAACTGATTGTTATCGTTTTTATCAGGAATATAATATAGGATCCAACAATTTTTTTTTTTGATTTATGATATCCAAACAATCTTTATGTGATCTGCACAGTTGAAAACATTGGGAAATAATTTATACGACGAGCTTTTTCCCAATACTTTTCATTTCCGTTTAAATATGTATTTTTATTTTCTAATCTAAAAAATTTATATATTTTGGTGGCTGTGTGTGTGTAAATGTGTTGATACACCCAGGAAGAAGGATTTTTAAATTATTTTTTTAAGAAGATAACCCAACAGCATCTGGTGTTTTCTGGTGTGATTTTCACGCAATTTTTCTGAGAGTAAAAATAAGGGAATCTTAAAAGTTTAATTTAATTTTTTTTTTCGAAAATTCATTTTTAATTTGAAATTTTTTTTATAAAGACCAACCCTAGCTCATTTCTAATCTTCTTATGTATGAATCAATATATGTATATAGTCTTGAAAACTTTTTGTTTTCTTGTTAAATCAAAATATAAGTTTAATAATCACTTTTGTAAAATATATTTTAAGGGCCTACAACTATATTAAAACTGATAAAAAAAATTAAAATATAATATAAAGATTTACTTTCATAATCTATCGAGATGAAGATGATTGAGTATATACAGTAAAACATGTTTAAGACGGAACTTTAATGGAAGCTTCTCAAACCCGGTAGACGGATTGATTTGTTGGTATGAAAATTATAATTTTCGAGTCTTTACACTCGTGTAAAGCGGATTATAATTTATGTTTGTGTGGATGCAGTATATACATATTAATTAATTTAACTTTAAATTACACAATTTTAAAATGATTGTAGATTTTTATTTATAGTACAAAAATCAAACAAATAATTTGACGACTGTGCAAAATATAAAATTATGAAACAGAAAAAATCGGGGTCTACTTAAGTAGCAGATATCGCTTTTCATTTTAAATGTGGTAAAGCACAGGGCTATAATACCATCGAAAATGAGAAAGATATAAAACAACGAAATTTCTCCTCGAGCCAATCCGAACTATCAGTTAAAAATAAAGACAATCACAGTTGGGATGTAAAAAATATAGACAACAGATGGCAGTGCAATTTGTATAAAAAGTGACAAAAATCTACGACGTATTGTCCACGACTATTTTGACAATGTTTTTCAAGGAAGATGTAGACCAAGTATGAGCACGTAATCTACACTCCGTTGAACTAGGAACGACAAGTCAGATCAATATCCAGCATCATATCTCCAGGGCTTAACATATCAACTTTCTTCAGTTTCGAGTGGTTCTATTTGACATTCCAAAACCAACAACCGTAACACCTTTCAGGTTGTTCGAGTTTTTGAATGAAATTGGGACTGAGGAGGGTAGTAGTTCAGATTACAATTCCTTTTTATTATTTAGAATATTATCTTTGTTAGTTTTTTGTTTGTTGTAAATGTGTTCATCGGCGTGTTCATGGTACACTTAATACGTTTAACTATTGGCAGTTGTTCAGGTTAAAGCGTAGTGACAACACAACGTCGAACACTTCGATAAAATAATGCGCTGGATTGATAAACGAAATGTTGAACTTTGTTGCTTAAGAAAAAATATGTTTTCCCTTTTAGGCTACACCCATAACAGCCTCAATCAATATCATTGCTCTTTGTACTGTGATCTTTATTTGAGAACGATTACTGAAGAAAATTTAAGAAATGCCACAATGTCTTCAATATCGATAAAAACATATTTAGCATAATTCATCCACTTATTTGACATCTCACTCAATATTACATAACCCGCGTCACCATCTATCTTCGATTGCATTTTTGTTATGCAGCCACGAAATCCAGTTATCACGCGTTATTACAGATAATAATACTGATGGGTTTTGGAATCCGGTTGAATTCCTACACCAACAGCGAAATTGGCATTTTTTTAAACAAGCGGAATTACCAAGTAGAGAACCGGTTCAACACACATCAACAACCAAATATTAGTCAGGGGATATACGGGCAAAACCAAAAGTCTATGAAATAATAGGTGTCGCAAAATAGATCTTAAAATGTTCAACATCGTTTCCTTGACCTGCGATTTGTTAAAAGAGTCTAACCATCTTGTATAGAAGCTTTTAAACCACTGACAGTGGGTTTTTGATTTTGGGCCATTTGTAACGTTTACTGTTTAAAAATTGACCCCAGATTGGAATATGTTTAGCCCGAGCTGCCCGAAACCATGTTAAATCACTTAACTTTTCGAATTTGTATTGTTTTCACAGCTGGGTGTGTAAATTACACGATTTTTAACTTGTTAAAAATGTCTAATTTACATAAGGTTATTTTTTTACATTCTATATGTAAAACTGGATTTTATGTAAAAAAAAAACTGACGCGCCCTCTCTTGTCATATCTTATAACAATTTTGTTCGACTAATGTCACAATATTTTTGGTTTAAAAATCACCTTAACTGGCTCAGGTGAAGGCAAAAAATTCCCTTTCCAACTAATTACGTAGACAACAAAACTAATTGATTTTGCAAATACTCATTTATCTATGTTAATAACCAAACCGAACATCGGAAGATTTCTGTCATTTTTAAACTGATGGTACTGCAAATGGTTAAGTTATTTACCTGTAGAATCCGAAGTGTGATGGAAAGATGCTAATATCTAGTTGTGTGAAGTCGGAAAATATCAGTACACTGCAGATGTAGAGTGTTCAACACTAAAACTTGAGTATTCAGCACTCTCGTCACTAGTTTTAAAGATCGTTTGAGCGAGAAATACTATAAGTCTGAAAACTTAAGCGAATTTCATGACACGAACTGAGTTGAGAAACTCTTTGATTCCTGGGTTTAAAATCAATGAAATGGTGAATCCGCCAACTTCAAAGCGACCGTTTATATATGTCTGTTCGGCCGTTGATAGGGTCCGTATTTATTTATCTTTACTTTAACAGAAGATTGGCTCAAATATCTCCTGAAGCTCAACCTAGCTAATTGATCCGGAAACTGTGTTGTCTTGACATTGCAAGTTAAAAGAATAATTGTGGCTTACACCTTAAGGAACATCTGTATGGGACGAGAATATTGGCCCTGTGAACAATGTGCCTATAGCCAACAATGAGCCTATACTATTAAGCAATTAATGAAGGTGTAATTTTTGAAAATGATGAATACTGTAATATTTTGCTCTTCGTTTATTTGTAAACCTTTCAGAACAAATTCCTTGAAAATATAACGCATTGAAAAAAATAAAGCAGACCAAAAATCCAATACGGCATAAGTCTTAAAATAATATTTTGTATGTGTGTTTAAAGAATTGATGCTTTTTATTATCAAACACGTGTCTTATTAAATTCTTATATTTTATACAATTTATCTATATGCGGGTAGGACGATATACAAAATGAATAAGTATATAGATACACAATCTAATTAAATTCTATTAAAATTTACAAAGAAAGTATAAAAATTGAATAATTTTATTGTTTTTCATAACAATAATTTATTTTATTTCTTTTCAAAAGTACAACAAATAATAACAATAAAAATTGAAATTAATTTTATTTTTATTTTGAAGTTTGATAACAAATATAATTTAATTTATTAATTATATTTTTAAAAAATTAATTTAATTTTGTAAGAAATGCCAATCGAATTCTTACTTATTTCGTATTGAAAAAATATCATTGTCTAAAAGCTCTTGTGCTTTTTCTCTTTATTGTGACTTTACATGAAAACAAAAAAAAATCGTAAAAATAATCGATTACACTTTATCCATGCGATATTATTCGTATTATATACGTACTCATCTAGAAGATGTTGATGATGATGATGGAAGTATTAAAAGTTTTTTTTTTGAGAAGAAATACAATAAATTCATTTTTATTCAAAACTTTTTATCGAAGGTCGATTATCAAGACGTTAATCTTATTTTTGTTTTGTCGTTTATTTGTTTGTTGGTCGGGAGTTATGCTTCTCTCGATGTAACGAGTATAAAGTGGGTAATACAAAAAACATGTACGCACGCGGTTAACCCACCATGTGTAGCCAATGTAAATCGTTATAACGTGTTATGGTTTTATGATCACCCATTAAAATAAAATTGGTTTGTTACACAAGTAATCAAAAAAACAAAAAGTTCTTGGATTTAATTTTATTTTCAAACAATTAAAAATCATTGCTATCATAAACGAGAGGAGAAGCATGAAATTATCTATAGACTAATATTAATCTTAAGAAACAAACATTACATCTTTTTATGTGTTTTGCTTTGCTTGTTGTTTTACAACTTTAATCGGGATGAAATAAATTTTGATTCATGTATTTTTTTTTGTGTGTGAGCTTTTCGAGGGATTGCCATAAATTATTTTTTTTGTTTATATAATTTATTCTTTAGGAAAAATATCATTTCCGTTTAAAATGTGAACACACTAAAAAAAAATGAAAAGAAAATAGGAATTTCATGAGACAAGATATTAAAATAAAAGGAAAATAGAAAATGTCGGAATATCTTTCAACCATCATTATAGTATAAGGAATTTTCATTAATTTTGCGAGATGATGAAAATGAAACAAATATTTTTGAAGGAATTCGTTTTCTAGCCGATATGATAGTTAAATAAAAAAAAATTTGTGGTGTTAATAAGTTGATATTTAATTGTTGGAAGTATTTTATCTTCCGCTCATCGCACTATGACGTATATAAATCTATAATTTTGTGACGGTTGCACCATCGCATATAATATATATTTTTTTGTAATGAAATTAGATAAGCAACGACTGCAGAACAAAAATTCTATAAAAAACGCCAGCACACCAAACAAACTCCGCAACAATAATGTCAAAATAATAAACCCTAAATGCTATAATATTGAAACTATAAAATATAAGAAATCTTATGGATCGTAAAATAATATAATAAATAAAAATTTATAGCATAAAAACCAAATTGTTTTTGTAGGAAATGATATCCAATCCACACTTTTTGTTACAAACTTACACACACACATTATATATATATATATATATATATATATATATATATATATATATATATATATATATATATATATATATATATATATATATATATATATATATGCCTAAAAACGGAAAAAACAGGAAAATTGGTTATTTGGGTTTATTATTATCATTTTTTTGTGTATTGCTGTTGATTGGTGCTGTGCTTTTAGAGCTTTCCATTAAGTTCAAAACGTCGATGAGAAAGAAAACCGGATTCTTTTCTACACATTTGTCTATACATCGATCGCTTCACGTATTCCTATTTCGATTCCGATTTTATTGACTATGGTGTTATATTTTTATTGGTTGTGTAAAAGACGGCTGGTGTATAGTGGTAATGTTTTAACGGATTTTTCATCGAACAAATATCACACACAAACATACACTCGTTATAAAACAGTAGGAAATTATATTGTTTGCCGATTTGATGAAGGTTCAAGATGGGTTTCTATTTATTTGGTATAAACGGACAACATCTAGTTATTAACCGTACGATTATAAAATTTTCAAAATATTGAGGCAAAGCTTAATAAAATAACCGAATTGCGTAGCTCTCTCGCACTGTGTCTATTTGTAAGGTTTTAGCAAGAATTCGAAACTCGATATATTTATTGATTCAAAATTAAACTCAAATTTTTGTTTAGCGGTCACAATTTTATTTTATATACCCGACTATTTATCGAAAACTGAAGCTAGAGGCATCATATTACATATTATTATTTAAAAAAAACACATTTAGGCGACAAATCTATGCAACAAAAGATGCTTATAAATAAACAAACAACAAATAGCCACATTAAATTTCAACACAAAAATTACAAAATGTTCAAAGTGTAATGTTCAATACCAGATTATCAAATAGTACATCCCTGCCATCGGTTATATGATTAACAAGCAATTTCGACTTATGTATATCGATTGTTGCATCAACTTTGTTTGAAAATTTTGTTCGACCAGATATATGTAGAAATTGCTTGTTAATCATATAACCGATGGCAGGGATGTACTATTTGATAATCTGGTATTGAAGTTTAGGCTTTCGAAATTCCAGAAAATCATATTTGTCTTCAAGCTTTTTGATTTTCGTAGAACAAAATTTTCGATTGAAAGTTGAAAGTTGATGCAACAATCGATATATGTAGAAATTGCTTTTTAATCATATAACCGATGGCAGGGATGTACTATTTGATAATCTGGTATTGAAGTTAAGGCTTTCGACATTCCAGAAAATCATATTTGTCTTCAGGCTTTTTAATTTTGTTAGAACGAAATTTTTGATTTGATAGTTTCTCATTGGAAATTCTAATGGAATCTGTTCGAACTTGATCGTTGTACGAGATTTAAAATATATTTTATTAAATTTAAATGGTCTCATAACTCATTCATTTGTTTTAGTTTTTGTTATTTTATATATATTATTTTATTTTTCCGCTTAAATGTACTGCATGTGTTCTGTTCGGACTTTAGAATACTATCATGGTAGAAAAATAAATGCAATGAATACAAAACAAAAATAAATTAATTTAGTCAATAACTTTTAATTATGTGATTGGAAACTAAAACAGATAACGATAATCCTAGTTATAATGATAAAATCTCATAGCATAGTCTGTATCGCATTCAGATTGTGTCTTCGAAAAATACTCATTTCTTACATATACTAATTTACTCTTCCGCATATATCTCAAGTAAGGGTGTTGATCACAATTCTAGTTAGGATTTTTCGTGAGTTCTGACTTTACTCTATACCAGTGCAAAAAATTAATCAAATGTGATGGGGATGTCGTAGTCTGTATGGTTGGGTTAGGTTAGGTTTGGTGGTTGCTACTGCATACGTAGACCAGCGACGGTCCGTTGTGATACCACATAATCTTACTTCCTTATTACGTTTATGAGAACCAGTTTGAGCTATTTATGTAGCGTGATAAGGTTAGCACTTTACAGTTTTCAAGAACAGATAGACAAATATTCATGTCTCTTGTGTTATAAGCAGGGCATGAGTATAGGAAGTGAACTACCGCCTCTTCCTTCTAATCGTCTATACAGTTTTTGCAAAAGTCATTAGCTTCAAGACCGAGCCTCCTCGCATCTTCTCCAACACATGAAAAATCATAACTAGAATCGTGATCAACACCCTAACTTTTGAGATATATGTAAAAGAGTTAATAAGGATTTCTGAATGTCATACACAGACTATGATATCTCTATCACATTTTAAAAATATTTTGCACTGGTATAGAGACAACATAAATAAATTTGTTTTAATTAACAACAATTAAATTAATATTATATAGTGAAAATATAGTGATATATTTTTTGGGTTGAGAGTAACTTTCGCGATAAGTTTTTATATCATAAAACTATGGGCTGATATGGTAAAAGATGTCATGATATACAATTTCTTTGGGACGAAATTTTGAATATATTATAGTTAGTTTGGGCAGACACTGAAATATGATAGATAGTGAGTTTTAAGTGTTGCCATAATATTTGTTTGGAATAGAATTTGGTTTATCTTCACTTACTTCACTTTAAACTGCTCTTAAGCTGAATTCATACTTCAATTTCTTCGTTCATACATTCATTCAAGCAATTTTTTTGTTCCTACATTTTGTCGCAAGAGATAGTTTAACTTTAACTATTTGTCTGAACGAACATTGAGTAAAAGAGACAACATGACACCAGAACGAAAAAGAGGCAAATAACAGCCATTGTTATTCGGAAACAAAATACATATAATGTGTGCGTGTGTGCCAATGGGCTACATTTATTTTGTTTGTGACAAAATCATTCTGAGAATCGTTCTGAAACTTTAGCATAGTATGAATCGTCAAAACAAATATAGAAGCAGATATGCTGGGATTTTCATTGATTGAATTTTACTTGTATTAACGCCAAAATTAAAAATGATCAAAAGCACTTTTGAAGCTTTTTTAAGACAAGACGTAAATTCAACAGTTTTCCTGCATATATGACATTCAAAGAAGGGAAATCATCGGACGCGCAAGTTATATCCAATATGTTCGCAGTGTTTTTTAGGGAAACTGTCCATTGAAATACCACATATCACAATAGAATATATAAACAAGGCTTTGAAAACATTCGGCGATGGTTGCGGTCCTGACCAAATACCTGCTTCTTATTTGAAAGATTACACCAGTTTGGAGTTATACATCTTTTGTTGCTGTTCAATCAGTCGCTGAGATTAGGAGAGTTCCCTAAAAAATGGAAGATAACGAGAATAACCCCATTATTTAAAACTGGGGATATAGAAGTGATGTATCATGTTATAGAGGTATATCGTCGATTTCATCTATTCCCAAATTATTTGAACTTGTTATATGTAATTCCTTCAAAGAAGTGGTGCTCGGACATGTTTCACTGTATCAACATGGGTTCATGCATAAGAGATCAACATCTACAAACCTTATTAAATTCATCAGCAGCACAATCAAAGTTATTGAAAGCCACAAGCAAGTGGACGTGGTGAACACAGTCTTTGCCACGACGTTTGACTCTATTAGCCATTGTAAAGCACTAAAACAGTTACACTCATCTTTGTGGCTTGATTTAAATTTAACCTAGTAACATCGGGTTTTCCACAAGATTCCCATCTTGGTCCTCGGATGTTTACTATTTACACTACACTCAAAAATTTTTGCTGACGACCTCAAAATATACAGAACTGTCGAGAACTTAAGCGATGTCTAGAAACTTCAAGAGGACATTGACAATAAAGCGATATGGTGTGAGTCAAATCTTCTTAGTCTGAATCATTCCACCGCAAATTAAATCCAATTTAAAACATTACGAAATAAACAATAAGTATGCCACTAAAGCGAGTATCAGAGTAACTATGAGCAGTAACAAACATATAGAAAAATGCATTGTTAATTCTATGTGAGGTTTTATTAAATGATGCACGGGAGATATTTATGACCTGGAGACAATCAAGATTCTGTATTTTGCATACGTGCGGTCGCAATTGGAATGTTTGGTGTCCATTTTATGCTACAAAACATCAGTAAACTAGAGGATATTCAGAAAAAGTTTAACCTTCACTTAACTTGGAAAAGCGGTTTAGGAGTGTGCTTAGTTACCACCATATCTGGATGGCTGTAAAACAAGCAACATAGCAACTCTGGAAAATAGACGTGAGATTTTAAAGTGTTCGTTTGTTGGTAATATTTAATAAGGTCACACGCACCATCAAAACTGGAAAATTTACAAATTTAAGTATCGAGTAGACATCTAAGAAGAAATGAGTTCCGGCAAGTTGATGTCTATAACCAACTATGGTTCTTATGAATCGATTAACATGATGTGCAAAAGCTTTAATCAGATAAATTACCTGTACGATTTTACTTCTAGCAAGGATACTCGTACCTTAAAACAAAGATTGAAGCAACACTTTGCTTTGATTTTAATTTTTATTAGTGTCTGATTACTACGTCATTTTTAATGTGCTATGGTTTGCACATGGCACTAAACTGGCTGTAATTGTAGATTTTATATAACCATGTCGAATCTTAGCAAGACCATGAACCAAAATCTAAATCTAGATTAAGAATATTTGTAGGAAAGCTATAACGTATCAATAAAAGAACAAACACATTGTATAGATGGACTTATATATAAAATATAACAACGTGTCCGTTAGATAGCCAAGGAAGATGATTGATATAAAAGCTGTAGTCTAGACATTCTGTATATTTTTTAACAAATAAATGATTATAGGAGAAGGTGAAGAACTATACCATATCCACTAAGAATCACTATGTCGTCGGGTTGAACCTATCGTTCGAGTCAAAAAGACCTATAAGTAGATTAATCCAGTATCACGCCTGTAATTGTTTGTAATTTTTAACTCGACTTGATAATTTTCAACACCATCTGAATAAACTGACTTTTATGTACACCATGCCGACCACACACAAAATGTCATTGTTCAAAAACAGTTAAATCAACACAAACTAAACCAATCAATTACGTTAAGCTCAAAATTAAATACCATTCTTGACTCCCATTTGTAATTTTTCAATAATTTTGAACTCGATGTATTCTAAAAATATCCTTTTATTTGTGGAAGACACCTTAATATTTATGAAAATGTGCTTTCGTTGTAAAATATTATTTCAGCCCACGTGTCTAGTGTTGGCGTTTTAAAATTCATTGTTAGTCGTCTTCTATATAAAGCACAGGTGTTTCGTAGTTTACATCCACACATTTTTGTTGCGATGGGATAGTTACCAAATACGTGTCTATATATACAAATGGTAGGGTTGCTGTACGTAGGGCCGGAGTAAGGTCAACTTTTGAGAAACGAGTATCAACGAAAAAATCGTGATGTCTTTTTATGACGTGGATTCATATCCAATTCGTAATCCCAACCATAAAAACAACCAATATGAGAAGACAATGTTAACATCATTTTCAATATGTATTGGCAGAGCGTGAAAAGCTTCAATGTGGAGTCGAGTAATAGAATGAGGTTACAATGTATATAATTGTATTTGTCGATATTTTTTCATATTTCTATAGTTGTGTACAAACCCAAACCAACCGATGCAAAATGATATTTTAGTAGGACATCAAAATAAGGACGGGTATAAGAAGGAAGGACATGTGATGATGGAAAAATTAGGGCCTATCTACACCTATAATGGTAGTGTTTGATGGAAATAAAACTTTAATTTGATATTCTACATTAACTTCATTACTGTTGCCCTTGCAGTTGCCCAGATCTACTATATGTTACGGTTGACAAAGCGGTATAAACAATTATTTGAAATGACCTGAGTCTCATTGAAATAAAAGGTAGTTGACGTTGAAGAAATAATGCATAATTTTTCCAATTGGGATTCTTGCGGGACATTTATGTTCAATTCTCATTGACATTTCCCTAGGAATATACTAACGCGAGAACAACGTTAGTAAATTGTCGAAATTTATTTCAAAAATCCGTGTTCAGTGAAAAATTGTTTTCGTGTTCTTGAACCTACATTTCGAAAGACTTTTCATTATTGGATATTCATCACCCGACTAGATTACGGACAAGTCGAATATTGCTGCTGTATCTGAAAGTTTACCTAGACCGCAATGAATCATTTCTTCACCGTCCTCAAGCTCTGGGTCACTCAAAGGACACATTGTGGCGTAATTTAATGAGAGATCTTGCTTTGAAGGTATAAAAGCTTATTCAAGAATTGAAGCCGGTTGATCTTACGTCATCAGTTTTGTTTATGGGCGTTGGAACATCTCCAACTTGATCCGTTTCTTATCGAAAAATTGTGTTCAGTGATAAAGTCCATTTTTGGCTGAATGGATTTGTCAACAAACAAAACTGTCGTATGTTAGCGTATTTTTTTCATAAAAGCTTCCGGAAGCTCTTAGTAGACCACCCTTTATTTAAAAGATCAATTTAAAAGAAACGAGCCACAATATTGTGTACAATCTAGAATCTACCACTCAGTTGATGTTTCTTTAAAGCTACTCATAGAAAGTAATGGATTACCAGCAATAATCCAAAAATACAATACCATAAAGGAAACATTATAAGATGACCGCCCAGGTGGCGCAGTGATTAAATCTACGGAAGTTAGAGCGAGAGGTACCGGGTTCGAATCCCGATAGGGGCAGGATGCAAAAGGGATTTTTCACCACTTGATTACGATCAGTGGTGAGAATGAGCACAACTATGACCCCATGTTGGAGTGCAGTATGCATGGACCCATCTCCAGTACTATAGGTTGGCATAGAGCTACGATATATGTACGGTAAGGACGTAAAAAAGCGAACCGAGAAAGAGTTGGGAGTGCCTGGAGCCCCAAACACAGATTGCATAGTAATAAAAATAAATAACAAAAATAAAAAATAAAAAAACAAAGTGAAAAAAACTGCAAAGTGAAATATTAAAACAATGGTACTATGGAATTAAAAATGTCCATTTCGCTATTGATCCGTTTAAAATGTCGCAAATTAATTTAGATATGAGTTGCAATTGTTGATTGAAGTCCATAATTTCTGTATATTTCGGCCCAATTTTAGCTTAAAGCATTAACGTTGTAACATGGGATCGAAAATGCCCTTGTCAATATTATTCAAACAAACGAATGAAATATGATTTTTGGTTTAATACCAAAATCACTGGAAAAATTAATAAATATAAATTAAATAAATACAACAGGAAAAAGATCAATTTCCCGATGTTATTGATTTGCTTTTGTTTCGTTTCAAAATAAGGAATGTACATAATTCATATAAATTGAATAGCAGTGAGCCTCATAAATATTGTGGCGATTTGGCGCTTGGTGTTGTAGATTATATATGAGAATAATTTATGTATCGTATACACTAGCCCGGATTCTTGATCAAAATCCAAATTAATTTTTAAGATATAACTCAAGCACACACGAAGCAAATTTGCTTGTATAATAACGATTATCTCTATATATTGTGTGGGACGCCGTTCGTTTGATAACAAAAATCTATATATGTACGCACTTTGAAATTTATTCAATGAAAAACTCCCATTGCGTGAACGTTTATCGAAAACACATAAATTAATCCAGTTGTTTTCATTTCGATTTCGATTTTTTAAATATTGTAGATTAATCAAATTGATAGCTGGCAAAAATAAAAAGGATGAAAGTTACGAAATATCTGACAACCGTACTTCCTCTCAAATATTCCATTTTCTCACACTAAATATATAACTGTATGTATACATTCAACGGGACATAAACAATGAATTTCCAAAATACAACAACAAAAATCGCAATAAATAAATAAATTTACCCCTTATTGTCATTTTCGGTATTGTTACTTGGGTATATATATCGATAAGAAAATACAAACGGAAAATACTTTTTTGTTCATTTATTTTTGTTGTAAAGCGTATAGTAAATATACATACGTGTGTATGTGTGAGCTTTTCCTAAATAACAATTTACACATAATAAATTTTCAAAATTGATTGAACGATTTGTTTTGAGCTTTTATTTTGTTTTGTTTTGTTAACCCACAAAACAAATCTCAAAACAATAAAAGCAACAAACAAAAGATGAAAACCAAGAAAATTAAATTAGATTTTCGATTTAGGAAATAGTCGTGTGTATACACGTTTCTTATAACATGAATTATACATATGTATATAGAAAATGTATATAACGCATAGGATAATACGAAAGCAAACATAAGCCTTTGATTTAAGTATATCCAAAACGGATATATATATTTATGTACCATGCCTATCGGATACACATCTGATATAATTGAATTTTCATTTGTTGTGATTTTGATATTCATTTATTGATTGAATGGTATTTGCTTAAAAAAAATAAAATAAATAAATAAGAGAACTGTAACCAAACTACTTATTATTTATTGAAATTGATTTTCTCGTGTGCGTATACAAGTATGTATGCGTATTGTACATAAATAATATAAGAAAATTCTTCTTGTATATAAGAGTTGCTATATACACAAAATATATGTAATATAAAAGAATAAATTTTCCTAAGGAAAATTTTGAGATATGGGTTAAAATTATGTTATGAATATTAACCCTCTTTAAAGTGATTTTATGAAAATTTGAAATGGAAACTAATAAATTTTCCCTTTTTCTGACTTATTTTTGGAGAAAAATATTTACTTTAGTTTTTATTTATTATATGGATATATAAGAAACTTGATAAGTTTTATTTTATTTTATTTTCGGTTAGGTCTCTTAGTCTTGGGGATTGAGGTATAAATCGAATGTGTTATTCTTCTGTATATTATATACATACGTTCGAGTGTGGGAAGTATTTGTTGTTGTTGATTTTTTTCTTTTTTTTTTTTAAATTGATGGGTGAATTAATTTTGAGTTTGAAATGTAGATGTGATATATTTTTCTTAAATAATGGACAATGTTTTATTATGTTTGGCATATACGAACAATATGTTTGTTTTTGATAGCTAATATATTGCTTTAGGTCAATTTTATTTATTTTCTTGAAAATTGTTAGATGTCAGTCTAGAATCACTTTCACATGTCAAACTGTTCCATTCTACAGTGCAAATAAAATTTTCGAGAATTGTTTTGTTACCAAAAATATAAATTGCGGCAGTTATCACATCAATTTATAATAGGTGTGTTATTTCATGTGAAAATGGGTCGTTTTGTTTTGAGGAATCTTATACATTATCATAAAAATGTTTATTAAGTAATAGGATTGCTTGTGATCGTTTACATGATGAAGGTATACTTGATATAGAATCATCCTTAAGTAGGTTTAGGTTACAGCGAAATTCCAGAATAATACCTCGAGAAGGTCGGGCAAAATATTTAACTGATGACATTCCTTTAGCTCTGGTGAATTCCACAGTTAACGAAGATCCACGATTAACACAAAAAATTATTGGTTATGACCTTGACTGTCATGGTAGAATCGTGATTATTAAACAATTATCTGAGATACACGAAGAAATCTGCTCGATGGGTTCTTCGAGTTTTAGATGAGGCCCAGAAAGAGGGTCGAGTGCATTTAGCTAAATATTTCCTAAACAAATTCGAAAATGGACAGTCTAGCAACTTTAATAAAATCGTTCCTGGTGACGAATCTTGATTCTATAATGGTTTGGAGCCCAAAAGAAGTAGACTGTGGGTGAAAAACAAGCTAAACAACAAAAATCAGCAAAAAGGTAATGATGTCAGTTTACTTCACCAGATCAAAAATTGAATATGATATTCCCCTGAAAAGTATCAAAAAATAATTGAAAAATGGTTTTCCGAAAACTGTTTACCCAAAATTTGCTTATTGGAAAACTGGAAGAAAAACGATTGCGGTGCTACTTCTAACATCATGAAAACGCGCTAGTTTAAACCGCTAAAATAACGAGTCGAAGAAATACGACAAGCTCATATACCCTAGCTCTAACACTTGATTTCTATTATTTCCAAAAATTAAAATTGATAGGAAGGTATTTAATAGTAAAACGGAGTTATTTGGTGCAGTTAATGCCGCACTTGATAAGTTTAAAAAGCAAGATTTTGAAGAATGTTTTGAAGTGGATCTATAGGTTTGAGAAATGCGTTACAATCAATCGCGGTTATGTAAAAAAGATAAATGTTTTTAATCTATATATGGCAGTGTAAGTAGACGCTTAAAAATTTGTTACTATTTATCATTATTCACATTGAAATGTTCTAGCACCTCGTTTGTGAATGTAAGAAAACTCTGAGTTATCACCAACGTATACAAGTGCAATTGAAACGTGTAGTTGTAATGGAAGCTTAACTATTACAAATATAATAAAAAGCTCTAATTTGGATTTAAACGTTATACAGTTTAATGCCTGTAGTATGAATAATTTTGATAAATTTCACTCGATTCTCGAATTCACTGAAAATCTTAATTACGATTTTCTATAATTATTGTTAGTGAGACTAAATTTTTACAACATAAATGGTTTCAGAAGTGTTTTTTGTGCAGAGATGATAGAATGGGTGGTAGTATTGTGATGTATGTTAGGGATGATGTAGCTTTCGATATATTTAAAACCGATGAATCAGTTAGATTGAAAAACACGTATTGCGCATGGCTCACGTATGATTTATGGCAATTGATTAATAAAAAGGAATCAATTTTGAAGATATGTAAGCGTCAACCATGCAATAATCCAACAGTAAACCTAAATACAAGTGATTATAACCGACTTATGGCTTAATATAAACGCTTTGCTGGGTAGAACCAACAGCAACAATCATAACTTTGTTATTGGCAGTGGTGGTGAGTTAATATCAGACGGATACAAAATTGCTTCTGAATTTAATAACTAATTTGCAAATGTTGGGGAAAGATTTGGCTAATCAGATTAATAGTTCCAAAAATATTTTTAAATTTAATACTTGTAACTGTGTAAATCAATCTGTTTTTATTAAGCTTACATCAGCTATTGAAATATTTAATTTAATTATTGATCTGAAATCTAAGAAAGGAGGTGGGCCATATCTGCTGGATAGTTGTGCTCTAAAATTACACATTAGTATCTTTTTTGAAATCTTATCCAAATTGCTTAAAACAACGTTTCCTGTTATAGATAAACTGCTGGAAAAGTTATTTGTATTACGGTTTAATTCGTTTTTAAAGACTAACAATTTCCTATAAAAGTTTCAATATGGTTTTCGAAAATGTTCTGGGACAGATGTTGCTTTGGTTGAAACGGTTGACATGATAAGTAGTTCTATAAAAGATAAATTTTATCTTTCTAGATCTAAAGAAAGCGTTTGATCCGGTAGACCATGGTTCATACTAGATAAATTAGACTGCTATGGGTTTAGAGGGAAATCTACGACATAATGAAAAGTTAACTTTCTAATCGAAAACAATTCGTTTCATCGGGAATCTTCGTTACATCGGGAATCTTCTATTAAAGGGAAAACTTAGGTTGTTTGTGGATGACGCAGCTCTGTTTTATGAAGTTAGGAACCCGATTGATGGACTATATTTTATGTCATATGATCTCAATATTTTGTTTGACTTTTTCAATGAGAATATGTAGTCTTTAAACTTGGATAAAACCAAATACATGGTGTTCCGTTCAATCTGTAAACCTCTTCCTACATTACCTAACTTTACTGCAGCAAACATGAATATTTAACTTGTTGAAACTTATAGGTATTTAGGAATGACTTTTGACCGGCATCTTAATTGGCAGCACCCCATATTGGCACAGTTTGCTCAAAAGTTTCTCCAATAATTGGTTTTATTCGTAAGGCCTCTCATTATATACCTAGCTATTGAAAATACTTCGATTAATATACTTTGCATTTATTCACTCTAGAATTACCTATGGCCTCGTTGTTTATGGCAACTCGTCTAAATCGCGTTTGATGAAACTACAAGTTTTACAAAACCATTGCATTAACGCTATGTATAAATTACCTATTCTGTTTTCAACAAGAGATTTATATGCTGTAAAGGCCGAAAATATTTTACCAATTTAAGCCTTACATTTCAAACAGACTGTCAAATATATCTAAAAATAATCTGAAACCATGTAATATTACTAATGAGTATTGGCGCAAACGTATTAGTTTCATAGGCCCTAAAATGTATAACGAAGTACCTTCTGAGATTAAACATCAAAATTACGTTAATTTTAAAAAAGGAAAGCACTTGTAAATAAATATATTATTTAAATATGTGTTGATACTAATACAGTAACCTTTATTTATCATTTATCTTAGAAATATCTTGTTATTTGTAAACTATAGAATGAAGTATTGTCGTATGCATTTACCTTTAAGAGATTCTGAATCCACTGCGAACTGCATCCAACATTATTTATTTATATATTATTTATGAATGTGAATGTATATTGTATTAGTATATAAGATAGTAAATAATAAATAATAAATTATGTTATGTTATATACTTCAACCAGTTGACAGATTGGCTTTTTTTTGGTATTGATCCGGCTTAAACTGCTAGTAGTTCGACTTAAATTATTCGTAGCAATAAATAATTAAGTAAAAACTGAAAAGCAATTTATAACTCGACTACATAAAACTATCAATCACTCAAATAAACTCCGAGCTTTAAGTTAAGATATATCTGGAGCTTTCGATATCGACCATTTCGAGGTTGATTAGGATCATAATAGGTGGTGTTTTTTTAAGAGGTTGCCGATTTTTTTTTTGAATAAAACACATATAAAATTATGAAATGACCAAAATTTTTTTTTATTTGGTAGATAATTTTTTGGCATTTAACATTTAAACACAATTTCTGGCATATGGCTACCACGACTATTTTTCACAAATGTCATTCTGGAGGTCCAATTTTCCAGCACTTTTTCAAGCATTTGAGGGCGTATGTCAGCAATGACACGTTGAATATTGGTTTCCAAAGCGTCAATCGATTGAGGTTTATCCACATAAACCAATGACTTCACGTATCCCCATAAAAAGTAATCGAGTGGCGTCAAATCGCACGAACGCGGAGGCCAATTCACCGGACCATTTCTCGAAATAATGTTGTCGTTGAAAGTTTCTTTCAATAAGTCGATTGTTTCACGTGCTGTATGGCAAGTGGCACCATCTTGTTGAAACCACATTTCATCCATATCCATATCTTCAAGATTTGACAACAAAAACTCATTTAACATGGTTCTGTATCGATTTCCATTCACGGTAACGCGTCGTCCTTCCTCATTTTTAAAGAAATATGGACCGATGATCCCACCAGCCCATAGACCGCACCAAACAGTACATTTATCAGGATGCATTGGTAATTCTTGAACGGCGTGTGGATTATCTTTGCTCCAAATGCGACAATTTTGTTTGTTGACGTATCCATTTAACCAAAAATGCGCCTCATCACTGAAGAGAATTTTACGGTAAAAAAATGGATCTTCGTTCAATTGATTTAACGACCAATCACTGAATTCACGGTGCAAACGATGGTCGTGTGGCTTTAATTCTTGCACCAATTGAATTTTGTATGGCACCAAACCCAAATCTTTACGTAAAATTTTCCATAAAGTCGATGGACAAAGTCCAATTTGCTGAGCACACGACGAATCGATAAATTGTCGTTTTCTTCGACACTGGCCTCAACGACAGCAATATTTTCTTCTGTACGAACTCTTCTCATTCTTGTCGGTGGCTTGGCATCCAAAAGAGTGAATGTAGACCGAAATTTGGTAATTACGTTCTTTATGGTGGTCTCTGACGGACGATTATGTGCACCATAAAATTCACGAAGTGCTCTATAAACATTTTTAATTGAACACTGATTTTGAAAATAAATTTCCACGATTTGAAAACGTTGTTCTGGAGTTAACCTATTCATAATGATTTGCCAAACAATACTGAGTAGAAATGCCACTTTGAGCTGTCAAAACAACTGTCATAAAATAAAACGACATCTATCGGAAAAACAAACCTCCTAAAAAAACACCCTTTATATAAAATATTTAAAAAAGACTAAAGGACCCAACTAATGTGATGCGCAGTGATTATCAAGGTTCCAGCTTGAGTACAAGTTTGAGCTTATCACGGATGAAATTAAGCATCATGAAACAAACCACCTACAACGTCTGCGCCAGCATGAAAATTTGGACACACGTTGTAATGCTGACTACCACTTGTTGCGGACAGATAGTCAGTAGACTTACTGTGGCGAAAAACCTGAGGAGGAGCTACACGAAACTGGAGATAATTATGTGATTACTCCGACTAATCAACTACATTCATAAGATTTCCATAAGATTTTGTATGCAATATAACTTACTAAACGAGAACAAGGCTCGCTCGTAAAATAAAAACAAATAAAAAATAAATATTTTAATTAATTTAATTTTGTAAAATGATATCTTAGGAGCTGTTAAGGCTTTGGAAGATGATCTCACTAATCAACAAAATAAGAAGTAACCTTACTGAAATAACCATAGTACTTTATTATACAAACTAACCAATGCCAGGATTAAGCGGTGGTTATCAATGTGTTTCATCAAGTTAGAACAGTGAGGGTTAATTCCCTTATTGGGTATGGTGGACTATGTATATGCTTATAGATGAGCGAGCATAAATGGGAATATAAAGCTGTCCAAAGATAATACTTTTTCATTAATATTGGCAATGCGCAATCTATGGTTTTGATTGACAACGACAACTATGTCGCTGAAACATAACCCAGTCGATGGTAAATTTTTTTTTTTTGAAAAAAATAAGTAATAGTACTGTCGTAATTATCTGTATTCTATCGAATTACAGATATTTTGCTTGAAATATTTGTTATTTTATTTATTCTCTATAACAACAATAATGATAGGTATTGGTTGTAAGCGCTACGCTACCCTGCGCCACCCTTTAAATTAAATTCTCGCAGCCAATGGTTGATGAATGACGTAGTTGGCTTATCGATGCCCAGTTTCGTCCAATTTAAAGAGCCGGATAAAGCATGAGACGAGCTTATTAAAACTAACAGAACTATATTCGATAAGTAGCCATAATGTTCAGTCGACAACGATTGGATTCTACTAGCTTTTTAATCTAATGTTAAAGCTTATTCTTTGAACAAGCGATACAATTAAGACGTATAATTGTATAAATAGCAAGTTACTTGATCCAATTCAACTTTTGTTGGTCTGAATTGCAATGAGTTAAAAACTAAAGAGACAGAGAAATGATATAACAGTGCGGAAGAGTCGCAGCTTCGGTTTTTGGCACATATAATTCTATTAAATGAATAAAAGGAAAAACGTTCACAAGTCCGGTCGCATATGGCTGATGAGAACGATTTGATCTTTTCGAAAACACAACAAATCAATAACGTCATCAGATCGAAACCGGCCTGGCGAACAAAAAACATTACAGATCATAAATAAGATGCTATACATTACAAAAGACAAACGTCTTCATCGGCTGGTTGATTTAGGGCCCTAGCTGTCAATCAATGCCACTCTGTAGAGTTCTGGCTTAACTCCCATCATCAGCTGTCACGATTACAGTTCCCTGCATTATTATTATATATTCTGCAATTCTTTGATAGGGAATTCTTCATATACATATACAATACTGATACTTATAAAGCACTTATAAGATTTTACCATTCGTCTTCGAAGGGTATGCATACTTAAGATAAAACTTAAATTGTTTTATTTTAAAACATTCATTATTTTCTAGCTTTATCGTGACCTAATTACAAATGTCAAGCTGAAAACATAAAATTGTTTGTATATGATATAGATTTACGAACGAAATCCCAACCCGAATGCCAATGTTGCATACTATAAAGAAACAATAAAATATATCTTGATTTAAGCTATTCAATCATACCAACAATCAACATAAAAACTTAAACATAAATTTTCTATTATCTATGTACGCGAGTACACAAACGATTGTTCATCAATTTAAATCTAGTCTTTATTATACAATAGTAAAAGAACAAAAATTTCAAATATCTATCTAATTTTCCAAAAATAAAATCGACTTATTATATATATTTTATAAAACATTTCCAATTTTCTATTTTCCAATTATATCATATTGACAGAAACATAATAACACAACAACAGTAAAAAATGTTTCTTTTTAAAGAAAAGTTTTAGGATTATTAAACGATATAAATCCTTTTCATAATATCAATTTAATAGATATTATTTTCATTTTACTTTTAACAACGAAAATAAATTTGTAAAGAAAAACATCCGGTTGGAAAAAAAAACTTTAGCTATAACTTTAATTTTTTGTGTTATTTTATTTCAAAATAATACAATTTAACAAATAATAATAATGAGTCGTCGTTCGCAATAAGTAGAAGGAGTAATTTTTACGTTATTTAAACATTAAAAATGCTATGTAGGAATAATAACAACAGTAAAAACATTAATAATGTTATGACATACAGCAACACACAAAAAAAAATAACTTAAAAGCTCAACTTACTAAATATAAAGCGAAAGGAAAACGAAAAAGTTTTATTTGGTTTTAGTTTATTTATTATTTTTCTGTCAGCGAGATAAGGAAACTTTTTTTTTGCTTTTATTTTGGTTGTTCCAGTTAAGACAATATAATAATAAAAATAATAAAAAGGAAAATGAGCTTTTTCTGTGTTGTGTTTGTGTGTGTGTGTGTGTATAGAACGGATGAAATCAAATGATGATGAAAATGATTATAATGATATTAGTTGACGTCAAATAATGATATATACACATTTTTTATAGCTGTAAAGGGACTATAGAGCAATTTAAAAAGGATTAATGTGGAACATGTTGTGTGCTCCAAATACATTAAGCATACTGTTTGTGTATATATGTACGATGTAATTTAAATCCAAGATATTGGTTAAAGGTTTACAGTTTAATAAGGTTTGTGTGGCTGCACACTGATATAAATAATTCAATTTTCCAATCTAACCGCACCTAAAAACTAATCAAATCGCACCAACTGTGTATATACCCAAAAAAAAAAAGAAACCAAGTAAATAAAATAAAAATGAACCCCAAAAATCTAACATCGTTTTGCAATTAAAATCGTACTTGTGCTGATGTTGTACGTAGCCACACAACCAATTGTTTGATTGAAAACCATATTTACGAATTTCGATTTTTTTATGAAATAAACACGAAGAATAAAACAAACCTGTGCTCAAAATTTAATGTTAACCGAAACAGCTATACATATTTATGTTTTAAATGTTACCAAGAAGAACCATGGTTCGAACAAAAAAAATCTTTTTAAACTTTGAAGAAAAACTTTGGAATCTAAACATTCTCTTCTTTTTTTTTTGTATTTCAATTCGCCTTTATTTTTGTTAACTTCTATTCGAAGTTCATCATATTGGTAAGATGATTTTCAATGAACGTGACTTGAATTTATGTATACGTACATACGAACGAACGCAAAGCACAAGAAAATACAGCTTCTCTATTATTAACAAAGAACGAAAAAAAAAATTACAAAATATATAGTGTTGAAGAAAATCTTTTCCTAAATGAGATGTCTCGTTATCACATCTGTCGTCTTTTATTCATTTATATTATGTTCTTTTAAAAATCAAGAGTTTTTTTATTCTGTTTATTTTTATGCTCGTCTCAAAGATTAATGATGAGCTTTTTTGTTCAGTTAACATACTTTTTGTTTTTTTTTTCATTTTTTAATTTATTATTTTGTTTATATTTTTATCATCTAGAGTACGCCTCCATTTTGTAAACAACAAATCTGACCATATATTTTATTGAAACTGCACGCGTTTACAGACCTTTGGGAATGGGATGAAAAATGTATGAAACTATACTTCCCTATACGTATGTGTAGTTAATTTAAAGTCACATACATGGCACAAAATTGAATTTATTCTCGACAAATCCCTCACGCACTAAATAAATTACATGTTTTTGTATCAATTCGAAACCAAAAACTTATATACAATATATGTACAAGACAAATACAGACAAACAATATAGATAAAAGTAAAACGTGTAGGTCAGTTAATAAAAATTGTCTAATCTGTAAAGGGCGTTCTAATAAGAGCTTTCATTTTTATATTTAAAAGAAACGAGTATTTTTTAAGAAAATCAATGAATGAATGAAAACGATATCAGAACTGGCCGCCACAGCCACGTATGCAGTCCTATATCGTGTTCATGAAATTTACCATGACCAATTCGCACATTTTCGGCTGTATGTGCTCGATAACTTATCGAATTCCACCTTTAAGGTCTTGCATCGACTGCGAATCATTGGCAAGGACCTTATCTGCCCCAAAGAAAAAAGTCTAAATGTGTTAAATCCACTGTTGCAATTTTACGTGTAAAAAAAGTTTTTACATTTTTGTGTAAACTATGTAAGAACAGCGTAAAATACATAAAATATAAATTCCATATTAAAAAAGCAAAGAAAATACCATTCACAGTGCCATCTGTTTTAAAATGTCAAAACTATTTTTTTTTACTTTACGCGATTTATGATGATGTTTAACGAAATTAATTAGTTAATAATTTTAATCCAAAACAAACAATTATTTTGACATTCAGTATACAGTCGATAATTATTTCACAAATTGTATTGGTTTAATAGTAAGAATATTTTTTAACAGATGGTGCTTTCGTTACAAAGAGATTTAATTAGAGATGGCGCGTCAGTTTTTTGCATAGAATCATATTTTACGTTTTTTACATGTAAAAAACCGTGTAAATTACATCGGGTAATTTCCACGCCAAACTGTATAAATCTCTGTGGCCAATTGTGATTTCCTGTTCGAGAAATAACACGGTCAGGAAACTTTTAATGCAAAATTGCGATCATATCGTTTCTTATGTGGAAATAAACGTTCACCCCATATATATCTTCCAACTTCTGCCATAAAAAATCATTAATTCTACATACGTAGAATGCCACCAGCCGAAAAACCGGAAAAACCAGAGACACATTGAGGATGGAGAGAGACTTTTCAACAATCATTCATGGCTTTTATAAGCCCAAATGAGACAATTCTTCTTATGAACGTCGTATCCAAGGTGAAAATAGGCTTCTTCACTGAAGATGATTTTTCGATGAAAATCAGAATCATTTTGATGCATCTGAAGGAGCCAATCAGCGAAGATATGATGGTGATCGATCGGCTTGAGTTCTTGTGCGTTAACTTAACTTTAGAATTCTTTAGACCAGTCTTTGTGGTAAAATACATTGTAATGGTTAACGTGAAGTTTATGACGAATGACAAAATTTGTAAAATGTTATAATTGTTTGACATAAGCTTAAAATTTCTAGAGATGTCTAAGTAAATCTGAGTATACCACCATATTGGTGGCTGTCAACTGGACAGTCCGAACTATTCATCATATCAGTGCAACCCTCAAGTTGTTGCGGTTAAAATGTTCGTAGGTGAACTTGTGTCAATTACACGTGGTTCACCGTAACTAGGTTCTAAGTCAATCTTACTCTTTACCGAGAGCTGATCTAGAAAAGTACAATTACTTTGAACAAATTATAGTGCTTAAAGCAGGTCATTTGTGCCTAAATATTCTTTGCATGGAATAATGGAATAAAACGTCTGTTCTATTTTAAATTCTATTTTAAATTAATCAAGAACGCAAGTTAGAGGTTTGAAGGCGATCAGATAGCACCCTAGTTTTAACTATAAACGATACCAGCTAACAATTGATTGGTGCTACATATATGGCTTACTAGAAATGTCTGTCATTGGCCGTCAAATATTGACCTACATAATAACTTACATAAGTGCAACACTTTGTAGTATCATTTTATATTATACTCATACATTCCTTCGGTGGATACTTTTATTCTAATGTTTTACAGATGCCACAATCATCAAAAGTTATTGGCTATTATTAGGTTTCAAATTACTAATACAGGCACAATTTTTTTGTGCCTGTATTAATAGCTGTCAGATCTAGCTAACGATGTTGGTTTCGAGATAAACACCAGAGAAAAAAAGACGGTGCTACACAAATATAACCACACCAATGCTCATAAACAATGTAAAAATTGATGTAAATAAATTTGAATCCCTTGGCTATACAAAGGTAGAAAGAAAATACAGGTGTTCGTAAACAGGTGTTTTCGATGAATACTGAAATGTTACTGGCCTAACGGCATTACTAATATTGAAACGCATAGAAAAACAAATCAGATAGATATAGAAACCGAAATAAAGAGGTGAAATGAAAATGGATTGGCCATACACTGAGGAAATCACCAAGTGATATAAGGAGGAAGTCATTGGACAGAAACTCACAAGGGAAAAGGAAAGTAAGAGTACTAGCGATGGCATGAAAGAGAACAATGTTATAGTAGAAGCTAAACAACTTGGTAAAGTATGGAAAGATATGAAAGGTGTAGTTCCCCTCAGAGTAGTAAGATGGCCCTGCCTATATAGTAGACACTTTATGCTACTAAAATAGGTGATACAGAATAAAATGGAGGCATCTCCATCAATTAATGAAATTTGTAAATGTTTTTGTACTATGATTTTATAAATTATGGTTTTTTTTGTGGTTGTCAAAAATAACAACGGCTAAACAATACGAGCTATTGGTTGCATTCATGGAGGAGCACCCCGCTTTATCTAGAGGTTATAATGAATGAAGACTAGTATCGTATACAGAAATAAGGCCCCAGTTAAGGTTAGAATCCGTGTGCTGTATCATTATTCAATGTGCAGATGGTTTCTACGTAAATCGGACCTATAGCCGGAACGTAAAGAAATATAGTGGGAAGTCACAATGAGCCAATAAAGCCTGAGTGACAGAAAACACTACATCAAAAAAAAGGAAAACATGCCCAAAATTTTCCACAAGTTTTCTGTTAGTTTTATAAAAATTTCACCATTTTGCAGGTAATTCAAAATGCTTTTAAATAGTAGGCTATTTAAAATTAAACATCTTATTGGAAAACCTTTTATAAGAAACTGGTTGTCTTACATTTGACAAAGACAAACTAAATCATCAGCATACCTAAATCATCTTAAACTGTGTTTGAAGTGTTTGGAATTAAATATATTTTATATCACTACACGAACTCTGTCATATAATACTGCATCTGAAAGCGAGAGACAAACATTCATCATTCCAAGAAATCCGGTGCGGGGAGACATCACATGTCGACAAAAAATATTACAATTTTAGGTTCTACCTATTTTGTATTTTATTATGTATGCATTTCTAAACGGCTGTGACATTTCTTTATCACCAGCGACACAAAAAAAAAATATCCTGCATATATGAAAAACTGCAAGTAAAATACGTTTTATTTTAATGCTACAACTTTAACATTTATCCTGACAACAATTTATCCTGAATATGTATGTACGTTAGTTGTGTTGTAGTTATAAAGCATAAAGCACAATAAATGAGAAAAAAAAACGGAATATTAAGAATCGAACAAAAAAATAACTAAAGCGGATTGCAATTGTAACATCTTGTGAGGATTTTTGCATTGCAGTTGGAATATAAATTTTACTTTATAGTTTATAGTAAACCAGAAATAACACCTTTTGTAAATTGCAATAATTTTCCATTATGTATAGGTATGTGTATACTAGGTTTTAGATGAGGATCGGAAGATGGGTAATTGTTACATAATACAATTTGTATAACCATTGTATGTAGTTCGTTATTTGTATAGCTGGGGGAGAATATCATATTTTTTACTTAAATTTGTGAGATAATTCAGTTAATCTTAAAAATGTTCGATTCTATAAATTACTAAACCAACCTCTACAATTCGATAACTTGTTTCATTTTCTGCCCAAATAGCGATTTCCTCTATCTCCTATTTTAGGACCATAGAACTAGACTTGACCATTTAACGACATTGTTTTTAGTTCTTTCGTCATAATTAGCACCGTTCTTCTCCAGGTCACTGTTGGACTTCCCAATTTTCCCACTTACTCTAGTGAGTTGCACTCCAATGACATTCTTGTTATATCACTGGGCACTTTCCTGAGTGTGTATCATACCCATCTCCATATTCGCTTTATAATTTCGTGCTCTATCTCGATCTTGTCATGTCTGTCACAGAAGTTCATAATTTGTGAGGCATTTATTCACAAATACCTGAAGTCGTCCAATTATCTTCTGCGTTTGTTTCCATGTTTCACAGTCATATTTCAGTACTGATTTTTCAAAGAATTGAATATTCGTAGCTTTGTATTTTATGACAGGGCGGAAGCATATTGTATGTGTGTCTTGCTATGTTGTTGCCTTAGTTAATGTCTTTTTCGGTTCTGTCTGCTTTTGCTACAGTACAACCAAGGTATACAAACCCATCAATATCCTCAATGGTTACTTGGTTGATTTAAATTGGTGTACTAATGTTTGTGTTTAGTCTCGAGAATATATCGTGTAATCCAGGTTGTTGAGTTGGTTAATTGGATTCCACTGGATGCCATTTGGGGTTGCGCTGTTTAATTTGCGCATCACATTATCTAGCACTATTACGAACAGTAGTGGAGAGAGTATACATCTTTGACTAACTCTTCGGTGTTGTGATATGTATCACCCTGTTTGCCCTTGTATTGAACTCTATTTGTGGCATCCCTGTACATTTTCTTAATGAGTTCTATTATTTTCTAGGGAATGCTTATTTCGTAGAGTTCTTTCCAGATTGCGTATCTACTGATGGCATACAAATGGTATGCGCGTTCAAAGTCCACGTAGTGGTGATATTCGTTCGACAATGATCATTGCTAGTACTTTTATTGTACAGTTCAAGAAGGAGATGCCTCTTCAGTTCTTACATTCTCTAAGATCACCTTTCTTTTGGCATTGTTAAAGTCAAGGCTTCTGTGGAATTCTACCAATATTCCACGCTTCTACTAGTAGTGGGGTTAGAGTTGCTGCCGTCACAGATGCCTTATCATTTAGTAGTTCTACAGGAATACTATCGACACCGGCCGCTTTGTTGTTCTTCAGCTTCCAAATTGCACTTTTAACTTGCCGTTCCGTGGGTGGATGGGAGTTGAGTGTTTTGTTATATTTCCCATCATTTTTTTCGCTATCTGAACCGTTCTTCGAACTCTTCCCATCTAGTTAGCTGTTTTCCTTCAGTGGTTAGGACTTGGCCAGAAGAATCCTTTATTGGTAAGGTGATAAATTTTCCGGTTTCTCGTTTTGCATATTGGTGTAGTGTGAGCATATTTCTATTTGCTGCGACTGTTTCCGCAGTCTCGGAAATGTCTTTAATGTACTATCTTCGATCACTTCTTGCAATCCGCTTTATTTGCTTAGCAATGTCTTCATATTTGATTTGATTTTCCACCATATTATTATAACAGAGCTGAAACTTTAGTTAGTGGCGTTTCTCCTCGATATTACTGTTTGTAACAGCGTTTCTTTGAATGTGTGTCTGGTGTCAGTATTTTTCAATCTTTCGATGTTGAATTACTCCGGTTAATCCTAGCAACTTTCACTACCGCTGGTTTCACTTTGAATAGTGTCATGATAATCACTATGTATGTGACCTCCAATTCGTGATGTCCAACTGTATTTGTGTGTATTCTTATGTGGGGACTTGCTGCCTCCTATGAATAGCTTATTTATAACGCAATAGTCGGCGAGTCCTTTACATTATTATTTTTACCAGAATCTATTGCATGTTTACTCATCAATCACGTTATAACTATGTTATATTTTTAAATTTTCGCGTTTAAATCACCTTGAATAATTTTGATGTCATTTCCGAGTGTATGTCGCCAGATGTAGCTTAATGATTAAGAGAGTTTCTCATCACGCCGCGGTCTCGAGTTTGATTCCCGCCGTTGACCAAAAATTAACATGCAACCGGATGACATAAAAACGCGATTGTGTGTAAAAACATTCGTTGGGCCAACCACCTACAATGTGCACCATTCGTTAAAATGGTTAGTAAGGTCTGAGTTGAGACGCGGTAAGGGCCGTTTACGGCCTATAAGGCATAGATTATTTATTTCCGAGTGTGCAAGATATTGTGGCTTGCAGTTGCTTTAAAGATATAAGGTTTTCTTCTTATTACGATTCTGTTTTTTTTTATTTAGACAATTGATAATTTCGTCTGTTTCGAAGTTTTTTCTTCGCCACGTAGTTGGATCGAATTTTGGTTTTGCTTGATTAAACTCAACCATAACTGAACTTAGGTATATAATCGGCCTTTATTATCTGCCCATAAAAGTTTTAAACATAAGCTTTATTTATATCGTTTAAGTCTTCGAAGTTAGATAATTGTGATGTACCAACTAAAATACCCAAACCGTAAGTACCGGAGGGCTAAATGACTTTCACGTTTAATTATTAACTAAAATTAAAGAACATTCAATTCAAAAAATTATAATATCAGTCTAGAAGCTACACCCAAGTGGATAGTTTTGATTAGATGAGGATCTCATACAACTATTCAAAAATAGTAAGTTCTAATATTTACCGGATACTCTTTGGATATTGGTGATTCATTGTCAAGTACAATTCTTATTATTTGAATTTTAAATTCAAGTCTCCGCTTGGGTATAGAGCTTTTGGACTAACTTTATTTGAATTTCAAATGCACTATGAAATGTTCTTGACAAATGATATATCGATGTCCTAAGGGGCGATTCTCCTAAATGTATCTAGGCAGTTGAATATGTTAAGAGTTGTATCTAGACTGTTGAGCAAGTTAGATTTATATGTAAGAACTGCTTTAGAGTAAACTTTACTATCGTACGTTGTGGTTTACTTTTGGGCTAATGGTTCGTCTTAAGGTATTGCGAAATTGTTAAACTTTCACTTTTAATTTGAATTGTGTTTTAGCTTTTACCAAATATTAACTTATGTCTTAAAATTGTTTGAGTGAATAATTTATTTAGTGCTGAAAAAGTACAAATAAATACGAAAATTTAAACCTCGAAAATTCATCAACCTAACAAAAAGCTTTTCTGTATAACACTGTGGTATATCGAAGTGAATATGGAAGTTAAAGTGAGCTTATTTGCCCATACTGCAATAAATGTAAATTTTAAGTAATATGTACACGGTTTTACTATACAGTCACTTGCATACACTGAGAAGTTTTCTAAACGGATCATGAATAGTGGAAGAAATACGATCAATGTTTCTAATAACATAAATCATGTTTCAGTACTTGGCACGACTTTATGTTAACATATTATCAGACTTACACTTATATCTACATAACAACAGTAACACGATAAGCTTTTTTGTTTCAATTTTATAAAAGAGTAAAGTTCATGACACACAGTGCATCGTATATATATTTACAAAATTTCAAAATAAAACCGTCTTTCAATAAAATTAATAAAATAATTTATTACTGTTTCACAAAACTTAATTTGATCATAAATAAAATATATAAAAAATAAAACTTAAGATGCAACTAATAAAATGTATCAAAATTTACAACAAGAAGTTGAAAAAACTTTTTTTTTCAAAAAAATGCTGCTACTCTCAATAAATTTTTGTTGATTTTGGCAAAATTTCAACAAATGCAACCAAAATCAATTTTAGCTTTCTATAAGCACATAGTTTTGCTTATAATGTACAGATTATCAATAAAACTATTACTTTTTTGTTTAGTATAGTTACATACATAAATGTATAATAGATGAAAATGTTTATTATTGGTTTGGACAAGTTATACATATCTTGGTATACTGTAGGTATAATAAACTTTTCTCCCGCATTCAATTCATTTTCGAAACTAATATATTTTTATTTAATTTTTAAAAACTTTACAACAACACAATATAGTTTTTGTTTAGTAACTATATACGACAGTAGATACGTACATAAAGCTTTTCCGTTAACTTTAATATTTTTCCTCATTATTTTCAATTTTCACTTCATTTATCAACATAACACATTTTGTTGTTGTTTTTTTTTATTTCATTACAAAATGTTTCTTTTTTATCATTTTAATATCAGAAAATAGTTTTTGTCGTTTTTAAAGTACCATAAAAAAGCTTTTTTTTGTTGAATGTACTTCCTTCATAAACAAAACAATACACACATTATAGAACAATATTGTTGTACACATGTTACATAGAAAAATGTTTTTATGTATGTTTGTGTATGAGTTAAGTCCTTACTGTTATAAAAAAAAGCTTTGAAAGTTGTTTTAGATAGACACAATATAGTGTAAAGCACCTGCATAAATAAATCAGAGGAATCAAAAATACAATATGAGTGAATCATGGTCATGACTTTAACCTATATCGTGCGGTAGATGACGGTACTGTCAATGGTAGATGACGGTGTTAATGCATACATAGAACCGTATAACAATTGTATATATACTGTTGAATTATTATCCACCCATTCACCAATCTGTCTCGTAAATGTAGATGATACATTAAAATCAAATACAATAAAGCTTTCTTTTTTTTCTATTCTGGCATTTTTAGATAACAAGATTTGATTATAGCGTAAAATATACATCAAATCTATTTACAACCTTAGATACATAGAGTGTGTGTGTTCGGTAGATGTACATCCATAAATTGGAATCTGGTATGCATGCTCGGCTCTGCGATGACAAAATATACCTTTTTATACATTTTGGTATATTGTCTATTATACATGACATCTTTAAAAACATCAAAACATTTCAGCGCCATAACTTTGTTTATCATCATACGGCTTATGGTTTTTTTTTTTGGATGATGAAACCAAAATTGTTTTTGTATTATAGTGTGGTAACCAATTTATTGGTAGTATATTTTTCTTACGATCAGATTTAATTTATGTATATGGGAGATGTATTATCTGCGCTGCTATATACCCACTGATACCATATCGTGTTAAGAATGTGGGCAAAAATTACATAACTAAATCTCTATATAACGAGCGAGAAAAATAGAACAATGCAGTGGTTTATTTTCAATTTTTGTTAGTTTAAATCTAATAAAATTGGTTTGAATATATAGGTACGTAAAGATAGATAGGTACAGCAGTAGTTTATATAGTTTAGGTGATAAAAAGGAAATAGTTATTTTCAACGAAGGTACTCTGGCTTGATTTATAGTCTTGTTAGATATACTTATCTTGTAGCAGACGTTTATATATAACAATATAGTTTATATAATTACAAATAAATACTGGGCCCTGTGGGTGGGGGCAACCATGTTTCGTAAATATTTCGAACGAAACATGAGATCCATAGAATACCACCACAGTATCCAGAGCTTGTCGTAGGAGGCGACTAAATCTGGTTGGATCGCTGGGCTGACGACCCGCATCCGTAAAAAACAATAACAGTTAAAAATGTCAACAACAACAAAAAAATCGGATACCGCCTAAATAACAATGACCCCCCGCTTAAGTACCCGGATACGAGATTGAGGATCAGCACGTGGAACGTGCAGTCACTAAGAAAACCTGGCGCGTTGGACGGCCTTATCACATGTATGAAGGAGTATCGGCTGGAACTCGTAGCGCTCCAAGAAACTCGATGGCCTAAAAGTGGAGACCATGTGTCCCAAGGCTATACGTTGCTACACAGTGAAGATGACCTCGGAAATCTTGGAGTTGGCTTTCTCATTGGGCCGCAGGTAAAAAAGGCTGTGTTGGACTTCCAAGCAGTCGATAATCGAATGTGTAAGCTTCGCTTGCACATGAGATTAGCCAATCTGTCAATTGTATGTGTACATGCGCCCACTGATGTAAGCCAACCCCAAGATAAAGACTCATTTTACAATAATTTGGATAATCTGATGGGCTCTATACCTGAGCACGATATCAGATTGGTGATTGGTGACTTTAATGCTAGAGCTGGCCGAAATCAGACCGACTTATGTAACAACATAGGTCCGTACTCCCGACACGAAACTGCGACCGAAAATGGGGAAAGAATGATGTACTTTGCGATCGCACATGATCTCCAAGTGGCAAGTACATTCTTTCCCCACAAAAACATCCATTTGGAAACCTGGACACATCCACGTAAAACATCCCGAAGCCAAATTGACCATGTGTTGATTTCAAAAGACCGGGCTCGGGTTGTTCAAGACGTGAGATCGTATCGGTCGTCAACAAAATTCGTAGGCAGTGACCATTTTATGGTTGCTGCAAAGCTACGATGGAAATTTTCGTACAAGTCAAGGAGGACAGGAGAATATAAAACGCGATTCTCCTGTGAAGGTCTGATAAATGAAGAAACGCAACGAAAATATCAAGATCTTGTCAGCAATAGCATTTTAGGATCCAACTACCAATCTGATGATGTGAACAGTGTCTGGGAAGTATTGAAAACCTCGGTTGTCAATGCTGCCCAGCACACTCTCGGTATAGTGAAAACTACGCCCAAAAATGATTGGTTTGATGACGAGTGTCGTCTTGCTGTTGAGCAACGCAATATAGCCCACAATGAAGCGCAGACTCGGTTTACAATTGCAAGGAAAAACAAGGCAGTTCTTGCTAGAAGGACAGCTAAACGCATTTGTAGACAGAAGAAGCGCGAATGGTGGAAGGCCAAGGTCTTAAGAGTACAACAACTCAGCAATGAGCACAACTCGCGTGGTTTCTTTAAAGGAATCACCGAATTGCACCATACCTTAAGATCTCGGTCAACTGCCATTCGGGACCAGGATGGAAACCTCTGTGTTAACGTCGATGCGGTACTCGATACATGGCGTGAACATTTTTCTGATCTACTTAATGTTCCACATGTATCACAAGCTGTATTTGAATACTCTCAAATACAGACCGCGGAGATGTTCATTGAGGATCCATCCTATGAGGAATTCACAATGGCCATGCAGAGATTAAAGAAAAATCGTTCACCAGGGGTTGATTGCATTAATTCAGAGCTCTTGATATTCGGAGGGCTAACTTTGTGGAACTGTCTTTTCGACCTTGTTCGATTGGTATGGCGAAATGAAGTTATGCCTGATGAATGGAAAGTGGCCGCGTTATGCCCAATATTCAAAAAGGGTGATCGCATGAAATGCGAGAACTATCGCGGTATAGCTCTCCTTTGCACAGCATACAAGTTACTGTCTTACATAATCTTGGGAAGAATTACTCCTCTAGCGGAGGAAATTGTCGGTGACTACCAAGGAGGATTCCGTCCAAATCGGTCAGTCACTGATCAAGTTTTTTCGCTGCGGATGATTCTTTCCAAGTACTACGAAACATCTCGCGATGTACACCAGGTATTCCTAGATTTCAAGCAAGCCTATGACTCGATCAATCGAGAGAGGCTATGGTATGCGCTTGAATATTTAGGAATACCAGAAAAATATGTACATCTCTGTAAAATGACAGTAACGCAGTCACAATGCTGTGTTAAAGTTGAGAACAGGCTATCGAGAACTTTTGCAATCAATTCCGGTGTTCGACAAGGAGATGTGCTGTCCCCGATACTTTTTAATCTCATGTTGGAATACATCCTTCGTAAAAGTGAAACACCTCAGGACAATATCTTATTCCGACAATCCAATCAACTTCTTGCTTATGCAGATGATATCTGTGTGATTGGATTAACTGGCAACGGAGTGAAAGAGATACTTGATCCACTGGAACAGTGTTCAGCTTCCGTTGGTCTCAAAATCAACGAGTCAAAAACCAAATATCTAATCTCGGGTTTTAGAGACCAAGACGCAATTGATTTCAGTAGTGGAAGCCACACGTTTGAAGGAGTGATGAGATTCAAGTATCTTGGATCTCTCATCACTCACGATAATAGTGTGGGCGAGGATATCAAGGTCCGCCTTGCCGCTGGCAATCGGGCTTTGTATCCTCTACGTCCACTGCTGAAATCAAAATATCTTGCAAATACGGATAAGCTGAAACTGTACAGAGTGTTGATCAGACCCGTTGTCATGTATGGATGTGAGAGTTGGACCTTGACGGATGAGTACGAAAGATGGCTTCTAACATTCGAGAGAAGAATCATGCGTGTGATATATGGTCCAAAACGCGACGTCGATGGCACTTACCGAGTTCTTTTCAATCACGAGATCAGGAATTTAATGCAAATTCCTGATATCGTGCATGAAATCAAAGGACAGCGAATACGCTGGCTCGGTCACGTTCTGCGTGCTGATCCGAACCGAATGATACAGCGATCTTTAATGGGAGAACCGCCTTTCGGTAGGCGAAGAGGTCGCTGTCGGCGACGATGGCTCCACGGCGTAGAGAGCGATCTGGCATCTTCCAACTGCTTGCAACAGTATGAAGATCTGGCTCGTGATCGAAACCATTGGAGTCAGATTGTTGACACGGTACGGGCCAATAATGGCCTGTAAAAACCGCAAAAAAAAAAAAAAAAAAAAAATAATAATAATTACAAAAGCATGTCTTAAGCGAATCGTGAGGCAAATTAACAAGACCCGCAAGTCTTGCTTTCACACCATTGGTACGTAACCAAATTATACATGTGCGTGTACTTCTTAAACTTTTCACATCGAATCTTTGACATCGTGGTTCGGAATTTCTTATAGATAGACATATTTCAGCGCACACCAAATGCACTATTTAGTTTGTTACTGTATGTTGTATCTATAGAATATAACAATATTCAATATAACATACAATATAAAATATAACAATATTCGCAATGCCATCTATTTTAAAATCTTTAAATTATTTTTGTTACAAAATAAATCCGATAGATCAGTCTTTAAACATTGTCAAGAAAGTCAAGGTTATTATTATGGCGTTTTTTTTGAGAATATGTCATCAGGAATACGTAGACCAAGTGCGAGCGCGTAGTCTATACGACGTTGAACTTAGTATGAAAAACGAACGGAGAATGGGAACCGTAAGGAGAATGTCGGCCATCAAAGGACGTTACCATTAATATCCAGTATACATTTCCACCACAACCATGACTTTACATATCAACTTTCTGATAACTGCATATTTAAAACATTACATTTAGTTCGAGAATAGATGCTAGTGGATCTCTTTGTCAAAAACACCCTTAGGAACACCTTTGACATTTGTACTCAGGAATCTAGCAAAATTTTTCAGAAAATAATCATTAAAGTTTAGTTCAGATATTATTTGCTTCAGTTGAGTAGAATTTCAGACATCTTGAAACAATTTGTAAAAGGTTGTCGACATTAGGTTTGGCCATTAACAGTTAACATGGATAAATGCGAATTTGGAAAATCTCTTATTTTTTTTTGGTCCACGTTATTAGTTCGATAAGGATTTTTTTTATCATCCAGCAGTAAGTGAGATTTTTAACGACTACAACCTAGAAATAATTCTTATCTAAAACAAAAAATATTTTGACATTACAGTCGAATAACAGTTGTACACAGTTAAGTATTTTAAATTCTGTTTGAAAATAGTAAGATTTTTTACCAGATGGTGCTTTGCAATTAAATTTGATAACAGATGGCGTGTGTTACAAAAAACCGTTTTTCACATAAAATCATGTTTTGTATATAGAATGTAAAAAATAACTTTATGTAAATTACACGATTTTACATGTTAAAAACCGTGTAATTAACATTGAGTAATTTACACGCCCAACTGTGCAATAGTGTATACCACTTTGCCAATATCAAATTGTATTTTGGTCATAAAATGTTGCTCGTTCTTTAATTTATTTGGTGATTTAAGAAGATGAATTAAAGTCCTTAAAAATAATCAGAAGAAACAAAGCTAAATCCAATCGAAAATTATTCCATTATTACCAAGTGATCCAAATCATAATTTATGAATTAGCTTATATATCAAAATATAGGTGTATTATGTTATTTTGAATTATTTGAAACATGATCTGATAAGAAATCTAGATCAGATGAAGCACGATGAAATAACAATAATAAGGGCTGAAGTTCATAAAGGAAAGCAATCAAGTGATAAAGGTTTGATAACAGTGTTATCAATCTGTTACGTGTACCGCACATAAACCTGCAGCACTATAAATAAGCACTATAAATCTTTAAATAAGAAAATGGTTGAACAACAGTTGAAATGTGTGCTTGGTTGTGTAAGATGATATGGCAGACGATAATCAACATAATATATGATACAACTAAATAGATTATACTCGCCTTTGTAAATTTGGTGACCCACTTAACGTTTCAGATTTTAAACTCAAAGACGATTACAATGTGGTTTGGTAACTCAATTTTCAGAATATGTTCGACTGTTTGGGCTCGTATTTCAACTTCGATTTAATATTTGAAGTGTTGCATAGTTTCATAACATACTTTACTAACACGGAGTCAAAATTATCTTTGTCGGAAAATATTATATGATTTTTCGGTAAAATTCTTAATTTTCTTCCAAGCGTTCCACAATTCAATTAGCACACCGAAAATATTGTGAATGGTCATTTAGATTTGCTTTTTAAACTTTGTATACGACGTCATAACGAGGTCTTGCAACATTCTCATCACAAAACTGTGTGAAATATTTAATCCTTCCGCAATTGATGTTAATGGATACTCACACACTTACACTCTGTTTATACCGGTAATTGAAATTGTAACCGCTAGATGGACCACCTACATTTAGAATAATAAAATGAATGTATTTATTGATCTGATATTTGGGACTCAAACGAGATGTGTCGGTTATAGAATAAATGAATTTAATTGAAAGCATTTAGGAAGGATATTTCTATTCGACCACACCATTTCAGGTGATCTTCCACATCATGCTTCATTACATGCTGCATCAATTGTAAGATTTTCACTGCAAATAATAAATTGAGCAACTTGTAGCTTAAATTGATCCACTCAATCAATCACACAAATTTTAAATTGTAGCTAAAGACCAACTTTGTGGCAGATAAATATTCAGTACAAGTGTAGTAGTGGTTTTAGCAAAATGGCAAGCTTATATCTATCTCATTTATCAAATTAAGTGCTAATCAATTTAAGCTCAATATATCTAATAATTTTACAAAGATGAAGGTTAGGAGGTTGACTTAGATTTTTTATTTGTTTTTAGTTTATTTATCGTTTATTTTATTTGTTTTAGTTTACAATTTTAATTTATTTATCGTTAAAAAACATTATACGATAACACGAAGTTTCGAAACAAAGATTACCGAAAAATACTGTATCAAACGGAAGAGTCCAAATATTTAAACAACGAACCATCGAAATTTGTATATAAACCATTATGTCGGTACATAAGCTCACTCAATCGCTAGATTAAAACCATTGTTCGTAGCAAAAAAAATATAATTTTTTATCGATTGTTGGCAGAACACGAAATATTTTGAATTCTAACCTTAAATTTATGAAAGCTGGTTATATAAATTCGAATAATGTTCAGCACAATATATACATAAATCCATCTTAAAAAAATCGATTTCCATCCCGAACAAAAACATAAATTAATTTTTAGCAAAGATTCAAAAATTGAAAATCCCTAACAACAAAACTAAAAGCTTCTTTAAATAAGAAAAGGAACGAAATGAATATAAAATGGTAAAAATGAGATTTATTTTAATTTTTTTTTGCCAATGTTTTATTTGAATTCATTGAGTCGATTTGTTAATTCATTTATTTTAATAGAACAAAAAACAAAAAGTTTTATTTTCAGTTTAAAATAACAAGAAAAAAGCTTTTAAACAAAAGCTTCAACATAAAATAAAACAAAATAATAGATATTTCTTTTGTGGTTTTATAACCTATTGATTTTGTATGGGGATGAAAATTAGAACCTTACTTTGTGCTTATGATTTACTAAGAAAATCACCTTAACTGTCGTTACCACATCTATATTTACTGTACAAAAGTTTTAAAACGAAATAATTAATTAATTATAATTTTGCTGGGATTTCACGACGACTAAAGGAAATTGTTTGTTCCTTATAAAACGTTTATATTATATTCAACCTTAAAACCGCATTAAAATATTGTTTATTGAATTTTTGGTCAATTAAATATAAATTAATTGAAAAATATAGAAAATTGAAAATAAAATTCTTTTGAAAAATTATTAATTTACGAAATCAATAAATTTTATTTATTTTGCTTTGATATTTAAGGGCTGTACTCTCGATGATATCATTTTTTGGGTGAAAATCGATCTGCTTGCCTTAAGCTTTCAAGTATATTTACTTTTTTGTGCAGTAATCAAAATGCTTTAGACGAAAGCATCGTAAGCAGACAGCAAAGCGCACAAATTTCGCATATCACTTTTCAATTTGACTTCAGCAAAAAACAAAACAAAAACAAGAGGCAAATAAATCGAAACATTGTTAAAAGCATTTTCTTTATGATCATTTTCTTATTGAACTTTTGTATTTTAAGTTTCCAATTTGAGATAAAATAATATATATGTATGTATGTTTGTAAATGCTAGCACAAAAAATATAAAACTACAAAATATAATTCGTTTCTAGACTCGATTTACAATATTATATCGAGAGGAAATAGCATTCAGAGCTTTTTGTTAACCCGAATTTTTGACATAAGTGATGTTCTAGAATCGTTTAGAATTTCTATCGAACAATACTTCAATTCGTTTATCGAGCACAAAAATAAATCAACGATACATATATGTATAATACACTGTAAGTTTGTATGCTTTATTTATGTTACCTATCCAAAATTGTAGGATTGATTACATTTTGCACAAAAAAAACTGTGTTTTATTTTTGCTAGTCAGAAATACTTGTACGTACAACAATTTATTTTATCTTCTAAGCTAATATTCCAATTTTGGAAGTTTTCAAAGTGAGATTAAGTAATAATAATTATCAGAAGTTGAAAGTCGGCAATTGTACTCAAATAATAATGCAAATTTTTGGTCATTATGCTTGAAATCAATATCAACACCAAAGCCAATGACAGAAATTGAACCATAAAAAGACGACCTAACCACTGACAAGGAGAGTTGTGCTTACTTTGCGAGGAACGCTATGAGAAGTCAGAATTGATAAAGAGTACCAATATATGTGTTTGAAAACACTCTGTTCAAACCAACACTCTCCAAACCCAGTTGCTTAAGTGACGTATGAAACAGACGAAGAACAACTCAGTAGAGAAACAGGTTGAACTATGAACTGAAAGTAAAAAAAATTAAAAACGCGGGAAATGAGTAAATCACAGGTTTCACCCGAACAGAAACAATCAATCAAACAATTATAACCGATCGTAAGAATATACAACAGGAGGAAATAGTTATTAGTTCAACCAGAACAGAAACCATCAAGTAAAGAACTCTCAACCGGAAGTAATAATATGCATCAGGAGAAAAAAGTACCATGACCACCTCCAATTATAAGATCTAACTGATAGAAAGATCGTGGACAATCAACAGATACAATTTCAAACTACAGCGTTAAATAGTGGTGATATCAAAATTATTGTCCCAGATGGTGAAAGCTAGCAGGAGCTCTTAATGAAGAAAAGTCAACATGCTATTGCTACGAAGATAAGCACACAAGGTAAACTAAAGTTAATGTCAAGAAACTACACGCATCATGGAAACCAGAAGAAATAAAAGAGTATCTCCTGGAGAAAGGATATACCATTAAGGAAGTTATACAACTGCTAAAGAGGGGTGCAAAATACCTTTTATATTATAGATATTATCTCTCGAAAATATGGAAGACATTCAAAATGTTCATGCAATCAGCGAAACACTTCATATGAAAGTGTAAAAGGTGCCAAGTTCATTGATATACGCAAAACTTTTGTACTAAAGAACCCAGATTCGTAAAATGTGTAGAGAAATACCGTACGAAACTTAAAGACACCGTATACCAACATGTGTCAACTGTTGAGAAGCACACCCAGCCAACTGCAGAGGTTGCATTGTTATGAAAGAGCTGAAAAAATTCGCAACAAAACCAGAGAAATTAACAAAGCCTCAACAAGAATATTCACAATGTTTATACTACATCAAATATTATTTATTTATCTGTTTACAATAATCTAGTACTGGCACATCCCATTTTAAGCTTACAAGCTCCTTCATATATATATATATATATATATATATATATATATATATATATATATATATATATATATATATATATATATATATATATATATATATATATATATATATATATATATATATATATATATATATATATATATATATATATATATATATATATATATATATGTTACGGTTAAAGCCCGAAATGCGGCGAATGTCCGAATTTACCGGTAAATGTCCGAATTTACCTATTCCTTTGGTAAATGTATGTTCAATCTACGTTTATCTGCAAATTTAGACTATATTCACATTTACTCTTTAATTTATTGTATTAATAAATGATTTCGTAGTAGACCCTAGAATGATTTCGTAGTAGACCCTAGAATGATTTCCTAGAATTGTAAAGGCTAACGGCTTCGGTTACTCTCACGGGCACGCGGGAAGTCGCTGCGTTCCCCTCCGCTTAGCCCTCCGAGTGGCTTCAGATTTCAACTTCGAGGGACGTAGGAGCCGGGATAAGCAAATACACACTTAAAAATATTTTTGATATACAATGCAAATAGCATCGCATATACGTCCAACATATGGTTGCTTCGAATTTAAATACAAACTTTGTATCGAAAAGTGAGTTGAAGTTATTTCCTTCGATTTGCAAAATGCAAAGCATGGTTTGAATCGGATTTAATTTCAATATATTTCGCATCGTAATCTGCAGAGGGATGCAAAATAGCTTTAAAATTAAATCGATGCTATTTACATTGAAAACCGCGGTATAATGTTAATTGAATCACTAATTGTTTGGATGTTAGTTACATGTTAAAGTTAAATTCAAATCAAGCTTGTAACGAATGAGAATTCAATTTTGTTTGCTTCTTAATATATGAGGACAATCAAAATTGCTTTGAAAATATTACGATGTTATTTATATTGAAATAACCAATGTAAAGTAATTTGCTATAGAAAATCATTCAAAATTTATTATTTATAAGGAACTGGTTCAATAAGGCAATACATTTCTTGCGATTTTTGTAAAATTTTATTTAATTTTAAATTCATATTTTATTTTAGATATACATTTTTATAAATATTTTATTACTTAAATTAAATAACTTTCCTCCGAAGATGAATAAGCCTTTTTTATAATTAAACTTACTATCGATAAATGCAAGTTTATATACTGGAGCGCACTGTTTTAATTTATTTGGTCTTTATTAATGGTCAATTTGTAATAAAACTTTAGATTCTGCAAAATTTTTAGATTTCCTTTCCTAATAAGTAAAGTATTTTGTTCTTAATCCTTGCAATCGTGATATAAAATAAATAGCCTCTATTTAATTTTCTATTGTACAGCAACTTCTAAAAAAATAAAAATAGTTGGCAATGATTAGGTCAAGCTTACAATAAAATTTTTGTAAAAGTGAAATGAATTTTAAATATAGGTCCATTATTAAGTTTTAGATTTCTTACAATCCCTTCATCATCCACCGATTTAAATTGAGGAAATAATTCAACCATAGCACATGCTAATGATTGAATGTGAATAGGTTCATAGTGGTATGTAAATATTTTTACCAAAAATTGACACTTTCCATAACTGCTGCTCCTGTTTCCATGTCAGATAGTCCTTGTAATTTTTTCGAAGCATGTTTTTTTTATTTAAGAGGAAAAGCACTCTTTCGATGCACAATTGCATCGTATACTAAAAAAGTCACGCTGCTCTTCCATTTTTTTCATTTTTAAAATAACTCGAGATGTTTTTTATTTATTTAAAATAAATAATTAATGGAAAATATATAAATACCTGATATAGTAAATCTTCGTTCTCCTACACTAGTCCAGGTTTGTAGACGAAATGCACTTTTGGTTACAACTTTTTTTTTAATTCCATTGTTTTAATTTTTATAATTAATTGATTTATTAATTATTTAATTTGTTAATTGAAATACAATTTTTTTTTCACTCACTTAAATATTTTTTTTAAATTTGAAATATTATTTTAACTATAAAATAAAACCACGGTCGGGATATTTTTATTAGATTATATATTGTTTAAGCTAAAATTTAATTAAGAATTCGTGTGCTTCGATTCAACATTTAACGAGGACTACAAACAAACAAAGTTAAATTTTACTAACCCAATCATTCAAATATGACGTAGGTTTCTAAAATATAGTCAATACCTAGATAAAATATAATTGAGAATACACAACGGGTTAATGTTTTTTTGTAACATTTTTCTGTATTGTGTAATTTTATATCAACCAATATATATATTGGTTGATTTTTGGACTACAGATTTCGATTTAAATTGAATCTTAAAACCATGCATGGCGTTAGTTATATTGTAGCTAGTTTTCGATGCAGGTAAACATGAGTTTTAGATGCAATTACATTAAAAACAGTTTCGACTCATTCTTTGTATCTAATAATGATACGCGATTACTTCGTATGTGTCGCGATGCAAGATTTACAACGAAAATTGCAGCAAAATTTCTAAGAGTGTATGTCGCACTGCGTGCCGCACGTAGGAACGGATTATATAGAATCTTTTAATGGATTTCGGTACACTTTGGTTCTCATTTTGGTGAATTCGGACATTTACCGGTAAATTCAGACATTCGCCGATTTCGGGCTTTAACCGTAACATATATATATATATATATATATATATATATATATATATATATATATATACACAAAAGTCGGCCATCATTTAAACTCTATGATCTTCCACTAACAGTCATTGGCCATAAGAGTTCATCCCCTTTTCTCATGCTCTTATTTATATTAGAGAAAGTTTGCAGTAAATGACGTCCAGTTAACTGTTCTGCTGTTCTACTGTCCCGTGGTGGAATAAAGTTTTTTGAAGGAATATATTGAAATAGTATCCAAATTCTGATTTGAAATAATTTTGAAACTTAAAACTTATGAAGTCCAGACAGAAGTCCAACAATTAAGGGTAGCATTAATACCCGAAACCTTTAAGAAGTAGTAGTCGCAATATATCTATATAATACCTTGTTGTAACATAAAAGAGACTGCTTATACTTGCTTCTTCAAGCAGCTAGGCAAAAAAATCATAATCGGAAGTGACTTCAACGCTAAACATATGAATTGGGGATCAAGACTAACAACAACTTAAGGGAAGGAGCGCCTTAAAGCAATAATTAAATACAACTGTAACTGGCACTCTACAGGTAAATCAACTTATTGGACCATTGACCAAAATTAAACACCAGATCTAATTGACTTCTTTATAACAAGAAAAATCCCGGTTGAATATATATATAAGGGTAAGAAGGATTTTCCTCCACGTCTCAACATTCCTATATTTTAATGATAATAAGTGATACAATAAAACAAAAGCATTAATTTACACACATAATTCTTATCAGAAACAGCATTAAAACTGAAGGTAGAAAAGCTAATCAAAGATATACAGCAAGCCTCGTGGGAAAGTACCAATTCGTCAAACAAAAAAATAACCAGCAAATGCTACCCAACGGAAATTAAATCACTTGTTATAGAGAAGAGAATTATCCTCAAAGGGTTAACGTGACCCAATCGTCAAAAATAGATAAATTAACGTAGAATACACAGACGAAATCTCTCACCAACAATAAAGATAGCGATCACTCATTATGCAACCAAATATTTTAAAATACAAGTTACGCACATATCACCAATAAGAAGAAATACTGATCACATTGTTTAAAACAAAGAAGACATAGCAGAATATTCTGCGAATCATTTTAACCTTTCTACCTCATACTATCTTAAGAAGTGAAACAAGAAATAAATAACCCTACAGTAACTAAAAAATAATCTGGATTTGATTTGGTAGCTGGGAAGCTTCTTAAACTACCTAATAAAGCTATTAAAAATTATCGGCCATAAATGTCCCTTTTGCTTTGAAATAGCTTTTTCCAATTATATCAAAATTGTTTAAAACTAATTATACCTAAAATTGAAAAGGCAGGAAGTCATTCCGTCCCATTAGTTTGGAAAACTCCACAATCGATCAAGTCCACAGAATAACAAATAATTGAAGAAAAAAAAATTGTTCAGACATATTTCTAAGCATAGCGCAGCCATTTGATAAATAGGCTAGATGGTTTAGGCCAGTTGAGTATTGCGAACTGTTAAAGTCGTAATAAAAAAGGAGATACTTTAGAGATAAACAGAAAGCAGCATAAAAAAGCTAAATCAGGAGTCCCAAAGACGAATAATACAACTATAGCACGTTTGCAGATGATATTGCAACCATATCTGTTGGTCACATTACAACTATAAATAGCCATTAATAAAAAATTGACGAGCTAAGTTGAAGAATTAAAGTGAATGGAATCGAAGGCTTTTCACCTTAATGTGACTCTAAATAACATCCCTGTACTAAAGGCAAATCGAGCAAAAATCCTTGGTATAAATCTTGATGCAAAGTTAAAGTGGACGTGAAAAAGAAAGCAGAAGAGCTCCAATTAAAGTATAAAAAATTTACTGGCTTATTGGAAGAAACTCTCAGTTATGAATTCATAATTAACTTATGCTTTATAAACAAGTGCTCAAGTCAGTTTGGACATATGTATGCACTAAAACGAGCAATCAACAAATAGTTAAACGATTTCAAAATAAAGTTATCAGAAAAATTCGTAATAGTGACCTTCATAGAAATTACGGAATTGACACAATCGCAGAGGAAGTAAAGATGTGTGCTCAAAAACATCAGGAGAGGTTTCATAATCATCATCCTAACATTGAAGTTGTAAAAATACTTCATCAATAGGGTTTCACAAGAAGACTTAAAATACTAAAACCTTTTGAGTTACCCGTGCTTGTGAAATGAAATATATAATTTAATAAAACTATCCACTGTGTCGTTAACAACAAGTAAACCGAAAACTTTTCAGATACAAATAACAACAATAACAATACTTTTTATTAGAACATGTGAAAAGCTTTCGAATTATTCAAGCCGTATATGTAGAAAAAAATTAGATCGAATTCCCAGTTTTTCTTGTTATTTGTTTGTTGAAGACGAAAAAAAATAAAATTTAATAAAAATTAAGAAAACATCATTTCCATCGACTTTTGTTTTTCTTTTCAACAACGACATCATAAACAAAAAGTTCTTGGTAAATTGGGAACAAAACAAAAAAAGAAAAATATTTACGAAAAGTTTTTTGTCACATCTTATAAAATGTCTGTGTAGATGAGCCAATCGGCACACTTTGTTTTATATATATTCATAAACACATAATATTTAGATTTGGTGCCCACCTGACACACCACTACATACATAAAATGACTGAAACACTCATGTAAGAGCAATGGTAATATACCAAATCTTTTGTGTTTATGTAAATAATTGAAAAAGAAGAAAAATAAATGAAAGATTTCAAACTTACTTCCGGTTGTGTAATCTTACCATTTAATTCAATCTCGTTTGCATTTCGAGATCATGAATTTATAAAAATGAAAAACAAACGAAAAATGAAAATGGAAATTTATTCCATTTTTTTTTTGGATTTTCTCATCAGATTAGTTATTCGAACCATCTTTGTTCATTTTTTATATGTTGTTGAAAACTGATTATGATGTACATTTATTTTTTATGTATGTAAGAGTTAATAGAATATATTTTATAATCTTAATGACTTTTTATAGTCTTCGCACCGTTTATTTTCTTTAGAAATCATTTAGAAAAGAAAGCAATGTAATTTTCACATGTGTTTATCCCTGTTTGTATTTCAAAAATAATACAATGTTGTATATGTCTTATAACTCTGTACACATTTATGAAGGATTATTTCTTAAGAAATTGTATTCTTCATAGGTAGAAGGACGAAGAAAATATATATTGTAATAATGATTATAATTTTTGCACTTGTTTTAATATAATCATACTAATAGTGATAGTAGTAATAGTAATCCCTAATAACAGCATCAGTACATAACTTTTCCATGTCATTTTTCACTCAAGGCTTTTGTACAACACATAATTTTAATCTATGTTGTTAGTTTTGAATTAAATTCTCAATGTTTCATTATAATTGGCTTTTTTTATCTTAACGATGTTCTCTGTACTACACACACTTTGAAACTATGACAAATACATATTGAAATAATGATAATAGAATTAATTGAAAATTTGCTTTATGTATGTATACACACATCTATAGAAGAGATTATCCAGAGACTAAATATTGTTATATTGGATTATAAGGACAGAGCAACAACAATAGAAAATATAGTTTTCCAGTTGGCACATGTGTCATTCATAAACTTTAGTCTTTAATCTAAAGTCCAACATTAACAATTTCTTAGAAGTATTTTTGTTTTGATACAATTTATACTAATTTTGGGGAAGACGATTGGACTACATTTAAATATATGCAGAAATAGATTTTTATTGCTCTGTTGACTATAGTTTGAATACATAATTACATTTAAAGTTTAATGATCCTCACTGGGAGAAGTTTTCTATATATTATCCTAAATGTATATACAAGCACTGAAAGACATATACTAATGGTATGTATATGTCTTTCAGTGCATACCACTATCGAAGTTATATTAGAGGTATATGTAGGGTATCCCAATAATTGGGATTCAGATCTGAAATATCGGTTTTTTGGCTCTGGCAACACTAATGCCACATTCTGTCATTTGTAGAAACTTACTATACTATTTCTAGTCTGTAAAGCAATTGGTCCAAAATCGCAAGAAAATGTCGCACAAAATTTGGTCAAAACACGGGATTCACACCTAACGGTATCAAGAAGTTTGAGCATGAAGTGCGTACTACCTAGTCGACAATCCAACGCGTACCCGTGCTTGTTGTGTTCGTTCAGCCGAAAATATTGCCGCAGTGGCCGAGATTGTACGCAAACGGCCGAGAACATCAGATCGTCATCGTTCATCGGAAAGTAACATCAGCAGGTCTTCAACGCAACGAAATCTGCATAAAGATCTTGGTTTGAGGCCCTATTTAGTTCAATTTGTCCAGCAATGAAAGCCTCATGACCATCACGAGACCGGCGCGACCGTTACGGTCAACGGAATTAACTATACCGCCACATGTTAATGTTTTTTTGTAACCATATCTTGAAGATGTTGGTTTGAGCAAACTTTGGTTTCAGGCAAGTAGACATTTTGAAACAGTCGATATCGTATCATGACTGATCGGCGCAAGCCTACATTGCGAATTAGATTATTGTCTCCGCCTCGAAGCACAAGTGACTAGATTAGGAAATTCATTAAATTCATATACTAGTCAATTTTCTAGCGACCAATTGATCGGACCTGTCAGGGTCACTATTGTTATGTTTTGTAACAGTATCATTATTCTCTTATGAAATTGAAACCTTGTATTACGCATTTTGAAAAACGAAAAACCTCGCTCGACTTCGATGTGTTTACTCCTTTATCAATCTTTCCTCAATCGCTTGAACAATTTCTAACGTTCACGGCTGCACTTATATCGCGTCAATCACTTACATCGATAAAAATTCTAATTATGGCAATCTGGAAACTTTTTTTTACTGACAGTTGGACCTTATTCATTAGTTAAAATTTTAGTAATTTACGTAGTGCTCGAGGAGAATAAATCTTAAGGTTTGCTTGCCCACGAGTGTGGAATGGGTGAGCTGAAACACTAAAACATCACAAAAATGGTAAACGGCGAGGGAAAAGACAAGTAAATAACAAATTATTTTTTTCTAAAACTAAAACAAATTAATTCTAGATCACCCAATCCCAATTGAGCTGGTTAAAATCTATACTATAAAACACGACAGAGATCTTCATAGTAAACAAAAGTAGAAGTTCAATTTAACAAAGAAGGTCCACATCGTAATTTCTTTCTAGACTACAAATATATATTCCAAACCTGATCCTGGAGTATAACTATTAAAATTTTAGTTGCACCGAACACATATGCACTATCAATCATACACACTTTATTCAATCACATACAAATGACGTCACGACTTATTAATGTGATTTTAAATAAAGGGTATAAAATCGTTAAGCTCTTTAATTTTACATATGCCAAATAAAAATATATAAAACGATATTAGTGAAGTTTGATTTTCATTTTATGTGTTGATTAAGAGATGGCATAATTAAACAATTTGAAAATGACATCGTGTAACACGAGTAATGGTTAATTTGAAAATGAGTGTGATTCTACGCCTTATTTGCGTTTTAACATTTTGTAAAATTGTTTACGTAAATTATATAACAAATAATAATGTGTTACGTGTAAATGCACAACACTGGGATTTATATGATATGATTGAGACAAACAAGCATCCATTAAGAGAATGGATTTGTTCCTGAAGGTCAATAAATTGTTAAATTATGCGAGCCCAAGCCATGCCTGAGTCTAATTAGTAATAACATAAACACATATATATTTTCGTAACCATGATTATGAAACTATGACTTTCGAAATGAGAATAGATGACACACTACAGTTCTAATTTCATTTGACAGTTTATCATAATTCATTAAAATTCTTACGTTAACTGTGTGGTTTAAACATATTTTTGTTTCGCCCCCCACCCAAATTTTCCTATTTCTATTTTTAGTTTTATTTTCTGTTAATGTATCGAATTCTGAATTAATTTATTTTTTTTGAAAATTTCAATTTTTATAAAAAAAATAAACCAATACATCAAAAAAAGTAATATTAATATTTTTCGGGTTTCTCTTACTGTATAACATGGCTCTGTCATCGCTACAATCCAATGGGATGAGAAAAAATAGCTCATTCCGAAACCATGTTTAAACCAAGTTGCAAACCATGGTTAGCAGTGACACATTTCAACGAAATCATGGTTAACTCGAAACTGTAGTTACGAAACCAGATATGTGTTTTTCGTATTAGCAAACAAATCTTGGAAGGACTACGGATGTTAATCACATAAACAGCTAACTGCTGACAGTTGCTTAAAAGTCAACGTTGATACAGTATTCAAACCATAGCTTTGACATTGCGTTAGTTAACTAAATGTTCAGAGAGGAAAAAGTCCAAAGAATGGAAATTATATTTTGAATAGAAATAATAGAAATTTCTATATATCTTTGATCAAAGTTATATTTGCAACGCATAATTCTTTCTAAATTCAATGTAACATTCTGTATTGCTAATATTAGGTGTTTTTAAATTCCGATTAGCTCAAACTACACATCTTTCAAAGGAGTGGTAGTAAAATTATGTCTTACTCTATACTGTTGTCTCTATAATGTTGAGCCAGGAAACAAAAAAGGGGAGCGTACTCATACACACGTTAAAAATTATTCACCAGAATTTCAGCCAGTGATAATGTTTACCTATACGTTTGAGTGAATCAATGTGAGTGGTTTTATGAAAAAAGAAAAATCGAGTATCGGGCCGTCATAAAATATTTTTAAAAGGCCAACGCAATTCGAAGACACAATTGGACTATCTGTATGAGGAATCAACACTATCCCTTACCACTGTGAAATTTTGGACACATGAATATTCGTTATCCACTCACTATTATATTGCTCAAATTTACCAAATATGTCCAAAGAATGTGTTTTTCACATATTGAATTCAAATTTAAGCACCAGAAAGTTCCCCTCGTGTTGTATGCATCGTTAGCGTGCAGATAGGCACAACAATTTAGAGTTTCGAAACCGACTAATTAACGCCAGTCCTGGTGATTGATATGTCGTTCGATGTGCTAGTTCCAAAAAAAACATTACAAGGTTAGGAGTGCTTTTAGTAAATAAAGGCATTTAAACCAAACAGAATTAAGTACATCCAATACACGTTTTATCTATAACTTATAAATACAATCATGACCAAAAATAGAATTATGATAAGTATCACTTGAGAATTAACTACATATCTGTTAATATATCTGTTAATAAGAATTAACTACATATCTGTTAATAACCTAAGGATATCGCCTTTATATATTTATTATATAAACACTGTATATATACAAATCTTTTAACTAATTTTGAATTCAAATTGTAAAATTACAGAAATCTAGCAAAATGTAAATAAATTCTTTGGTTTGAGTTTTTTTTACATGACAAAATTTTTATTAGATTAAACTCCAAGTATATAAAATAGATGCTAGATTAGATTGTGTATTCGTCTCAAACTCCTTATTTGAATTCTCTGTTTATTTTGCTCTTTAGTTTTCTTGTTCGTTCCTTTCTAAGATAATCAAGAAATTATTTTAAATGTACCAGCAAAAGAAAAGCAAAATTGAAATATACTTTACCAAACAATCTCTTGGCAAAACAAAGAATAGAAAAATAATAATTGCTACCTCCTAACCCACAAAGCTCTATTCAGCTGACTGTTTTTGTCGTATACCAAGGGAAATTAATTTTCTCGAAAGAAACCGAAACAAAAAAAAAATTGTCTGCACTAACTGTATTATAAACCATCAACATCAAAATAATGATTACTCTATGACCTATATATAGATACCCTGAGTAAATGAACAAGTTGAACCTTATTCCATAATATACTCGTGCATTGTACACAAAATAATAGAGCGAAGTGTGAAACCATTATTTGGAATGTGTTTCGGGAAAACCCTAACTAATCATTAATATAATTTAATCAAGAAGTTAGACTCTCGAGACAAATGATATGAAAACAAAAACTAGATCAAGAATTGTTCTAAAGCTATTCCTCGACTCCTTAAAACAAAACCAGTTTTCTACATTGAAAAAGAAAATTTTTCATTTGGAAAAAGAAAATTCCATCTGCTAACGACTTTTTAAATAGTTTTTTTTCGCATTTCTTCTTATCAGTTTTCGAATTAACAAAACACAAGAAAGACGGCAAAAATGTTCATTCTTTATACAGACCGAAAAGAATTTTTCCAAGAAAAGTGAAATATATAAACGTGACTTAATTTATTAATTTTTTATTTTTTTTTTTCATTAAATTTCTTTTTTATTTTATTTTTAATATCGGTTGATGAGTTTGTAGGTTTTGTTTCTTTTATCAAATAAGAATTTGATTGATTTTTTTTTTTTATTTCAAAAGAAATTAAATTTTTTGTAATTGGTTTTATGTCGCACTTACCTGAATTTGGATGTCCATTACTATTTGGTCGGGCTGATGGGGCTCCATCACGTGCCTCGACCTCAAGGGCGTATGCACCTTGTTTTTCACGATCGAACACTACTTTTGTGAATATTTCACCACTTTTTAAATTAATTTCGAAGAACTCTTTTCCCTCGTTACGGGGCGAATCAACGATGTAGTAATACACCTTGAAATAGAAATAAAATTAAATTTAATTAGTTTAATGCATTTATATTTATTAGAATAAATAATTAATAATTTGGGAAACAAAATTTAACACGATGCAACAAAAAGCGTTAAATTTAAATGTTGGGGTTTGGTTTGATTACAATTTTTGATTAGGCTTCCAAGAATAATTTTATTTTTTTTCTTGGTAATTTTTCAAATTCAATAAAATAATTTAAAATAATTAAAAAAATAACAATACTCTCGGATAAGAAAAAGTGATTGTCTAAAAATAAACATTTGCGTGGTTTGTCACTAATATTGTCTTTTACTAATAACTAGGGTGTGCTGTATCTTTCCGAGAAAGCTTTGTTCTACCACGAGGCGTCTAGCATTTATGCGTTTTCATTTAATCAAAATCATAAGAAAATTTAATTTCTTCAATCTGAAAATTGTGAAACAAACTAAAAAATGCTTGTTGCCGTAGCAATGAGTGTCAATGGTGATGAACATGTCATCACCAATTTAATTTATAAAGTGGAATGTGTGCATAATTTACTGTGACATAAACTTATTGCATGAAGAAAAGCATTAATTTCATGAAATGATCGAGAATGGCGTTGATTTTGTCATCAACCAAAGAATTTGAGAAACACCTCAAGCAGTTATATTTGAATAAACTCCAAGAAATGTTTTGAGAAATAAACTACTTGCAGCTCTAATGAATACATCGAATAAGTAGGGTGACCGTGAATCTGTAGCAGAAAAACGTAAAATTGTCATCGAAACTACATGCATGTACAACTTGAAAGCTATCATCCACGCAAGTAATTCATGGATATATAATTTAAAAAGTAATGGATGCTAATGTAATGTTATTTTACATTGAATAAAAGACGTTGACAAATATCGGCTTGCAAATAGTTGCAAATTAGCGACAAAAAATTGAAATTCAACGATGGAGGAATTGGAAAAAACTGTATGTCATGGATCGAACATCAAAATGCACAAAACTATCTGATTTCTGGTTGTCTTAATAAAGAATAACCACTAAAAATTTAGAAAAATCCCTTACGTAGGCAACGCCGTTGAGACATTTGTAGCAATGGATGGTTTAAGAAATGTAAACAAAAATATAACTTTCATTCCATTCAAAAGAACCATCGAAACAGCAAGTGCGGACATCATAGCTGGCACCAATAATTAAAATTTATTATTAAAGAAAATAATTATATACCGCAACAGGTTTTCAATTTCTATGAAATCGGTGCCAATTGGACAAAATCGGATCAACACATTTCGAAAGAAAACCCAATATCGAGACTTTAAATTAAGGAGATTGAAATGCTTTCAAAAATCAGCATTGCTGGTTATTAATCAATTAAACATGAAGGCTTGGATGACTAGTACACTTTGTGATGTTTATGTAAGGAATTAATTTAGCAAAGAGATTAAAAAATACAGTCAGAAGATGAACTTAAAAACAAACAATTTTGATTTTGATAACGCGCATCCAAATCTTCAACTGACCCACAATATTGTGGAAAGCATAAAGGAAATTTTATTTTTTTCGAACACTACCAGTCTTTATCACTAGCAAACTGATAGATTAAGGGGTTATCGCTGCGTTTGAGGTTTATTATGTATGCGATTTATAATTAATGAAAGCAATGAAAATGAAGAGTTGTCGCTTACAGAATTATGGAATTTTATAACCAGAGATATTGTAATAGAGGCAAAGCGAGCTAGTCTTACAGGAGTGGTCGATATAAAACCATATATCTCGATTAACGAGTACTCGCTTAGCGAAGTATTTCCGACAACCGTATTTCGTTAATCGTGGTTTACCTGTACATTATTTTTAATAAAATATTAATTGGAACAGATTCCCAAAAATGAATTCTAATAAATTGCACTTCAATCAATTATTATTTAATATTTTATTTATGGTCTGAAATAGATTCTCATAATTGGTGTTATGCGATTAGTATATTATTTACTTTATGTGTTTGAAAATTTTCGATTATTATACAAGAAAACATTCTTTTTTGGTGAGCGGCTTAATCTCATCTGGCACACAGGCAAGTGTATCAAACCAATAATATAATATAACATGATGATAGGTTCTTTAACGATCAGTCAGTAATCAGTAAAGCAGTGTGATGTTGCGTAGTCTACATGACATAATTACAAAACGCTCTATGCGTGGGAACAAATAATATCGACAATATCAATTGATTGCATAATGATCACTTATATATGGAGAAATCCATACTAATTTCACTTATCGTAACAAATTTGCGAATAATAAATTTTAAGCAAATTTTAAATAATGATCAGAGTTCTGAACTGACTAATTTAGTTTATAGAACGAACTAAAGAATTTTTCAACTTCAACATTCGCAGTTATAAGGTAAATTTGTGTTATAACCGAACCACTGAAAGTGATTCAACATAGAGATCGCCACTCGATTAAGAATGCTTCCAAAATAACACAACTGAGTTCCAACTGAATTGAAGTACAAGGAAGTTGGAAGTGAATTTTCACTTCCGAGGATATAAAATTCGCTATTGGATGAACGACGAAAAAATTTAGCAACCATGAAATGATTCACTTTTTAAAATAAAACTACAAACTGATTGAGATGGTAAATGAAACGTAGAACGCATTCAGTATGAACTAGTTGAATCTTATAACAGAATGTAGAATTACTACATACTTGCTACGCAGTGAAAAAATAACAACAAACTACCACTAATAAGTGCCACAAGGCAGGTTTATAGATTATTTAAATTAGAAATAAGTTTCAATAAAACCTGATTTCCATTATATAAAATTATTGACAAAATAAAATTATTGACAATAATCAAAGTAGGATAAAAATATAATTTTTCTACAAGTGCGAGAGAATAAATAATATTTCCAGTATAAAAAATTTATTCAGTACTGAATAAATTTTTATGGTAACTGAGAATATTATTATAGCATTACTGACAAAATATATCAATATTTATTTAATACTGGAATATTTTATATTTTATAGGAAAAATGTATATCAATAAGAAATCGTTTCTATGCAGTGAAGCCATATTTAAAAAGTGAAGTAATTTCTTAAATATGAAACATTTTATAGTTGTTATTTTTTATGGTCAATTCATAATTTTAACATTTCGTTGATATTTTTTATGGTCAATTCATAAATTTAACAAAAATTTGAAATTTATTGGTTATGTTATAAGCATCTGTCAAAATATATCTACTATAAAAAAAAAGAAAAAAGTAATAATGATCTCTGTCACTCTAATGGTATTTTTGGATTTTTTTCTCGCTTTGGGTTTTTCAGTTAAAAATACTGGCAGTATTTTTTTCATAATGAAAATCAGATTTTAATCGAAGGTTCTAGAATCTTAATGAGTAACAATTTATTACCAAACGATGGCACAAATTTTGAAGATCAAAACGGGGTGGCAAAATATGAAAAATTCGATACCGGATCCGAAAGCGGATTTTGCTATTATAAATATTCGATATCGAAGAACCTGCTATTATGAAACTAAAAAAAAACAAAAAACGAATGTCAAAAACCGACTTCTTTTTTGAAGAAAAATGTCATTTTGTGCTATCGATTTTATGCGTTTTGAATTCCCCACAGCTTGAGGAGCTTGATTTATTAAATGATTTTATCTGACTAGCCATTAGTAAATTAAAACACAACAACCAAATAAAACTTAGCAACTTCAAGTGAATTACAAAATGCATTATTGCATTTATTTGAAAAATTCAACCAAACCATTTTATAATAGGAAACAATTCACCACGGATCGAATTTTTCGATATCGAAATCCGAAATGAAGTTTTTGTCAGGCCATTTCACATTTTCTTTAGAATTTTGGAATTTTCAAAAATGGATGCCTCATAAAACAAATAGTCAGTTTTTCATTTTGGCTACTCAATATTTTCATCAGAGTGGCTTTTGTTTCTAACATTAATTGGGAATACGTTTGAGTATTCACTTAGTGTGAAAATATCCTAAACAGTAAAATATTCTCGCTCTTCTTTATAATACACTCCACTAATCTTAATGTCACTTCACTAAAACCATGTCATTTGACGAAGAGAAAATATTTTCAGATTTTCAACTCACCAACATTTCGAGAAGGTTTTACACCTCGCTGGACGAGCTAGCTTGTATGACCGCTCGAGTTCTAAAGACTAACTTAATACTTTTATATTATACACGGAGCTAAAAACTGTGCTTTACTTTTACTTTCTGCCTTTTTAATGCCTGTTTTCGACAAACATCAATTCAACTGGAAATAAAAAGACTACTTCCTGCTATACATACATTTAATTAAGAAGAAATTCAGAATATCAATAAATCAGAAAACTAAGACCATATTTAGAATCAATGCTGGCACTAGGCCCCTCAGCCGGATAAACTTTATTCTAGAATGAAGACATCGGTTGAAAGGAGAATCTATTCTTTCAGGAAGATGCGCTACTAAACTTTTTGAAATTGTATGTACTTTTTGTTTCTGTTGGTAACGCTATAGAAATAAAAATATCTGCAGGAAACCTTATCTTCACGAGTCACAAGCAAAATAAATAAAAATAATCAGATTCTTTGAAAACTTGCCAATAGATTATTGCAAAAAGTTATTTCGACGAACGTTTATTTTAGCAAAATCACATATTAAGTCATTATAGTCCAAATTTTTGCTTTCAATCGATATCATAATCAGTTCTACTAATCTGTCTTATGCCACTGTGGTTGGAAAATAATTTTTAATTGATTGGTGGTAATTTTGGAAAATTTAGCGTTGAAAATGTTATCGATTTAATTTCATATAATAATTTAAAATTGTTATGTGATTCTGCAATTGCTGAGTTCATATTAAACGGGTGCGAAGTGTTGAGGCAGAATGAAAGCTGGCGGGAATGTTTAGCTGTAGAGCAATGTTATTTTCTAAGATATAAAATCTTGAAACTTTTAACCGTGTAAATTTAATCGAGTGTAACATATATACACGTATTTACATATTTACGCTGACGTTAAGCACATAGCGGGACTTTTTAATTATTTATATTAATTTTGTCTAAAACTGGGTACCAAATTTGCAGTGAACAAATAAAATTTGCAGTATGTCGCTTTGCTCGATCTTTATCGGTTATTAGTTCCACTCAAGTTTCATTAATATTCTTTTAATTTAAAATTAACGGCTTTTAAAACCTTAACGTTATTTTTCAATATTTCTCATCTAGAAACTGAGCTAGCAAAGAAAACTTATAGGTTTTGGACAGTATCGAAAAACTATATTGTTTGCAACATTGTACTGAATCAAAAAGTACCACATTAGTGGAATTAGATGCACAAGGAACAAAAACGCACGAAGTTTCATTTGCCTTAGTTCCACTTGCATTTGAATATTTTTCCGTTTTATTTTCGAACCGTTGTCATATCTTTGGCCTTTACAGTCATTAATAGATATTTCCAAACTAACTAATCGCTCTAAAACTAAATTGGTTAATGAGAGTGAAGTTTTTCGTAATTCTTCCTAAACTTACAAAAACCATTTACTTCTTTCAATGTATTTGTTAAACATCATATAAACGAATAGTATTAATTCTAATGGTCCTTCGGGTGATTAGTTTTCGAAAATTCCATAATAAGTAATCAATTCGCATCATATAGCTACATTTAAAGTTCCGATGATGCGAATTGATTACTTATTATGGAATTTATTTATTAGTCCGTAATTTTACAAAACATTTGAACATATCAATAGAATTTTATTTGTAAGTAAAAAATAAAGAAAAACTTCATTCCCATGTACACACGTGTGAAGTTTTTCCTAAAAATCCTAGTTTTTTTTGTGTTTTTTTAGGATAGTTAGTTAGCGAGAAGTTCACGCAAGTATTGGTTAAACCTTTAGCAGTTAATATTTGTTTCATGTTTTAGGTATATGAATTATTTTATGCTAATATTCATAAATATTTGGACCGCCCTAAAATGTTGGTGTCCTGTTTAGCTGCACCGCTATAAGAGCACCAGCTCTGTGTGTAAAGTTATTTTTTCAAAATAAAATAAATGGGTCAAAAGTCAAACGAATTAGGCGAAAATTGGCGTGGTTAGCAAAGTTATGATAAAGAACAACAATAAATGAAATTTGACAAAATCACTTAAGTAATACAAAGTGGTTATGTTAAATTGCCACAGGTTTGTTTAAAGGACTGGTGAAAACTGTTACATTTTATGTTTCAAAAACCAAATTGACCCGTCAAAAACCAAAACATCAAAACCAGTAATTAAATTATACAAACATAATTGATAACCATTATGATTGGATTGAATCAAAATGACGCTGAATATTTGAACACAATATTCTTTGGTTCCATTATAAAGAATTAAAAATACAACAACAAAAAATTATAAGAATAATAACAATAATTTTAAATACAATCAGAAATTAAACCCATGTGGAGAAGAAAAAAAAATTGGTTCACAGGAGTAACAGAAAAACCACTGAAGAATGAAAATATTGCTAAGCACTTCAATTTTCTTTCAACCAAAAAAATAATAACAATAATAATAAAAAATTAAACATTAAAATAAGGAAGAAGGATCAAAGTAAGAATGTTGTACAGGGAACCGTTTTGCCATTCTATGCGGTATAACATCATGCTCCAAACCGTACACTTTGAACAACAACAAAACATGTCGTTTTTCTTTTGATTTTTTTTTCCTTCCCAGACCTAATATTTTCCTTCTCGCCTGTATAAAAATACATACATACATACTCGTACGATGGATGTATATACATTTTGATCTGCAGCACACATGGAAAATTCCAAGGTTATTCAAATAATTTTGCAAAATAGTATACAAAATTTTTTGTTTGATACTTTTTTGTTGTTAATATTTTCTTAGGGATTAACCGAAAATGGAATATATACATACATATAGATGGTACATATATACATGAGTATACTTTACAAAGGAGATTATTATCATACGGCGAAAAAAAAATCCTTTTCCTTTTTGATCATTTTTTTTCTTCTTGTTTTCTTCTTCTTTGCCATTTTCGATCAGAGAGCAGAATTATGTACAATGGCTGTTACACGTATATAAAATTCCCATGAAAAATTATTTTATAAACTCTAATTTTGTGGGCACAAGTACCTCTATATACATGTATATGTGATAAAAACATAGTTTGTGTGGAAAACATAGAAATTGGTAACGGAAAAGTTTTGTTCAATGGCTTTGGCATTCAGCCATGTAACAATAGAAGTTAAAACATTTTCCCAAAACACAACAATGTACCGAAAAACTTGTATCCTGTTTTTATTAATGTTTTTATGAAAAGGTTACTGTTTTTTTCTGTTACTCTACATCTTTCTCAAGCAAAATCATATACTTATAGTATATGTTATGTTAGGTCTCAGATTTGGTTCGTTTATATCATACACTATATATACAGTGCAATATATATATATAGCTATTTGCATATATGTTATATTATATAGTCTGCATATATAGAAAATCCATATAAATGTATAAACGTTTGATTTATATTCTATTTGGCTCGACACACAAAAAAATTCTTTTTATTAAAAATAAATAAATTTTGAAAATTTTTAAAATTCATTCGGTCAGTTTACATAAAGCATTAGTGTTTATGTACTGTGTGTTTATATATTTGTTGTCTTCCTATATACACTTGGGTGCAAAAAATCGTAGATTGCTCAATTTTCCACGAAAGCTCAAAATTATTAAAGACAATTTAATATTTGTTTAATTGTTTTTAATGCAGATTCAAAGTCTATTTCAATACCTATCCACTGGTATCTCTTTTGTACTTGTATCATGCCAACAAAGTGATTTTCCGTCAAATGGATACACTAGGCTTTCGAAATAAATTCTGAAACTAATTCAACAATATCAATAGAATAGCATGCCATGAAATATGACCCTCTATTAATTACGTCTTCAAACGGAGTAAAAAATGGATACAACACCTGAGGTAGCCGCACAATTAGTATTACTCCACCCGAGCCAATACTGGCTGTTGATCAAGAGAATGACTTCTCAACGGTATATTGAGGAATTACTCGAGGAGTACGTCGTACCTTTTGCCTCGTTTATTGGTGAAAATTGTCTGTTCATACAGGATAATGCGAGACGTAGTATACTATACGGCTGGCGGAGTATACCAACACCTTTAAGAGGTGTATGTACCTGTTATGGAGGCCAGCTCAAAACCCAGACCTCAATCCCATGTAATATTTGGTGAAATCAATGCACCATCGAATGGAAACTGTCATTCGAGCCAGGGGAGGGAATGCTTCTTAAAATTCGCAAAAATCTGTTTCATAAATAAAAAAAGGTACCACTGGATAGATATTGAAATAGCATTTAAATTAAAAAAATATTGGACTTTCTTTTGATACTTTTGAACTTTCGTGAAAAATTGAGCAATGTGCGAATTTTTGCACCCAAGTGTATTTATAGCATATATAGCATTGAAAAGCAACCGCTTTATATAGAAAATACGAACATATTTCTGGTATGCAAATTGAAATAGCAGAAACCGTATCTTTATACACATATATGTACATATGCTTTGTATGAAACCAAATAATTTTTATTCTTTAATTTTATAATAGATTATTGCATACACACTTGGAGCATATATTCATTTAAATTGTTAAATAACATAAAAATCATACAACATTTAATTTTAGTTGTATATTCCTTTCTCTCTTATTTAATTTATTTACATAAAAACTATTTTTTGGAATTTTGTTATTTTGTTGGATGAAGATATACGAGAGCATATACACATCATATAACACAAAAATGTTTAAATTTTATTATATATCTTTTATGCTAAACAACAGAACTATTTTATAAAATTATATCAAGTTTTATCTCAATTCTCAATTGATGTATGGTATGGATGTTGTTTAATGGATAAATAATAACAAATAGATCTATGTATTGTTAAACAATGCGATACCCTAATTGATATATCAAAAATTAATGCTACATGTGTCCTTTATGCTTTTATGTTTTACGACTTAATTACATAAAATGCATCAAGCTTACATTGATTCTATAATTCACCGTATCTGTTTTATTTAATACTTTCTAAAACTCCTATATGCATGAACGAATAAAACAATATTGTTTTATGCTGCAAATCTAAATTTCACTGATTATAACCAAAGCTTTCAAAGTGTATACTCTTTATTCACAAACACACAAGTCGTTACAAAAAAAGAAACTCCATCTACATTTTAACACAATTACTACAAAATTTAACACAATGTACAGAAATATTTTTTGTTTTTTTTTTGCTGTCCAAATTTTTATAGGTTATACCCCTAGACAATTATTAATTATTTCAGTGAATGTGATTCATGAGTTGTGCAACTGCATTATTTAATGGTTATAAAATTGTGGAGACATTACTACTTGTGATGATAATCGTGATCACCCATAATTGTTAAAACTCCTTGTGGGTTGAGAGACTTCATAGAAGAATCAAATGAGTATTTACTTGTTTGTTGCTTCCATATTTACTATTTTTGTACTATTCTAGTGTTTCAACAAAACGTTCAGGTCACCCGTTCGATAAACGATGATAGGACAACGTTAAGAATCGGTTTCTTTGAGCACAACATACATTTACTAATAATTTGAGTTGTCGGTTATTTAAGTTTTCGGTTTATGATAATGAGAAAAATTTACTTATCTTTTCGAGTAAGTAATTGACGTGAGTGCAGTCGTAACAAAACATATTGATACGTAGTGCCAGACATCACATCCATTAGAGGTCTTCAAAAAAGTGGATGAAGTCTGTGATGTTACTATCAATTATTACGGGTGATTACTTTAAGTTAAAAATTTGTACTTTGTACAACTGTCGTAAAATCAGATTTCGGTATCGTTAAGGAATAATGTTCCTATCACGAAACATAACACCACCAGATAAAACGACCGTGATTGATCGGTCCTTCGATAGTTCGTCATTGTCTTGTCGAACTTCAAAAACAAACAAGAATTCTTAGATTATAGTTTGATGTTTGATCGCAGTTGAGGCGGTAAGATATGATACGATATCGCTGTTTTAAAACCATTCACTAACTTTTATGCTATCGATATATGTCAAAGTTAGGTGGTTTTTTCATATATGTTTTAGAGTCAAAATATGTTTTATGAATATGTTATTCATTAAAATTGTTGAATGAACTTTTTTGATATGAACTGAATAGAAATGTATGTGAACGAAGCTATAGATACTGTTTTATTGTTAATCGAACAACCCTCCTGCACAATCACATCGGTCGAGCAGTTCGTGGCCATGTATGTTAAAGTATGTTGATTTAGAGTTTGAGTTTAGAGTTCGAGAACGATGCATTATGTCTTTGATATTATCATCAAGTTTATGCTAGTATACACATCGACAACGGGCTTTCAGAATCATAAGGGAATAATAATTATGTCACAAAATATAACACAACCAGACAATTACGCAGTGATTCACGTCGCTTGTCCACTAGCGCGACGTTGTCTGGTCGGATTCCAATAGCCAACAAATAATCTAATACTAAAAGAGTGATGATTGCCCTGATTTGATCGATTATTTTCTGAGTTTAATTGTATTTATTATTTTGCCGCTATTATAAAATCGGTTAGACGTTTAAATGAACACATGTCTATGTTTTATCGTATTTTTAAACATCTGTGTAAGTGGGGAATTTAGTTTTACGAAACCTTTGCCCAAATGTGTTTAATGATTTTTTCTGTTTAACTAACAGTATAAAAGAATTTATTGTATAGAATCAAAGCCCTCTGGATAATAAAGCCAGAATGAATACTCAGTTTTTGAAATGAGCTTTATTTAGTGTATCAATAATGTACGTTCTGTCAAGAAACTCATACGAAACGTACAAATTTCATTTTAAGTTTTTTACTATTGCAACTTAGAGCTTTTAAAATTTTATTTCATAAAATGACTGAGAAAGGGTGAATTTAGATGTGAATATATATCATTTTTTTCAAAACAAAATAAATCACGATCAAATTTAATTATAAATTGATCTATATTTTTATAAATTTTGTGCTTTTCATTTCAATATAAACGATATCCTCTAAAATATATTTTCCTCGCTCTAATTCTCTATCGGTTGTACCACGAAAGTCAAACTCATTTCTTAATAAATTTAGAAAAATAATATTGACGAAAATACACATAATTGAACGCGAAAACTTAAAAAATTAATAATTAATTTCTTTAAATGAAATTATGTATTCGAAAAAATTAACTAAAACCGAATTTTTAAACATAAATCAGTTAAAAAGATATTTTCAACATGCAGTTGTTAATAAATAATATTATCAGCTGATTAATGTTTACACTTCAGAATGAACACATAACCTAATCACAATTTCTATTTTGCTACACATTTATTCACAATCACAGCACAACACTACACTATATTCTCAATCCTGAAATGCATCGAATCATTAAAAATGGTTTATTAATGCTGTGTCAACATAAAAATAATATTTAATTGCATAATTATGCATTAAATACAAAACCAATTTTCATAATGACTTAAATGTCATAACAATGGGAGAAGAGAATATTTTTTTATATTGAATGATAGTTCGATGAAATGCCATTACGAGCGTTGCTGTTGTATAAAAATTTTGCAAGCCATTCATGTTAAAATCATACATGTGTGCATGTAATCATTAAATCTAGTTAAATGTGTGTATGAGATTTTGTGCATTGGTGTTGTTGATTTTATATATGAAAGCAAAACACAAATCACAATACAACTTAGCATTTAATGAAATTGATTTGTTTGGTGTAAAGTGCCAGTTTGATTTATTCTCTTTGTGAGCATACTTAAAATAAAATATAGTTCTCGTAACCTAACTATGTATCTGTCTCTGTTTACATTTTAAGTTATTAAAATATCATATTTTAATTTAATGAATAAAGGAAAATGGAAAAATAAATCGAAAAATGATCAATTTCAGGATCAAAACTGAAATTTCTGTTTTCAATTGAATATAACCTAAGTTAAATTTGAACTACTTTTCATTCAAATATTTACTATATAGTAAAGCCTTACCTTTCATACATTTTGTATGAAACTGACGTTGATTTTTGTATTTTTTGTTACACTAAATAAAGCTCATTTAGAACATTCCTGCTTCGATTAATTTAGAATGCTTTGATAGAATTCACTTGACTGAAATATATAATTCTATCAGTGGTGACAATGCAAAACGCTATCGTTCAGCAAGATACCATGCAAATCAAAAATCACCAATAAATCTAATCAGAAATCCGTTAAATTTCTGACTAAATATTCCATTTACGTATCGGATTCTTCAAGAAACCTTACAATAATAGAAGGAATATTACTTATTCATCATAATCAAGACCAAAATCATTGCATTGAAAAGATCTGATTCAGTGACATCAAAAAGTTGCGAATTGAAGCTACCAACTCATATGTTCGGTAATGTGATTTATATGGGTGCAAATCAATATATTATCAATTGCGCATTTCATCTTAGTCTTAAAAATACCAAGTGTTACTTTATAACATCATAAACGTAAATTTATTGCACATACTAGCTCTGACTAAATCACATTTTTGTGCATTTCTAGGATCAGCGATAAAAAAAACTCAGAGAGAATGCCATGTTTCTAATTCATAAAGAAAAATTATAAAGTTCTATGGTTCGGCTATGGAAGCTAGAAAGCTCATTAATATTCGAGTTCTTCTAGGTTAATTGAGAAGATACTCAACATGTTGACCAAAAGTGTTAGACATTTTCCTGTAAATTCCTGAAAAACATTAACGCGTCCAAAATTACAAACAATTATTCCTTTACTGCTATAACATCTATTTAAATCAGACTAAATTTGAAGGCAACGATAGGTCATAGTTAATTGCTTTTCCGTAGCAGGAATAACGAAGATTGGTTTTTTGTATTATTTTTCGATGGACTCACATGTTTTACATTTATGTAAGCGCATAATCTTGATCGATTTAGTGAATTGTGATAACAGTACTGAAATAACTCACTAAATCTATTAATGTCCTCTTATAACCTATTTGGATCACAGTATGAAACAATATGATATCGCCTGTTGCAACTGAGTGGAGAAACAAAAATTCTCATGTTTGCTCAGAAAGCCTCAAACTAAAGATACATGCTATGAAAGGAACCTGCAAAACACCTAAATAGAACGTGTATCAAAATAAACCAAATAGTGCAATAGTTAAAGAAAATTCACGAACCGACTTAACTTCTAAGTCAGTCTAGCATAAATGAAAACAATTTACAAATGGTCATCGTAAATCCAAAGGCCCAAATCAGAAAGATTGGTAACCGCAATAATATTGTTTTTGATTTTACAATTTTATTCTAGTGAGCATACCCTCATAACATTATAAATTTATATACCATATTTGGAAAAGGTTTCATTTTTTGGATTTGAATTTTGCAATTTAGGTTTCAATGCCCAAGAGTGATGAAGCTTCTAACTTTTTTCAATTTTTGTCAAAAACAAATTCAATTTCTTTAACACCAATTCGCTGGAATTCATCATGTCTAAAATTAAATAGATAATAATGCAACCTTAATGTATTTGGAGGATAGAAGCTTCTTATTTTCCAGCATTTTACATCATCTGCGCAACATCATAAAATGAAAGACTCTCTTAAATCCGTATATTCAGATGCATCATGTGAAGAGTGTCTTCAAGTAAACCGCGTTTGAAAAACAACTTAAGAAGCACTAACGGTACAAAAAGCTTTTTGTAAGACCAATAAATTAGACAGTGTTTTAATGTTAAAATGCAGTGAACCACACTGACTAGTGTAAAACTGAAGTGTAAACATCATACGTTTTTGTGTTTTAATCATGCCAATCTTCTTATCAATAAAACACAATTTGCAGAAAGCGGTGGTTTTTTGTTTCAATTTGAAGATCAGTTCAGCTGATTGATGTGATATCGATTGCTGAGTGGAGCATATATGATGAAAATCTAGATGTGATCTTTACTTCCAAAACATAGTGTTCGCATGTTAATGAGATGATATAAGTATCGAGGGCCAGTGGCTCTGAAAAATTAAATTTCTGTTATGCGATTACAAGACTCAAGTTATTTTTCATTTAAGTGAAAATTCTCCTAATATGAACGATTGGTTAGGCATAGAGGCATTACCAAATTATACAGCTCCCAACTTCGAATGTTTCTAGAACCTAAAATTATTGGTATTTTTATAGATAAGTAGCTGGTGGTATCGTTTGGTGTAATATAATTTTATTGACAAGTTCTGGTGGGTAACATGATTGAGCAAAGATGTTTGATTCCGTTCACTTTCGGGTTTTAAAATAAATTGACGGTTATAATAACATGATATGGATAGTCAGAACTAATTTGAAATCTAACAAACACATTACTGAATCTAACTTAAGTCTACAGTAGGTGTTTTAATATTAGCTACAAAAAATAGACAAACATGTTAATAAAAATCTGGCAGTCTGTTATGGAAGTTTGTTTTGAAATAAAACAGATTAACTTGCAACACAGCAAGTCAACAGTAAGTAATCTTTTCTTTTGGTAGGTGAAGTTGGCTAAACATCAAATCTGGGAGCATATGTTTAAGAAGTTTTTTTGTCCAAACTGGATCTTGCATCGTGTATCTTTTAACACCAATGATTCTCTTATTCATGATTGTATAATAGTTCGGATCGCATTGTAGCGGTCGATACTTCTTACTCTTAAAACTGCGTGTTACTCCAACCACATTAGTTTAGATTCAATCTACAAATATTTATGGCTTATGTGTTCGTTGAGTCACCACCATCAATGGATGTTTGAAGCATAAAACTAAAAATATTTCTCTTATACTAGGCTACGATTCAACCAGATCTTTTCCGAATTGCATTCTTAAAAGATTCAGGGTACTGAAAAATATAATCAGACGTTTGAAGTCATTTAGTGGCCTATAATAATCATACAATAAATCATTAGGTTCAGTTCTAGAAATTTATGTCGTAAGTTCTGTGAACAATTCGATAGTCTTCCAGCTGTCTGTAGATATTATTAAGATCTTATCCCAAAATGACAATAGTAACCGAAAAAGTAAATAGGTGAGATATTATCTTAGTTCCTGGCAGCAACATTATTACTAAAACAGATGTTATCCCAGAACATAATTTTTCTACTAGTTGTTCAATCTAGGAATAGTCCAATATGATTATCACAAATAGTAACATTTTGTAATAGAACAATTATTTTGTACTACATATTTAAATGTGTAACGTGATAAGGTTTTCCCACTTGAGGTTCAGGATTTCCCACTTAAGATTCATTTAGCTTTTACTTTATTGACAGCTTTCTGAAGAATCGTTGACGGGCTTATAACAGATGATAATCTTGGATCTTGAGAAACTACACTACCTGCACTTGTTACAAGGATCAAAAGATCAATTATTTTAAAAAGTTTCTTATCGATGTAGTTTTAGATAGTGCTTTTGATAATACTTCTTGTTAAACTTGAACTAAATCGCTTTCTTTTTAGTCAACAAAGTGAAGTGCTTTCACCTTTTAGTTATTGATAATCTGCGACAATCTGGATTGGTCTGTCTGAGATACGTAAATGTTTTGGTTTTAACAATTTCTGGAAAATACTTATACAAAAATCCTAATTTTTTCAGATTTATTTATTCTCAGTACAGACCTTGCAAACAAACTTGCAAACATATGTGTATGTTAGAAAAATAAGAAAATTGGGTTCCATATGAACTCAAACCAAAAGGCATCGAGGAAATTTTGCATAGAATCGCAACGGGGAACAAAAAGTGAAAGTTTGAGTTCTCCCAATATTGGCCTACAGTATGCCATATGTTGCGGGTAATGTAGAATATCCAATTGGAGTGCCTCTAGCGTTTAAGGAAACATTAGTGCTATCATTTGTACCAGTCGAGGAAACGTGGCAGGCCCGAGTTCGAAAAGAGGATTTTTTCGATATAAAATCCGTATGTACTTTGACAATACTGGAGTAATTGATTATCGAGCTTCATTAAGAGAATAATAAATATTTAATATGTGTAGCCCAGACAAATTTTATTAAAACTTCAAATCTGGATTATTTATAAAATTATATATTAAATAAACCACAAATAAATTTAACATTTGTTTTCCCTAAAACATTAAACACTCTAGCTAAGTCAATATATTTAATTAATAATACTTAATACGTCTGAACAGTATATATCTTTCACCATTACCACATGAGACAAACTATATAAATAATTACATATCGAAACTATCTTTTTAATTACATAACAATAGAATATGTTATATGTTAACACAAAAAATTATATACGCTCGCCGAAACACATAAATAAAACCCACCCATTACAAGATGTTTATATACACCTCCCCAACCAGTAATAAATCGTTTCTTTCATCTACTCGATTTATTCTCAATGTTTTTCCTAAATACTCGTATATTGCAATTTCAAAACCAAAACAATGCACCTCTACCATATACATACTCGTAGATACATAAAAATAAGTTTGTTTTCTACGAAACTATATCGTAGTGCTTAAGAGCTTATTTTTCATGATGACGTTTACGAGTATGTATATAATATGTGGAAAGAAAAATGAAAATGGAAAATCGAAATGTAGAAAAAACACACACACCATAAGTGGTAAGTATACGAATAGAGTATGTAAACTGAATCAACTGGAACCTATTAAAAAATCTCAATATCAATCTCTAAGGAGGAAATTAAATCCGTATTATTTTAGAAAATAAATTTTCACAAAATAATCTTTGGTTCTTATATACATTATAAGGAGGAAGTTCTAATATGTACAAGACACGTATACATGGTATGGATAAAACCACTTTAGTATTGTTAACAAAATAATTCACATGGTTATTGAAAGATATGTACATTATAGTTTTAGTCTTGCAACACCCACATTATATATATAAAGAGTTTTCCAGTAAGAGATTTCATTTCGAAAAATCTGCTATTTAGGCATCTACAATCTTTTGACATTTGACAAGTAACCCAACTAACATATTATGTCGATTATAGGTAGATTTTTACTTAAAAATAGTCTTTGAAAACGAAAAACACTAACCAATTAGGTGTAAGGTTACATCGAATCAACCTAATTGGAGAATTTTTCGACGTCGATTTGACGTAAAATTATACCTAAATAGTGTTATTTTGGTTCATTTTCACTTTCTTTTTTTACCTATATTTGGTTAGTTTAACGTCGATTCGACGAAAAATATAAGTTATTTTCTCCTAGTTTTCTACTACGACAATAACATGTTACTCAGTTTTAATATAACTTTTCAGAAAAATAAAACAAGTTATTTTATTATTATTAAAATGGAAAATACAAATAAATAATATTACGAGAAAAATAATACATTACATTTTTAATATGCTCGAAATTAAGTATTGTGTCAATATAAAACATAATGTCCTTGAAAATTTTTCGATGAAAACGCACTTTCTGCCTCAACAAATTGAAATCCCATCTATAAATAATTTATATTGTAATTTCGTTTTTATATAATTAATACAGAAATATTTTTTTTTTGTCATTTCGGTAACATCAAATTTCGGTTCACGGTCATTATTAAGCAAAATACATATGGCGGATTTTTAAAAATCGTCTTTATTTTCCATAATTACTAAATTATTCGACCTTAGCGACGAAACATCCATCGGTTTAAAACAAAATTACTTATTTTAAGTCGAAAATTCTTGTTTCAGTAATTTCTACTTTTAGATCAATTTCAAATTGCGTTTTCGAATTCTATTTCTACTTGTTTAGGAAAACTTTACTAAACAAGTCAGAAAAAATATGTACGTAATAGGGTGTTAATCGACTTATAGGTAAAACATTATCGTACTGGAACTCATTTTTACATCGTTCTGCGCAACTTCCACTGAAGTAACCAAACAAATTATAAAAAAATAATAAATCTATTATACAATAAGAAACTCAACGACGCCTTTGGAAAATGTGTGACCATCTATTTTTAGCAGGAACTAGGCAAATTTATAAACAAATATAATTTATGTTTCAGAAAGGCATAAAAAATATGGAATTTAAAATTGATTTGATTCGAGTAAAATTAATCAATTTACTAATTGTCGTAAATGCTCGAAAGAGCATCAGAAACGAAAAACGCAAAAAAGGAATCTAAAAGTACAGCTCTGCCTTTACAATTTGCTTGCGCGAGATATGTTAAAATTTTGTTACGATATTTTACCATCTATAATTTCGTGTTGTGTGATAAATTTACAATTTTGTTTTTTATATTTCGGAAATGGATTCTTCTTCTAATTTGCTATAAATATCTTCATCAAAAATATGCTCGTCAATTTCATCCATAAAAAAAATGTTTTCTGGGTCACTGACACGGCCAAGTGCAGATTCTGAATCTGATGACTCTTTAACTGATGGTGAACAATTTGTGAAATTTAAAGATTAAGATGATACTTGATCTGTAGAAATGGTTGCTAAGCCGTTCAAGTTTTCATATGTCACTGGTTCTGTAGGTGCTCCGATCGATGATGCGATATCGAAAATAACAGATGTTGAATAATTTAAAGGGCTGAGAGAATTAAAAATATTTTTGTTTTATTTCTATCTTTATAACACTTCACTTTTCTAAAATAACTAAAAGTAGGTAAAAATTGCTTATTTTCGACTATAAAGAAAATTGTGAGAGAACCTTTAAGGAAATTCGTCTTTTAAGTTAACTTTGTAAGTGATTTACAATCTTATAGACGATCGGTAAAATTAAATTTCTACTATAATATTACTATAAAGAAATTTTAACCTTAAGGTAGAAAAAAATGGAAAAATATAGAAAAATATCCTTATTTTTCTTTGTAAAAGTATAATCGTTTTCAAGGTTGAAAATCGGTGAAATATAATTGACGAAATCTATTAAAATTTGTTATTCTTTCGACTTAAAAGTTAAAGTAACTTTAAAGTTTACAATAGGTAGGAAAAGAAGAAATATTTTACTTAGATTAAACCCAATTTTCTACTACCAACTCTTTTCTACTTTAAACACGATTCGCTGGTTCAAATACGGCCAAACTTTCTTAATATTAGACTAAAAAGTAAAAGCCGCCTAAAAGTAGAAAAATGCCAGAAAACTTTCGTTAATTTTTCTTAAATTCTTACCAATTAGCAAATACTTCTTGAATGTAGAAAATTAACCAAAATTTTACGTTATTTCAACCGAAATAGCACATATTACACCAAGCGATAGAATAAACTACCTAAATTGTTAGTTGGGAAAAACTATACGCCATTACTAAAATTGGTACGATACACGCTTCAACAACACACTTATCATGATAACGCTCCTAAAAGCTGAAAGCACTTATCACGATCTTCAACTGGCAAAATACTTTCTTAGCAGTGGATTTAAATTTTTATGTAAACCACTTAAGAATCGAGGTTGAGATTATAATGTGCATCCAATATTATAAGACGAAACTACTCAAATTCGGTAAATGACACAATTACTTCCATAACTTCACACATTCGATCGCTTAATCTCGTAGATTTTAAGTATGACGAATCAAGCTTTGGAGATATTATCGAATTTGGTCAATCAGGCGAAGCTTTTAAAAAAAAAATTTCTTATATGAACATAATTGTATTTCAGGCACCTAGTGAGGTGGCTTAGAACCTATTCGTTGGATAGGCGTGTATATCCAGTACGTATAATTTTATCCACTTATTGTTTGAATTCTATATTTGATACTGAGCTGTGAATTCGACTAATAAAAAGCCATCTTCTTGGTTGAGCTACTTGAATATTAATTTCACTAGTTGAGGTTTTAGACTTTGCTTTGGAAATCATCTCGTTACTTTTTATGACACTACTATCATCTAAATTACGTGTATCCATATCTTTTCTTTCTTTCGTAAGCACGGTGGATGTTTTGGAATGCAGTATCTCTTGGTTACTTTTCGACCGCCTTAATATGGGTAATTCTACATTGTCCGGCTTTGTCTGTCCAATTGATTTATTATCAAAACATTTGAAGTTATACAATGACAGTTTCTTTTTTAGTACCATGATCTCGTTATTCAGTTCTTGTATTCTGGACCTGCCCAGTTCAATTGTTTCAAAAAATGTCGCCATTTGTTTAGACATTAAGTCCAGTCTCCCTCCCACAGCTATAATGTTTAAGTTGCAGAAGTTATCACAATACCAGCGAAGACATTTCTGCGATACTATCGCTTATGACACTGTCTGTGTTATGAATATACATGTGGCGTGATAGATTATAGAGCACATTCCACTGCAACTTCACACACAATTTGACACACTGTACAGATATTCACTGTCAAAGTTATAGTAACTTAAATAATAAATTTGAACTTATTGCAGTATAATTAGGTCATAATGCACCCTTGATCTTTGACTTAAGTCTAAAGGCTTTTAAAGTGCAGTAACCACAAGAACCAAAGCCTGTTGATCACCATAAAAGTCGTATCTTCCGGATTTTTCTCATATTTTCAGAATTTTTACCTCGGAAACTACGGTAGCAAAACTGTCACATCACTCTTTAGACGTGTGACTGGACGAAAATGGGGCTGGTGAACCTGTTACGGTGAATAAATTGCGCTACCGAGCAACGATTTTTTATGGCTGTTATTGGAAGATATTGGAAGTGTTTGATTTGAAAATTAACGATAATCAGTCCTACGTTCGATTTAATCAAATCAAATTAATTTAAATCGTATACACAATAATTTCAGTATACGCAAACAAATCAACCATCCCACGATCAACATTTCATCAACTTATGCTCTATTACGTTATTTTAAAAATATTTAATTAAAAATGCTTTAAGCTATTTACATGTCATTTATTTTAGATTCCCTATTTACAAAGATGTTTATTTACGCGTACCAAGAAAATCTAATATCCAACTTTAATGAGTTAGTTATAAATAGTTGATGTTTTTTGTATAGTGTTTAGCTATGTATATAGAGTGAAATGAGATGGAATAAACAAAACGAACTTTTAAAGTTGATCGTTAAATGGGGTTTAGTTCATAACACCCCATACCCAAACATCGGCCTCAAATGTATCTCTCGCTGTTGATTTGAATGTTTTTGTTTTGTTTGTTTTTTAAAAACATTACTGGCGGGCACAAATTTTCATTTCCAATCACGTATAAAAATATAATTAGAGTTATTAAATATTTTAAACGTGATATTTAACAGTAATTATGGAAATTTGCCAGTTTTATGCTTTAAATAAATTAAATATTTTGATTTTGAATTTTACAAAAAAAAATTAAAATTTTACATTTTAATCAAACAAAGCTCGAAAAAACAAAACAAATTTATTCGTTTCTCTTATTTATTTGAATATAAAATAATAAATTCCAATAAAAAAAAATTATTATTTTGTTCCTGTAAGGAATGAAGAATACATTAAGAACTGTTATTTTTTTGTAATTTTCATTTTTGATGATGGAAGATTTTCTTGTATATTCACAAAAGCAAATATTAAATATTTACATTATTATTTGTCTGCCTTCGTATTATATAAATACCATAAGAAGTAAAATTAAAAGATATTTTTCTTATGTACAAAAAACAAATGAAAATTTACATAAAATACATAGCATAAATATATGTTATATGTATTATTATGTGTTTAGAGGAACATTTTTGAAATAATGTGGGGAAACATAATTCAACATTTTCACGTTGGATGGAAATTTTGGGTCATTTTGTTAACCCTTCTCGTTCGAATGGTAAACAATTATTCTTAAACGTTTACTCTCTTGTTAAAATATAATCCTTCGCCCAATATTATGGAATATGAATAAATATTAAAGATATTATATTTTATTTTAAGGCTACAGTATAGATATATATATATATATATATATATATATATATATATATATATATATATATATATATATATTTATATATATATATATATATATATATATATATATATATATATATATATATATATATATATATACGCACAAACAGTAAACAGGCATTTCCCAACTTTTGGATTTAATTTAAGCAACAAAAAATAAATACATCATTTAGAATTTGTACAAAAATGTAAAATCTTTAAGCGTATTTAGAAAATATACTCGTACAAGAACTGTATGTATGTATTTATAAGTCGAGATAAAACAGATTTATTTAATACGTCGGGAATTTTAACATCAACATAAGTGACGGTGGTATCCTAAACCTTTTCACTTCGTATATATATATTTATTGCCTTGTTAACACTTTGTATGAATATTGTGCTTTCCAGATATTATATTTGTGAGGTTCGGCCAAAATGTCATCCCATTAATATATGATTTTAACGCTGGTAATACGCTGGTCGGGAATTTTAACATCAACATAAGTGACGGTGGTATCCTAAACCTTTTCACTTCGTATATATATATATATATTTATTGCCTTGTTAACACTTTGTATGAATATTGTGCTTTCCAGATATTATATTTGTGAGGTTCGGCCAAAATGTCATCCCATTAATATATGATTTTAACGCTGGTAATACTGTTTTAATATGTTATGATATCATAGCAGTCAATATCATATCATAGAGATGATTCTCAATTTCTTCCAAAAGAAAAGTCGAATTAATTTGGATCCCCGCGCGAATGAGAATACCCGGAAACGGAGAAGGCAATTTCGAAGCAAAATCCACAGCATTTTGGCAACCAAAGCCAAAAACAGGGAATTCCCAACTCGATTAAATTGACACTAGCGGACGACAGAGACACATTAATCAGAGCGATAAAATACCTGAGGGATATAAAAGTATACGATATCATAAAAAATAAATTAGCCTGGCGAAAATGGCTTAATGGTCGATCACTTATAAATAAATAACTAATAATAATAGCAGTCAATAGTCAAGTGGTTATAGTAGGCGGTATAAGAAGATAACAGTCAAAATAGAAGAAGGTTTGAATCCAACCGAGGACAGGACAATGCAAAATTTTTCTGTTTGTTTCGGGGAGTGAGAGACGTTATCTCTTCAACGAATAACTATTACAGTAATTTCGAGGGAAATGGAAAGATCCAGAGTCTCACTGATTTGTATAAAAGCAGTTCTAAATCGGCGTTTCGGACAAGCTGGATTTTAACCGGTGAAGTGTTGAAGTAGTGAAGTGACGACTGATGATATAGTCCTCACCAGTGGCAAGCGGCTAGTTTGGAATTAAAAGTGAATTAGGGAATTGTATAATAAACTATGTGCATAAGATAAGTGATATAGCCCCCACCATTGACAACTGGCTAATATAAAAGTTTATACCCTTTATTTACTAACACATCAATAAGTTGTGACGTCATTAAAAAAAATTTATGGAAATTTCTTTTTTTGATCGAAAATTCTATGTAGGAATTTCTGTTTGTCAACCAATACAAATTTCCGTTCGTAGATGTAGCCCCTGTTGATCCCTATCTACTACAAATAGAGCGCCTGCTCTACTCTATTACAAATTTTATTAGTTAAATAGTACTTTGACTTTGCCGAGAGCTGTTATACGTGGTGTAACAGAATCAACGCGACTATAATGGTATGTTCGCTTCGGCAAAACCTTCGGCAAAACCTAATGTGATTCTGAGATTTGGTTTATGGTACGTCGAGGAAGTCGTATGTTTTGAATGCCAACTGTTGAATTTAATTTTCAGTGTAATGGAAATTTAGTTTTTCGGCCGAAAATGCTGTTTAGGATTTTCTGTTTGAAAACCAATGCAATTGTTCGTTCGTAGATATCTTTCGATTGCCTTGGTGGTGGGCATTTCTTTTATTTTTAAGCAATATGGGAAACGCTCATTTTTAAACGAAGACAGTCTTGCAAGTGTGAAACTGTCGCTAAGAATTATTTTCAGGTAAAAATCGGTTTAACGTTTAGATGTGCTCATGAAAATATCTTCAAACAGAACTCAGACAACACAATAAATTAATTTGTTGAACAAAACCATACATAAATGGTTCACATTCATCTGAGGTGAATCGTTTTCATAGTCATGATGATATTTTCCATTTTAACGAACTTTGCCGATAATTCATCTGATGAACATGAAACAAAATTGAAATATAAATCTTTGTAAATAAATGTATTTTATTATAAAAACAATTCAAATACAAAAATTGTTTATAAAAATTCACACTGTTAAAAAGTTAACGACTTTTATGATGCCATCGTGTATGTAGCACATGAAATATAACAAATAAATGGAAATAAAAAAAATTCAAATAATTATTCAAGTACTCAGTTTCATTTACATGTTTGGGTATTTTAACTGTGTATTTCGTATTATAGCATTAAAAATATGCTTTGAAATATCAATAAATACGATTAGTATTATTAAAGTTATTAAGTGCCATCTATTATCCAACATTTGAAGTATCGGTTTCTTTTTCGTTCATACGTCATTGATCTCGTTTTATATATTTTTATATGGCGTTTAGAACCAATTATAACATATACATGTATAAAAATTGAATAAATCAAAATCGTAAAAAAGCTTGATAAATTTAAAGGGTCTTTGTGTTCTGCTTGTATTATTTAGGATGCTTTGAATAAAGACAATGATAAGTTGACTAAGCTCTGATCGTTTTAGTGTTGATCTACGTTTTAACAAGCAATAAGTTGGATACGAACCGTGAGAGTTGTAATAATATAGTGAAAAGTAATCACGATAGAAAAATAAATGCTATACGAATTATATTAATAAATTAAATAAAAAACTATTTTTTCAATCAATGATAGTATATTTAAATATAGGGTTGTCAAAATTAGACGCAGAAAAATTAATTATTTTGAAAAAAAATTTTGTCGCCATAATATCACCGTGATGAGGCAAAGTGTGCAAGATAATCCGAAACAATCAATAAAGCATTGATCATATGAATTGGGCATTTTAAGAACCAGCTTGTTACGAGCTATACAGAACGACTTAAATTTACACGTAGTAAAGATCGCATAATTTTCCTGAAAGATGAATTGGCTGGCATGAGATTTACCGCCATTAGATTACTTTTATGAGGGTTTATGTTATGTGTACGTTGATAGTCTAAGAAACCACAACATTGCCGGAATAAATGTCATAGAAACTTCGCTATTGGAAAATGTCATTAAAAATTTAGATGGAATACAAGAATGATAATTCTTCATGTACCTCAAAATTCTGAGGGTTAACTCTTCGTTTTCTATATACTTTCATTATACCAATTAAAAATAATAAAAAAGTGATGTAATGTCTCGTCCGGAAAGTCACATTTCTTATTAACAGAAATTCACTATTCTTATAGATATTTATCGAAAGTTAGATTGTTGATCATTTATAGCTATATGATCATTCATTAGTAGTCTACATTTCATAAAATGTGATGAGATTCTCTGTATGGCTTATAAAATTCTTATCTCTTAATGAAAAAATTCAATATTCTTGATATATTCCGAATGATATAGAGAGATTATATTTAGTCATACAAAATCATAGCAAGAATTGTATGATCAACATCCTTACTTGAAGTGTGAATTTCGATTAATAAGAAATTAATCGTTCTTGGAGGTAAAATACTTGACTTGGGTGGATTCATCAAAGCATAATGAACATTTATACAGGTCTGTTTGTAATGATTAAATTTTGATCCTCGATTCATGTAAGAGTTTGAACATAGTTAGGGCATATATGAAACAGGTGCATCACTCAACAAACTATTAACAATAGGTCTCATGGTACATACTAATAAGTAAAAACTGTACTCATATAAGGATTCTTGAATATAAGTTTGTATTATGGGGACGCGAGAATGCATTTCATAGCATCAATCTAAACCGTTTCAACTAAAAACATTGATTTGTATATAGAATGTACCAAAAAGTCAGTCAAAAAATGAAAATGCTTAATTGAATGACATAAATGTAAACTAAACTTTAAGAATAACTTGTAAATAGATATTGGGCCCATTTAAACGTAGCTTTAAATATTTTGACAAAATAATCAAACCGATAATAATTCAAGATCGTAATACAAAATAACTGAATGGAAGAATTAGGACGGAATGATGAGTTGCCATCACATACTTTTAAAACAAAGATATCAATACGAGACGATATAATCATCTAGGACTTGCACATTGGGTATTTAAAGTCATTCGACACAATTATAAATAAAAATTCGTTAGAGCTCACGGAAATAATTATTGTGATTTGGAAGAACCAAGGGGCAATGCAGAAAATATTAAAATATATAAGTACAATTTGGTAGCAAAAATATCAGATATTGGAGGAAACTGACAGAATCGCTAGAAGCTATTCTCTTAAATAACTAATAGCATGTTAAGAAATGGCGACAGTGTCCATCAAATAACAACTTCTGGGCAACGTTAATACAATGTTTAATAATACCTAATATTTAATAATTTAGTAATACCTAACCGTTTAATACCTAACACTAAAAGGTTAATGGCAAACGCTGAAACTTCTTTTGAATGAAACTATGACGTACACGACTGACGTAACTAACTATACAATAACTGTCTGAAAACAATTATACATATATATTATTTCAACTTCGTCGAAAGAAGATAAACTGTCTTGCATAAATGGCATTTATGGAGAATATGAACACCCCAACGACGTCCTATTGGAATATAAAATCGTGGAATGGTTCATCTCCCATGTCAGTACTATATAGACTGAAATAGAGAAATATAATACGCTACTCAGGCATATAGCTGTATGTCCTCGGCTTTGACGTACAGTAGGTCTTCAAAACGTATAACTATGACCGATTTGGAAGGGTTTCCGCCCAAACCAGATAGGAAGATAAAACATGGGCAAACTTAACAAAGGTAAAATATCAACAAGATTTTAAGGCAACGTTTACAATTTGCTTTAACGAAGAAAGGTCGTTAGAAATACCCGAGAAATGATATTGAATGAAGCTTTTGTTAGAAGCTGATGAAAGAATTTGCTAAACTGAACATTTTGGTATTTTAAACGATTATATATATATATATATATATATATATATATATATATATATATATATATATATATATATATATATATATATATATATATATATATATAAATTATATATCATGGTTCGCAGTTCAACTCGAAACGCTAGATCTAATTTACCTAAAAAGCTTTTTGTATTTATACCTGTTAAATTGATAAACTAATAGGAAATTGATACAATTACCGTAAAAGCATAATACGACCACCAAAATTTACATTTGTTGTATATAAATGTGCAATGAAAGAATATTGATTTTATTTGTTATTGGAATACGGCATACGGAATTGTAAGAAGGACACTTACGTAAATATTAATAGATAATATAAAAAAAGTAGGAAACCTTTATCTAAATGAAATTGAACTTGAAATGAAAAGACATCTAATATATTGAATGTTGTTAAAATTCCAAACAAGAACTGTTGGATATATTAAATTTAGAATTAGGTTCAGGCAGTGGAGATGACATTTCTGTGAACAGAATAAACAAAGATGTAATATGTGTATATTGACATACCCTCGTCTGTTCTAAGATTGTTTAAAAAAAATGTTCTTGACTCCAAACCACTTTTCGTAATTTAGGAATAGTTTTTTTTATCATGTTTCATTCTAAAATTAAATGTTTTAATTTAAAATGTTTTTCAACTTAAAAACACAAAACTAAGGTCTTATTGAGAGCTTAAATTATAGCAGTTCAAAGTATTGAGTACGAACAGTAGTAAAGTTAATAAACATCGTTTATCATATCTTTCAAAAATAGATCACGAATCACAATTATATATATATATATATATATATATATATATATATATATATATATATATATATATATATATATATATATATATATATATATATATATATATATATATATATATATATATATATATATATATATATATATATATATATATATATATATATATATATATATATATATATATATATATATATATATATATATATATATATTTAGAGTAAGCACATAGCTAATTAAAGGTTATTAGAAATTTCAGCTCGAACAAATTATTGTCAATGTACCTCCTGCTTTAAAGAACCATCAAGCAAGGAAGTGTCACCGTAAAGCATAACAGAATCTCGATTAAACACCACTGTTGGATGAATATAATAATGAACGTGTTATATTCATCCAATATCATACCCTCATTGTATTATCTTGTTACCTTACTCATAGTCACCGAGCCTCGACTACATACTCTAACAAAATTATGTCTTGCTCTACGATGGTCAGTATTTCGTACACGTTGTCAATTTATCAAATCGATTCTTTGATCGTGAGTAAAATTTTTGAGGATAATGGGAACAATTATAAATTTTTTTGTTTTCGATTAACTAGTGCCAATAGAGACAAGTAACCTTCATCTTATGTGTTAATACCAACGGTAGCAATTTATGTAAAAGAATTAGTGTAAGCAAACTTAAATCACATTTTAGAATATCCAGCTTGTGTTTTGCGTATTTCAGGAGGATTTACTATTTCGGAGACAATTTAGACTCTATGTGAGCTAAATATCTAAAGTTTAGGCAAGTGCTCAGAAATAAAATAAAAGTAATCTATGACTTACATAAAGGCTCTGGAAACTAAGTCTCAACTATGACTTTCCGAACCATGAATAAGTTGTGCACATTGCTTTCACACATAACCGCCTTTTATGTCATCCAAAGCATGGTCAACGGAGGAATTAGAACTGGAGACTGCATCGCAATGAGAAACTTTGTAACCATTAAACTATACAATCGTCGACGTGTTCATAAATGATTCTTAAAATAAAAATGCTCACTTGGTAGTTTCACAAGGTACATAAGTCTTTCATCAATTTAATACCGCACATAGTACTATTTACCGAGTTTTTTGTTGAAATTCTAGATAAAATCTATATGGCTCTCACAAGTTAAAATGCAGTCCACTGCACGAAAGCTAATGGTAAATACAGAATCTCGTTATTATAGAAGAGATGATTCGGTTAGTTATATTTCTAATTACTCCCTAAAAATTTCGACTGAATTTTTTACACCTGTTTACAACTTAATTTAGGCGCTCGGTAACCGAACGACCAATTAAAAAGAGAAAATGAACATTTTAAGTATAATGAGAGTAGGTGCAATAACCACAATAAAACAGAACCTGTATGTAATCTTAATTATTTTACTTAAATGGAAGATGGCGTTGTTTGCAGGCCTCAATAGAAAACAACGCGGAAGGAACATGTTTACAATAGTACGGTTTAACTAAATTATTTCTATGGTCCTTCAACTATTCCAAACACTTGAACTTCCATTTCGTTCCAAATTGAACGAGGTTCACTTATCCAAGTTTCAGGAACACTTGACTCTAAATTTTCCGAGAACATTTACCGATAAACCTCAAGGCTACTAAAATAAACGTAAGGCCAACAAATTCAGAGCATTAATAAAATTTTATGAACTACTTTTAATGGCATTAAAATCAAATCGGACACATAAGATATTCTGCTGTGGTAATTGTGTCAGATATGAGTTCAACAGACTAAGGATCGTATAGAAAGCATTACAAGTCAACATCAATAAAACTGGAAAAAACAGCCAACTGATAATACGAGAAATATAATTGTTTCATTTAATTTAGATCCGGTTCACCAATTTGGATTCAGATGCAAAACATTCAACAATTGTCAGGTTCACAGAATTACAGATATATAATGTTATGCTTTCAGGACCATATGTTGATCTTTTGAGGTCATATTTATCTGAAAGGCTTTTTACAGTTAGACAAGAAGATGAGTATGCTGGGCTGAGAGAGGTTACAGCAATAGTCCCGCAAGACAGCGTTCTGGGTCCAGTCCTCTACCTACTAGTTAGAAGTGATATGCCACAGTCCGACCACGTAAGCATAGCAACTTTTGCTGACGATGCCCTATACTAGCAACAGGAAAAACTGTGGAAAAGGCGGGAAGAGCATGTGAAGAAGAAAATAAAAGAGCTTGGTCTTAAATATAGACAATGTTCTATAGACTTATAAATGGTAAATGTTCTGAAGAATTAAAGGAGAAAATACCACCATTTGTTACGCCAAGACGGGTAACACGAGGAACGGCCAGTGCGCATAGGTTTACGGTGAATCTGCCAAAACCTCGAACTGAAGGTGGAAAGCGCGAATTCATTTATTGAACATCCAGGAAGTGGAATTCGTTATTCGGTTTTTAGTATCCGTTGGAGTCGGAGCATAAAATATACAAGTTCAAGGCAGCTATCTACCTTTAATTGAAGGACCGCGCATTGGGTGCAGGAGTACAGGGACAGCGCGTTGGATGCAGGAGTATTCTGACAGTTACAAGGAGCTAGGACTGTCTTATAGTCCGCCCTGCACTCAATTGAAGCTTAATTAAAAAAAAAATTGTATTGGCTAATTGGACAAAGGTCAAAATTAAGCATATTCAACAAAATACTGATTTACAATCAGGTTCTAAAGCAAATTTGATATTCAGCTTTGAAGTTGTACCAAGAATACTAACATCAAACTTATACAAAATTTCCTGAATACGATTTGCAACGAAACGTGAATCAAGACTAATGGAACATGTCAATGCGGAAGCCGCTCGGCTACTGGATAATGAATTTTTGTTTAGGAGACTAAAAAGAACCAAACCCTTCAAGTTCGTAAGTATGTGAGCAACTATTTCTACCAACGGTAAATTGATGGTAAGTCTGGAAAGACTAGTTTCAATATATAAAGAAAATTATTTAGTTGTTAGTAAGTAATCCATTTCTGGAACACCGGTTTTATTTACAATGATAAAAGTTTGATTTCGGGGCCAATGAGTAAAATAATACTAACTTAAGAGCTATATAATATTCAATTTACATTTGAATGTGTTAAATAGCAAAGACAAAGAGGTAGACGACAGGTGCTTTTCCACCCAATATCATGGGCATTATGAAAATATATTTCACTTGGAAAATTTCGTGTTTTTATTTCAAAAGTACTGGATTCCAGGAACAGAATGAACGTATTTGAAAAGCGAAGAGGGAACCAAACAAATGTGTGCCTAAAAATAAATCCATGGTGAGTTTCATCAAAAGGAAATTTTAATACTAAATTCTACAAATTGTGCCTTTCGTGGTTTTATTTCAGTATTTCAGTACGACAAAGCACCCGTAACAACGAAAAATCTAAGTAGAGGTATACACATGGAGAATTCCGAAGATACAACTGAAAAAAGGAAAATTTCAATATTGTGCTGCAATCTGTATAGTTCAATAGGCAGTACCATGATCTATTGAAAAATTTAGCAGAATTCCATAATAAAAAATTGAGACTTATGCTATAACCATAGTTGGGCGCGTAAATTATAAAATGTAATTTAAATGGGTCTTACCTGTAAAATGTATGTAAAGAATTTATACTTTTTCTTTACATACTGTAAAGTAAATAATCAATAAACTAAAACTTTTTCGTGACAGTTGTGCCATCTCTTATCAAATCTAATAAATTTCAAAAAACTGACTGTGTGTGTTCGACCAATACAAAATAAGACCGCGTCTCAACTGAGACCTTGCGAAACATTTTAACGATTGATAGTAGCATTGTAGATGGTCAGCCAAACAAATGATTTTACACACAATCGCATTTTATGTCATCCGATGCATGTTAATTTTCCAATAACCGTGAAAAGCGTGACAGTTGGAGCTCCCGATAGGGATGGGAATCAAAAACGAGTTTTTATAATTCAATTTCGATCGATAATGTGAATAAACACAAATACTATCTCCTCTTGGTAGTGCAGAACTCATGGGCCAACTCATGAGTGCAGATGGTCTACAAAACTAACTGCAAAAGTGTTGGTTGTGCTCCGGCCTCCTAAAACAGATAGTAGAGACGGGAACAATATATGGCCCAAATCTAAATTTTACAAATAAAATATTCAACATATGGATTGATTTATATAGTTATTGCACATCAGCAGATGACCATTTTTTTTCACCCAAAAATCAAAACCAACCGCAAAATCATACACTAATTATGCTTACATTGCACCACTATTTGCAACTATTTGCAACTACAAATATTTGTCAAAAACACATATTAACGAAAGCAATTTCTCGTATTTTGTCACTAACAATTTAATTTAATAATATTTAGTTTATTATTTTTTAATTTATTTGTGGTTTAGTCTTAAGGTTACAAATTATTCATATGTGCCTTCCCCATATAAACAGTAGTTCATATTGTAGTATTTATAATAAAAACTATTAAAATATGTAAAACATTTTTGGTCTATGTACATAAATTTATTTTTTAGCCACAAACAAATGAAAATAAATTTAAAATTTTTTATTTTTATGAACATAACATAACATCCATATATGTATGTATATGCATGTACTGTATACATAACAATTTATGTATTACCATTAAAAGTCATAATATAAATTTGTTTACAGTAAGATTTCAACATTTCAGAACATATATAAGGGATGTATGAATTTTTATCGCTGTCATTTATTCTGGAACGAAGATGTGAGATATGTGGCAGCGTTTTGATTTTTTTTTTTCATTTCTTCTCTGCTGTCTCCCATGCTTAACCGTAACGTTTCGGATATATTTTGTGTTTTAAACATTTTTTATTACTGAAAACCACAAACATATAATATATAAAGGGTTTTCCAATTAGAGATTTCATTTTGATATTTAAAAAAACGAGATATCAGCCAAATGGCCGAAAACGTTACGCTTGCAGCACCATGGTTGTATGGTTTTGATAACTTAAGGGTCTTGAATCGATTGTGGAGCATTGGCATAGATCTTATCTTTCACGTGACATTAAAAAAGTTTAAACGTGTTAAATCGAATAGATGGTTAATTGTGATCACCTCTTCGAGAAATAACACGGCCAAGAAACTTTTCGTGCAAAATTGGATTGTTCGTTGCTTGTGTGGTCGTCTTGCTGAAAATAAACGTCGTCAACATCTTGCAATTCCGGCCATAAAAAATCATTATTCATAAATTAAAATCCAATCACACCTTTTAACAATCATTAAAATCCGGATCATTTTGTTGCATTTGAAGGACCCAATCAACGAAGATACGTCGTTTATGGTGATCGAGTTCCAGTTTGAGTTCTTGAGTTAACTGAACTTTAAAGGCCTTAAGACCTAAAGGCTAGTACTCAGATCAAAGTGAAATGAAATTTTACCACGGTCTCCAAAAATTTATTTATTTTCACGTGAAATAGAAATACATGTTTTTGGAGAATTCAAATGTTCGAATGGTTCGAATCATTATTTCCGCCTGAAACAAATTTGTAGAGTTTATGCGCGCCATTTTTGGTGCATTGAGATAACTAGAGTTTTTGCGCTAATGAACTGAGTCTAAGTGAAAACTGAAATGAAATTTTTCATTTCTGAGATCACTTTGGTAAAATCGTATGGAAATTTCACGCGAAATCGATCTGAGTGATTACTAGCCTTTAAGTGTTTATACAAAATACGGTAAAACGTCGTTTGTGGAATGTCTAATTTCAAAGATTGACGAGGAATCGACCAACCTGGGTTTTGTACAGCAGCGATATTCCCAGTTGTTCTTAAGGGACGCACACGGTTTCGATTCTTGAGCAGGCTGTTCAAAATAAAACCTCTTATTGGAAAACTCTTTATATATAGTATATGTCGCTCCTACAATATACATCTGGCAAGCAAGCTTTTTTATACTTTATATTTATATTATATTTATTTTAATCCTATCTGTTCATTCAATTGTAAACTAATATTTAACGTGGAAAAAAAATTATCATTTTAATCATCCGTGTGATTGGATTTTGTTCTTTTCCATATTTCAACAATAAAATTTAATCCTTACACTACGAACGCACCAAAAAACAATCCGTTCCTTTTTTTTAATTCAATTTAATACTTCACAAAAATTGAGACTAAACATAATAATCAACACAAATATATAAACTGAACTCGTCTGCTCTCGCACAATAAAGTGCTTTAATTAAAGTCTAATAAATTTACGTCGTCGTTTTGTTTCCGTCAAAAAAGCGTTCTTATATTATATAACTTAATAAAGAGAACATCAATTATATTCCATAAGTAGATAGTTGTAGTTGGAGTTTTTCATTAAAATTATGGTTCTGACGTTCGGTGTGGTATAGATCTGCTGGCGAGATGCAGAGTATAGGGTGTCCCAATAATTGGTTCAGATTTGATATATCGGTTATTTTTGCTCCGGCAACACTCATGTCATTCTTTGTGGGTTCTTCGAAGATGAGACTATCAATATCTTGAATATACTGGTTTGGACGATCTTTGGTTCTAGCAAGATTGTGCACTATGCCACACTTCCGTCGTTACAATCGTGAAGCTGAGATTTGACGTCTTTGAATTTTAATGGACTACGCCAAGGCCAAGGCCATTTGAATGAAATCGTTTTTCATAAATAACCAAGAGGATTGTACTTTCAAAATAAATTTTTTTTTATTTGTTAGATCGGAACTTATTATTGGGACACCCTATATAAAAAGTACGAGTGTATATAAAAATAAATATTATTTCTACAGTTTTTATATTATACGACTATAATACAATATTCTTTTTATATACTCGTACTTTTCAAGTAAATAAATTGGAAAAATATTACCTGTTGTGAAAAGTAAAGAAAATTTGTACAAGACAGTACAGCTAAATAACAAAAACGTTCGTTGTGCTGTTGAATGGTCAAAAGTAGAAATTTAATATAATTTTTAGACGTGTTCAACTCGTACAGTAGTTTTATTATTTCGATATATATGTTTAATAAGAAATTTGATATATAGACAATTTATATAATATAAGTTGACATACGTCTTGAGTGCACGATATATATATTTGTAAAAATAATTATAATATAAATCCACCTACCTGATTATTAGGAAAAGTTCCATCCTTATCAATAGCATTGACTTGAGTCACTTTTGTACCAATTGGTTCACCTTCCAAAACAGTTTCTTGTTCACGTTCCGTAAACAATGGTATCTCATCGTTTACATCCTCCAACATAATATAAACTGTTGCTTCGGATGCAAGTTGTTGTGCTCCATTATTCTATATATAATACATAAATATATATTTTATAATTAATTCAACATAAAATTATGTTTAATTTATGCATAATTATGCAAATCCTGTTTGAATTCATTATTTTTCATTGCGCAACTAAAATGAATGAGAAAAGGAGAAAAAACCACCCCCAAAACCGTCTGAAACTTTTAAGTGAAAATCGGTTTAACACTCATTTTGTATATAGAAAACAAAAACAGACAAGTAAATAAAATTACGTAAACTATAAATAAACCATTAGAAGAACTAACATTTATTTTTATCGTGTTTATTTGAATTAAATAACAAATACAAAAAAAAAGGTAACATCAGCAGCAGCAGCATGAACAAAACACCTTTTTAATGTGAAAACCATTTCTTCGTCTCGGTACGTACATACATCTTGAACTTATCTTGTTTATATACACATAGTTTAGTTTTATAAATAAATTCATTATTTACTCATTTATTTACGTGTTTTTATTTATATATTTTATTTTTTATAAGGTGGAAATAAAAATAAACAATATTCAGACATGATGGTATGGGGAGGTTTGGATCAATTTTCACTTGATTTCAAAAAAATGTAATTTATCATTATCATTGTGTCGTACCGTACGTAATTTACAATTAAACTGAAATAATTCAATTTTTATGTTTATGTTTGTTGTATGAGAAAATTTATTATGGTACATAAAGAGTATTTTAGATTTAGTCACGTTTATCTGTTTGGAAAATATATTGTATATCTTTAACAAACAGGTATATATACATATTATGTACTTATAACAAGAAAGTGGGAAAACACATAAATAAATTCTATTTATTGTTCAGAAAAGAGTATCACCTCTTCCCACAACCCTTACATTAATTACCCATTTTATTTTGTTATTAACAAACACAATTTTCTAATTTGCATTTTTTTAATTTTCTGGTACTTGGAATTATTTTTACATAACTCAATATAATAATTTATAATTTTAGGATGTTTGAGTTTTTGTATATTGTTTGAATTATAAAGGGCGATCCAATAAGAGCTTCCGAAAGTTATTTTGAAATAAACCGCATTGAAATCAATTTAATAATAAAAATCATGATCCATTCTATATGGGTCCAAATTTCCAGCACACTTGATATGATGTTCTCATTAAAATGCCACCTGCCTATAAATCGCACGAAACAGTGCATTTTCAGGATGCATTGGAACCTTATGAATCGATAATTTTGATGGCTGAACACAGTCGATTACAAATCGTTGACGCAAAGGAAGTTCAACCGGCTTTCGTGAACAAACTGTATTTTGTATGCTTTCTGACCAAGATTTCATATGAGAAACCCAGAGCTTGAGAACGGCATGAAATTGACCGATTGCAGATTTCAGATAGATAGCCTTGCACACACTATAGTCGCGGGTGATGATATCAATAATGATAAAGTGAAAACAATTTTTCACTGAACACTGATATTTGGAATAAATTTCCACAATTTGTAACTGTGGTTCTTCACAACTTGTTCACAATTTGTAACTGTGGTTCCAATTGGAAAAAAAATCTCCTATTGAATAACTCCTTATAACTGAAAACGAGCAATAAGAAACAGGTAGCAGATGCATACGTTCCAGTAAAAAAAAAAACATTTCGATGTTCGATTACCAAAAAAATTTTTTGAAATGTGTCTTTCGCACAACCTTTCCATTTTGTTTGTTTCATATAAAACGGAAATTATTATTAACAATTTTAAACTTAAATAAACATACGTACATATATGGATGTATCTCCGTTTGAATATTTATATGTCAAACTGTCAAATAAATTATCAAAATTTTAAAGTTTAATTTCGTTCATAAAGTACAATGTAGGTTGCGATGCACAAGGTGGATAGGAAAAATGTACGGACAATATGACAATCTAACTCAATATAATGCTAGCATCAATCTCTAACCGGTCATTGCTGGCCCATACCGCGGTTTCTATCCAGTTCTTACAAATGTTTGAAAACCAAACTTCCATCCAGACATCGTACCAGCATGCAGAACGAATCGCTGTCTTTAATTGCAAAAAATAGATAGAAAACTTGACCGAATTTCAATCACCCATAATTTGCCACGGGAGTGGTTCTTATGAACATAATGTGAGGCAATAGCGTATATTTGCTGTACAAATGAGAGTTGTACGGTAATTCTTGCATTATATATATATATATATATATATATATATATATATATATATATATATATATATATATATATATATATATATATATATATATATATATATATATATATTGTAATGATTTTAAGAGTTACCCGGTAGAAAAATTAATAATCGAATGAATTACAGTGGTCGTGACGTGTTTGGTTGAAATTTCTTTTTTGGGTCATAAAATGTTATACAACCTTATGGATTTTTTGGGTGGGAAAAGCCATAGAGAAGAGATATGATTTTTTTTGAGACAGTCGGGATTTAGAATTCAATGAAACAAAAGAATAAAAAAAAAATGAGAAATTAATAATCCATATGTGTATATAATATAAATTATAAGTAGTTAATAATTTTAAATCTTTGTTAATAACTTTATATTAGTTAATAAATAATAAAAGTCAATACATGATCCAAATAATTTACAAATTATAACTAAAATACTTATGTTTGTAGAATAAAAAAGTTTTAGTTGCGGTTCTTAAATAACGCAATCTATATGTGAATTATATTATAAATAAAAACTAAAAATAAAAATAAAACGTTTGATTGATTTAATTGCTACAACACAATCAATATTCGTGGTGTTAAAACCCAAAATACTTTAAGTGATTCGTTTACAAAATGGTGGTCTGGTGAGTCACTATACGCTATAATCCACGCCAATTTTAATTTTCTTGTGGGAAGGAACTACGGCGTAGAAAAATAATCAACACCAAATAACTTAAAAATCCGAGAAGGTGTTGACGAGGACCTACCATAGCTGTGTGGATTCAAAAGACATACCAAATAAAATTGCTGGAGTGAGATTTTTTGCCATACAAGCTACAGTCTGAGGTACGGTGGAATAAATACAAGCGTCTGAGGTACCGTAGCAACTAAGAATAGTAACTAGTGAAACTAGTGATTTTTTGAATTGTTAAATAATTTATTTGTGTGTAAAGCTTATGGTATATAGTTATACACATTCTATATTTCTACAAACCGCTAGGTCGATAGAGTAACGAGACTGTTTTTTTTCTGAATAAAGGTTATATCTCTTACCATGGTTGAGTAAGTTTAAAAAGTAAGTGGTGGTGTAAGCATTAATTTGGATGCGCTGATATTGTATGATTATTTGATGTATTACTGTCTAGGTTAATCCCTATAACGATCCTAGTTAATGTTTTCGTTAAAGGAACCCACAACAGACGAATGCTGCCTAACAAAATATAAATACCTAGACGATCGAAAACAAATGGGAACGTTACAATATATATATATATATATATATATATATATATATATATATATATATATATATATATATATATATATATCGAATATCGCATCCAGACTCTGAATGGCATTTCACTGCTGGTTTAAAGTGCTATGCAATCTGGTAGTTCTTTACAACTCAGCTTCTACACACATCTACAAATCTAGCTGTCCTCTAGCAAGAACACAACTTTATTTTGCACAGTCGTTGTAAGCGATGCTCGTTTCATTATATGATATATACTGCATTGCTCAACGAAATATTTACAACGAAATACAACCATGGACAACAATTTGACATTTTCACTACATTGCTAGTTTGTTGGATGATACCGATCAATACGTAACAAAAAGGGTACACTTCATCAGATTGGTAACTACAAGAACGTAAAATAGTATTTCTGACAGGGTCTTGACATTTTTGTTCACAAAAGAAACAGTACTCTGTGCTACTTCACAAGTAAGGAAATGTCAATTACATAGCTCTGCAATGACCATATAGATAGTAGTCAATGGCTACGAATTTAGTTGATCATATACATGGCCCCTTTGGAGAAAGGACCTTTGGAGAAAGGACCTGCAGTTAACTAGCGAACGAAAGAAACATCATTCTTTTTTATTTTCTGTCGCAGTGTAATGTCAAGAATACGGAGCTATGTTACTAAAACAGATTAATTATTGTCACATCAAGCAATTACTCAAATACTATATCTTACATCATTCTAAGCATAAGTCCATTACATTATTTAAATTATTGTAAAATGACTATTTATGTTGAGGTTGGATTACAGGGAGTACATGTTTTATTCAAATAATAGATTTCCGAAGTCGACGATATTATGTAGCAATGTACATTTATAGTAAAGTGTCCTTGGTACACATAATCTCTATGGTACAAAGCAGAAATTGATATAACAAATATGAGCCTTTACGAAAGTTGTTAGTGAATTTGAAATTTTGAAAATCGCTACTAAATGCACGTTGCAACGCACAGGTTGTAAATTTAGCAGCTATGTCCTATCTGATTTTCAATGCACTACAGCCAAAATACTTAAAATTATAATTACCGATTTAAACTGTCTTACAAAAATACTATGGGTTGTTAGATTAAGCCAAAGTGCCTTAAATCTGATGTTATTTATCTATACTATTCAACTATAGATTCAGCTATCGGTTGGAATGATCACCTATTGTCACAGTTTCATTTAAACATAAAACACTTTTAAGATTCTGGAAACTTCCACCACAATTGTAACTTAACTTTATCACTAGGACATTCATATGAGGCACGTGCGATTACGAATTAATTATCATGTTGAGTGACACTGAACTAGATTAAGTATAAAATCTTGAAAATAATATATGTGGTCTCTTCCAATATCAGAGTTGGAGTTTTCAGGCCGATAAAACGATTTAACTTACCCCAAACCAATTGAGCAGTTCAATATACGAACTTTGTGTATATAAACCATACGATTAATTGAATAAGTTGTATTAGTTTTCAACTACTCTCTACGAGTAGAATTAAATCAACAGTGTTTATTTCGTGTAGTTTAGACGTTTATCCACTAAACAATTCATCTCAGTTAAAATAGTATAGAATTTATATAACTAAAATTCTGTAACTTAACATTGGTCCTTCGAGCAATATAAACTGCGCTATAGGAGATATATAAACCACGAAGCCATCCAACAACCGGCACATCTATAAGCAAACTTATACCATATAAAATATTAACCACGAAGCCATCTATAACCATATTGATATTAAATTGAACACAAAGCCAGCCAATAACCGGCATATATAGAGGAAAATTTAAAGAGTTCAAAGACAACCACTGATTAAATAAATAAAATGGAAGAGTTACACCAAGAACAACTTGAGCTGGGCGATCAATTGATTGAACTAATAACTAACATAAAAAAAGATCCAGCTGCCAGAAGAACAATAAACCACCTTCAGAAGAGAAAAACCGAAGTAGTGGAACTTTTCGACAAGAACAACTTAAACGATCAACGGTTAATTTGCCATATATATAGGGAAGACGTTCAGATATAATAGGCGTATGAGAATATAACGTCTGAAATCAACAGTAGAATGGAAACTGCTCCAATAACTTCAATTGAAAAAGCACCAACACTGCCAGAAAACCGAATTTATCAGAACTTAAGGGATTAGACAGCAGAAAACAACAACAGCAACAAAAAGTCTTTCTACAGTAGTAATTCCTGCGAATCCAAACGACAACGCAGATCCCAAGAAGAAGCTGCTTAGAAAGCAGTTAATCAAAATAAACCACCTGCAAAGCATAATCTCGCAAGCATTTGGCTTTATAAAAGAACGAAAGGAACCGGAATACTTAAAACAAAAATTAAGTCAACTTAATACTTCTATAGCGAAGATAGACGAACTGCATGAAGAGATTCTGCTAGAGGTAACAGAAGAAAGTATAAAGAAAGAATATTATTTCATCAATAACCAATATTTCGAAATCACAAATCTTGCAGAGGACTGTACTGCCAAACTACAACAAGCAGTAAATAAGTGGTCCAACATCAGTAAACCTACAATCGATTTACAACTATATATACTAAAGAATATTGAGATACCAAGATTCAAGGCAACTATCAAAATTGGGTTGGTTTCCATGAATTGTTCTCGAAGTTGGTGGATCAAAACTGCAACCTAACCGATACACACAGGATGATGTAAGAACAGTAGCATACTGCTACAGATTTATCGCTATTTTGAAAAAAAAAGAATAAGCCAAGTGCCTGAAGACTTACCAAGTTTTCGCACTGTAGAGGAATTATCAAAAGCAGACATAGCACTAATAAGAATAGCTCAAGGTGCGGAATTCGATGCAGATCTCAAATCCCTTAAAACAGCAGGAAAAATTAAGAACAATAGCAAATTGGTATCTCTCAACCCATTCATTGACAATAATGGTCTATTGAGGGTTGGTGGAAGGGTTCATCAACTGATCTTACCTAAAAATCACATGTACATGTAAAATCACATGTAAAATGATTTCGATTTTAGAGAGTGGCGTCACAACAACTAATGGGTATGCTACCCGAAGTTAGGGTAACTCCGTCTGCCCCGTTCTCCAATATACGGGAATCGATTATGCGGGTCCATTTGTAATTCGCGTATCGAAAGGAAGAGGCAATAAATCCTACAAGGGCTATATTGTCGGCTTTATTCGTTTGTTTTTCAACTAAAGCAATACATCTAGAACCTAACCACATCAGCTTTTCTTGCAGCCTTTAAAAAGTTCACTTCAAGGAGAGGCACACCCTTAAATATTTACAGTGACAACTTTGTAGGTGCTCGAAATGAGCTAAGTAAAGAATTAAAGTTGGCTATACAACAAGCGAACCACAATGCAGTTCAGCAAGCAGCCAACCATGGAACAAAGTGGTATTTTATCCCAGCTGGTAGTCCATACTTCGGTGGCATCTGGGAATCTAAAAAAGATTATCGGTGAAACAAACTTGACCTATGAAAAGTTTAGTACGGAACTAATACAAATCAAAGCATGTCTAAACTCTAGACCGATTCATCCGCTATCAAGCGATCTCAATGACTTCGAAGCTCTAACGCCTGGCCATTTCTTAATCGGAAGACCATTAATCTCACCTCCTGAGTTAGATAAAACCAAACTGAGTGCGACACAGAGATGGAGCTTGCTGTCAAAGGTTACGCAGGGATTTTGGATAAAATGGTCAATTTATAGTTTATTTTATTTAATTAAGTAATTCGCTAATAATAAAATGGAGGAATATAATTATTTGTAAATATAAAAGATGATAAAAACACAATTGTTAAATTATAATTATATAATCAGCTTTCTAATTATAACTTCAAAATGAATGTTTAAATCGTCTATGAATTGGGCTGAACGTTACAGTAAAGAGGCATATATTGTATACGGACGGACACATATCCCATATCAATTCTATAAGATCTGGCATGGAGCAGTGTTGAAGGTGCAGATAACCTTAATAAATAGAGATCATTTCTGAAATCATTTTCAGAGATGATCTCAATAAATTGTGATAAATTGTGAGTTGATCGACCTGTGACCAAAAGGTAATGTATTAGCTGAGTCTTAAATTGATGATACAAAGGTAAAACAGCAAATATTTTAGATTCCCTTTTGACCACAGTGATATTGTCGCTGTAATTTTCATACTACACCAACTATTACAGTACAAGAGATTATTATAATTACATTATTGGTTATTTCTCTAGCTTTGTATAACAGTAAGCATCCATATCGAAATTCTTAAAGTATTTATTCAATCAATGTCCTAGTCAAAAGTGTGGCGTTCACAAACAAATAAACAATTCGCCACAAAGTACAATTATTATCACGCCATAATAAAATATATTTGACATTATTCAAACACGAATATCCAGGACAGTAGCATACGACCAATGCGATGGAATTGGTATTTTCGAACAAGTAGTCATTCAAAGACGACATCTCAACGATATAGTTATATATTACAGCACAAACAAATTCAAATCTAAATCATTAAAAGATTCAAAGACTTAACCGCCCAATGAAGCTAATTCGTACCGTCCGATATCCCGTTCCTATCTTTTCAAAGCTATATTAGAGGTTGGAGAGACTTCTCCTGAGTAGAATGAAGCCAATAATAGAAAGTTGAGACTAAAAACCCGATCACCAGTATAGATTCAGATGCAAACATTCAACAATTGATCAGGTTCACAGAATTACAGATATTATAGGATGAGATAAGAACAAGAGTCGTAAGGCAGCGTTCTGGGTCCAGTTTTATATCTACTATATACAAGTGATATACTAATAACAGATCAGGAATAGCAAAGTAACGTTTACTAACAACTATGAAAAAGGCGAAGAATAAACATCAATGTGAAATTGAAGAAATTCACCAATGGACCAATCAAACTTACCGATGGAAAAAAACTCTCTTCGGTATTGGCTAACTGGACAAAGGTCAAAATTAAGCATATACAACAAAATTCTGATATACAATCAGGTCCTAAAATCGATATTGCTAAATAGCACTCTTTTGGGCCGTACTAAGAATACAAGCATCCAACGTTCAAAACTTCTAAAATAAGGCACTTCGGAGTATTGTGATTACATCTTGGTTCATTCAAAATAGTGAGTTACATCGTGGTTTGAGCATTCCGGATATAAAACACGAAATAAAAACATTTGCAATGAAGCATGAATCAAGGCTAATGGAACATGTCAATGTGGAAGCCTCTTGCCTACTGAATATGAAACATCGCACTAAAAGCGTCAAGCTTTAAAAGTAATCTCATATAGATAAATTAAAACAAATAGTTTAAAACTTAATGAAATTTCTTGACAGTTAATTATGCCATTCTTTAGTATTTGTACAATAATAAATAAATGTCTTAAGTTTTCTAACAAATATATAATTAAAGCGAGCACGATACAATATAACCATCTATTTGGCATCTGTAAAATATGACTTCAACCAGCACAATAAAAAGAATTACCTTGTACAGTAGCTCCGTATAATAACTAATAATTGCAACAGCATTGCAATTTCATTTTTCACATTGAACAAAACCCGAATAAAAAATTGTATCGCACAACTAAGATGCAACAAAAAATTATGACTAATGACAAAACTTCACAAGAATTTCCACGATACGATGTACGAGTACACAGTTATGTATAGTTTGAAAATTCATAAAGACAAAAAATTATTTGTCATTATATTTCACAAGTGAACCGTCGTATCCTATCCACTCCACCGTATATTTATGATTAATAGTAAAAGTTCGATTTTTTCTTCATAAAATAAAATAAATAATAATGTCAAAAACTAATTTAATCTCAATTAAAATTCGCGTATATAGAACACCTGCTTTACATCGCCCACATTCTATATTTTTCACACTGTGATTATAATAAAGTATATCGTCTAGATTACATTATAAATCAACATATTTTGGAAAATTTTGTATATTTTCCAAAAAAAAAAAAAAAAATCTAGAAATTTGCATATAAATTATATATCGCGTTTCAATGATTCAAATTTTAATTAAATTTTATATACATACTCGTATGTACATATATACATTGAATCTAAAAATATGTCACACGATTAAAATGAATTCAAACATGAGATAGCATGTGGAAATAATACATGTAAGCACTTACCTCGACACGAATTGTTAGATTGTATTCTTTAATGCTTTCATAGTCTAACGGATGATTAACTTTTATGTCCGCCCATGTATCGCCATTGTCCGGTCTTTGTTGCAAATAAAATGTATGATACTTGTTCGTCTGCGAGGTTGAGCCCGGCATTAAACGATAAAATACGGTTGGATTTCCCTCAATGCCCGAACTACACCAATTTTTTTTTTTCATCAATTAATTAAAATAAAATAAAAATAAAATTTATATTAATAAAATGAAATACAGAATATTATAATTAAAATAAAAAATACTTGTGACTTTTGCTAAAATGTCAACAACTTTGCCATACAAATTTCATGCCACAAAAACCAAAATAATTATGCACCAATAATTTGACATGAATTGTATGAGCTCAAAAAAAATTAGCGAAGATTTTAGGAACATTACAAATTAATTATTTAACAATGACAAAAGTTCATTCGGCGTTTTAGAAGCGCAAAAATTACACCATGAACTTTTTTCACCACCCCCACAATATACAATAAAATTTTGAAACATAGTTCTATTTTATAAAACAAAATCCCTCTTTTATCTGAACAAAATCAATTAAATTTTAATTTAAACTTAATTGTTAAATCAAATAATTTACGAAAAAAAATTTTTTCATTTAAATAAAAAAAAATAAATTAATTTTTAAATCTATATACGTTTGTAAATTCCAATGAACCAATCAATCAATATTTCAATAATTTAATTGAGATATAATTATTTTATATATGGTATGTATGTATGTACACAATCAGTATTTTGAGCTCGTCTCTTATATAAATTTAAACTGAACATTTTTTTTATAATGACATACCTACCTGGTTCGTATATTAAATTAAATTAAACCTCAAAAACATAATAATAATTATAAGACATTTCATGAAATCTAATAAAATTTCCATGGCAAAGTGTTTTTAGTACGATTAGTTAGTATTTAGTAGTTTAGTATTGCATGCGTTATTGGTTGAATTAAAAATAATACTTATATTTAATTCAAAAGCAACATAAAAGCTCTTGTTTTATATATATTGTACGAAACAATGTATATAAAAAAAAATTAAACAAAACAAAATTAAAATAAATAGTGACCATAAAAACCCAACATAAAAATATATATATAGAGAATTAAAATATAGAAAATAAAATAATTAGCCCACCCGGACACAAAACAAAAATAAAATTTCATTTGGAAAAATTAAAAAAAAAGCTCAAAATTCAAAACAAAAAAAAAATCATTTTTCTTTGTTACAAAAATATTTTGAAAAACAGACCTTGCTTTAATTGAAACAACTTTTCCACCAACTGGCATATTTTCCTTGACATAAATAGGTCCATAGACATTATGATCCCAAACAGGTGGATTATTAGCTCTATCGACAACATCAATTTGTACCTCGACTGTACGTGAAAGGGGTGGATATCCTTTATCTTGTGCCATCGCTTCTAATTTATATGTCTCACGCTAATTTAGTTTAGTTATTTACGTACACGTATCAAATTTCGAATTTCAAAAATATGTTTTTATATATTTCGAAGCAGTAGACGAGTCATTATACAATTTGAAAAAATATAATAAAAAAAAATTTCAAAAAACAAATCCAATAATATAAAAATTTTTGTTTTTTTTTTTTAAGATTCAAATTAAAAACAAGTTTAAAAATTAAACAAAAAACACTCATCCACATACATCCTATTTTGAAAATATTATAATTTTAATTAAAAAATTAAGGGCATTTTTGTATTAATAATTTTTATGTTTGCTACTGCTTCTATTTTGTAGGAATAAAATTTTTTTAATAAATTATAAATATCGCCCCCACAAAAAAACCACCCCCATGTGTATAAAAAAAATCATGTATATAAATATATAGTTATCCATCTCGGCAAAATATTAATTAAATTTTGTTTTGTTAATTTTTTTTTGTTCGCTTATTTTCCAAATACATGTATGTAGGAAAATATACTGGAGCCACAATTCGAAAAAAAAATAAATAAATAATTTTTACGTTTTAAACCAAAAATTAATAAACGTATAATTAAATAAAACAATTTTTCTAGCAATAATAAATAAAAACATAATAATCATAAAAGTAATTAATTTGATTTTTGAAATGTTATAGTTAAATACCAAATATATAGTTACACAACACAAGATTCATGTTAAATTATAAATTAGAACGAAAATTGTTCGAATTTGGTTGGTATCCGAAATTGCAATTGGTTACGTAAACGTTGCAATTTTTTTATAAATTAAAAATTGAAAAATTAAAAATTTTTTGTAATGATATCTGCGATGGTCTATTGCACTATACCATCATAAGTAAACTATTTCAAAAACTGATGGTATGTCACAGTTATTCGTACAATGCAGCAAACCTTTTGTTTTTATTAAAAAGTTTTATAATAATAAATTTTTTGATTGCTTTAATCAGACCTAAATGAGGTAGAGTGTATGCCGAAATTGATAATAATAATTCCTTCAACCATATCTAATGGCACGACTTCAAAGATTTTCTCATTTTATCAATCACAGAATCCCAATTAAACGCCTATAGGATGTTCCAATTACGAGTTCAGATTTGACATATCGCTCTGGCAACATTAACGTCATTCTTTCTTTGACAGAAACTCAGTATACTATTTTTTGTTGACGAAATAAGTCGTTTAACGCTTCAACAAAAGTGGGAAAGGTTGGAAATTAACTTTTACCAGTAATTTACTTCCACAACAAAGAAATCTTTTCGGACGAGATGCATTTTCCTCTCGGTGGGTTCATAAACAAACAACAAACCTGTCGCATTTGGGGATCGGAAAATTCACAAGGATATATGAAGAAGCCAATGCATCAATTGAGTGGTGGCTGCATTATTGGCCAATATGTCTTCGAAAATGAAAGGCGCGACCGTGACAGTCAACGAAATCAACTACCGCCACATGGTTACATCTGTTTTGTGCCAATATCTTGAAGGTATTGGTTTGAATGACCATTGATTCCAACACATTAGGCGTTATAATAGTGAATCTGCTTCAAAAATTCGATAGCCATTATCAATCGAAATGGTGGCGTTAACTGAAGATGTGATTGGACGCCTTTGGATTTTTATTTGTGGAGTGTCGTGAAGGATACGTGTTATATGGATAATCCACAAACAATTGAGCATTTCAAAGGCTTTTTTGAAGCATCCATTGCCAAATTATATCAGCACACAATCCGAAATATGCTCAGGAATTGGACCAACCAAATGGAGTACGCCAATGCCAGCATCGGCTCCTATTTGAATGAAATCATTTACCATAGATAACGAGGAGGATTGTATTTTTCCGTTTTTGTTTTATTAAATTGTTAAATCTGAACTTATTATAGGGACACCATTTATATGATTATATGTAGATCGAATTAACACCGACTCTTAGAAAATTAATGCTCAGTTTGAATCATTTTAAACGTCATCGCTTCATCTTATTTCTAGTGATGGAATTTAAAATTGGTTAAAAGAAGTTTATCCTGCGAAGAGGATAGTTACTAATTCAATAATTTTGAACTTCATATACCCCAGAACATAACGGATGCAATAGTTGTGATGTGAATTGTGGATTTGTGTTTTATTAAAATTCCACGAAAAATATAAATCAGCTTACACATAAATGGATCTATGATATTCGTTAAATTCGGCAAAATGTTGCCTCTTGATATTAAGTTCACGGATATTGGTAATGTTCAAATTGCGATACCCACTCCGCTCTTATCAAACTGACAGTGTATGATATGAACTCTACATTCATGTCCTATATTGGAGTCAATATCGAAGATTCGTGAAATTTGAAATAATGTAAGAAACATGCCACTTCATATAAATAGGCGTATATTGTTAATACATAGGTATCTCTCGCTTAACCCGGTAGTATGGTTCCACAAAAAGTCCGTGTTCCGTGAAGCCGTGGTAAATTATACTCAGAATTCATATAATTTAACGGTTCCCAAATTTAATAAAATTCATTAAAAAAAAATCGTTTAAAGTTATTGATTTTATTTCTTTAAAATCGTAAACTGGTTTCAGAGTTGAGGAACTGTAAGGCTATCATCAGTGTCCATTATATCCAAAATTCGTTGGAAAGATTTCCTGATAGAACAAGCTTTAAAAATGTCGATAACTCCTTTGTCCATTGGCTAGATGATCGACGTTGTGTTGGGTGGGAGAAAATCATGTTTGGATGTTCGAGTGTTCTAAATCTTGAGTATTTTCAGGAGCATTGTCTAGAAGCAACAATACCTTAAAGATTCGATTTTTCTTCATCATGTATTTTCCTACTTCTAGAGCGAATTTGTGTTAAACGAGGGATAACTGTATTATTAAATTTCTCCTGCCACGTCAATCGACTGGGAAAATTAACTTTCCTGAGTTAATTTTCCCAGTCGATTGACGTTTGATGGAGGGTTTGATAGTGAAACATTGGTTGAGTTTGATTAGAAAAACCAATCGGTTTAAAACGTCTCTGATATATTTTCGCACCTCTTATTTTATAGAAAAAATCTTGCTTTGTCACTCAATAAAACAAAACCAGAAATAATACCACTATAAAAAGTTTCGGCTGTGGCAAATGAACGAGGATCTCAAAACATTTTTCTTGTACTTGTCTTCAGTTTAATAGAATTTCACCACAATCTTAATACAAGGTTTTAAATTATGGTGACGGTTTATATTAATCATATGATGAAGCATTCCGGACTGCTAGGTTAAGTCCTTGGTGACGAAAGCCAAATATCAAACTATCTCAATATGCGTTACTTTGATACAATTTTATATATTTGTCAATATCTCCGGCAGATGTCATTCGTGCGTTACATTCGTGCAACTGAGTCACAGAATTTATAGCTTTGCCCAATACTCTGACATCAAATAAAAGTGCCTTACCAGTACATAACCATTTCGCCCTTCATCAAGATCTTAAATAAGTCGCATCGGATTACCAATTTTTTGTTGATTAAAAGAAAACACAATGTAGGTATCTGTTCAGGGGGACGTTGTGGTGTCTAACTAGACTTCTATTTGGCAACTATTTGGAACTGTGTTTACCACAATCTCAAGACATATTTTATCTTTTTTCTTCGTTGACATATTTTCTCAACTAACTGTGTTGATTTGTTTTCTTTGTTTTGTAACATTTTTGACACAATAACAACAATGCTTATATTTTTGGTAATGCTTTCTGACACAAATCAGAAATATTTTCGTTTTTGATTAAGAAAATGTCTAATCATTGTTAAGTGAAATTTTATGAGAAAGAGCATTTTGTCACTTGTATAGCTCGAAGAATACAACTACAGTTGTAAAAATAGTAACTTATTAATAAAAACATAATTTTGGAAAACTTAATGTTGAAAGAAAATGTTTTTGATCTAAGGGTTGAAAAACTATACATTCCATAGTTTGTGAAGCGTAAGACAACCCGTTAAAATATTCTTAATTGATAATTCCATCTGATAAAAATCCTATGTAGAAACTGTGATCAAAACGATGCAAGAAAATCTTAGTTAGAAACCTAATGAGGAACTGCAGCTATTTTGTGTTAATTATGTGAAAGCTGTGTTTGGTGAAACATTTGCAAATCAGAAATACATGTCACTATGATAAAAGCTTTGGGAGTGTTCCATATTGGATGCCAATGAATTATGCTCATATAGTAGCGATCATTAATGTAATGTTTGTGTTCGGAGTTTGACATTGAACGTATCCATTATATAGAGAATGAGAGCGTACTTCAGAGTGGTCGGGTTAAAACATCATTGTATCGTAGAGATTGAAATAAAGCAGAACTAAACTTACAAATGTGTATTTTTCTAATCGAGATTTATATAATTAATCAGAAGTGAAACATAACAATTGGCGACGAGGATGGGATAATTGTTATGTTTCACTTCTGATTAATTATATAAATCTCGATTAGAAAAATACACATTTGTAAGTTTAGTTCTGCTTTATTTCAATCTCTACGATACAATGATGTTTTAACCCGACCACTCTGAAGTACGCTCTCATTCTCTATATAATGGATACGTTCAATGTCAAACTCCGAACACAAACATTACAATTAACTGCACTATGCACATTGTTAAATTGTCTTAAGTTTTTGATCAACGTCAGATTTTCTAGAAGTTCGATTTATTCGAACAAATATAATTAACCAATGACATGCTACTTTGCTACTTGGGCAGAGTTTATCGTCTATACTTGTGTTAGTATGAAAAGTTTTTAACTAAGATTATTACAGTCGTAAGTTTCAAACCAAGCTCAAAACCCATAATTTTTTCAGTACAATTGAAAGTTTCGGGATCGTGGAAAACCGCAACGCTTATTTAAATAGCTTCGCATATAGTGATCATAAAAGTGTTTACCGCAGATTAATTAACAAGAGTGATTAAAAAATTTAGTATCCAAATTAAAACAATATTGAAGTTGAATAAAGTTCAAGATAGATAGATTAAGACGAAAACCGAGTTCACTTCAAAATTAATTTTAATCAAAAGGCCTCCAGCCTGCAGAAAAGTGTTGCGGGCTAAATACTGCGGATTAGAGACTGCAGATCAGTAGATTAGAAATTAAATTGTCTTGTGCTAACAGTAGTAACTGATGATTTGACAGGTGTCTGTAACCGGATCGTTCTTTCCTAACTAACATACCTAACTAACATACCATTCAACATTAAGTAATAGCTTTATCAATTGTTTTATCTTAAAGGTTATTTTATGAATAGGCATTGTCTGGAAATTTGGCCTAGCCAGATTCTCTGGCTGATTGGATTGGTTGAAATGGTTTTGAAACCCTGTCAAACATTATTATTTCATCGTGGTTAGATTATCGCCAAATCCAGATGAGCTACGTAAGCACTACTAAAAGATAGGACATTAATAGTCAAACTAGAAGTCGTTTAAAACTCTCTACGATGGTTACCGTATAAGGTTAAACCAGTGTTTTATTCAAGGAGACAAACAATGCTAGTTTAATAGTGTCAACTAACAAAAAAATGGACAATTGTAATCTGTGTAACATACAATCAGAATAACTCCAACAAAAGCGGAATCATTTGATATTTTGTATATATTGGCAATTATTGTCATTATTGAAGGAATAAACCGAAACCGGTATCTCCGAAACTCTGTATCAACTATAAATTACTAAGCGAGTACGTTTTTGTCATAACACTATCTATCACTGTCATAATCTGGAGGATCAGTAGCGTGAATCGCAATTATAGTTGTTCTGCATATTTTAGTTGATAGAGTGTCGTTCGATATTCGATGGAGTAGAATCAAGTTATATCCAACTAACCGAGGGTCCGTTGATATTTTGGTTCCTTATTGACGAGCTTTCATGATACATACTACGAAAAATTACCTGGGATTAACACCAGTTGTACGTTGGTTATAAAATATTAATTTTAAACTGAATTAAATACATAATTTGGAAAGGTTAGAAGGTATTAATCGGTATTAACTATGTAAAGAAATTCAGTTTGAAAACGGCTCGTGCTGATCTTGAATACATTGACCGTAAATATTAATCAACTGATGCTAATTAACGATGAAAGTAAATTGATAAAACCACTGTAATAAACATTTAGCTTAAGCCATTTGAACTCATATAAATCGGTGGGACTAGCATGCGATGAGTGCCTTGAATAAATTGACGATAGCATTAATTTCATTCGAGACTGTCCAGCTTTCGACAAAACTAGATCCCTTATTATCTATATTCGGCACATCAACTTCTCGACCAGCACTGTGTTAAAACTTCTCCAATTCAAAAAGAACGCGATTTAAATTATAGTAAAAACCAAAGTTTGCATCGTGGGCTTTTTGTGGCATGAGTGCACCATCTCTTTCGATCCGAACTATTAAAGTTATTGAAAAAAAAATTTCGGTTTTCACGCAAGGATCAAAACCAATTGAGCATGAGGCAGATTTAGCAGTTTCTTAAAAATGATTGGACAGTAAAAGTGTTGGTTAATTAGATTTTAATCGAAAGCACATACCCATTAAAAAAAACGTACTAGTATCTTAGAGTAACCTTTATTGCACTGACAAATCACCCTTTTACGATTGCACATACATTTTAACTAGTAATATAAATGCAATACGTTAGTGTTCATGAAATTAAATATATTTAAAAATACAAGTCTCTGTAAACCAGCTCATTATTACATAAGAATAGTGTAGAAAAGAAAATTACAATTTTAATTAAAACTTTCTAATCAAAATTAATGACAATATTTCGTTGAAAATGAGAAAAGAAAATTAAGCAACAACTTCATAGCATAATTATTTACAAGCAAGTATAAGAAATTAAAAGAATGGATGACATGCATCACACAGCATTGTATTATGTAAGGATAAAGTCGTTTTCAAATACTCTTTAACTTTAATTATTTATCGTAGCTAAAATATGTTGGATTTAATTAATAATAATTATAAAACTAGTCAATCATGTTAAAAAAATGTTAGATTTAGTCAATGGTTTGGTACTACAATATCTTAATCTATATCCGCACCTATATAGGTTTAGTTGAGTCTTAACTGAACGCTCGTTTACAGGGCAGAGACAATTAACTTGGCCCTTCTGGGCACTGTCAAATATGGAGGAACGTGGATCGTGGTGACGAAGTGGCACCGGTTACTTTGGTGACAAAACACGTCTTTGAGAAATTATTTTGTGTAACTATTACCAAAAATCACCTATGGAACTATAACAGGACATCCTGTCACGATATGATCTTCACTGACAGATTAGTATGCTGTAATCTAGTTGGTGCCGGGTTTTAGATACATATACATCCGGTCGAATTATGTATTCGCATTTCGTACAGTGTGAGGAAGGAGAAGAAGAAACTGTTGAGCACTTCTTGTTCTTCCAATTTGAGGAACAACTGACAACCTGGAGGATACCCGATATCGTGGACTTCATTAGAAGAACAAACATATTTCGGGACTGAGAGTGTACGTCTGGGAAGGGTTGCCACAATGAAACAATCGAGCCTGAGTGACTGGAGAAAAAAAACACACAATTGGGTAGGATATGTAATAAACATTAGATGCATAAAAAAAATCAATACAACAAAGCTTTTTTCAAATAATTTTCTAATTATATCCAATTTAAATACAAAATGGGATTACGTAAATTCTTAGGTAATAATTACATTTAGAATTTTAAATTTTTGTATAAAATATATTTGAAAGATGTCTTAACTGGCTTTTTGGATTTAATATAATTGTAGGTATACGCAGACTCCCATCATAGAAACTACACCCTCGTTTCGTTTTCTTTTTTCAGGTATATGTTGTCACTAGTTTATCAAGTGTATACGTTTATTAGCAACAGACTCGATTCAATTATAAATGTTTAAAATTGACCGTACGAAAAGGATTTTTTATAACAGTTTATTCTTACAGTAAGTACATTTGATCAATTGAGTGTTGTGCGATAGTTTGATGGAGTAGAGTTCAATCATATCCAACCATCCGAGTGTCTATTGGTATTTTGGTTCCATAATTGACGAGCTTTAATTATATATACTAAGTAAAACTACCTTTTAGCACCAGTTGTACGTATCTTACAACTTCTTATCCTAATCATATACTTATTATCATTTCAAAATAGCAGATAAATTGGGAAACTTCTGAGCCCAGTGACCAGAAATGGGTTTGGTATTTTCAGACTATTGTTAGTACGAGTTGTTAGTTTAAAACTATCTATCTACGGGTTTTGTACTATGTGGACTAGAGATTAGTAGAGCTGACAACAATACACAAAACATATTCAGAATTGTGTATAAATTTATATTTCTCTGTAGCGTTCATAAAGCAATCAAGTTAAGATGAAAACATAAATCAAGTCTTATGATCCTTTCACCAAATCTATCAAGATACATCGTCATACAAATATGAGTTTCAAGCCGTTAAATAGTACCAGACATTTCATCCAACAATACATAGTACGAAAATGCATCAATGTACAGTATTGATTAAACTGCACCAGTAAAATACGGAACCTATATAATTTTCCAGATTCAAAACAAAAAGCTTTGATGCGATTTACCTATACCTTTCAGTGTAAAAATCGAAAGAATACCTACTGCTAATTCTTTGTATATTTTGTGAATTGAACTGCAGTTTCACACGACAAATAAAATTGTCCAAAATCGTAATGTTGAATGACTACGCGATATAAAATAAATTAGATTCCGAAAAACCCACAGCATGAAATTTTAATCAATTCTAATTTCACCCACCCACGAAGAAACGATTCGCTTCAATAATAAGAATACGAAAAAACAATCAAACTCACAGTTGTGATAATAATAAGAAAGGTAACAGAATACAATAAAAACGAACTTTTCGATATAGTGCAATTGACTCGAACATAATTTGAAAATGTTAACAAGAATGAGAGCTTTAAGTTAAAGCTCGTTTTTCGGTATCTTTTTATTTTTTCAATTTTTTTTTGTTATTAAATATTTTAAAAATCTACACTAAAATAAAATATTACTTAAATTATTATATTATAATCAAATACTTACTGTTACGTGTTATTTATTAAATAATTATTAAACTAATATATTTTGTTTTTATATATAAATACGGATAGTTTATAGTAGTTATTTCTTAGTAGTGGTCAATATACGAGGCAAAAATAAGGGTCGGGCAAAATACATAACAATATATAAACTCGATCTAATATATGATTGGTTTTTCGATATACGACGAATAGTCTATATATAAATTTAATTATTTTTGTGTTATTTAATTATACCAACCTTGCTTTAACCGATGTTACAACAGTACCAACAGTGACATTTTCTTTTATGTGAATGGGGCCATAGATACTTTTATCCCAAATTGGTGGTTTATTGTTACGGTCGACAACGTCCAATTCAACATCAACATCAGCATACGATGGTGGATCACCTTTATCGGACGCCCGGACTCTTAGACGATATCGATCACGCTATTTATAGTCATATATCAGTGGAACGATTTTTTTATTTTTTTTTTATTTTTAAGGCGGTGTTGTTGATGGGTGATAATTTTTTGTTTTTGTATATTTAATTATTATTATTTTTCAACATTGTTTTTAAATTTTATATTCGAAACACAAAAAGAGAAAAAGAAAACAAAAATTTAATTTAAACAAAAAACAAAAATAAATTATAAATTAAAAAAAAAAATTAAATAAAATTTAACAATCAAGTAAACCAAACAAAATACAACAATCTTAATAGTTTACGATTTTGTCTTTGAAAACAAAAAATAAATTATAAAAACGTAATTTTTGTAATATGGGTTCAAAGGGTTCTGATTTGTTTTTTTTTTTTTTAATTTTTGGATTAACAATAATATAAATTCTAAAATAAAATCTATATTTTTTGGTTTGTTAAGTAAAATTATAATATAAACGAAACGACTACTAAAATTTATTAATTAATTATTTGTTTTAATAAATTGGGACAAACTGAAACAAATTAAATCATAAAATTTAACAAAAAAAAATAACAAAACATGATTTTTATTTATTACATTTTTAAAAATATAAAATTTGATTTTTTTTTTATAAAATCGCTGAAAATTAATTAATTTATTTATTAAATTATTTAATACCAATTTTGAGTTATTAAAAATATAATTGTGCAAAAAATCAAATTTTTTTTAAATTTATAGTGCAATTAATAATCAACGCAACAACAATTGTTTTTTAAAATTAATTAATTAAAAAAAAACAATCATCGTGCTAGTCTACTATAAATATTTTATTTTATTTATAATATGTATTATTTGAATAAAAATCATGCTTTTATATTGTTTAAAAACGCAAACGCAAAAATTAAAGCCACAACACAAATTTTAGGACCTAAAACAAATATAATTAATTCATAATTCGTTTTTTTTTTAAATATTATGTTTTTTGAATTAGAAAAAAAATTATTTTAAACTAAAACAAAAATAATAAACTTAAATTTCGGTAGCCTGTTTTTTTGTATAAAATATAATAATAATTTTTTTTCTAATTTATAATTAATGACGGACAAATAATGATTATTGTATTATGTATATTAAATATATATATTTTTACTGGCTACCACAGATAATTAAATTATTATTTTTAAATCATTAAAATTAGGAACAAAAACGTAAAATAATTTTAATGATTTCATATTTTATATAACGAAAAATCGCTACTTACAGGGTAGCATCCCTTATTATTTTTATTTTTTTAAATATATTGTTATATAAATTAAAGATGGTATATCGAAAATTAAACCAAAAGAAATAAAATAAATTAAATTAAATAAATTAAAATGTGCATATTGAAAATAAAAATTATTATATATATTTAAAATGCATGCCAAATTATAATATCTAATGTTGAACTGCATGCATATTTATTTTTAATAAATTTAATTAAAAGTAAAATTAAATTAAATATATTCATTCCAACAAAAAATAAAATAAAATAATTTATTTAACTTTTTTTTATTATATAATTAAAAGGATTAATAGTGAAAGGATTTTTAAAAATTAAAAAAAATTAACAAAAGTAAAAACAAAATAAATTAATATTTTTTAAAATTATTTATTATTTTACCGCCTTTACTTTTATTTTATTTTATTTTCGTTGAATGTTGAAACGACGCTCAAAAATAGGTTGATCGTTTCTTTTTATTTAATTAATTGCCCCAAACACGTCACGAAAATGTCACTTATGTGTATTTCCTTATTTAAAATAATTTATATAAAAAAAATTTTTATACAAAAAAAAATTATAAATACAATTTTCCACAAAACAAAAACATTTTCTTGTTAATTAAAATACAAAATTTAAAATATTTTTTATCCGGTTTAATTTTGTTGGAAATTTGTATTTTTTTTCAACTTCAAAAATCAAATTTAATTAATTTTATTAGAAAACAACAAAACAAAAAAATCCATTTATAATCCGCTCTGCGTAAAATTTTCCTAAAAAATTATTAAAATTTTGTTTAAAAAATATGTGGTCCACAAAAATTTATATCACCACCTGTGTGTATAGTAGGTATTGTCGATTAAATTCAAAATTTTCAAAATAAATTAAAAACAAAATTTGGTCGCCATCTTGTTCATGTAAATTAATTAATAATTAAAAAAATAAATAAATATAAAATTAAGGTATTCAGTGCTGTTAAATAATAAATTGTACTAAAATAAATTAAAAAGTATAAAATATATTTAATATAATACTGTGCCCTTAATTAATTAATTAAAATTAAAATTACTTATATTTGTTAATAATTAGTAATATTTTTCTTTTTTTATTTTATGCAACTGAAAAACAAAATTGTGCTGAAAGGAAAATAAGCAGCCTATCGAAGAAAACTTATATGTAATAAATAAATTTAAATTTTACTAATAAAAATCGTTAGTTAGTTATTTTTATTAGTAAAATTTATTTTTTTTTAGTTAAGAGTTAAAAAATTTCTGCGGCAGCCATTTATGGATTACTTAATTATTTTTTTATTAAATATTTATTTTTGTATATTCGTTGCCAAAACCTAAAAAATTTTCTTCTTTCGTACAATCTCTCTCAAAAATAAAATTAAATTAATAATTTTAAATTATAAATGATAAACAATAAACTAAATAAACTTAATAAAAATAAAAGATTTTGTTAAATAAATTTACAAAAAATAAAACAAACGGAATATCGAAACTTACGTCTAATGGCTTTTTTAAGACAATCCATCCGGATTCGGGCTGAATTTCAAAATATTCTAAATCGTTCGGATTGTATGGAGCCGATAGACTATAAACAATAGCACCGTTATTATCGGCATCTTCGTCGGAAGCCGAGACACGTAGTATATTGGTACCAATGCTTGCATCTTGTTTAACATTTTCAACATATTTCTAAAAATATAATTACATTAAAAGTATAATTCAGAATTCGGACTGTAAATAATATATTTGTTCACCTGTCGATCAAATAGCGGTGGATTATCATTCACATCGGTTATTTCGACGGTAAACGAGCAAACACCTTCGAGACTTGGTTCGCCTTGATCGGTTGCCTTTACTGTAACCGACACAAATTTACCATCATCACCTTCACGATCAAATACTTTGTTTGTCGAAACTTCGCCAGTTTCTTCATCAACCGTGAATTTAGTACCCTTTTGATTTGGTTGCTGGACAATCGAATATTTCACCTGTCCATTAACACCTTTATCTTCATCAGTTGCTTGTACTTTTATAACCGGACTTCCATTCGGTGCACCCTCCTCGACTTTTGGATAGTATGTACTACAATCTTTGAACACCGGTTTATTATCGTTCACGTCGGTGATAAAAACAACAACAACTGCGGTCGATGTATGTATCGTAGCATCTCCGTTAACACAACACGAACCATCATCCATTGCCGTTACATTTAATTCGTATTTATCACGATCTAGCGAAATTGGTTTACTATGCAATCGGATGACACCAGTAATTTCTTCGATCACAAATTGACCACTGCTTGTGCCGCCACCAACAAAACCAAATCGTACATTGTCACCATCTTTATCGGACGCCACAACCGTCGTGACGAGCGTATTTGGCCCGGCATTCTCATCGACATTCGGTGTATATACTTGTTGTGAAAATTTCGGTTCCTCGTCATTTTTATTTTTCGTATACACACGAACCGTTGCCGTTCCCGTTTTAGACGGTTCACCTTTATCTTTTGCCGTCACAACAAATTCGTAATAGGCATTATTATTATCGGCGTCGAGTTGTTTATTGTTGACAATTATGCCATTCGAATCGACAGCAAAATGATCGTCAGACACTAAATATTCAATTTCAGCATTCGCACCAGAATCCGCATCCATTGCTTTTACTTTTAGGATGCTTGTTCCGAGTGGGATATCTTCATCGACATTGTGTGCTTGATAATCGGGTAGTTCAAATTTCGGTGCATTATCATTGACATCGGTTACACGAATCGTTAGCTAAAAAGTAGATAGAATGTTAATTAGTCGTTCTTCATTTAGGAGTATGCGTGTCGTTTGTCGGACTGTCTGCTAAGTACGGTCAAAAAAATGAATCACAAATGTCTGGAATGGCATTGTTGTGGGCCATTGAAATACAAAATCAAAACCTTAACAAACATTTGAAATACACTTTGAATAGAACCCGGCTATACTTTACAGACGTTCAGCGTCATCAGTAAATTATCTGGTAAGTAGATTTATAGTCTTTGTCGTGATCTCACCTCGACAGAAGTTGAAAATCCACCACTATCCTCTGTGGCCGTAACAACTAAAGAATAAACATGTGGCTGGCGTAAATCCTCAAAATCTAATTCTTTAGCTAGTTTAACAATTCCCGAGGTTGGTCCAATATTAAATGTTCCAGCACCTTGTCCTTGAGCTTTTAGCGTATATCGAATCTCACGATCAGCAAACGACTTAGCTTTCACCGAAATGATGCTAAAAAAAATAATAACAATCGATATTAATATGTTGGAAACTAGAAGCAAAGCGAAGTTAGTTTACGTACTCAGAATCTTTCTTTTGATTTTCTGGAATTTCCGCCTCATAACTGGGCATATAGAATTGTGGTGCTCGTTTTCCACCAACAATCGATAGCCGTTCTTCGGGTGTACTCTGAAACCGTCGATCGTCCACCTTGCCATTCTGATCTTCGGCCTTAACATACAGCACATATTCCATATCGAGCTGGAAAGGGTCTGTGCCCCGAGTTCGTACAACACCAGACCGTTCATCAACTTCAAATCTATAAATAATTAAAATCATATTTAAGTAAATATGTGTAAGCATATTCTGTTGATAATATATTCACCGTCCCCCTGTACGATCCCGCACAATGAAGTAATGAATATTATGGTCTGTATCGGGATCACGAGCTTGTAATGTAAAAACCGGTGTATTTGGTGGCGCATTCAATTGAACAACGGCTTGCATCGGTAATGGTCGATTAATGAAATAGGGTGGCTCATCGTTTATATCTTTAACGTGAATGATTACTCGTTGATTATCCGTGTATTTAAGACCTGAAATTAAATTAAGAAAACCAATTTTAATAAATTAGTACATACATCATTTTTGTTAAAATTAACGACATCTTACAGTATAAGCAAAAACTACTATTTTAGTACAGCCTAGCCCAGACACAAACCTAACTGTTATAAAATCGATATTATTCTCGAACTGTTCGAATTTTATCACAAGTCAAATTCGTCGAGTCAGAAATTTTTCTTTTATGCTTTCCTTTTGGCTAATCTTAAGATGATTTTATTTTTCCACTTCAATAAATTTTTATTTTTCAATCATATTTGTACAGATTGCGGATGTAAGATGAAAGTTTGCTCACATAAAATTCAGTCTTAACAGTGAGTTAAATTTTATGGTTCTGGGTTGCTCAAATATTTAAAGGGATGATTTATATCAGTTTGGGTTAAGCTATTAACTGGTATATTGATTTAGTTGCGGACAAAGATTGTTTAATTTGTATGTGATTGTCAAGCTTATGTTATCGAGCCTCATTTGTGTTTTATTTTCCCAGCTATGGGTTAAACCATCGGATCACTACACTTTAAACAAATTTTAAAGGTCTTGGAATCCTATAAGTTAGAAATATTTTTCGGTCTTTATTGAAGGATATGCTCCTATTATAAATTCTGTGTGGGTATAAAGCCTACACAGGTAATTCATTTTACTTTAATATCCTTTACAACCCTAAATGAGTGTTGACTAATGTACTGTTATAAATTTAAGATAAACATTTAGTGTGGGATCCATATGTAAATACCAAGTTAATTGAAAATTATTCGGAGAGATAAAGGGAAGTAAAAAATCATGTCAAAGTGTTGAAAATAAATATTGGATTACCTGCCAGCGAAATTCACATAGACACATACTTGTGACACATATGCAATAAGTTCTGAAAATAGAGCACAATTGGGCCTGTATCGTCACCTAAGACATTTAATTTAGAGACATAGTTTCGTATACATCTGTACTTAATCTTGGGGAGCTATCTGCCAGATTTATATTTTAAAGATCAACAGGCGACAAAACAAGACTTGCTAACCTAACCTCTACGACATGATTGCGTAGCTTAGCTGGGTCCATAATATCAAATGATCAGTATTATATTGTTATAATAATGCCAACAAGTAACTATAGACCCGAAACTGTGACATTTCTTATCAGAAATCCTAAATTTATCTATTTTTCAAGAATACTTTCATTAAAGATTGCATTGCAAGCCCGGACGTCTTTGGCATAGACAATTGCCAAAGTAGTGCGGGTTTCCGATGGACTCAGTTATTTTCTCAATACATGTGAAGGTTTTTCTCAATACAATAACATATTGAAAGTAGAACACTTCAAAATAATTACGGATTTGATTCTAGATACGTTAGTTCCTAGATCGGTGATAACAATGAATACTTTTAAAATTCCATGTTGAAGTACAGATCTCATTGGCCGAACCATCTTCCTTTTTAGTACTATAGGGTGTCCTAGAGCAATGCAATTTGCAGATGGCCTACGTAAACTGGATCTATAGACTGACGTCTTGACTTCGGTGTAAGATAGGGTGTTAAAAAGGAAAATACGACAGAGTAAGTATAGTAATAGTAGAGACAGAAATAATGTACTCGCTGTCCTTTAAACTCATATCCACGATATCAGAAATATGTATTAAATTCTTGATACATGATACAAACACAGACATTGATACAACGGCTACAGTGCAACGGAAATGGTACGTTTAATGAAGATTGGACACAATGAAACCACCTTCCATTTTCAGGCTATAATTTCATTCTATCACACCAATATGGTCAAAACGATAGGTCAAAGAATTGAATTAATAAAATAAACTTGAAGTCAACGAATTTTTTATCTTTCAAGGGCCTTGATAAAATCCTCGTATAGAATGAATCTCCAATTAACATATCTGCAGACTGTTTTCGAATGTGTATGTGTTCTATTACAACCTGTGACACATATCAAATGCATAGTATAGATCGGAAAAAGGTTCACCTAATGTGTCGAGTACCATCCGATGTTAGTACACAAATTTACAATTCTCATCCCGAAAGGTATTTGGCTGAGGTTTTCCAATCCGGTAAGTTTTTTAAAGTTACCAGGCTAATTGCACTCATAATGATCAGTTTTACTAGTAATTGCACCCTATATAGTCTTCCACCTTCAAGATTTTTCTGTCTACTAATTCGTTTAGCTGTTCTCTTAGTAAGAATAATAATAAATCGATACACATCATCAAACCAATCATTTTGGTTGTGTTTCTTCGTTAACCTTATCATGACAGATAAAGCGCCATGTATACGAGGACGGAGTAAGAAGTCGTAAAATTGCAAGAGGGTACAAAATCGCAAATTCTACATTTCATGTGTTAAGATCAAATTAAAATTTTCAGACAGTTCAGTTTTGGATCAAAAACGCGCAAGTGTGACAACTTCAGAAGCAAGTTTGGCTATATTAATAATTCAAGCGAAATAAAAAAGGAATTTTTGCGTCATTTCATAATTGTGGATGAAACAAGGATTCATCACTGTATACACCGAAATCCAAGGAACAGTCTAAACAGTAGATTTCTACTGGCAAATCTGCGCCAAAAAGGGCTAAGTCTGCATTATTGGCCAACAAGATCATGGCCACTGTTTTTTGGTATGGACAAAGCATAATATATACATCGATACCTTCAAAAAGGTAGAACAGTCAACGGCTCACATTACTGCAACTTATTGAACCGTTTCAACGACATTTTCACATGTGTACAGTTGCCATGGCCGAAATCATAAAATTTCGTTTCAAATTGCATATTCTACAGACTTAGCTTCCTGCGACTATACCCTGTTTCCGAACTTAAGGAAATGGTTTGACAGAAAGCGATTCGACTCTAATGAGAAGATCATCGATGCAACAAACGCCTATTTGGTCAATATGGCATTGGTATGTTTTACGTTAATGTTTCTGTACAATATTACAACTAATCTCAGTGAATATCTAGTAAATGTTCTGAATTTTCAAGCGGTGTAGCATCTTATGGAATGAGAAAAATCGGTTCGTCCCAGTTCGTCCAGTCCTTTGATTTCAGTAGTTCAGGGAACCACTAATTCTAAAGACTTTGTTCTTTTTATGCGCTTTGGTCCATTGATGTGATCCAGTAGGTTCCGCAGCTCCTTGAAGTCATGCTGCTGCAGTCGCAGTACATGACTCCTTTTCTCTGCAAATTTAAATATTTCATCGATGGAGGTTGTCATTTCCAATTTACCATGGATCAATCACAATGCTACGTAGTACTTTGTTTTGAAATGTTTGTATGATCTTAACTGTAGTTTTTTTTGCACAGCCCCAAAGTTGAATGCCGTATATCCAGATAGGTTTAAGGATTTGTTTACCTTTTCCTCCTCCAGCGACCCTTCAGTCGTATCAATGATTCTATGAACCTGTTCTTTTGTTGAGTGGCCTTCTCGAAACCCAAATTAATGTGGTCTCTTGAGAAGCAATTTTTTGAAAATTTTTGATGCGGTTGTTAATAAAAAGATTGGCCTGTATGATGTTTTGTCGAATAACGGTTTATTAGGCTTAGGAATCATTATGATTTAAAGACAGCATTGATTATGTGTTGTAGTTTCCGTAGTGCTATTTCTGGTAGTGCTTTGAATATTTTTAAGTCGTATCCAGGAGCCTTTTATCTTTCAAATTTTTTACTTCTTGTTTGATTTCTTTCACAGTGACTGGTAGAACAAGTACCTCGTCTATTTTGGTTACCGGTGGTAAATAGTCATTCTCTGCCTGCCCAGTTGGTGGTTTAAAGGTAATTTCTAGGTGTTCGGCAAACAGAGCAGCTTTTTGCTTATCGCTGCGAGTCCAGGTTTTATCAACCATTTTTATGGGTGCCACTTGCAGTCTAGGTCTTTTCAGACCTTTAATGGCCTTCCACAACGAATAGTCCGTGTCAGGTTTACCTGTCAGATTACTAAAAAAGCTAGCTACTGACTCATTCTAAATCTCTTTTATAAGCAGTTTAAGTTTGTTGCACAAATTGCTTAGAATTGATTTATCTTCAGATGTTTTAGCACCAAGTTTTGCGAGCTCATCTTATTTCGTTAACTAAGCCTCTCACTTTAACTGGGTAGCTCTTATTTTTCTGTAATATACCATGCTGGATGGAGGTACTATCCCATGCCGCTTTCTGTATACTTTCAATGAGATTTTTCAGCTCTTCTTCTATCATATAAGTGTTCGAGATTGGCACCTGTAGATTGACGCTTTTTTCGACTAGCTGTCGAAAGTATTCCGTTTGTTTTGTTATTTGTTAGTCTTGGAGGGCTTGCTTTCCTTATTGCTGCGGAACTTATTGTCATTAAGACTGGAGAATGATCCGATGATAGTCCTTCTTCATTTTCGACTACTAAGTAATTCTCGGATATATAGAAGTCTGGAAGGTCAGGAATTTTATTTACATCCGTAGGCCAGAAGGTTGGCTTTCTACTGGAGAGGAACTCACTTTTGAATGTTATAACTGCTTCAAATAACTCTCTTCCTTTGGGAGTCGCCTCCAATAATGAAATGGTTACCAATCGATTTAAAAAGTTTGATGTAGTCTTCCTTTTTGGGTTATATCTGAGTGGACAGTAGATTGCTTGATGTTTAATATTTTCCTTGATGAAGCAATCTTCATTCTTCCGCCGCTTGCTCTTTCTGCTGGGTGAAGAGCTTGGTAGCAGTGGTATACACGAATTTTGAAATACGATGTTCTATAGTAGAGTGATTTCTAATTCTGAAATGCGTTGCACAAGGCCATTTGCATTCCGGGTAGCAATTCTTAAATAGTGTGTCATTGTTTTTTTTTGTTTAATTTGTATGGATTAGAATTAACGTAGTCAATAACGTCTTCAGTTTTACCTGTCGCTTCTATAATTTTTTACATGTATTTTCCAATGTTCCTTGTCTTTGTTCTTGTTGTTTTGCTAGCTCACTCATAGATTCTAGTCTTGATCTTGCGCCAATCTTTGGAAATGACTTATTATTTTGAAACATGTGATAAGGCCACCAAACACATAGTGTTCGGGTACACACGCGAGGGTTCAGTGCTATGTTGACTGTATCTGATATTGCTTACTTCCAACAAGATCGGGGCACTTAGAATTACTATACTATAATATTTGCCGATAACAGTTTTTGTAAAACTAAATATAGTTTCTCATATTGTACGAGTTATTCAATTGAATTTAAAAATGTAAATTTAAGGGTTCAAATGTATGTATAAGTTACATAATATTGTATTTTACCTTATACACGATCAAATTTTCCACCCCATTCTACCACCCCCACTCCACATCCTTACAATAATACACTATACATATACATCAAATGGAAATATATTCAAATAATATAAATTGATTCCCACTTTTATGAAATTAAAAAAAAGTCTAGAATAACTAAAATCCCATAGAATCCAATAAAAAACTCAACTTCAAACTTTAATTTATTTTCAATTTTTTTTTATGTACGAAGTAGAATATGAAAAACGAATTTTCCTATTTTTTTAGCTTGATTTGTTTTTCATTTTATTTCTATATCGTCTGTTTACGTATATAAGTATGGCAGACAACGCAGGCAAATCCAGAAGACGAATTTATCATGCAACAAATATTTTTCGAGATAGTTCTCCATCTTAAGGAGGGATATGGAAAATAGTTTAAAGTATGCACTCAAGAATATAATTTTGATTTTGAAAATTTATTTTAGTTTTCATTGAGATAGTTCTAGGAAATTGTATTTTCCTCTTCTCTCTCATTTCCAATAATTTTTATTACGAAACGAATTTTCCATACCTTGGTTTGAACGAGTTTGAAGAGGTGCGCAATTGATAGAAATATAGTTTTCAAATGTTTCACATATTTTTTATAAAAGCTTTGGGTATATTAGACTAATGGATTAAAATTACATACATAATTCAATTAGTGTGTCTATATGTGTATAGGTATACGTATACGTCTAACTAAATCCATTAACCCGATTAATAAATAGGTTAAAAAAGCTCGCGTGATTTTAAATTTAAAGATTTCAATTTAATTTTATATATAAATCACATAAACGAGTATCGAGCTTTTATATACTTATATTTTATACAACGAAACGATTTCTATACAATGGTCAAATATTTTTATATTATATTAAAATTAAAAGCTTCCATCATAAAAATAACATTATGTAACCGGTTTATATACGAGTTTTAATGCCATATGTCGTGAAAATCTCAACACTCCGTCCTCATAAAAGGCCATTCCTTCCTCAACAGTATATACGCAAATCCATTAATAACATTTTAATCACCTCTAAACTATATACGAACCACGCCGGCCACCACCCTCGAATATTAATTGACGCCCCTAAAAGAGTTCTATTTTTATAAAAAAATAATTTTGGGTGTTGATGCTGAACATTAAAAAATAATTAGATAATTTTTAGGTTAATTAATAAAATGATTAAAGTTTATTTAACCAAAATTATAATTACATCGGCAAGTTTTATTAGGTGGCAGCGATGAATAACACACGATACCGCAACAAGAATATTTATTGTTATTCCAATTCAACTTAATCAATCACTTTAATGTTGTGACGTGATGTTTATAAGCCGGTGTGTGCGATGGAAAATATTACATCATAAAAACTACCCCATCAACGACCGATAGTTCATAAATTATAAGTTTAAACTTATTTGTTTAAATCCGATAATTCTGTGTTCAAAAAGTACCACCATGTATCACCTTATATCTATGATAAATAATCTGAAGCTTTTGAGGTACAATGAAGCTTTTTAATAAAACGTTTACCAATTCATATATTCTGGTGATTCAAAAAACAAATATTGGTGTATATCAATATAGAAATCTTCATAATTTTATTTTCTTTCTTAATTTTGGTCAACGGCGAGAATCGAACTCGAGACCACGGTGAGAAACTCTCTAAACCATTAAGCTACAGTCGGTGTATAATAGCTAACACCCAAGTGAAATATTCCCTTACTCACGAAAATAGGTGTGAGTGTTGATGATGATGCTTATTGTACGAACTAAAAAAATTATTGCCAAATGATCAATCCCAGGTCATAAATATAGAACGTGGCTCCTTTGAAGGTCTACTGTTAGTGTTAGCAATGTACTTTGGGGATATTTTCAGAAGCTAATAAATTTAATTGTGTATGTCAGTATGAAACCTCTCAAAATTTGAATTTTAGACAACCTCTACCTGGGTTGGTCGATTAGGCAGTAAATCTTCTAGAAACCGGTATAACAAACCTTCTATTCACAGAAGTTCGCATCTAGGAATTAGCTAGTTCTGCCAGATATAGTTTAAATAAATTTTAAGGCACAGACTATTCCATTTATTGCCTAAATTACCTCAATAAGGGTTTACGTTAACGGTTCAAAGACTAAAAGATAACTACTGCATTCAGAAGTTGCTCCGTATTTTATATTATGATCCGTTTTTAGGATGGGGTCTAGTAGTTGAAAACCTACGAACAAATGTTTTTCGATCTGTTTGCGCTGCACAAGCTGTTGATTTTGTACGAGAAAGTATCCACACTATTTCATCTGTTTCTACTCATCGATGCTCTACTTAATAGGACATTTCTCGAACATCACTATGACGAAATCTAAAACTGATTTTATTGCCGAGGGGTGCGCCACAACTGCTAGAATGGAAATGTCAATAAACAGAAGTGCCAAATTTAGGATATGATGATAGTCCTAAAGTATTTCACTATACAGATAATTACACCATCTACTGCATCTTATCTTGCATCTAGGTTTACTGGGAAATTATGGCTGTTGGAGTTATCAGTCCATATTTTTGAAATTGGAAATGAGCATTGAGAAATCATTTTTGGGACGGTATACCAGAACATATATTGTAAAAATCTTAACTTCCAGTAGTTCGCTCAACAACTCAGAGCGAGAATTTTACGATGACCGAATAATTTCAAAAGCTGCTGATTTCAAGAGACCACCTAGTTTCCCAAATTTGACGATCCCCGATTTTTGGGGTTTCTTGAAAGAACGAGTTTACGTCGGCAAACCACAAGCAGAACTTAAACAAAAGCAGAATATTCACAATAGAAGTGCCAATATGCAGCCAGAAATGTGCATTTCAAAGTTGATCCATCCAGTATATATTTCGCCAGTAAGTGTTGTGGTGCAACGAGTTTCTGAATAGCAATTTTAACTATCTGCTTTGTTTACAAATGGGTGTTAATTGTTGTTATGATTGTGACCAGAAGCTGTTCATTTTGTTCACTTGCTCTGTTGAGTGATTTTTTCTAGTTAATACGACTTTTAGAGTCCTAAAATTAGTTCTTTATCGGTCCATAAATAGAAAACAGTTGTTAATAGATGAGCTTCTAAATAAATGTGGATTTTTGTGGTATACAGGAAACCAACTCAGTTGCTGCTCATATCAATAGTTCTAACTATCATTGGTGTATAAGTCAAATGGTGGAGTTAGAAATGTTGTTAGGAACCCTCTGGTAGAAGGTAAGTATAATTATTTTCCTCCTTCCCTTAATTTGTAGGCAACATAATACCTTCATGCATTGCCATCAATTCAGAATTTATTATTCAGATGCCTTCATCGCACCGACAAGATTTTCCAACTTTCGTTCTTTTAACAAACAACACTCACTCTATTATCATTTACACTAGACATCTGTATAGACGATTTCATAATCTCTAGTTTGACTTTTCACTCTCTTAAATATTCGTTTAATGTACAGTGTTTCCGATGTTCAAAATAACATCAATGTATTCAGATATTACACTAGTCATTCATTACAATATGATCGAACTGAGAAAATTCTACGCATTTGTACCGAGGTTAGTTTGATAGTTTGAGTGCTCAAAGGAACAGAAACCGAAATCTCTGCAAAATTACAAGCAATCATATGGGCCAGGCTTCAGAACAACTACGCAATGAAAAACAAATTCCTAAGTGCCAGACGATGGAAAAGACTATCAGTTGTGAGGATGCACTGAAATATAGCGGAGATACTGACAATCGAACCAGATTTGCAATACAGATGAAAATACAGATTACAGCCTGCAGAACACAGAGACGTCAAGAAAGTTCTGACTACAATGAGCAACGTTCTATTGAAAAAGGATGAAGAAATCACCGAAAAATTTACCGCTTGCTAAGCAGACCGAAATCCAGGAGATGATGACAAAAATCAAAGATCCTTTTTTACGAATTAGTGTTTTGTTGAATTTGTCTATTTCTTGCAGTCTTCCCAATTTTGATTTTGCCATATGATTATTCAATTCATTATGTCGCAATGTTTCAATTTATTACTTAAAAACCTCTTAGATAATCCATATTTTTTTTGCTATTTACGAGTTAACACAACTCACAATCTGTTCAAAAAAATTTGCTGTATCATCTACCTTTCTATACAGGTGTACGATGATTGTATTTTTCAACTACGAGTGAAAACATGCTTATTTATGCCCATTAGTGTTTTCTCAATCTTCGATATTGTTAGTACATCTTCGTGTTCGTCGTGTGCCACATTCTATATTCTCGCCATTTCATCTGGATATTTCTGTTCGAGTCGAATTAATAAATGATTAGTTGCTCGATGTCGATGATAATGTCAGTACACTCTTATGAATTCAAGCCAAAGTTTTAAATTTTATTATTTGTCTGCGACCTGCATAATAATGTGAACGAAACGTACACACATATAAATGCAAATAAATTGAAATTTCAATAAAAAAATTAATCCATGAAAAGCTTTAATTCGCAATCTATCGTTAAGCAAAGAATCAACACGGGATAACCATTATATATCAGAGAGTGAATACGTTTTCCTTTTTTTAATTTGATGAAATCGTGAGAAGTCCATGAGATATTTTTATTTCAATCATCAAATTTAATCTGGCCGGATTAAAGTTAATACCATTGGTTTTTATATGTATGTATGTACCATATGTATACATATGAAGAAGGATAAAAAGATAGACAGTAATTCGAGTTGAGAGAGGGCATTGATTTTATCGAGTTCACAAACCACATATATGTTCAGCTTCAATATAAGACTATGTATAGAAATAACAAGGGTTTTCCAATAAGAGGTTTCATTTTGATATTTAACAAAACCAAGTAAAATCAATGAAATGTTATTTCATTGTAAGGACGAATGTATGTCATTAACATTTTAAAACGCTATCAACGATATGACAACGGTGGGCAATGGAAACTTTTCTTGCAAAATTGATGTATGTGAAGTTGGCCCAAAACTCAACCCAAAAAACTACTATGGCAACACTTAAACTAACATTACTATCATATTTGAGTGTCAGCCAAAACTAAGTCACGATATATTATTGATGTCAGCCCAACAAAATTGTATCACGGCATAGTAAAAATTTACAGTCAAACATAATAGTCTCGACCCAAATTAGTTAAAAAGTAAACATCGTTCAAAAGCATCGATTTCGCTATGATTTGTTGATAGTTCTGGTTTTAATCACCACCAGTGATCTTATAGTCATTATGGCCCATAGATAGCTATTCGGAAAATGTTCACTTCATTTCAATGTATGTGAATATTTTCAGTTTTGGTCATCGGTCTCGCTATGCATAGTGAACTTTAAAAGCCTTAAAATCTGCAAAATTATGCCAACTACGGTGTAATCTTCAACACAACGAGCTACAGCAGCAATATTCTCAGTTGTTCTTGAGCGAAGCACTCGATTTCGATTCTTCACATCTCTAACTTATCCCAACAGCTCAAATTTTGCCATCAGTTTCACTGTTGCCGGTGAAAAGTTTCACTATAGTTGCAGTAGTAAATATTAATCATTTCAATGCGTTGTTGAAGTGACGTTTATAAAGTTAGCCCATGATTTCTTCCCAGAAAAATGCAATGGTAACACTTATAAGGATAAGTTAGTTATCGCGACAGTTATAGTTTCATTGTCATCCCACGATTTTCCTATCATCCCAAAATTTGTATTTATAAGAATGTATATACCAAAGTAAATACCAAGATAGTAAATTTTTTAACTGTCACGACAATTTTTTACTGATTTTTTATGTCATGAATCCATCAGATATTACCTATGTTAGGACATGAATTCATCAGAGAACTTTTTTTTAGCGGTTTTTACAGGCCATTATTGGCCCGTACCGTGTCAACAATCTGGCTTCATCGGTTTCGATCACGAGCCAGCTCTTCATATTGTTGCAAGCAACCAGAAGATGCCAGATCGCTCTCTACGCCGTGGAGCCATCGTCATCGACAGCGAACTCTTCGCCTACCGAAAGGCGGTTCTTCCTTAAAGGTTTGCTGTATCATTCGATTCGGATCAGCACGCAGAACGTGTCCGAGCCAGCGTGCTCGCTGTCCTTTGATTTCATGCACGATTTCAGGAATTTTCAGGTATGTGCCATCGACGTCGCGTTTTGGGCCATATATCACACGCATGATTCTTCTCTCGAATGTTAGAAGCCATCTTTCGTACTCATCCGTGAAGGTCCAACTCTCACATCCATATATGACAACGGGTCTGATCAATATTCTGTACAGTTTAAGCTTATTATTTCTGCTTACTGCAGAAATAATAACTCTACATTATTTAACTCAAACAATATATGCTAAGTCATTATAGCACCGGGCGAACTAAATTCAATCGATTTTTGGTTCCCCTTTAAAAACAGGTAAAATACATATAGCTGGTATTGTCAGATAGCCGGCGATATAGAATGAGCCACACTCGAAAATTCGTGAGGATGGTGATTATTAAGTGTTGACAATTGATGACAAGTTTTAACTGATTTTTTAACACTTTTAATTTGTGATAAAGAGATGACACTTTATATTCACCATCAATTTTCGAATGAGAGTCCTTTGAAATTCAAATGATATCTATTTATTGTGGTATCTTTTTACCATTTTTTAAATTATTATTAATATTGGTTGGTTTGTATCGGGCTCCATCATGTAAGGGTTTTTCTTATTTACTTTATCGACGATATTCTTGAACTAACAACAATTATTTACTGGGATGATAGTAAAAACTGTCGTGATAGTTAAAATATTTACTATCTTGGTAATAAATTATTATTCTGATACAAAATCTTGTGTCGATAGTAGTTTCCTGGGATGAGTGTTACCAATGCATTTTTCTGGGATGAAATCATGGGCTAACTTTATACGTGCTGAAGTATGCATCGAACCATATCTAGCAATGGCGTAGTTTTTACTAGTCATATATCAAAAGATGACACCTTCAAAACAGCAGTCCAATCAAAATGAAACCTCTCATTGGAAAACCCTTTATATATATACCGATTAGATGTAAACGCAATTTATTAAAATCGAATCGAAATCAAAATTCCGCTCCTATAATGCCAAACAATTCAATACACAAATCATATATACACTGGCATATACAACATAACCACACCCACGTTAGCTCAAGTGTTCTAATACTAATAATACACAAAATATAACACATTTGAATATTTTATTTGTTGGTTTTCATGTTTTTGCTATGTTCACCTCGACATTGTTAAAAAACCGATTCGGTAATTTAATCAAATGAAATGGAAAAATCTATTGTGGCCGCAGCATACTCGTATACATATATTTGTACATTTTCGGAATATCATAAAATTTATGTGGAAATAGAAAATAAATGATTACCTGGGAATATGGGAGTGAAAACGAATGATTTGACATAAAACATGCAAAGTTTTGTGTGTTTATATGTGTACGAAAACTTTTAAAATGTTTAACTTATTGCGAGAGATTATTCGAAGATTTTCCTTTCCCATGTACAGTAAGCGAACTGAGGATAAGTTGTATTTCGTTTGACTAAAATCTAGGTCACCTTACATATAAGATAGTATACGTTTATTTTTTGAGATAATATCGTAATTAACGTCATCGTATACCTGTGCACAAATAGTGCATGAACGTTTAGTACACAACAGAGAGAAAATAATTTCCGGACATTAAATAAACTTTAACAATTAAATTAAAATTTTACAAAAAAAAATAAAAATAAAAAGCTTAAAAATGCAATTAAATAGTAATAAAATATTTATAGCAACAATGATAAATAAACGACTACTCGTATATAGATCGGAAGGGGTGATATGTGCTTTCACCCTTTTCTTATACATATATATTATTTCCACTTTGTACTGTTATATTGTTTGCACAAAAAACTTTCGTCTTGTAAATTTTTAAATGCATTTATTCTTTATTTGCTATTTATTTCTTTTATCTTTTCAAAACACTGAAAACTACTGTTTGGACGACGACGACAACGACGAAAATCCTTAAAGCTTTTATATTAAATTTTCCAATTTCTGATGCTCCATTATATACTCGTATACATATATCCAAAATACATGAAAATAGAAAAGTCATGATTATAAGATAACTTTACTATATTCTCGAATGCGGTGTGTGCGGTTCTTGGTTGTGACCTACATTGTTTTGTATTTTGTCTGTTAAAATACATTTTTTATGTATTTAGTTCGAATACCAGAAGCTATTTTCATTGTAAATTAGATGTACGGTAAACAAAAATTTTCCAGACTTTGTTTGTATATGTGGTATTGATTATGTATTAATTATTCAAGACAAAATGATATGCAGACAGAGTAATGTTTGTCTGTATTTCGTATTCAAAACGTTAAGACTCAGATTTACTCGCTTAATTGTTCAAACGAGTACTAAAAATGGTATCACAATTAAAACATGTACTAGTTCGTAAACATAATAAAGCTCTTACTTTTATGTTGCTCTAAAAAGTATATTTTATCGTTTCGTTGATAGTTGAACGATATAAAGTTGTTCGTTTAGTACCGAGTATATATAGAATGTATGGTAATAATAAAAGCAATTTTAAAACTTAAAGCTCATCTCATTTAAGTTTTGCTATTTAGTTGCAGATGGTTATGTAATCGTGAGACTTTTTTTACGGCATGTATATAAAATTTGGTTTATAGTTGCCTCATAAAACATTCATTCATAAAAACTACATTTTATTGGTAGAAATGCATTATATATCGAAATATATTAAATATTGATATGTAAATAGAAATATATAACGCACGTGGTTACAGTGGCTAGTGCTAAATTTATATCATAAAGTTTTTATTACGATAAAATAATTACCCCAGCATTCACCGGGGAAGTTGATTTTGTTCAGTAGTCACTGCTATAAATCGAATGACTTTGAAGAAAGAGGTTGTGTATAGCAGATATATACGGAAATCACTGATCATAAATCTATAAATTGGAAATTTAGATGATTCATATAGTGTCAGTATGTGTGCTAGATGAACTAATAACCCTTACTCTGTTTTAAAACTAAACCTGGCTAGCTTCTTTTGACACCAAGTTTAGATGGTTTTGGCTTGTATAATAAATGGTTGCAACAAGACAGTAATGTCGATTAATATCCAAAGTATTAGATTTATAGCTCCAAATTTTCGATCGTCAAGTGTATACAAATAACGGGTGTTTCAACAGGTGCGCTTCAACTTTTTCCGATAGGGACGGCGAACGACGCCATATTTTTTATTGTTCTTTTGTCATTTGGAAACTTCATTAGTATACATTTCATCATGGAACCCTACACACGTGAACAACGATTGCAAATCGTGCAAATTTTTCATCAAAATAATCGTTCTGTTGCTGCTACTTTAAGAGCATTACGGGCATTTTACGGTCCATTTAACAAGCCAATCCGTTCGACAATCGACCGTATAGTGACAAAATTTTAGTCTACGTTTTCGCTACATAATGTTCCGGTGCCCTCGAGAGCAAGAAGTGCTCGAAGTGCTCGAAGTGAAACATCGCAGCCGTCAAGGCTTTAGTTCAAGATGACGAGAATGTGCCGCTAACACGACGTTTGCATCAATTGGACCTTTCTGTGACATCATTGTGGCGAATTTTACGACACAACAACTAAAACCGTTTGACCATTTGAAGCGACGCCGATTCGTGAATTGGGCTCAAGAGCAAATCGAAAATGATGCAGATTTTCACCGAAAAATCATCTTCAGCGATGAGGCTCACTTTTGGCTAAATGGATTAGTCAACAAGCAAAATATGCGTTACTGGGCAGGGAGCAACCCACACGTGATTCATGAGGCACCATTGCATCCCGAAAAAGTCACTGTTTGGTGCGGATTACATGCCGGCGGCGCCATTGGGCCATATTTTTTCATCGATGATAACGATCGCCACGTTACTGTTAATAAAAAATCGATACCGCGATATGATAAAATATTTTTTTTTGGCCGTAATTGAATGGAATGGACATGGACGACATGTGGTTTCAACAGGACGGGGCCACATGCCATACAGCACACGATACAATCGCGTTATTGAAGACTATGTTCGATGAGCGTGTTATTTCGCGAAATGGGACCGTCCAGTGGCCACCGCGCTCGTGTGATTTAACACCTCTAGATTATTTTCTTTGGGGTTATGTGAAGTCATTGGTATATGCCAATAAGCAGGCGACGTTGAAAGAGCTCAGAGCCAATATTGAACGTGAAATTGCTGGAATTTCGGCCGATTTATGCGAAAGAGTGGTCGAAAATTGGGTTCACAGATTGAACTTCTTAAAACGTGCACGCGGTGCTCATTATTTTTAATGTTTTTGATTAAATATAACAATATAACAATTTTCACGTTTTGGTAAAGTAAAATTTCAGTCATCGAGATAACAATTATTTCCAAGTGCACACATCAAATATAGTACGGACCTAATGAATCCATTCATTTTTTTCAACTGACATGTCCCATAAATGATATGAACTGTCTATCGCAATCTGTTTTTAAACTCAAAGTTCTCCCAACTCTATCACCATTCCCTTTCTTACATCCTACCCTAGACCCATGCGCCCTAAGGAAGCTGAATTTGGATTCTTCGACCTTTTCACCAAAACAAAATATATAATTCACTAAACTACTAACAAAAAAGGGTCGGTCCAAAAATTCCGCACTCACTCCAATAGGGAGATGTCCATCCACATCATCAATAATACTTAGATTAGAGACCTTCCACTCAAACGATCTTACTTTATACTACATCATAATTTCCACAGGGTTCTACCAGTTTCTAACCAATAAAAAGTATCGATATTCAATAACGTTCTAAGTCAGAATGATAAATTCTGAAATATTCGTTGCTTTCCAATCGACCAACCGCTAGTAAATAAACCATTGTAAATTTAGCAAAGATAAGAACCGAACTTCTAGCGGGTACTAGCGCTTGGTGAATTGGAAAGCAACAATTGCTTAATCATTTTAAACCGGAACTTTTATATCGCCAAATAGTGCACATCATCAATTAAACAACACAAGACTTATGAATTAACGATTAAGAGAGTTTCTCATCACACCGCGGTCCCGAGATCGATTTTCGCAGTTGGCCAAAACACAGCATGCGACGGATGATATAAAAACGCGATTGTGTGTAAACACATTCGTTGGGCTGACCAACTACAATGTGTACCAATCGTTAAAATTGTTCGTAAGGTCTCAGTTGAGACGCGGTTAAGCCATAGAAAGAAAGAAAAAATTATATACTTTGATTTTTATCAGTATATGAAGATTTTTACACAGATATTAGATACTTTAGCTTTCTGTTTAGATTTAAAAAGTAGTAAGGAATACTTTGACAAACATATTCACTTTGGAGTGCTTTTGTAAAACAGTACAGTAGCTTTGAACAAAATAGTGTGCTTAAAGCAGACCATTTAGATATATTCACGGGCTGGAGTAATGCAATAAGACGTCTAATATATTTGTAATTGAAAGCATCATAAAAAAAATATTTTGAAGATTTTTTGAAGAATTGATTCATTAATGATCCGAAAACACGGCTTTCAAGGCATGAGATGCACCGAAAATAAGATATGCGGGATATTTCAGTGTCTTTTTGCGAAGACTGTTAAATGTAGAAGCTTAATACCACAAACTGATTAAGTGATCTCATTACATGGAACAAGTGCTACAGGTTGTACTGTATAATTGAGTATTTTCAAATAAAACTAAATGGTGTATCTATATATAGATAAATCAATATTCCAATGGCTATCCATTCTGAACAATACACAAAACCGAGTGTAAACAAAAGTCGTGACCTTTATATATTCCGAATAATAACTCTATGAAAGTGATCCTTACCCGTATTCAATTGGTATAGTTCATTCAAACATTCACGAAGAGTGAAACGTAACTCCATACGTTTATGGTTAAAATGAGCGAAGACTACCAATGAGAGTTTTTTCACTACAGATGATTCTTTCTAAGTATTTTGAAACATCTCGTAATACTAGCTATATAACCGAAGATAACAAGCTAACCAATCGATCAATTAGAGTAACTAACATTTCGAAATAAAAGACTTATGGTTTACCTGATAATTTGATCTTGGCCTTGGTCTTCATATAATCAAAGAATAATAATTATTCTTCGGTATAATTGAGCACTAGCATGAAGAAATCAAATTACTTGATAAAACGATATTCACGTTTAGAATGATTTTCAAATCAATTTTGTTTGCTGTTGGGACAATTTGGTGATGTGAAGCCAAAAACAACTGAAAATATTGCTGCTGTAGTCCGTAGTGTTATAGGAAACCCACGACAACGTATTTTGCATAAAGACTTACATAGGTCTCAAGGCTTTTAAAGTTCAGTAAACACAAGAGTTCGATCACCATGAACCGGTCGATCACCATGAACATCGTATCGTCGCTGATTAGGTTCTTCAATGATCCGAATTTAAGATTAATTATAGCTATGATTTTTTTATGATATTGATGTGGCGTTTATTCTCAACAAGATGGCACTATACGTACCATACAAGCCACATAACAATCGCAATTTTGCAAGAAAAGTTTCCTGACCGTGTTATTTTTTGAAGAGGTGATCACAATTGGCCACTGGCATCTTGTGATGTAACACCTTAAGAGGTTTTTCTTTGGGTCCACGTGAAAGGTCTAAGTCGATGCTCCACAATCGATTTAAGGCCTTAAAGATGGAATTCGAAAATGGTGCTGCAAGCGTAGCCGTGTCTGCCATTTAAGTTATGTATATCGTTTTTGAAAAACCCTTTACAAATGAATTTAACACGTTAAGTACTCTGTAGACATAACTATCTTTTCAAAAAATTTTAACGTTAAGCCATACGATGCAAAAACATAAATTGATTGTCACATATGTCAATCAAGAATCAATTAATATGAGCACATCGTTCTTATATTGAAAATGGCGAAAATCCAGACAAAAACCATTGTATTTATGGCAACCTAAATAAACGTACAGAGTTTAAAGTACATATATAAACAACATTACAAACAATCGAAAGTTAAGACATCTAAGTTCAATCGAGTGTCAAACTGAAAACCTTTTTTTTGTATATATCGTACCGTGTATAAAATATCTTAATTTAATTGAACTCTTAAACAAACATAAGTTTATATATGTGTACCCTCAGAATTTATATAATACAAGTTTATACATACTCGTACTCAAACAACCAATCTCCCTTCTTTAGTATTCTATTCACCAATTATATATACGTTTTAGAAAGATTTTTTTTTCTCGAATATTCTCCATTTTGATCCCCATAGTACGAATCTAAGACTTATTTTTATATTCAATCATCATACTAATATAAAAATATAATATGTATGTATGTGTACACAGTTGGAAAAATTATACGAAGAAACAACCAACACACCCAACTATATAACAAGTCACGTGGAACATAATAACACATCTTTTGGACAACAGAAGAACAAAATATTTGTGACCAAAAATTTGCGATATATACGCTACGTACACATACGAGTGTGTATACAAAACAGAAAGCTGCAGAGAAAGTTTTCTATTTTCGAAGAAAAACAAAAATTCGGAAAACTAATAATTTTTCATTTTCTATTCACGTTCCAAAAAAAAAAAAAAATAGTTTTCTTCTTTTAATTTGAAGAGAAAAATTTTCTTAAATCCTTTATAAGGCAAATAATGTAAGAAGAAATAGTTTTTTTTTCGGTTGGATGAATGGATTAAGTTTATGCTTTGTGCAAGTTTTTTTTTCGAATAAAAAATTGTTGGTTAGGTCGAATGATCTTCTTGTCTTGATATGCTTCTCAAAATACAGTTTCTTCTTAAGTATTACTATATGTGTGCTTGTTTTAGTTGTTTAGACAAACAATACAAAAAAATGGAAAATAAGACATTTTGATGAAAATATTAATTTAGATCGGATAATAGAGATATAGTGTGACATGGATGCATATTAGATATACTCTTTTATGTTAGAAACAAAACACTTTTGAATATATATATATATATATATATATATATATATATATATATATATATATATATATATATATATATATATATATATATATATATATATATATATATATATATACATAAGTGTATAGTTATACAGTTTTATTGGTATCTTATGTGTGTCCACTATCTTGTGTAAAAGACGTTTTCATTGGTAACTCAAATCATATCACGCCATCTCACTCATTTACACTTTACAGAGAAAAATCATTGCATCCCAGTGGCCGTACTCGAGGGGAGGCAGCTTAATAAATAAATTATACTACATTTCCAACAAGAAGAAATAACCGAGCCGTTTATACAAGGTACCGTAATAACCATTAATCATGATGGGGCGGAACACCAAGCGATAATATCTTACGAAATCAATATGAAATCATTTTTAATAAACTTGAACGAATATTTATTATAGGAGGTGACTACAATGTGAAACAGACTGCGTGAGGATCTCGACTCATAACACCAGGAAAAGGAAACGAATTCCAAAGTGCAATAGAAATGTCAGGTTGTGAATATCACTCATCACGTTAACCAACCTACTGGCATACAGACATCAACAAGGTTCCTGATTTGATTGACTTTTGTGTTTTGAAACGAGTAACCTCAAATTACATTGAAGTCGAAGACTTAATGACTCTGAGTACATTAGTCATAAAAAAGAAAATGAAACTTAACCTTACCAATTAATTTAGAGATTGGTAATTATTTAGAGTGAAACTGGACAACCTAATACAACAACTTGAATTACAAGCTGGATATTTTATTAACTCTATGGCTGAAACACCTTAAGAGGCTATACACCTGTATTAGATGAAAAAGGCATACAAGAGATTAACTACCTCTGAAGATTTTGTAACTAATAAAATAAAGGCGTAGGAAAAGACGCAAATCGCATAGAACCGGAAGCGTTATTGACAAGATTTTAATCAAACAAGTAATAAAGTTACCCGACTAAATAAGGAACACTAAGAAGCTTGCACTGAAAATTATTTGGTAGAACTGGATCCTGAAGCTGACAAAAATTATTCTCTTTGGGAAGCAACTAAATGTTACAAGAGGCCAATAATCCAAATGCCACCTAAACGGAACAAAAAGGGAGAATACGGATGCAACATCTGGCATCAGTATATCAACCAGACGTATACAATCAACGATTGATCCTAAACCAGTCTATAGATCTCCATCAAATATCAGAAGTGTCACCCCATTAAAAATTGTGCAAAAAATTGATATGAATTTGAATCCAAAAGTCAACTGGAATTGATGAAATTGCTGCTAGGTTGTTTAAAGTGTTATCAAAGAGAGCAGTCATTATGTAAACATATATAAATAATGCTTGCTTTCGATTTACATATGTGCCAGAGTGTTTTAAGGTTGCAGAAATAATCATGATACAAAAAAAACCAAACAAACAAGCTGAGAAAATTGCATCATACAGGCCGATCTCTTTGTTATAAACTATTTCAAAATTGTTTGAGAAGTTGTATACTTGAAACGACCAAAAACAATAAATTTTTCTAAATTTTTTGAATTTTTATTGGATGTATCAGATTTTAGACTTCTACTTATCATTTTCAACCTAAATCATAATTTGCCAGGTCGGGAGGCGATTGTACTATATTGAATAGAAGCATACTTCGATATTTGTATTTAAATTGACAAGTGAGCAGATACTAATAACTTCAGCCAGTAAAACCGTTGAGGGTCAAATTTGTCTACAAATTCCAGAGAAGCTTGCCTTTCCCTTAAGAAAATCTAAATGAATTCTAGATTAATTTAAAACAATCTTTGTGGCCAGATTCGTGTTCTTCTTATCAAAGAATCTAACGGTGAAAGTATTGGACCATGATACGAGAAGTACGATATGAAATTTCTCAGCGGAGATGTTACTGATACGTGAGGTTCAGGTAAGTGTATTTCAAAAGTGTCGCGCGTTTGTGATGCAAACTAATTTGAAATTGTCCTTGGTAGTGCCTCCTTAAATCTTATTCGATCACCAAATGTAGCTTTAAAGTTATATTTTTGAATGTAAATACCTCTTGGTATCACTGAACAAACAAAAATATCGCGTTCACGAAGGCTACTATATTCCAAATTTTATTTTAACATCATTGGCCATCGTAGTCACCATCAGAGACTAACAAGCATAGATTTGCTATAGAAAAAAGTCGGTTTGAAAAAAGGTTCGATTCGAGAATAAAACCGTTTAACCTAAGACATCAGCTCAGCATCACTTTTGAAAAGTGAATGAAGCATGTGGTTAAGACAGAGGGCGGTTATAAACCATTAATTTTCAAATAAACTTAGTTTTATAAGTTATCATTTATATATAGGGGTATCTCAAAGTTCATATGATCTCATCATTAACCTTCAGCGAGCTAAATATCACCAATTATTTAAATCACAGACTAGCGAGGAGGCTTCTTCAACATAAACATTTTCAATATACGGAATCAAATACTTAATAAAAATACTTCTAATAAACGAAACAACTTTTTATAGATTTGGTTAAGCTGGTGGATGTCAAACCTTAGAATATATTTTTGGAAAAGTTATTTTCGTTTTAGGTGAAATTATACTTAATGTCTTATATTTTGTCTTATCTGTTTCTCAAATTTTTTTACGTAGCATAGAGGATAAAAACACTAGACTGATTAAAAGTTAAACAGGAGTTTATCTAGATATTAACCTAATGTTAAATAATTCTACACGTGAAATAATAATTTTTCGACGGTTCGAAAATGGTTCGATATTGTATTAAGGCCAAATTTTCAAAACAATATCGTTAACGACAAAACTCGTATATTTTACCAACATGAATTTATTCATAGTTGACTATATGTAGGTAGGTAGGTATACATGAAGGGTGAATAAATTCAATTAGTACACGTTTATTTTCTACATACCAATCAATCATTAATCGCCGCATTTTGAATATACAAGCACTTAAATCAAAATTTGTTAATCGAAAAGCATTTATCATAAATTACTATACCAATTAAAAAAAATACTGTTCGTTTCCACAGCTTCATCATGAAGTAGTTGTTGCCTTTAAAGGTCGGCACAATAACAACAAAACATAAATTAAATTAACAAAACAATTTTAATTGCCAAAAAAAAATATCTACATATTTATTCATAAATTTTGTTGTCATTTTTAGTAACTAATAATAGTTTTTAAAAAGTTAATTTGTTTAATGTTTATAAAAAAAGAATTCACTATAAGAACATAAAAATTAGCATAATTATATTTTAATTATATGAATAAAAAACTATAAACAAATAAAATATAAAATAAGAAACTATTATAGCGACATATAGCTAGTTTCAAATAGAGCTGAAGGTATAACCAACTATATATACTATACAGTAGAGGAGTTTGGACTCGTTCGTGTGCCTTGGACATAAATAAAAATGTGTTCTTGGTAGAGTTTAACAATACTCATAATGACATTAACAAGGAAAGAGATTTATTGAATTTTTTGTTGCTTCGGTGTCTCAATAATATATATATACATACTCTTATATTAACTCAAGTCTCTACTCTTGTTTAGCTTCTGAAATTTTACTTTATACCTAAAGAAATTTATGTTTCAGTTTTTCAGTGTTATGTGAGATAGGAAGAATACCACCCATTCCGTTTTTTTTTGTTGTTTTTGGTTTCATTTTTTGGTTGGTTATTTTCAACTGAATATTTTATTTCGTTTATAAATATATGTCTACTTGTCAACTTAGTGTGTGTGTGTTCGTTGAGATCGTTGAAAATTGCAACATTTTGTTGAAAATAAAAGTCACAGACGATACACATTGATGGAAAGATATAAATTTATTATTATTTTCGTCGAATGATACGGGAATACGTATAATGGATATTATTTATACACGATGCTGGTGGTAAAATTTGCCAGTAATTGAAAACGTATAGCTTTCGTCTGTATATAATTTAGAACGATAGATAGAGCGGAAGTATTTATTATTTAACAATGATCAAGTATTTATGACGCAAGGTGTCAAATCATTACGAACAAATCACTCACTTAATAGAAACGTGCTATTTTAGCATTCTTGATTATACGAACAGAAATAGCAGTAAACAAACATTTGGGTTAGTGTACCGGAAGTACAGTCTAATCTGCCTCTTAAAAAACGAAATTCAGCATCCGTACTTATATATAGTCATTATGAGATTGAATAACAAATATGCGTATACAGGTAAATACTAAGAAACTTCAACATAACACGAGTATAAGTAGCTTGAATTATGTTGAAATAATAATGTTTTTATCAAAATCAAATTTCAAAATCATTGAATTATAAAATTGATAGGAACTTTAGACATTTACAAAATAGCAATTCGATATGAATTTAGCTAGAAATCGTTGAACTTTTAATATATAATATACTTATGTTGTTTGCTGTAAATTTTGAAATTTATCTCGAATCAGCATTATCATAATAATATTTCGACGAAATTCTCAAAACTCTTATTATTGTTAAGAAATTTCTACGAACAGAAAATTCAAGAGGATTTAATTTTCTAGCAAAAACAATACCTTAATTAAAGACAATAATTTTAATACAGTAATTAAAGTTAATAAACGGCAAAATACAAAGAAACTTCAACAAAACGAATACAACAATATTCGCAGTGCCATCTATTTTACAATGTTAAAAACATTTCGACGATCAAAATTCAATAAATTTAAAAGTGTAAATCATTTTCGTTACAATAGAGCAGTTTATCAAAAAATAACTGTCACGTAATATGAAGTTTTGACATTTCATTATTATTCCTACTGAGTGTCAAAATAATTTTTGCGTTTTTATTGATTTTGTAGATCTTAGGTAACAAATCTTATTAAAGAAAGAAACTATTCCAAAAATCAAACCTATATCAATGGACATCGTTATCTGTGCGGTGAATGTGGCAAGAGTTTGAAGCGTGTAGCTTGCTGAAAATTTGAGTTGTTCCTTGTATCTTGTAATCCACTAGGCCGGTTTCGATCTGACGATGATGACGTCATTGAATGACCGTGTGATCGAAAAGATCAAATCCATCTCATCAGGCATATGCTACCGGACTTGATGTTCTTACTGTGCGATTCGTATATATACGAATAGTCATGACGCGACAGTACTAGTGAATCACAAGAATTTAATCGAATCATCGATTTTTTTATTAATTGCGTGTGGCGTGAGCTAATTTGCGATTTATTAAGTTGCTCTGGCCGCCACAAGTTTTTCATCTTTGGGCAAACACTTTGTTCACAAACGAATCTATACCGGCTAACGAGCTTATAAATGTGTTGAATTGATATTTTGGACAGTTCCTGGTCTAAACGACATAAAATTGTTTTTTTGACATTAGTGGAAAAAAAGTGTACACAGTTAATTATATCAAAAATTCTATTCATAAAATAATATAAATTTTTTTTAAACAGGTGGTGCTTTAGTTACAATTAGAGTTGATAAGAGATGGCGCGTTAGCTACAAAAAAAAGTTTTTATACATAAAATCATTTTTTACATATATAATGTAAATTACACGTATTATAAAAAACCGTGTAAATTACGTTGTGTAATTAAGACGCTCACCTGTAACAGGGGATAGCATTTGAAAACATTAGCTAGATATTTTGACAGATATTATGAATCTAATTAAATTTGCGCTTGCCTTTATCACACTGTATAAAAGTGTCAACTCAGAGTGTTAATCGAAAAAGGGTAGACCATTATCTGACAATATCGATAACAATTGGGACAGTGTTCTTGGAAAAACAAAGAAATAATTTAAGTCTTTTAAAACAAATTATATGTAACATGATACAGCAGCTTTTACTTCAAACTACTTTTACTTCCACAATAACGATTTGAAACAAATTATTAAGAGTTAACACAATTATTACAACAATATTCTTTTGTTAGTCCATCAGGTTCACTATGGATTGTCAAAACTCAATATGGTAGTTTTGCTCTTGTGACCTATTTATGGTCTGGAGATTGTAAGCGTTTGAACTAAATTGGTGAATCGGTAGGAAATAATAGGATGCGTGGCAAGAAAAACACTTGAATGGCATTTTACCTATTTTTTTCAATAACTAAACTCAGTGCATTTAAGTTTCGAAACTTGTGGGTTGACCATTTTTAAAAAGTAAGTTGGGAATGTAATTAATTCGCCAGACAATGCCTCTTATATTTTGCCAACATTAATATTTCTAGCACTTAATATCGCTCGCTTTGGAAATACATTTTCTATTTATGCATTTCTCGTGCTGCAATGTTGCAGTAATTTATTATCCAATTTACTTAATCGAATTAATTGCTTGGACGATATTTCCACGTATAAATCGTCTTTTAGGACAACCCGTGCATGTTTTTTGTGAGTTCCGAACACTAAGTGTGTTTTGGAGGTCCAACTTCAGGATGTCACATAACACGGACAACATTGAAATGCCAGGTATTGCTATTATAGGAAAATACTAGTAGGCAAACGCTAGAAATCCTTGATAAACAGAGGCCTTATTCTTTATTCATTAATCTTTGGAACATCATCTTGGAAATGGCTACCAGTGGTTACCAGTCACTTTACTATATTTTTAGCTCTCAAGAAGAAACAAATTGTGTTTTTTGTTTGTTGGAGGTAAAGAAAGATTTGTGAAAATTAGATCCAATTAAAGACAAAAGATCCATAGATAAAATTTAACCAAGAATAGTTAAGAACTTTATTCAAAAGAATATGACAAAGAGGTTCAAGATATCGTATTAATAAAAAAATAAATCAAAGTATAGGTGATGACGTTACTTACATCTTTTTCTTTAAACCATAATACTACAGGTTCTGGTAATGTTCATATAAAGAGGTTAACAGATTTTAAACAACATCTAAAGGTTAAATAATTGTTAACAAAAACTTGCCCTATATTGTTAAAATTAGTGGCTCGCCAATAATTATATTGGGAGAGACAATCGTTTAGGCCCTGGCAATTATATAGTCCAACATTATAATTATAGCAAACTACCCCAAATAAATACAAAAACCGAATGCCTTTATCTATTTTGATAAAATTTTCAACGAGATTTTCTTTAATCTCATTATACATAATTTATTTGCCTTTGTGAGTTAATACATGGGTTACGTTAAATCATTACCAGTCATATACATGATATACCAAGAAAGATAAAATAATGACAACAGTATATGTCCTTGCTCTAGACCAAACACACGTAGAACATTTAAAATTAAATTAAATTTTTTATATAGACTAGTTTAGTATGTACATACTCGTATGTACCTCAAAATCCAACGACGTTATCTGTTTCAATTAAGGTATGATATATACATCTTTAAAACTTTAGAATATTGTAATAATTTCAAATGCAGGACAAATAATTCAGATATATTTGAAAATTTCAATCAGGCTTGATCTACTTCATAGGCTTGTTCACGCGGATTGAGAAGTCGGTTAAAATAGCAATAGAGGACGTCACAATCGCAAATTCCAGATGTCATGTGGCAATACCATCTGTCATTATTTTTTCGTTGAAAAACCATTACGCAAACCAAAACAAAGCTTGATAAATATTATCAACATCATTTAAAATTTACTAATGTGGTTTACTGATTTTCGTAAAAGCACAACTGATGCCGAATGTTCAAGACACCCAAATAAGGTAACCACACCAAAAATGGTTGACAAATCTATAATACGGTATAGAAAGACCACAGATTGAAAATTCGCGAAACTTCGTAACTGTGGATAAAACATGACTTCATCACTAACACCGCATACTAATGGACAGTCTAACCAGTGGATTTCTACTGGTAAATCTACACCGAAGAAAGCTAAGGCGGTTTTATGGGTTCGTTGCAGTTTTTTGGGATGCATTCGATTACCTTCAGAACAGGAAAACCGTCAACGGTGATTATTAATGCACCTTATTGGAAAGTTATCTTCCATCGAGACAATGCACGGGTTACGTGTGTGTAGTTGTCATGGTCTAAATCAATGAATTCCGCTTCGAATTACTTCCACATCCGCCATATTCTCCAGACTTCGCCTTTATTTGGTTTTACTGTAAAATTGTAACCACAATTCTCACTCCGCCCTCGTACGTTTATCTATCGATTTAATAATTAATAAGTTTCCTACATCGTTGTCATAATATGAGTTGTTTTTCCATAGATATACTCATCTCTCCTTTTCACTTCCTTTTGAAAACGGTTCAAAACGGTTATTCAAAATTGTATGATTGTGAGCTTTTGCGGTATATGTTTTTTAAATATTTTAGCATTCCGTGGAAAATAGTATCGACTAATCACAAGTACTCTTGCAAGATAATAATGACTAATTGTATTGGAAATTACGTAGGTTTTTATACATCCTAATTAAAATTATATCTACCCTGTATATGTTTAGTCCACTCTATAAACAAAGGAGGTATATTTTCTATTGAAAATAGACTTACGTAATAAAAATTATGTTATTGAAGCCTGAAAAGTTCACCTTTCCCAAACGACATTTCCTAATTAAAAAAAATCAGAAACAACAAATCTTCTTGTATAAATAGTGCCTAAATCAGTATTGTGACCGAAGGCAAATTATGTAAACCGCCCACATTCTTATTGGTTCGGCAAATATTGACTGTCATAACTTTAAAATACAAATATGTATATATGTTTTATATTTATCATAAATCGTGGCTAAAGACAAACACATTGTCACACCAAAAAAAACAACAAGGTAGTGATCACCTTGCTTGATATACAAAATATCAGGTTTTAAATTAATTATGGCGCGCACGGGTGGTCGGCCGACTTATTATTTATCAAATATTTTTCAACTAATTGGACAGTGATATAAACGCGTCGATAACCTTGAGACAATTACACTTGCTATATGAAACATTGACCATAATCGTTATTAATAATTATGTATAGTAAATTAATTTTAATTATTAATAAAAATAATTTAAGTCAATGTTTACGAAAATGTCGGCAGTACAAGTATCTATATTGTACGAGTATATAAGATCAGAAAGATTTTGCGACACTGATTAATCGTTAGAAACGCAGAAAAGATGGAAGTGGAATGAAAGCGAAAAATTTATTAACCCAAAGAAAAACAAGAAAACCATTATGGCATTTCTTAGAATTTCTTAAAGATTTTTATCATATAAAAGACAAAGTAAACATAGAACATAAAAAGAATTCGTATAAAATCAAAAGAAATTATTAATGTGGTGGATTGAATTTGAATAGCAAAACAAAACAAAACAAAAAAGGATTCGGATATCCTTTTTTATATTATTATAAGGATGTTGGTACTTAACAATTTATTATATATACTTTTAAGAAATGTGCCCCACCAAACGAGCTTTGTATATGTATATCTACGTCTATATACAAACGAATATTTTGTGAACTACTACTTTGCGATCAATTTATAAAAAATTCCCATAATTTATTATTATTCTTATTTTTAGTTTGTAGCAATATTAAATTATTAAATTAAAAAATAAAATATAATAAAATTCAATTAAATCTAATAAAAATAAATAAATAATTTTTTTTTATAAAGCGGTTAGTTTTGTGTCTGTAGATTTTAATGATTTATTTTGTGTTTCGTTTTATATGACTACATAATGTATCTGGGGTAAGAGCCGATGGCAACGGTTTAATATATTCTAGATTAATACTTAACTTAGATCTCAGTTAATTTTTTTGCAGAATCATTCATTAAATTCTTACCTGAAAATAGACAAGGAAAAAAAATTATCATTAATTATTTCCATTTTAATAATTAATTAATATTTGTTAAATAAAAATATCAACATAAACAAAATTGATCTAATCTTTTTGGGTTGAACCCTTTTTTTATGCCGCTGCTGTTGCTGCTTTACCTTAAATAAAAAATATTCCAGTGTATTCTATAAATTATTTTATGTTTAGCTTAGGTTATGAATTAGCATAAATTATGGTTTTTGGTGTGTCAATCGACGAAATCAGATGAACCAAACTATTTTTGTACAACAGTATATAATGTACATACATACAATACATATCGCTAATCGTTAAATAAACTTTTTTAGTTCACAACCAGCTAAGTATCGAACGGCATGCAATTTTGTAATTTGTGTATATAGGAAAAATTATACTCAAGGTGGAAATCATCGATTTGTTGTACATGAATATACGAAATATAACTGGGATTGGTATGTATATGTATGTATGTGTGTGATAAGATTGGTATTTCGGTACCAAGAATATTACAGGTTTTCATTTCAAAATAGACGAAATATTGAATTTGTCACCTAATAATTTTAACCAGCATGTGATCATACAAGGCTATAAATATATTATTGAATATATCATCATACCTAATTTGTCAAATATAATAGCCTAAATATCAAATTACAATATACCAACTGACACTGTCGCCATTGATATGCATATATACGTATATATGTGCAATATAAAAAAAAATTATAAATTAATATGTTTCTAGATAGTCTAGACTAAAAATCAACTTTAGAACTGAAACTTATGTTAAAATTTATCATATGCAAACTAAGAAAATGAAAAAGTTCGAAAAAAACGAAAATAAAATTCTCGTTATCTATGTCACATTACCCAAACTTTATTGAAAGAAGTCACTGAGAGCTAATTGGAGAAGTAACGTTATTAAACAAGGGCTATAGTTTAGTTCACATATATATTGGGACTTAATGAAGACAATTTTTAAACTATTATACTTTGATCAAATTTAGAACTCTAGTGTATATATATATATATATATATATATATATATATATATATATATATATATATATATATATATATGTGTGTATATATATATATATATATATATATATATATATATATATATATATATATATATATATATATAAATATATATATATATATATATATATATATATATATATATATATATATATATATATATAAATATATATATATATATATATATATATATATATATATATATATATATATATATATATATATATAATATTTGGGGACTATATACTATATAACGAACTAATAAAATTGATACTTTACCAAAACTGATATTTGAAGGCTTTCAGCAGAGATTAGACTTGTGTCGGTTACGAACTCTACTCCGTTGATTGATAATTATATAATCCTGGTAGTCGTTTATCAATAATGGTTGGAACATACTGAAAGCCTGAATCTCGTCATGCTTGTTAGAGTTAATTCCTGCTCTTTCAAAATATTTAGTAAAATCTCACGGTTTCTATCTATCGTTCTAAAAGTCGAACTAATTCATAAACTCTGGCTTGTCAATTATGCAAAGTTTATTTCAAGCTCTAAAATTCATTTTTATTTAAATATCAAACCATTTAGCTTAAAGAAAGGAGATATCTTTAAGATATCATATGGTATTCTAATTATTTGAAACCCTACATTTGATTGGTAAATAGGTGATGTTCAATTGTTTTAAAATCTCTAGCAAATTTTGTAATAAACACGGTTATATTTAAGCGAATCCGTGCACACTCGATCATTTCAAAATAAATTGAAGAACTCCGCGAATCGATCTTAAGATTATCCGTCATTATTTGAAGGTTCTGTTTCGTGTCTTTGCTGTAGTATGGTTGATTTTAAATATGTAGACATAAGATCGTTGACCGGAAACAGGAATATCATTGCTCCAATTTTAGCTGCCATAAGACAGACCGTCACAACTCACGAGTAACATATCATCCACATTTAAGGATAATTTGTTTTGGTAAATTTCAACCACAAATTTGACACGGTAAATAAGTATTGATAAATACCACTTCAAAAATTTTCACTGCAACGGAATAATATCGCCTACACCAATGCATAACCAATAACCAATTTGAGTGCATTTTAATCTCTATTTCGATCAACTCTATTTCAATCTTCTTGAGTAGTCTTACATACGAGATGCTTCTATAAATTGATTAAAATGTCGAAAAGATTTTTTATGAGGTATTATACAAGATTATTATATGGGATATATACTCGAACATGAGATAATTGGAAAGTATAAGAGACAGTGCAACCCTCTTTGTTGAACACACATAATGACTGGAATACTGTTATTTTATATAAGTTATTTGAAATCTCATATATTAAAATGTAGATTATAGTGTCTCTTGTTCGAGGTGTAAACTTTTCTAAATAAAATTTCACACTTTCTGGCGGCGTTAATAAGCAAAATTTATTGAACGGAAAATCCATACGAGATCAATGAAACACCCGGATGTATCTACAATGAAAAATCGCTAGATATCTGATTTCAACAAGAGACAACATTAACTGTACACCAGATTTGACCACTCAGGACTTTTTTTTGTGAGGTTATTTGAAAAGCAAAGGGTGGGCTTGTAAGTTTCACAGCATTGATGAGGTCAAGATCAAGATTCGAGCTGAAATCATCGCTATATAGCCCAAGATGGTCGAAAAGGTAATGGAAAACCCACCAGATTTTCCATCGTGATCCTTACTGACAGTTAACCGAGGCCTTTTGATGATCCGACTATGTAGCTCATTTAACAAGCTAACTTAACATAACCTGGAAGTGTCCTTATTTACTACATTCTCGATACTAGATATTGGATTTTATTTCAAAATTATAGATCACATTAAGATTAAAGAATAAATATAAGAACGGAAAATTATAAGATGGGACTTCTATCAGAACAACACATTATGAAGTTCAAAGTTTCAAAAACTTATATTTGTCAAGAGTGGTGTAATGATTGGTTGACAATCTGAGGTCCACGTGTCACTATTTAGACAGTTCATCACTAAACAATAAAAACATTTAAATATTGTTATGCCAAACAGGCTGTCACTGTCTATCATCACAATATGTTTCCACGACTATATACATAAAGTCACCAAATTTGTTATAATCCTTTAGATGATTAAGTTAATTTTTTAAATTGTTAACGAGCTTATACCATATCGCAACTGTTTTCACAGAACAAAACAGAAAAATTGTTCGAGCTTTAATAACAAAGCTTTTACGAAGTAAAAAGTGTTTAAAGTGCTATTAAATAAGCCATAGCATATATAAAGCACAGAAATAAAATAATCACCAGATATATTTACTATACTATACACCATTTTGCATTACAGAGCGCCATTTAAATATATATTCAGGACGATAAAATACCTCATTTAACGGTAAGGCAATGTTCGTTCTCCTTAATATATAATATTTTTTTTTATTTCTACAACGAAAGCAACGAATTTGTATTTAATTGCCTATAAAATATTTAAAATATAATTCCTTTACTAAATTCAAGCTTTATGAGGAATATTTTATGTTTATTTAATCCCGGATGTGAATGTAAAAAAAAATTGTATAAATGATATAATAAAAATATAATCCTAATTTTATTTTTTGCGGAATATACGTAAATAGAACTTATCCAGCCACTAAGACATGGTTTTTGCATCTTAGATTATTCGTAAGTTTTTAATTTTTCTTCATTTGTGATAACTTTTAAATTTATTCTAAGCGTAGCCAAAATTTACGCTTTCATTTTTTTTTTATTTTTTTAATTTTGTATTTTCCTATTTAAAATCAACCATTTGTAAGTAAATCATATACAATAACAATAAAATTTAAATGTATGGTCCCACCAATAACAATAACCTAAACGAAAACAAACAAAATAAAAAGCTTAACTTCAAACTTTAAAAAAAGCAAAACAGTTATTAAAATTAAAAAAGAAAAATTTTCCATCTGAAGAAGAAGAATAAAACGAAAACGATGAAAATTGAAAAATAACAAAGGACTTAGCATTAGAAAAGAAAACGAGAAAACTTCATAAAAATTAAAATGCGAAAATTTGTTTTGTGTTTTCCTCATGCAATTTTGTTTTTTCGAAAGCTTTTCGTTTTTGTTTTTACCAAAAACATAAAACATAAAAAAACGTTGAATAAAATCTATAAACCAACAATCGTGGAAACAAAAAATTAAGAAAAAGCTTGAGAATGAGAAAGGGAAATCTCGATACGGAATACATAAACAAACAATATGTAAAGTAAAAATAAAAGCTTTAAAACAATATATGTATATGTAGGGGGGAGTAGGGATGTATTGATTTTTACCATATTCCATATTCCCACTGTGTTCGTACATACACATATAAATGAGAAAAACTTTCCTTTCGGCTTTTCTAATTCATTTTTGTGTCGTCGTTATTTTTCTTTTGAAGTTTCACCATTTTCTTTTTTTTTTTCGTTGGAAATATTATGTACATAGCAAAGCCAGGCAAACACAAAAGAGTATTCAAAGGTTGACGATAAAGTAGACGAGAAGAAATACTTTTTAAAAATGTAAACAATACCAAAATACTCGTATTGATTGCCATTAGAGAACGTGTACATGTCTGTGTTTGGGTAAAAACGGTGTTAAAGCATTTTAAGTTATATGTCACAGGTGACAGTAGAATCGAATAAAATATTCTAGTCGTGTGTGCTTTTTATACCATGATGGCTTTATATGAAGCACAATATACTGGAATTACAATAAAATAACTTAAATGTATTTGGGATAGTGATAGAGGTATTTATGTAATCTAATATTAGTTTTAGTTATATGACTGTATAAAGCTCAAAATAATAAAAAGCTTTTCTTAACACAAAATTAATTTTTGTTCTTTTATTTGAATCCAATTAGTTCTTCTACTCAGAATATGGTCTGCTCAACTGTCACAACTCTTGTATTAGTTTAACTTCTTAGGTACAGTTTGATAGGCCGAACACAGATTACTTTACACATTAAAGAATAGTTTATAATCTCGTCTTGTAAATGATCAAAAACCAACAAGTTTGATTAAATCCAACAATTAGAAAACTGTCTCATTTTTCGCATGCCTTTACCTGAGCCTAGTGAGTAAATCCTGTTTATTATTTCCATTACAATGCTAGACATTGTTTTTTCAACCGTAAAGAGATTTTTACTGTGAGCCTTCGTGAGGCATATAAAAAGATTCCGCTGTTTTTGCCACTAGATGCTGTTGATTCCTAAATATATCGCGCAGCATTGACTTGATAGTCTCAAACGTACATGTACTTAAAAGGTGACATTTCGCTTCAATTGTTTTATAATTCCATGCTCGTGTAACAAGTTATGTTTATTTGAAAAGCTATGCGATGTTTTTTTTTACAACAATAAAGGTTAAAACGCTGTAAAAATTTGTGAAGTGTACGGTGAGTGAACAAAAAATCCAGGAGTTGGTTTCTCGAATTAGGATGTTTAAGATGCACATCGCTCTCGTCGAGTTGTGACTAGTCACTGAAAAGTCGATGAAATTTTGAGATTGGTGCAGGAAGATCGACACGCAGTACAAAACGATACTCGATGTTTGAATGTCACATGAGCAAGGAAATGCTGCTGAAACGCAACGAAATCGAACCTTGTTGAAGTGAATTCTTACAGGCGAGGAAAAATCAGTGAAATACGAGGACACCAAAGTTAAGTGCTCAGAGTCAAAGGCTAATGACCCACCACTAACGACGTCAAAGCTTGGATAGACGGCAAACAAGGTTATATTGAGTGTTTGGTGGGATTGGAAGCTGTTGCTAGAAAATTGTCCATTATGAGATACTGCAACGAGGCGAAACTATTAATTCAGTTCTGTACTGTGCATAATTCAACTGTTTGAATGAAGCAATCCAGAAAGAGCGATCAGAATTGGCCAACCGAAAGGGTGTTGTGTCTGACTTTTATACGACCTATTATTATGTTCGATCAACACTTACGTCTCAGATTTACCGCAACTACCGTCTTACTCATTTGATAGCCATATATTAATGTGTTGTTTCGATTGTATCGTGACGGTTTTACTCATCAACTCTGGCTCTTCGATAAATATACTAGATTTAGAATCAATTATGTGAATGTCATTACCTATGTAACGCAATGGTCATATTGTAACATTATTATACATATTTGGGACAACATTTAACATAAACGGTCTTCTTTTTTTATATTGAGCAGACTACTTGTCTGTAGTAAATACAGATAAGTTCCTGCACACACAATTACGGCACATTGAGAATATTTTTGTTTTTCCAACCAAGTACCAAATTAATTTACCTACACACCTAATTTTTCTTTGGTTAATCTACAATTTATAATCGAAATATAAACAACAACTCTTCTGCTAAGGTTTAATAAATGAAAAAGTATTAGTAACCAGTCTAATGAGTGAAAAAGTCAGTTTTCGAATGCTGCCCAGCATAATTTGGGTATGGTAAAAAAGTAATCCTAAAATGGGTAAGAGGCGGTAAAATATATTATATGTAATAAAGCGTAAACCAATTAATTTATTTAGTAATCCTAAAGCAAAATAAAGCTTTTCTTGCCAGGAAGCCAGCCAAAAAATTTTCTAGAGTGAAAAAGTGTGGATAGTATGAAACTGTGAAACATTGTTTCCATTGTTTTGATGTTATCCTTTCAAACAAATATAAACAAAAAAAATTCTAATTACAAACAACTAATTACATACATTATTTTATTAGTGACTAGGTCGTTGGCTAATAAGTTTTAATCTTAATATTGGTTTGGATAGATTTGTCCCGTTAAATATACTCAGAAACAGAAGACATTACCTTCCCGATCTACGTAATCGTATGTTGATTTTTAAGCAGCATTGGTTTGACTGTTGTTTCACTTCTGGAGTAAAATCATGAATCTTTGTTTTATGTAAGGTTATAAACGTTGGGTTTCAACTTGACACAATTCTATTTTGAAATGCTCAATTTTGACTTTTGGGTTTATAAACACGTCCACACCTGAAAAAATAATCATCCTGGCAATTTTACGCATCTTTGATTGATTCAAAATCATGATTAAATTAGTCGTTTATTCAGTTGAACTGAAAACGGATATCCTTTATAAGGACTTTATAAGGGTATGATCAGCTTAATTTTAGCTTGGACTATGTATGACAATAAACCGAAACACTATTAATAGAGAAGTAAATAAGCGCACTACATTCAATTTTCCTTATTCTTGATATCACTGCCTAAATGGCGTAGTGGTTAAGACTGTAATAATAATTTGGTCTGAGTGAAGGAGAACACAAAAATAAATTTTAGATTTCCAGCAAACTTATCCGTTTATTTAAGATTGAACCGTCAGTGTTTCTATGATATGGAAGTAATCTCTATTTGATTTGATTAAGCAACAAAGATTATTTTTAATATAAATTTCCGCTATATGATCAGATGTTCATCTCAAAATCATTTAGTCCAAACCCAAATATCTGATCATATTTAGTCAATCATTTTCAGTATTATGTTATAACTCCACGTTTGAAAGAGTAATAAAATGTAAGTCGTGTGAACCTCTTATTATCTGTATTATAAGAACGAACTTTGTATATTCTCTAGTACATCGGAAAATGTACAGTGAATGGTCACACCATATATGAATGTGAGACAAAACACATGGGTACAAAGAATGCATTCTAAAATTTTTGAAAATAATCATGCATGTGACCACAACACAGCGTTAACCACCTACCGAGTATTATTTAATCTTAAAATTAGAAGACAAATGCATTCGTACATAAATTTAGGAATACGCCGGCTCGGTCCATTACTACATTACATTGAACTGTTAATTGTTACTGAATTAGTTTTTTCAGCAAATATCGTTTTCGTTAGATATTATCTTCGATCTTAAAGAGAATTTGTCACAAAGAGGAACCACTAGTGACTAGTCTATCAAACTAAACATGGAGTAGAATCAACAATGAGGTATATGAGATCATACATACTATATACCAGACATGGCCAAATAGCGGCATGCGAGCCCAATGCGGCTCTTTGAAAAAATAAATGCGGCTCTCAAAACGAAATGATAAAATTAAATACTCGTAACACTTAATAATTCATTAATTAATTCAAATTATAATAAAATTAAATTAGAAGTAATACATAATAATTATTAAGGTATATTTTGTCCTCTTCATCGTAAATACCGACAGATCTGATAATTTCCGTTAGTTAAAACAAAAAAATACTCTTTATTCTGTTCTGCCGTAAAATCATATACCATATTTCCATGAAAGAGTTAACCCAGGTTTACTCAGGTTTACGTGCATGGAAACGGAGATTAGGTGAGAGTTTCGTTAAACCCAAATTAACTTAACGAAACCAATACGTTTGAGTTAAGTTTGCTTGAGATTTTATTTTATTTTGTTGTTGTTTGTTTAGTTGTGATCAAAACATGTCTCATTGAAGTACAAGAAAACTTCACTGATTGAAATACAACAAAACGAAATAGAAAATATATTGAATTGATTTTTATCCTTAAAATCATCTGTCAAATTAACACTACTCTATACTTGTTCATGGAAACGATACGGATTAGCGCTGCCATGTTATTAACTCAACGAAACCTAAACCTTAATTAACTCGGTTCATGGAAACAAGGTAATAGTTAGGTTTGTCATTTTCTCTTTCTCTTATGTTCGCATATTCGCAAAATCTTTTTTACCGAATATAAATTTAAGCCGACTTCATGCTTGCCTTCGTCCGTCCGTCCGTTAGTCCAGACATTTTTATTTAAGCAATTTTATTGGTTGAAAATGACGTGTTTTTTGTTGTGAGATTTTGTCATCAAGATGGTTTATCTTTATGTTTTGTTGGAACGAACATGGCTTGAGTCAGTACGATATTAAAATGAAAGAGAGGAAAATAAAATGCTTTCAAATGTAATGTCAAACATTTTATGTCGGTATGTCGGAAGAACAACATATAACAAAAAATAATTTTATTTTTTTTAATAACAAATTTATTAAAAATAAAATTTATTTTATCATTATTAACCAGTTATGATAAATTATAATAAATTTATATCCGCTCCAATATTCACAAATATAAAATTAAAATATTTATCACAGATAAAACAAATCATCACATTCATAGTTTTTAAAATTTAATAAAACATAAAACAAAAATTTTATAGTGATCACCAAACATAATCGACAAACTTTTATGAAAAATGGATCACGAATAATGACATTGACTAAAATTATTTACCTATAGATGGCAGCAAAATCGTTATGTACTTTTTCCATCAAGCATGATATCGCAAAAAAAATAGTCCGAATGGATGAACGAACGGACGAACGGACGAAGGCAAGCATGAAGTCGGCATAAAATAACATTGTGAAAAATTTTGTTTATATTTGTCGATAGAAGAATATACTTGTTCTGTTTCAAGTTACACTAGCAACTAAGTTTCTGAGTGATAGTTGTACAATTCTTCATGATCATTTGAAGGTAATTATTCACATTTTCAATTGTTTTGTTAAACTTAAATTATTATTTAAAAAGTTAAATAAATTAGACTTTGTTTTCTTGATTAATTTAAAATGTTAAATATGTCATCAGAGCACAAAAAAAGAGATATGAAGAAGAAAATCGAAAGTTTAAGCAAAAATCGGAAGAAGCATTTGCATTCGTCGATAAAGGGGGAAAACCTTTGTGTCTTATCTGCTATGAGTCAATTGTCAGCAATTAAAAACGACATCATGAGAATCTTCACAGTCAATTTTTGGCTAACTATCCGTTAAATACCGATATTCGAACAAACTAAAATCATTAAAATCTGGATTGAATAGTCAGCAAATATTACTGTCATCTTTTGGAAAAAAAGCTGATAATACTATACCGAAGCTAGTTTTGTCATCGCTTGGAACATCTCCCGTGCCAAACGACCTTACACTGAAGGAGAATTTATTAAAAAGAATATGGAGCAAGTGGCAAAAATTTTGGATCCATTAAATAAAAAAATGAAAAGACTAATAAGCAATATTTCAGTATCACGTCATACAACCGAGCAACGTACTACGGAAATCAGTAAAAACTGTAAACAGCGACTAGTAGATGATGTTAAAAATAGTGTAGCATTCATTTTAGCCCTTGACGAATCAACTGATATCCAGGACAACACAGTAAGCTGTATTTATCCGATACGTTTCCGAATCTTTAATTATAAAAGAAGAATTATTGGATTTAGTAGCACTTAAAAAGATTAACCGGGGAATTGATAATAAAAGTACAATTGCAATGATTGGAAAAAATTTAGACCTAATTGGTCTATAAAACAACGATCCAAGAATACCAGAATTTTTACCACTTCATTGCACTGTTCATCGTGAACATTTAGTTGCAAAATATTTCTAATTCGAAAACGTAATGGAAACTGTGCTACAAATTGTGAACTATGTTCGGACGAATGCAAAAACACATCGACCGTTCAAGAATTTTCTTGATGAATTGGACCTTGAAGATTATCCTCAAGATATACCATTTTACTGGCTTGTGCGATGGCTAACAACCTATAAGCCGATTTGTTGATTTAATTGAACCTATCAGCAATTTTCTCAAAGAAAAAGGCAAAAACTGTCTGGAATTAAAAGATGATGAATGGATTAGAAAAGATAAAATTCACCCTTTTAAACGCGACTTAGCTATTAAAATGATCATTCACTTTTCTCGTCTGAAGAAAAGACTATCCAAAATAGGTGATAAATTTTCTTGTGAACCCATTCGAGATTGATGCTATCAACGATGGGTTATCAATTCCTCATTATATTATAAGTGACAGTGCAGCAGGAGAATTGGAATTATAAGAACTACAGGAGGATCGCATTCTTAAAATGCACTACAAATCAATACAATCAATACAAAATACTGCAATTTGAAAATAGCAGCTTGCAGATTACTGTCCATATTCGGCACAACATATTGTTGTGAAACACTTTTTTCGACAATGAGGTTTATAAAATCAAAACTAAGCTCGCAACTTACAAATGAGCATTTATCGGAATTAATTCGTAACGCATTAACGAAATATGAACCAGATTTCAAAAAATTCAAGGCCAAGTTACAAACACACATGCCATCAACCAGCAAACAATAGCTATCACTTAAGATTTGTTAAAGAAAATAAAAAATTGATGTTTTTTAAAATTTAATTTTTATGTTGGCTCTCATAACTAGAGTTTATTCGGCTCCACGTATAGTGTAGTTTGGCCACCCATGCTTTATACATACGTGAATACTTTTGACATTACCTTACCGGTCTACGGAATGTATGTTCATTTTTAAGCAATCTTATGACTGTTGCTTAGTCTCGGAGTAAATTTATAGATCCCTATTTCATGTAAGGTTATAATGTTGGATTGGGATTCAACTTCTATTTTGATGGTCTGAATGTATAAGATGTATGTTTGACACATGAGTACACAGAATGGGTTCTAATGTTTTGGAGAACGCTCATGCATGTGACTCCAACAGAACGTGGATAGCACATACCGGGTATATTCAATCTTGAAATAAAATAAAAATGCATTCGTACATAAATTTGGGAATACACAGGCTGGGTCCATTACTAGCTGATTTGAACTAAATATAATGTAGCGTCACAATTAGGAGCAGCCTGAATAGCGTTGCTGGTAGATTACGTTGTACGAGGATTAATTCCTCTTACAACATAAATGACTCTATAAATTGTATTTGAACAAAAAGTTTGATGCAAAAAATTTAAATATATCTTCATAAGAAAGATGAAATATTTGCGACTCTTATGTTTAAATTTAATAACATTTAGAACAATTTGAAATATGTTTTAACAATTAGTCTGCCACAAAATGATTAATTTCTATAAAATTACAAAGAATATAAAACTTCAATTTAGAATGAACCTAAAGGTTAACACATGGGTGGTCTAGTCTGTATCTTTCGAGTTAGATAAAACCAATTAAGACAATTTCGTATATATTAATGAATTCTTTGAATAATATCTAGAATATTATTTTGTCGTGATTAGTCTCAGATGATTATGTGCTGCTTATATATACACATAAATTTATAAGACAGCTCTTATCAAAATCAATAAAACAAACTTAACAAGACATAAATATTTATCTTACAACATATTTTATTTTGTTCTTCTTGAAACCTTAAAAAATGAACGATGATGATGGGTAGTTTATTCAAGAATAATATATAAGCGAGAGACAAACAGATATATTATACATACCCTCATGATTGGAAACATATATTCAATATTTACTTAAAAATGCATGTATTAGTTTTTAAAGATCCGTTTAATTCATCATAGTACAAGTCGTAATGTGTGTAACAATATGTTGGTGAACAATTTATTAGAGAATTCATATTGTGGTTTTTTCAGCGATTCAATATTTCGTGGTTAGTAACACTTCAAGGCATATGGTGTTAGTCTACTATAAAATAATTTAAAATTAATTGATAAATAATCATAAAGTTCCTTAAGCTTAATTGCCTCTACATATTTTATCGTCGATGTCTATACCGAAACATATTATTATATAGTAAAGTGCAAACAGTAGGAGGTATTTCCCATTTGTTGTTATATACATAAAAAATGCTAGAGAAAAATTTAATTAAATTTCCATTTTGTTGCGGATTTTTCTTCTTTCTATTTTTAATAAAGTTGACAGGATTCAGGGATATACACAAAACGAAATGAGATTTCGTGATTAAAATTTTTAATTTACGACAAACATACATACGTACATGTAAGCGGCAACAAATTTTGCACATAATTCATATGCATTATGTAATTTCGTTATTATTATTGCTATACCACGACTACGACTGCAATTTTATGACTTTTTACGTATAGTGTACATACATATACCAAAGGACAAAACGAAATACTGAACTTTTTTTTTTATTGCAAGCTTTTCAAATAACATGTAATTATTTATTTATTTCCTTTTCCCGTTATGGTTGGTTGGTAGGTTGTGTTTTTCACTTTTTTTTCTTACTGCAATATGTTATCGAAGGAAAATACAGTGTAGACCTAATAATCCTATACATACACAATTCACCTTGTATTGATTAATCTAACTTATATATAGGTAAGATTATTATACTTAATCTTAAACTTTCAATTTACTTATCGTTTTGTATATATCAGCATAACATACTGGAAGCAAAAAACGGGCCACATACATACATGTACATACATATGTTGTGTATATGGTATAAAGGGATATATCAATACTGGTATAAGATACGTATTATAAACAAAAAAAATTTATAACTTTTTGAGTATATTTTACCGTGGTGAATTCAACAAGAAGACTGAGAGGAAGAATGTGACGAAGAAGAAAAACTTTAGACTTATATATAAATTTTCCATTTTTTGTGCCGTTTTGAAAATTTACTTTTTTTTTGTATTTTTATAAAGAAAATTATGTTTACTTTTGAAAACTCACCCTTAAGGGATTTTAAAATTAAACACAATAATATAAGAATACCATTTATATATGGATATACTCGTCGTACATACATATAGCTATGTATGATGATGTTCTTACAGAAAATTGCTCTAGACTTTAGTTTTTATTACAGTGGTTGTGTTTCTGTATCGTCCTTTCTTTTTTGATTATTGTAGGTATGTATGCATAAGGTTAAGGCTAATATAATATTTATGCTTCTATTTCAGTGGTTAAGTATTTCATTTTCTGGTAAAAGTTAATAAAAATTATGTGCAGTAAAACCACAATATAACTCTCAATCTTTAAGTTAAATTCGGATGATTTACATTAGATAGCCAATACGTGATTTTATCAGCAATGGAAACTGGTCCAAAACGTTGTACGCGACATACTTTTCACAGTATCTCCTATTAACCATTATTTTCATTTTTGAATTAATTATCTCTCGGAATAGGATTATGGCCAAAAGAACTCCTAGCTCTTTTGTAGTTCGCTTATTTACGTCCTACCATTAAATAGCCAAATCAGCTTTGCGCCCAATCTGCGAAAAACCACCTGGAAATCTAGCTCGACGCTAGGCTATAGTATTGACGGTCCATGAATTCTGCTCATCAACAGGTGGTTATAGATATTCACATGACTCTATCGAGATTTGAACCCAGTACCTTCAGCTCCAACTGCCGCACCTTTAACCACTCATGTTTCTTTTAAAATGGTTATTCTGAAACCCTAAAGCTAGTCATATTAAGGTGCTCTCCACAACATTCATATCGTAACATTCGTTAGGTTTCAGAGGTCTTTATAATTAGATTATATAGACTTAAGCCTCTAACTTACATTCATTTACATTTACATAAATAGTTCTTATGATAAGTTATAGTTTGCTATTTGTAAGGTTAAGTGGGAATCTCATTCATTCTAATTTCTACGGTAACTTCAAGTGTTCATACTTGTTTTAATTACTTTGATTACTTTGTCCTTTATATTTTTTCTGATGATGTCTAAATGTACAGCAATATTATCAGGATTATATGACCTATATATTGTAGTCGATACCGATATTGAAGATCACTTTTTAGGTACTTTCCAAGCTAAACTAAATACCGCAACAAAACTAAGTGCAAGCCATCGAATTAAAACTTGCGAAAATGTATACGCTCATACTCGGATTTGGTTTTATCGTTTGACAGTTTTATTGAGCCTTTGTAGATGTATAGAGGCCGCCACATCAACAAAATGGTATGACTACTCGATCAGGGATTTTAAATCATGGATTAAACCAAAAACGAGAACAGTTTAGACAATTACTAGCTGTAGTGATTTTTTTTAGCCCAATCATTAGTGTGGCTGGGATATGGAAATGATTTCAGATTTAATTAAATCATCAATCAGTGCTACAGCTATTGTTCAATACTTCGGGAAGTGAGGATGCTCTTGAAATTTCTAAATAAAGTGTCTCTTGACATTTCTAAATGTTTGTTTAAAATAAGTATCTTGATTAAGGTGATAGCTTTTCACAACCAAAAAAAAATATATTCTTAGAAGATCGCATTATGCCAACCTTCACTTATTGCCAACACATAATTCTTCAATGATGAGATTATCTGTGTTGTTTCTTATTGTTCCTTCTAAATCGAATTTAAATATTAAGGACTTCAATCATTACGTAATTAAATGTTTACGTATAACATCTGGTGGTAAAGTTATTCACGAGTATCAATAAACTTTAAGCGTTCAAAAGCTCCGATATATCTAACAGTGCTTGGATATATATTATATTATTACCATTTTGCCGGGTTTCAAATCAAATGAATCGGCTTGAATAGTAGACTACAGTAACAAAATTGGCACCACTTGCAGAGTATTCAAATAGATTAGATGTTATTCCATCGTGTTTTGAACAATGAAATAGTCGATGACTGTCAAAGTATATTCTAATTAAATTGGTCAATCATTGATCAAATTTATAAAATATTGCGTTTTGAGCTTTAATATCTGTGAATACTTAACAAAGTTGAGTATTCTGAATTACAATGAAGGAAAGGGATTTTATTCAAAATCAATGATAGACGTAAATCAAATATTGTTTTAGAGATCAAAAGTGTTGGGTTGTAATCGCAAGTTTGAGATGTGCGTGTACCGATCACTTTTGGAATCGAAATATTTTGCCATTATCCTGAGTGCTACGCTAAATAATTCTGGTTATTTATCGTATATTCATCGTAAAATGTCCTGGTCACTGTATAGTAGACAAGGTATTCGATTATAGTCACATCACAGTTATCTGAATGGGTTTTTTTTTAAACAATTGCAACTGGTTTAGCAATACAAATCTTTTTGGTAGCTAATTGACTAATATTGTTAAATAGGTAAGGACAGTATATGTAAATCAATAATGTATAACTATGCAACAGTTTCTTTAACCTGTGAAAACTAGATGACAAGTACCGATAATGTTACGCATAAATACAATGATTATTTTTCATGACAAGCATATTGCTAGATTTAATTTTATAAATTTAAATTCCAGGATGGCGACAATCATGAGTGAACACGCACTAGACTCTACAAGAAACAACAACGGAGAACGAATCATCGACTAGTTGTGTCACAAATCAGCTATTCATAGGCAGCGGCAAACTCCCACACAAGAATATCCATAAATACACCTCGACATCGCCAGATGGCAGGACTAGAAATCCAATTGAACATGTCTGGAAAATAAGAAGTTTATATCCTCCCTACAATGAAAAGCACCAAATCTATCTATCGAATAACGACATCTGCACTCTGGATGCTACAAGTGTGCTTGGCTACCAAAACAACACAAGAAAACTGTGTATTAGAGATGAAACGTGAAAGAGAATTGAGGAACGCCGCCAACTAATAGACAACTAAGTAATCAAAATACGGCTAATTCCAAGACGATAGGAAGATACAGCTGGGGAAGTAAAGAAAAATGCAAGGAGTGATCGGAAATACAAAGAAGACATTCTCACGAGTGCCGAGTCAGCAATAGAAATAACCACAGTTACCCCAATGTTTAAGAAAAGTCACTGGAAAATTTACAAATGCACCACCGATAAAGGATTCACATGGACAAGTCCAAACTAGATACGACCAACAACTTATTAGATGGAAGGGGTTCTTCGAGAACAATGACACTAATAGCGAACCAATTGAGGAGCTTCAAGATGGAAACTATAATGAAACCATAAATATCCATTCACCAACGGAGAGGGAAGTTACAAGTGCCATAATGAAGCTGAAAAATAACAAAGCCGCTGAAACCGAAAACATACCAGCTGAACTACTCAATGGAGACGCATTTACAATTGGAGGAGCACTTACAATACTATTAATAGAAGTGTGGATACTAAGAATACTGAGAGAATTCCGCAGAAATGAAAAGAGGGCTTAATGATCCCATAATGATCCCAAAGAAAGTTGGCTTATAAGAGTACAATGAATCTCACCAATTATGAACCAATACATAAGAAACGAACAAGCTGGTTTCAGACCAGGAAAAAGCTGTACAGACCACATCAACACAGTCCGAACCATCGTCGAACAAGCTAACGAATGGAACTCACCACTATATATCTACTCTTCGTGGACTTCGAACGCGCATTCGATTCCATCAATAGAAGCGCAATATGAAAAGCACTCCGGGACGCTGGAAATAAAGTGCAACACAAAGATAAACAGAGTGGTACATACTAAAACACAAGAGGAGTTAGACGAGGATGTTTACTATCTCCACTACTGTTCCTCATAGTACTCGATAATATCATGCGCAAGCTAGACATCGCATCACCAAACGGAAAACTCAATGATCTCGGCTACGCAGATGATATATGCCTGCTAACACACAAATACACAGACATGCAGCAAAAGCTACAAAAGTTATCAGAAATAGCACAAAATGTCAGAAATAGCTTAAGATAATCATAAGAAAGACAAAGGCTCTAAAACTAAACACAAGCATTAGTGCACCGCTTCGCATCAACTAAGACAAAATAGAAGATGTCGAAAAATTCGTATACCTAAGTTGTACCGTATATGAAGAACAGGCCGAACAGAAGAAGACATTAACCACTAAACAACAAAGCAAGAAATACTTTCAACATGGTCCATAAGATCTGGAATGCATCCGTCCTGTCAAGAAACATCAAGATTCGAATGTTTAATGCCTGTGTAAAATCAGTACTGCTGTATGGATGGATGTGAAACGCGGAAACATACGCAGAAAATCACATGAAGACTCCAAGTGTTTGTGACTAAATGCCTTAGGCGAATGATCAAATGCTTCTGGCCAAATACGACCACAAATGAAGAATTACTGCGACAAACAAACCAAGCGGACATTGAGAAGAAGATCAGGAAGCGGAAAAGGAGAAGGATAGGACCAGGATGTCACTGGAATGGAATACGCAAGGAATAAGGAAAGTTGGAAGGCCAGCAGTGACTTGGAAAAGAACGGTGCTAACAGAAGCAAAACATCTTGGAAAAACATGGAGGGGACTTAAGAAAGTAGCCTCAAACAGAATTCGATGGTTCAGTCTAGGAAAAAAAATAAATAAACTATCAATCAAGAGAACCGAACAAACACTATTTCTATACAAGATTAAATCTGTATATAGAAATATTTTTGATTTAAATAGCTTCTGCGGCAAATACTAGTTTTAAAATCTATACGTGTTTTTTTGCCAGCTTAATTATGTCTCGCACACACATCGATCAATAATTCATAATAAGACAAAGAATTTACCCACCCGTACAGAATCAAACTCTGTGTGACATCTCACATTAAAAAACCAACAACCAATTTTCCAACCTGCCAAATTCATAATAAATCAGCGTTACATCTAACACATTCCCGTTCGCATCTCATAACATAAACTACAAACAAAGCTTATCTTAACATCTTATCTATTTAAAATTCAATAATATTAACAACAACAAAATATAATAAATATATATTTCTATATACATTTTTCTAATTTGTAATCTGATCTTAAGAAAATAAATAACAAATAAAATCTTGTAATCGGATCAAAATTTTTTGTTTTTTTTTTGTTGTTTATTTACATTTTTTTTTGTCAAAATTCAATAAAATATTTTTAAAAAATGTTTTTTATTTTAGATTAAGCTATTGAAATATATGTGTCTGAGCATATACATATATACATGAGATTCGGAAAGTTTTATAGCATTTTAATTAAAAATAACATTAATTTTATTTATCATAATTAAAATTATGGGATTCTTATCTCGATATATATATGTATAATTAATCATAATGAGGTGAAGCCTGAGATGTAAAATTATGTGGTTGGTATCATTGTGAAAAGGTTAAAAAACTTTTACGTATATTTAGAAGATCGATTGCCGCCATAGGTAATATATTATTTTACCATTATCTAGATTACATAAGTTTTTGCCCTAAAAATTTAACCGAAACTAATTCATTTGTACGCGGTTTGGCGCTATACAATGGATCCAAGAAAACAAAACTTTTATAAAATACTTTTAATTTAATTCAACCCCCTCATATATACGAGCTTACCGTACCAAAATGACAAACAATAAAAAAAAAATTCTTTTTCGATCTTCTGGCGTTTTGTTTGTATAAACTCAACTCTTTCTTTTGATTCAACTATTTATGTAATGTAGTAATAATAATAACAAAATTTGTTATAAACAATAAAATCGTGATAAGAAAAGTTTGAAATAATAATAATTATAAAAATTGACTTAAACTTTTTTTTTTGTTTTTACCGTTCATTTTGTATGTGTATGTGTATTGCAAAAACGAAAAGAAAATGGAAAATTCTTGATTAATTTTCTTTTTCATTCGACGGGAAAAAGAATAAATGGAATAAGAAACGGATTTTTTTGTGCCGTAATTATAATTAATTTTAATGTATACATAACTACGAGTATATATGTTTGTGTTCGTCTCTATTGTTATAATATTGTTTTTCCGAGTAATACAATACAATAGAGCGATAGAAAGTTCTCAAATGGAAAATGAGAAAAAAAAGGAAGGTGTATTTGGTTAGGATTTTTCCAGTTTTTTTTCAGAATTATTATTCTATTGATTAATGAATATTTTTTTGTAAAGAGTTTTGTAATAAGAGAAATCAATGAATATTTATTGCATTGAAAAGAGCTTAGGTATGCCATTAACATTTAAAACCGATAACAGTCTAAATGGTCACAACGCTCGTAGCACAATATCCTTTTCTATGATATTTTCCATGACCAATTCGCACATTTGTGACTATATGTCTTCGATAACTTCACGAATTAAACCTTTAAGGTCTTGAATCGATTGTGGAGCATTGGTAATAAAAAATAATAAATATTAATTATAGCTCGGCAGCGCAATCCATTCATCGTAACAGATGAACCAGCCTCATTTTCGAAAAAGTAAGATCAAACTTGTCCATAAACTCCACCATAAAACTTGTCCATAAATCCCGTTCATAAACAGTGACACGTTGAGGATGGAGAGACTGTTCAACAATCATTCTTAGATAATCGGTATGAATTCTTGTGTTAAATGAACTTTAAAACCCTAAAAACCTAAGTCGTTATGCAAAATGCAGTATAATGTCGTTTGTGGAATGTCTAATTCCAAACGTCGACGAGGAACCTGGGGTTTCTTCAACACTACGGGCTACAGAAGTAATATTCTCAGTTGTTCTTGAGCAACGCGCACATGATTTCGATTCTTCACATCACTAACCTGTCCAAACAACTCAAATTTTTCCACCAGTTGCACTATTGCCGAGCAAGAAGTTGCTTCAGTTTTGCGAATTGTGACAATGGCGTATGTTTTACTTCTCAAATGTCAAAAGATGACAGCATCAAAATTGACAGCTGTCTAAATAACTGGCTATTCAAACTGAAACCTCTTATGGGAAAACCCTTTACTTTATATTTCTTGATGTGCTAGACTTCTTATATTGTTAAAAAGCACTGGGTAACAGATTTATGAAGTATAAAAATTTCTGAGTAGTACTGGGTTCGAATCTAAAAAGGAGAGGGAAGAATGTAAAAACGATTTTTCGTTTAGCTACAATACTTATAATAATTTGTCAACTAAAATATTAGAACATTCGGCAAAAGAAATAACAAACTTCTTACTCATGCATGACGCTTATATATACTTAAGCCTGACGTGGATATTTTTGAATAAGCTTTATGGTTTTGCAATAATTATAATTAAATAGTATCGGATATGTATCAAGTGAGTATGAAAACCTACCATAGATTGTGTGTTACCCTTGTTTAGTGATATCAACTAGAATATGTTGAGGTTAAGTAAAAATTTAACTAAGTGTTGATCATATACTCACTGTCATGAATAGTTGAATGACAGCTGATGGGAGTTATACTAGAACTCTGGTGTGGCATCTTGTTGTATTCAGTAAAGGTTGGTTTGCGAGGCCCGTTTGCTACGCGCCACAGCACATCATTGACGTTGTCCCATCTCTTCTGGTGCAGGCCACCAAAGTGACTGTCGATATCTATCTTAATCAATAATATCATTATTCCCAGAGCAGGCTCAGGTCCCACAAAAGTTTATCGTTTACGTTTTATTTGATATTACTGTGACTGGGTGGATACCCAGTAAAGAACTTCATTTCAACTGGCTACTCGATTCACGGCAAACACCGTCTCCTTAAAAACAAGTTTCGATGAAAAAGTATTGGTGTCAATCACCTTTGGTGCTGCCTGGCTGTCAGCATGTGGGCAGATATGAGTCTGCCCACCTCCCTCCATATTTATCAGTGCCCTCAAGTGACCATTGATTGTCAATGCCTTGGAGGCGGGTGGCTGTTTGCACTGCATACCTTCTGATCCAAATATCAAGGTGCGGCAGTTCCACGGCCATATCAAAAGAACAGTGATACGACTACATAGTTCTCACAATACCCAGACAAACAAGTCTTTGAATTCGGTTTAAAAATGGTATGAGCCGCAATTTTAGCAAGACTAAAATTTTCCAAAGTTGTGCGCCTTGTGAAAACAACCATCTTAGTTTTTCTAGGGTCGACTGATAGGCTACCCTAATCACTTCACCAAGCCCCAACTATGTTAATCGCCATGTGATCACATAGTATATTAACCAACCAGTATTATGGCAATGTCATTAGCATAACCGTGATACTAAAATCCGTTCTTATTTATTTGAACTAATAGTGACTTGACCACAAGAGAGAAGACAAACCTACCCTAAAGATATCCCTTTCTGGCGGTCACTACAGTCGTACAGTACTGTCAAAGTCTGCAAAATTTCTCCTTAAACTATGCATGGCACTAAATCACCAAACAAGTGTGACGTACCTTCGAAGTCCAGAAACGTTCTCACGTAGCTTCTTTGCTGTGCAGCGATTTTTCAATCACTTCATGCAGTGCTTTTCAACAGATAAACCTTTCTGGTGTGCGTGTTATTTGGAATGTGTGATGTTTACTACATTATAATAGTGCACTATCTAATTCTATGTGGGGTTTTATTAAACGATGGACGATTTATCCACCACTTAACTTGGAAAAGCGGTTGGGAGTATGATCGCGAGCGTTTACCACCATATCTGGATGGCTGCAAAACAAACAACATAGCAACTCTGGAAAATAGACGTGAGCTTTGAAAGTGTTCGTTTGTTGGTAAGATTTTATTAAGTCACATTGACGCACAATCAATACTGGAAAATTTACAAATTAAAGTACCCAGTAGACATATCTAAGAAGAAATGAGTTCTCGCAAGTTGATGTCCATATAACCAACTATGGTTCTAATGTACCGATTAACATGATGTGCAAAAGCTTTATCAGATAAATCACCTGTCCGATTTTACTTCTAGCAAGGATATCTTAAAACGAAGATTGAAGCAATACTTTGCTTCTTCCTGATTTTAATTTTATAATTATAAATTTTATAATTAAAATAATTTTAATTTTTAATTTTATATGTCTGACTATTACGTCATTTTTAATGTCAAGTCGTATTTGTAGACTTATTTATAAATAAATAAATAAATAAATAAGTACCTATTAAGCAATCGCTCTAAAAATGTAAATAGGAAAATCCATCCTTCGGGATTGTAATATTTACAATATTCGGGAATCGGGAACGTTTCTAGTATTAGTTTCACAAACAATCAGGAATGTTTGTATAGTATTTTTGTTGTGGGGCCACGAATAATTAAAACAAGTTGACATAAAACTCATCAAAGCTCATGTAAATTGAATAATTGAAATTTTAAATTTGAAGCTTTATGTTAAAGCTTTTAAGCAATTGTATTTCCATAAAATTGAAAACGGTTTGGTTATTTATTTCAAATCAACAACAATACTAATATAAATAAATGATTTACTGTGTGATTGAAAAGATCAATCCATCTCATCAGCCACATACGACCGTACTTGATGTTTGTTGAATTGTGTTTGTACATATGTTGTATATCTTTGTTGCAAGACTTCTAGTGAATTACTGATATACTTTGAATCTAAACTGTTTCTCGATTTATATAACTTTGTCGCATGACTGTTGATTGTATTTGTGATGATTATTTTATATTTTTTGTACTCTGCTATGAACGCCACAAAACTTATACTCGCAACGCAACTTTCAATTAAAGATATTTTATTCAATCAAGTTTTGTTTTATTTGAAAAAGTATTAATTGCCAATAATTATGAAATACGCAATATTATTCAAATGACTTGCATATCTGGCTTTACAATATACACGTAATCATAACACTTATCATGAAATGCCTCCCCACAAAAAACGTACAACTGAGTCAAATCATAACTGCATGGTGGATGTTCCATCATCGAAGCTAGCGTACAAAGGAACGATGGTTTCGTTGTAGGTCATTTTCGAGAGCTAAATGACCAATAATGCCGCTAGTTTAAAATTCACACCAAAATGTCACTCGTTGCGGTTGTGTTTGGTTCTCCATGGTTAAGTGTGGGTTTTCTTAGTCAAATGCCATAATTTTACGTTTTTAAAATGAACTTTTAAACACAAACATGTAAACATGTATACTCATGATCTTCGAAGCGTTCCACATTGTGCTTCAGCACCTTTACTTATTGAATTTCACCGCCTTTAAACCGAGGTCGTAAGCAAATTCTCATAACAGAGCTGCGCAAAATATTCTATTCATAAGCACGAGTTAATGTTGATGGGTAGACACATTCTGAGCAACAGCTCTGTAATGTTATCGATTGTGTGCGTGAATTTACAAATCCACGTGCATGTGTTTATCCGATATCAATTTCACAAATTCCACATATGTACATAGTTTAGGTAGAAGACTATTTTAAGTAAGTTTTCAATGTTTTCCAATTTTGATCAAGATTAAAGCGACCGATTTCGTAAATTTCAACGAATGGCGTAAATATTGCACTTGAAATAAACGATATAGTTGAAATGGCAAACGCCAGATGGATTGCATGCTGATCTAAACCAAATGGTAAAGCTTTCTTATTACAGTTGCACCCTTTATCTGTAAATTTTATCTTTATTCTTAAAAAATCGCGAGGGTAACTAATGCTAGTCGTATAAGTAAGAGTACTTATCAGCAATCTGTTATTATAACTGATTGTGGTTTATTCTACTGTGGAACGCTTTCGTTACATCTTTGTCTAGATCAAAATCTTAAACATAATAAGATTTCCCAAGATAAATAAAGATTTTATAAAAATAAGATAAATTTTACAAGGTGAGTGTTGAATTAATATATTCCGCGCACTCGCGCAGTATTGATCTAAATTAAGCTTATAATGGATTTTTTTTAAAAATGTCTTGCTATTTGAATTCAGGTTCATAAACTTTCTCTGCTTGTCACACCACAACTGTTATTTGAGGTCACGAGCGAATCTTATAAATTCTATTTTAGCTATAGGAAAAAAGGATGCTTATGTTGAATTGTTTACTTACTAGAGTTAGGAACCACTATACTCCATAAAACATTTTCGAATTTTTGGATTTATGTATTTTTTTTTAAATAGAAGCACACGAGCATTCATTATGGATTTGACATATCTGCTTTTCGTATACAAAAGCATTGAATCCCTATCATATAGCACAATAAAGGAAATGGGACGTAGATATCCACGGTTTAGTGTGTGGAATGGGTAGAAATCCATCAAATTTTAAAGACATTTATTACCTACCTTAATATTACCTGGATATTTTGTGATTCCATCAGAGTTTCATTTATGTCGATTGAGAAAGACAGTTCTGACTGCTTTAGAATTTTTTGATATGATATTCCACACATTTTTGTGTATTGGGTAACGATAAAAATTACGCAGTGCGATAAGGACATCTCACAGACACAGTTGTTTATTTTCTTCGTGATTTGTTTTTTTCCTTTATCGGGATGGGTCTAAAATGTAGACATATTTTAGCAAAGACACATATCTAAGAAAAAAAAGACTTTTCGGGACGAAAGGTTTTTCGGGCTAACTTCTTATACATGCAACAGCATTTTATTTTCCTCATAAACATTTTAGAATGTATAAGTCATAAAAATATATCATTTTTAGATATGATCAGTCATTGCTCAACTGACGGCCTTGACGATACCCGATATCTTGGACTTCATTAGTCCAAGAACAAACAGATTTCCGAACTGAGGGTGTACGTCTGGGAAGGGATGCCACAATCGGCCAATCGAGACTGAGACTATGGAAAAAAAATTGTAGAAAATGACTATATGTACTAAGCTTTACCTTCTACAACAAAATCTCCATAATGGCAGATGGTTATTATTTCACTGATGGATAGTAGAAGCAGACAAACTTAATTTGAAAGCTATATCATTTTAACAGTAGGCGGCCTTTCATAAAGTTAACCCAAAATTCATTATGTCTCTAATCGAAGAGTTTTAAAAGTCAAGTTCGGCATTTTATTTGCGATACAAAAAGATAAAACCCCTACAAAATTAAAAGAAATTAAAATAAAATTATTTTTTATGATCTCATTATAAGAAGACTGAAGAAAAATAACGATAACGACGATGACAAAATAAAATGCCGTAATCTATGTTTTTGTTGGTTATTCGATACTTTTTTGCTTTTTGTCGATGGATTTTTTATGGTTGATTTTATATATCAATTTAGGTTTTTATGGTACGATAATTAATCAAATGATTTAAAAATCGGTGAATTAATCAAACTGGACAAATATTGATTAATTTTTTTTTATACAGTAGTTTTTATTTATGTATATGTAATAAAGTTTATTGCTCAATGATTACTTTCGGTACATGTTTATACACTGGATATAGTTTTTTATATGGACCGAACTACTAAAGATTCAAAAAACGTATGTTTTGTCACACGATATTCTACAATAAATTTAATTAAACGTTACAACAAGATTGTTTGTGGACACACATTTTATGAATTCATCATACATCAGATATTAGATCTGGACACCATACTGATAATTGGTAAAACAAAAGTTCATCAGAAAATACAAAAGCCTCTTGAGATGTTACGATACAGCAATTGAATATTTTCTATATATATATTATTCTTTTCCAGCTCATGTGTAATGTATGCTCCACGTGAACATTAAAAAAAATCCATGCAACCAAAATTATATAATAATAAGTATATAATTATTATACAAAAGCCGCGTACATATATAAATACACACACATACCAACCACGATATTCTAATTATAAAGTCAGACATTATTATGTACATATATGTACACAACAAAACACACAATTCAGTACAGCTTTATACCCGAATGAATTAGAAAGAACATACATTATTTCGAAATTATATAAAACGAAAATATTTATAAATTAATGATCATGCTAACGATAACAATTACAACAGCATACGCTATTACTTATATATAAGAACAGCAGCAGCACAAATGCAGAAAGAATACAAATGGAAGTTCCTTATATGCTTTATTGTTTTCACAACACAGCGCACATATGAAAACTCAAAATGTAACATAATATTTGGTACACGTATGTATGTATATAATAAAAGCTTTTTCAAACAGTCAAACAAAACACGATACGATACGTTAAGGAACAAAAAGGGCAAAGTGCTTTCATGTTTATGCTTATATATAGAAATTTTTAGTTGCTGTTTTCCCATCATAATTACACAAATTTTCAGGTTTGTATAAATTTCTAAAAAATTTATTTAATGAAATTTTATTAATTATTCATGCTCATTATTGAAGAGTTTATTTTATTCTCGTAAGAAAGCCGGCATCATAAAATAATAAATCGGATACGCTCTATAGAAAGGTCAAATTAAATTGGTATTAAATATATTCGTGCTCATATACCTTTTGATCTCTGCATATCCAAACGAACACAAATACAATATAAAATAAAAAGGTTGAGAAGCTTATTTTATCCATCACCCACGATTTGAGTTTCTGGTTGCTGTTTTGATCCTCCACAAGTAACTTACACATACAATGATTAAAATAAAATAATATTTCACACAGCGATCCGATTGATCCCCGTATACATTGTCGATTTGAATCTGTTTGCTTTTCAAAAAAATATTCAACACCCAAAAGATACGAAATAACGTTTGAGGCAAATGTTATTTCGATAAAAATACACATAAAGCACACAACAACAACTGAGCATTGAAAAGATTGACGGAACACGCAAAATTTATTTATTACAAAATCCACATCCACAAAAAACGAAAGCATGTTTCTCGCAAACAAACATCTCAATGTGAAGAGAGTAGTTCACCAAATACAACAAAAAATTCGAATCGATTCGAATCGAAAAAGCTTTAAGTAAATTTTTTAGATAAACAATCCCTTTGCATATAATACATATACATCTAAACCCCCAAAATCATCCAAAACGGTGGAAAGATGAAAAATCGAACTGAATTTTCAAATAGATAAGTAAACATTATATTTCTAATAATAATTGATTACCAAACAAACGAAAACATATTTCCTTTTCGTTTTCGTTTTCCAAACAAAAACGGAAACGAGAAAATATATCCGATGTACCATATATACATAATACTCGTTTATTTAGAAATTAAAACGAAGATTTGATTTAGAAACGAAAATAAATTTCAGTTTTGGGGGTTTAAAGATGGAAATACGTGCTTTGTCATAAATTAATTGCAATGCGATGGATTTGAATTTATTTAAAATTAGAGTATGACTTTAGATATTTGTTTGTTTGTAATGATTTGGGGGTGGTTTTTATATTACAATGAAATTGAACAACCATATCTATAAGCTCAATTGTCTTGTTACAAAATATATTTTCTTTCTACTCATGTGGAAAAACTGGATTTTATTTCACAAAGCATAGAAATTAGAAACGTAACATACGGCGAAAAATCTAATACTGTCATACGATACGATAATTGTGTTTAAATTTACTTTGTTCTACCTGGTGTTCTAGGTAAAAATCAAGATTACACAGAATGAGTATTTCAATGTTTTCGAGAGCAAATACACGTTTTTATTTCGTAAAGATGTATGGTACCGATCAAATGGTGGAGTGATTCCAATCCCGATAGGGGCCGGAGTCAACATTTCACCATCCAATTACGATCGGTGATGTGAATAAACATATCTTTGACCCTCTGTTGAAGTACAGAATCCATGGACCAACCCATCTTCCATGTCAGTACTTCCATGTCAGTAGTATGATTCTATACGCAAATAGCACCTATAGCCGTACGCCCTCGATTTGACTATGTAATGGCGTAAGAGTTGAGGGTACCTTGGGTCTTAAAACAGATTGAAAAAATAGAGAAAGACAGTTAAGTATACCAAACAGTGTTTGGTATACTAAATTATGAAACCTTTGTTTATATTACTTGTTCGTTGAGTAAAATTCTTGTTCTGAAATAACAATATTCTGAAACAAATTTATACAATTAAACTATTAATGACAACTATAACCTATTCAACACTTACGTTGAAACTGTATTACTTAAACTATTCTTCTGTTTCATTTACTTCCAATGCTATCCAAACATTTATAATAAATGAGTTAGATGTAAAAATGGCGTCAGATGAAGCTTAATAGTTAGAGAGTTTATTAATAAAAATTAGCATGCTTCAGATGACATTTAAAGCTATTGTGTGTGTAAAAAGCATTCGTTAAGCTAACCATTCGCTATAGTCTTGACTTTCGCTTATAAGGACTATAACTTTGGATCCAACGATTTAAAAATGTAGGTACTGCAGTCTCTAAATTTTGCAAACTAAAAAAAGAATCCATATACTTAATAGACCCATGGAGAATCCAATTTTAAAATTTGATAGATTTATGTTTGAAATTAGATAGATGTGTTAATCGAACTGGTAATTCTGGATAAGGAAATGGTTAATCGTAAGGTCTCAGTTGAGACATGATTAAGCGGCCCTTAACCCATATTACTTATTAGTTTAAAAACCGAAATATATATATATATATATATATATATATATATATATATATATATATATATATATATATATATATATATATATATATATATATATATATATATATATATATATATATATATATATATATATATATATATATATATATATATATATATATATATATATATATATATATATATCTTACACACATTATCGCGATTATATTATCTTAACTTCGGGTAAACAATAAATTTCATGGTATGTTTAAAAATGTTTCTAGACACTTATAATTTCGAACCAAGTAGTGGTACTTACTTCCAAAATCTGCAGTTGGCGGATTTGATAATCGAGATAGGTTTTAATCAATTATAATTTTATTGAATCTAACAATTTTATTGATCTTTAACAATCTAACTGATATCCTGACAATTTTTGAGTAGGAAAATATTTGCATCCAGTAAACGAAGTGAAACAGTTTGCAAAACAAACTGTTTTCGAGCACATCAATTTCATCAATACCTCAAAACGAGTTCTAGTCAGTGATCTATCAATATTTAAGTTGTATGATGCTAAACGGATCAAAGAAAAGCGACTAAAAGAACAAACTACAACAGAGCGACAATACCACCATATTTAAACTTCAATGTAAGTTTTTTTTAAACCCAAGAAGGATCAATGCAATGTTTGCAAAACCTACGTTAACAGATGAACTAACTTCAGACAAGGAAAAATTTAAACTTGATTATGAAAAACACAAAGAGATTAAAAATGTAGCCAAAAGATTAGAGAGTATTGACAAAGCAACAACGTTTTGACTTCCAAAAAAATCTACAATGTCTTAGGATGAATTAATTGTACGTCAATTTACATCTGAAGTATGCATCTGATTATATATAAGTTCATTTTAGAAGGCAAAGAAGAAAATGTCGCAAAAAAAATTATGTTTTGGTGGGACAACTGCTCTGGACAACATAAAAATAAAGTTTAAATTACATTTTATACTTATGGGTATCCAAACAACTGCGAATTGATATTTCTCACAAATTTCTTGGACAAAAACACACACTAAATAAAGGTGACTCCATATGCATTCCATAATAAGTGAAGCTTCATACTCTGCGCATGAAGTCGAACAAAAGGAAATTTTTGACTTCAAGAAAGTGACATTATGTTACATTATACTCGTATTACGATAAAACGTCACAGCGAAAATACGGGAAAGGTTACCGATTTCTCAATTTATACATCAAAATTTGATGTTCGTATTCTGCCATGTCCAATACTGGTTTTACCACACATTTTTTATAACCTAACCATATTCCAATAACGCATCTTAAATTTTAGATAACTGAAGATGGGCTTTTTTACACCTTACAATATTTGGATTTTTTTGCATCGTAATTTATGTTTAGTGTTTTGCATCTAATTAATATTATGTATTTCAAGTAATATTAAATACTCATAATAAATTTATAAATTAACATTTATTTTATGATAATATAAATGATGAAAATTGTATTATAGTGTTGAGCTAGAGTATTGCGATAACACATACCAAAATAAATGGTAAATGTTCTGCAGAATTTAAGGAGAAAATATCAGCATTAGTTACGCCAGGGCGAGTAACACGAGCAACGGTTAATGCGCATAGCTTTACGGTCAAGCTGCCGAAACCTCGAACTGAAGATGCAAAGCGCGAATTTATTCATCGAACATCTAAGAAGTGGCATTCGTTGGTCGGTTTTTAGTTTCCGTTAAAATATAAAATGCACGAGTTTAAGGCAGCTATCAACCTTTACTTGAACGATCGCGCGTTGGGTGCAGGAGCTCTGACAGTTATAAGGAGCTAGGACAGTTATAAAGTCCGCCCTGCCCCCAAACAAAACCTAACGTAAAAAAAAAGTACACAATGATTAAAAATTACTAGAATTAAAAATAAAAATACTGCGGTATGTAGCGTTACAATTGTAAACGCAAAACATATTTGTCTTATAAATAACATATAATATAAAATCTTTAAATTTGTTCAGTCAAAATTGTGAGTAATTGACTTAAGAAATTTTCACGAGAAATTTACCATTTAAAGTAAAAAACATTCTCAATTAAACAAGTAGTCAAACAGACCATGCTCAAAAACCTATAAACATTTCTCCTGAAAATCGATGTTTTTGACCCATCGATTATATATATATATATATATATATATATATATATATATATATATATATATATATATATATATATATATATATATTCCACTTTATATTCAACATTTTTACAATCAAATTCAAACTTTGGAATCCTGGAGTTTGCAGTAATTGCTCCAATATCAAAAATATTTAATGACAATAGCACTGAATGTAATGTTAAATATGGTTTAACAAGTAAAAAAATAAAATTATTTGGTTTAAAATTATCTGGATGCCACAGCTTACTCTAAAATATATACCCATCACAATTATAGAGTCGGACAACATTCAGTTTTGTTCATCTTCCATTAGCAATTTTATATCACTCTCACCTGGGCAACGCAAAATATAAGCTATGCATTTTGCAAAACATGGTTACTAGCAACGAATAAATAATATTCATCGACGAGTCTGACTCAACTACTTCATTCGACGGACTAAGAAGCTATTACAGATAAATACAGTACCAGATTCTGCACTTTTTATTACTAGACAAGGTCATAATGTATCACTGTCATGAAATATATTTGCATTTTAACCAAAACTATTTCAAAGAACATTCGGTAGCAAAGAACAATAACATTTATTTGAATTTGATTATTAAGGAGATAGCCTTATTTTGTAAACGAATTTATTAACTTTTCAAAATTTTGAATCAGATCTGGAAGTTAATGAAGGTTGAATTTGGTGTACAAAGCCTATTTGATATATAATCAATAGTTTCTTAAAGGTTTAAGTAAAAAATACAGATTATTGGAAAAAAAGAATTTATTTCCAGTATTCTGTTATTCACTAAATTATTGTACCTTCCATTTCTATAATTTTACTGAAATGTAATTCTCGACACAACCCTAACTATTTTCTATTTATATACTTGTTAAGCATTTGACTATTTTTATTAAATTGTATTTTAAAATATACTTGACAGAATCTATAATATTTTAATTTTATAAGTTATAAATATTTATATATATATATATATATATATATATATATATATATATATATATATATATATAAATATAAATATAAAAACATATATATATATCTATATATATATTTATATATATATATATATATATATATATATATATATATATATATATATATATATATATATATATATATATATATATAGTTAAACATTTATTATTATATATTCAAATATATACATTAAATGGGATCGTTCTTCAAAAGTAATACTGAAAATGATGATCAATAAAACTTAAGAAATTTGATTACATCTCCCAAGGCAATTCCATCCATAAAAAGCATCAATTACCAAAGCTACAAAGGTCTAAAAGTTAGGTCACACATCCAGAAATAAATGAAGAAATAAATTCTAATTTTTAATGTAATCTTTGAAACGAATATAAATTAGAAAACAAGTATTCAAAGCAAATTAAATAGGTAGTACTATAGAATAGATGGTACTAGGTAGTACTTTACATAGGAGAGATATACCGTTAAGCTGCTTTGTATTGATCTTTATTCTGCAATGATTAGACGGTCGTTTATTTTGACTGAAACCATAAAGTGTGTTGTATTGCTGCTATTTGACCCGGAAACGCGTGTAGTAGATGTCTCATAACTTTTGAGAATATTGTTGCCGATAAGAATTCATATCAACAAATTTTTCTAAAAATATTTACTTAAAATATAAACTCTTATAACACTCCATTTAATATGAAAATAATATCTCTCGTAGCACTTTAAACTATTACTTGAAAAAACTCCAACCGTTTAGAAAAGCAACTGGCAATGTCGTGACTCGTGATTATATGAATTGCTAGATCCTGGAAAATTGAATGGTGCAGTTGTGAATGTGGAGTATTTACTATGCACCGCTCGCGATGGATCTCGTATTACATTTTACATTGTGTTTATGAAATATATTGATAGATGTCGTAGACTTCATAGCTCATAACGAAATGATGGTGACGGTCACATACTGAATTAAAATTTGTATTTATTTGTGATATTTGTCAGAAAAACTTATTGTATTCCAATTAATAAAAAGGCTTTCAGTTTAAAGAAAAGATAAAAGGTAGAAAAAATAGTTAAATAACTCAAAAAATCTTAACAAACATTTCGATGTTTCGAAACAAACTGTAATACATTTTGCCTGATATGAAAATTTCCCCCAATTATTTTTATCACATTGTAGAACATATTATTTATTTATACTTTAGCCAATACTTTAGCTATAAGTTGAGCACCTGCCACAATAATATATGAATATGTGTACACTCAGAAAAAATTTTGTGACCAAAGTCTTAGTAACACAATTTGGTTACTTTAACATAAGTTTTTGGTTAAATTCACTAATTCTCTACTTTAATTTACAAAATAAAAATTTTGCTACTTGGTTAAAGCATTAAAGCAATACTTGATCAAAATTTAGGTAACCAAAATATTGGTACCTGTTAGTAGTTAAATTAACTAAAAAACAATTAGTTGAATAACCTAAAAAAATATTTAAAATAACAAAGTTTTGATTTTTTCATTAATTAGTAGTTTTAACTAAATAATTTAGTGGTATAAACTAAGTTTTTAGTAACATTAACTAAACAAAAATCATTTGCCAGAAAATTTTTAAAACTTGCTTATACAATTTTGGTAGAATATATCTTGATTAAAGTAAACGTATGTTTTTCAGCAACAGTTGTTAGTTTTAACCAAATATTAAGTTACACCAAATAAAATATTTATTCAAATGAACAAAATACTTGGTAACTAGAAAACGGTATTTTATTGGAAATAAAATTTTACAAGTCAGTTTGTGTTGTTTGTTTCGCGTGCAAAGGTAAGATGTTTATTTTAAGTGGAAAAATGTTAGTTTTTGGAATATTATTCAAGATTTGGAAGCATATTGAATAATATTTCTAAAATAAATAATAAAGGAAAATATGTTTTAATTGTTAAAAATTATCTTGATTTAATTGGAAAGTAACGTTATAGTTTAAAGTTTCATTAAGATTGACACATTTATTTTTTATTATATAGGAAATAGCCATATTTTATAGCAGGCCTCTTGCAACACGTGCTGTAACAATTATGATGATGATATACAACCACAACAACTAACGATTTCCAAGCTAAAATAAATCAAAAATTGTAAGTTTTAATGTTCCAATTATTATATAATTTCGAAAATATTAATCTAAATTTAATCAATTTTTAGAACAAGGCTGTGGTGAAATATTGAAGTGCAAACGTTGATGACAGAACTTTACCTTTGGCAGTGATGTGCCAAGATGTACTAAAAAAATGTTTAAAATAAATTTTGATAAAAATGCAATATTTTATTATTTAAATAAAAAATTAAATATTCTATGATTATGTGTTGTATTTAATTTTAAATATATATATATATATATATATATATATATATATATATATATATATATATATATATATATATATATATATATATATATATATATATATATATATATATATATATATATATATATATATATATATATATATATATATATATATATATATATGTGTGTGATTTTACCAAGTTTAAGAAAGATTAACCAAGTTTAAGTTAAATTTGCCTTAGCCTATTAGTGAGATACACTAAATCTTTGTCACATTTAAACAAGTAATTGTTCTAAATAACCAAAATTATCTCAATTATTGACTAAATATATGGTTAACTTCAATAAGTAATTTTGTTATACGTAACTAAGACGTTAGTAAAATTTACTTTACTTTTGATTAATTCAACTTTTTTATTTTTTTATTACATAAATTTTTTTGTTTTTATATTTAAAAAATAACCATGTTAGTTTGGTTAAAATAAGTAAGCATTTTATTTTAATAACCAAAATTTAGTTATTAAAATAAAAAAATATTTTAACCAAGAGTTTAGTTATTTATTTGACTAAGCCATTTGGTTGGTTGAAAAATACTAATTTTTTGGTTAAGTATGCACGGTTTTTTGGTATTTATGACCCAAGTTTTTCTCTGAGTGTAGTCACAGATATTCTACACTAAAAATAAAAAACTAATATGCATTGATTAAAAGTCACGTGTGCCCCAACAAGTTTTCAACACAGTGAAAAATAATAAATGAAAATGTTTAGGACTAAATGTCTCTTTGAGAAAATGAGAGGCTTAAATAAAATCTCTGTAATCCCCATCTTTTACATACTGACAATATTTGATTTTGATTTTTTGAAATTTCAAAGAAAATTTTTAGAAATTTATCCGATAGTTGAACTATAAGATCCCAATTTATACGACAACACTATATAAAGTAATCGGTAATTTTGTGATTCTCATCTCTAATACACTAATATTGGTGAGATAAAACTACAGGAAAATAATTAATTACTACAAAGGCGGACATTTTTACAATCAATCTCAATCTTATGAAATCTGTATAATTTGTTCAGATTTCGTCTAATATTTCCCACCCTGTTTGGATTATTTTTTTCACTCATTTGCTATTTTTATGTATACGCATATCCTCTCTCTGTATAAAAGCGACCAAAAACTTTTTGAAAAACTATTCGAGTGTTCAACAAAACGACAAACTTACACCAGAAGTATAATTCTTTTCTTACAACACATATATACATAAGACAATAGACACACACCCAGATAAGATAAATCTTCAGAAGATGAATGATGAAAATATTGTCATCGTCGACCCTTTTTCTCATATATACATATAATATAGATTCGGTATATTTGGTTTTGAGACAGATGCGATTAAAAACACAACAACAACGACATTAAGTAAATCCCTCATATATTTCATGAAAAATGTAAACTAATTAAAAATCGCTTAACATTTTTGTAAGCAATTGAAGGGTATATTCCGAAGACATAGTATATCTACAGTAGTAAGTTGTAGATTGTGTGTATATATTGAGTTAGTTAGTTATAAATTTAGTTTTTATTAATCAATTATTTTATTATTTTCATATGAGCATGATGTTAAAATTAAATGAATAATGATGAACGTTAAATTTTATATCATTATGATGAGACTCGTTTATGTACGAGTATGTATATATATGTATGTACACGCGGTCTTTATTTAAATTTTATTAATAAGATTAGGTGGATTAAGAATTTTTATTTTTTTGACATACTGACCACCCGTTATTGTTTGGAGATAAGACCGCATTTTAATTAAAGAGAATTAGACATGTAATGAATGATGAAAGATTAATGGTTAATAAGCTATTACGTTATATATATATATATATATATATATATATATATATATATATATATATATATATATATATATATATATATATATATATATATATATACATAGATGTACATATGATTTATGAGTTGGACTCTGTAATATTATTTTTTACGACAAACATATTGTTAACGAATCGTTGCCATATGGTCACTCATGAGATCTATACGACATTTTTAAGAATATTTTATTGTTTACATTATATGAATAGATTATCTATACGCAATATAAAATCTACTATGTTCTCAAACCTAACATTTATACAATGTGGCGCGATTTTCCATACAAATATTGTCATGCTAAAGATTGTGTTTTCAACCCTCTTAGCGAGCGTAATGAAAAAAATACAAAAGAAAAATATTTGCTTGTCTCAAGATGAGGTAAAACAATAGGTAGCTCACACCTAAATAGACAAAAAAAATATATGATTGTATTATTAATGCACTGCTGTATCTGACGACACTGTATGTAATAAACTATATACGGTGCGGCATTTTCATTTCCATTGTTGAATACCAAAAAAAACTCTTATAATTTCCTTTTGCTTTTCTTCTAATTCCACTTTCATTTGTTTATATATATTTTTAGACATTTCGTGTTGTTTGTATTTAAAAGAAAATACAAGGGGAAACTCAACAGAATTTTCCAGAAATATTGTATATATATACATAAACAAAGATTATGAGTTATGATCATTCATTTTATCTCTTATATACGAGTAGTGTTATATACCTCTTATTGAAAAGATTTCGTTATTTTTCTATGGATGCATCTGGTAGATGGAATCATAAAAAATTGATTTTGTAATATATTTATATGTATGTATATATTATATATATATATATATATATATATATATATATATATATATATATATATATATATATATATATATATATATACATATATATAAATATATATATATACTTGTAAAATATGGATTTTTCGAGGAAATTGTTCGGCTATGTTTTGTAGACAGCTTTCCTTTTATATGTTTATATATAGAGTATGAAGAAGAGGAACTTAAATGCTAGACAGCAATAAAATACCGCTATATACATGCACTTATATTGATATGTTTTAAGATATTATTTTGTCTAAATGAGTTCATAGGGAAAAATAATGCCGATCTTCTTTGCTATCGACAAGTCATCAATTAAATTTTTACGATGCCATACTACATATATAGGATATAATAAATAACATTTTTTTAAATTTCTTTTTTACGGCTTAGTTAATAAATAATTATTATTTAAATCTATACCAGCCAAAAACAGAACTTTTATAAATCACCAAGATTCCAGACTGGAATATTAAGAGTTGACTTGTAAAAAATAATAAAACTGTTTCAATGAACGATAATATCTTCTGTCAGCGAACAATAGCCAGACTAAGATAAATTAAATTAATGAAGACCACTGTAGTGAGCTTGTTCTAAAACGACCTGTGCTTTAATGTTTAAAAGTCTAAGGATGAATCAATTGTAAACCTCCAAATTAGGTTTATTCCAGAAATACATTTCGAGAAAATAACTAATGGCGCAATACAAACCATCACTACATTGAACAATTGGAGGACTATATTTCAAATTTCGAAAATAATTTGACGTGTTAGTTCATGAACTACAAGCTTTAAATTTAATATGGATTATCACAATGTTATACTGAAATTTTTTTTAATAACTTGACCCTAAAATCACATACTAAACATAATATTAATCGAAAAGCTCATATAATCAAGTGGTTTTGAAAGTTCAGGGAGAAAAATTACTCTGAGTAAACGAGAAGCAGTGCTGCAGTGAGTTACGACTATACTGGAAATCCTACTAAAACAGAAATAAAACCATACTTGGGAAGGTTTTAGCATAAAACAGTATATTTGATTAATGATGAGAATGTATTTATCATTCTTATTTTTTTAAAGGTCTTTTTAAAAACTTGAACTTAACTGATCCACTGTGACACTAATGTTTTGAAGCTATTGGCTTTTAAGTTTGTGCTATGTCAGTTCCTCTAAAACAAATTTCGTAAAAGTGAATTACGGTTGCCTATTGATAAGTTTACCCAAATCGGCTTGACGTGCGAATTTCGAAAATATTGTAAATCTTTTTTACCTTTGTTAAAATACCACTATAAAGCTTAAGCACACCGATCAATGGAAATTAGTAGTTTCATTTGCCTAAACGGTACGATTGAATGCTTATTGGTGACTGGTGAATTTAAACTTTATCAATGATGAATCGTTCATTAAGCAGAGGGCTGATAAACAGTTTTTAATTTAATTCAAGAATAGTTCACGTACAAGGGACAAAATATTTTTCTAAAAGAATGAATCCTGTCTACTTGATTCACAAATCTATGATTTTAAAATGTATACCATTCACAAAAATTTAATCCAATCCGTTCAGAAGAACAACAATGTACTTTGTGTACTCCAGTACAATCTGAGAAATTACTTGTTATTGCATTGATATATGACCCTTGAAGTTCGTAACAAAAATGCATGCGATAATACGCCTCGTCTTTATATTTTAATCAAACATAGACCATACACACGATTTATGTGAACTACTAATAAGCTTGACCATCTATCACATGAATTCTTGCATACAACTAAAATTGATCATACAAGGATATATACAAATTAATGACGATTTACGAGAATTTGTAAATAAGTGTCTATGTAAAACCAATATTGTAAAACCAACTCCAGCTATATGACAATTAACATAAAGTTGCCATAACATATAAATTATTGGCAAACTACTGTAATTATTGGATGACCACCATCAATATTTCAATACAGGCTTCTTCGTTTTTGTGACGTTCACGACAAAATATATGAATTCGTCAAATCACAAATACGATTATCGTCAGATCACAATAGAAGTTAACATTTCGAGTCGAGTATCTGTAATTCGCTACAACTGTGTTTAAATACGACTCACAACATGAATACGACCACGACCAATTTATATATTTTCGGATGTTAATGACGTATTGTTAAAGATCTGAACGTGTGACTGTGATGAAAGCTGCGCGTGAAATTGATTTCACAGCTAAGGCGCTGAATCAACATTCATCACACGTATTTTTATTATATAGTTCAGCGAAACAACAAAACAAGAATACGTATAGCTATACACTAAACTTGAGAAGAATCTACTTCAACTCAACGGCATCAGGTTCTTCAGATATATAAAACCTTTTATATAAAACCTTGTTAAAGGAGCATATGGCATTGCTATCCCGTTGCTGGAGTTGAGCAGCGTGCCATCCGAATTATACGAAATTCCAGACTACCGAAAGATCTAGACCGCCTACAGCACCACAGAGATGTTGCAGAATTTATTTATCGAACATCCAGGTAGTGGAATTCGTTATCCGGTTTTCAGTTTCCGTTTGAGTATAAAATGTACAAGTTTAAGGCAGCTATCAACCTTTACTTGAAGGACCGCGCGTTGAGTGCAGAAGCTCTGCCAGTTACAAGGAGCTATGACTGTGCAGGTTGTGTCCAACCTGCACTCAATTAAAGCTCAATTTAAAAAAAAATCGCTGGTTGATTCAGCGACTTAGTCGTCAATTAGTACGTACCGAGTTCACGCGTAACCCTCCCAACTATGTCATATACAGATGTAATGCTATAATTCAATATAATGTTTTGAATTTGGGTAGTGATTTTTCCAAACTAGGTAATGTTCTTAGTATACCTATATAGTCGATGGCTTGTGATTCTATATTGTGAAATTTTGGGGAAATGACCCAATTTTTAAGACTTGTATCAAACTTTACCTTACAGGTTTTAAAGGAAACTATACACAATACTAATATTACAGTAGTTGCGGTGCATGAATCCCATTCGATGTTTAACAGAATATAATTTAAATTAAAATTATTTTTAGGCATAAAAATGAACGTTCCATGTATAACAGTAATTGAACTATAAATTCTAATATAAATGGAAATTCCAATTACAATTGTGTAATTTTATAAAGTTTAAAATTATAATAATTTAAAATGTAAATTCATAGTTCGAAATTAGATGAGCAACTTTGATATAAATTTAACTGATTGACATTAAATAGAAATTATGAGAGTAAGATAAAATATCAACGAATTTTGTATATAACTTACAACACCACATTAATCAGGCTTAAGTAAACAACTTTATTATTAAACAAATGTTGTGCTCACAATGAAATAATAATTTTAAGTCAATATAATTCACGATAAAAAATTAACAACACTGAATTATAGCTTAAGTAACAACTGAATTTTGGTTTTCTGGATTCATATCTTAAGTTATTTGATATATTTAAGCTTAACACAACAAATGAATATATTTCTGTTGATTTAATTACTGTGATACACTATAAAAAAAAGTTATTTTCGTATACACATATATATTTCATTTAATAAAATATATTAATGTGGTACAAGGGGGTGGGTGGAAGAAAAACCCACAATCTCATTTCACGTACTAACATTTCATTAGTAACTTACGAAAAAGTTTATTTACCTTTTATATTATTTTTTACAAAAAATCAAGTTTACATATATACGCTCATATTACGACAAGTTTGACAAGAAGCACACACACACGAAAATAATACTCTTTAGAAAACATAAAGTAACAACAATATGTTGTTATTTTTCCATTTCCATTTTAAACATCCCTCGACATCTCGCATTCATATCGCGTGCATTATTTTACACATTTTCCGTTTCTCTAGTATAAATGAGGTGGTATATACGAGTGTACCGGCAAGGGGTAAAGTAAAAAAAAAATGTATTGTCTGTCTTATTATTTTATGTATGTGTTTGTTTATGATTCCTTGTCATAAAATATATGTATGTAGGACGGCGGAATGAGAAGTTTGGTAAAAATGAAATAAGGAATGATATTTTCGGCCAAATTTATTTTTCAACGTAGCTCGATACACTAATATTTTTCGATCCCTTTCGAGTAACACGACTAGTCGCAGGTGGCTAAGTATGGAGAATATGGTAGATGTGAAAGCAATTCGAAACGTATAAGTCATAAATTTTGGGCATGCCAAGTACATACGGCTGCACCGGTGCATTGTTTTTTCTTCGCCAAATGCAGTCGATTTTCTTTCAAAACGTAGTTGAAAAAGTACAATAAGTTGCAGTTATATTCGCCGATGACTATTCTCACCTTTTGAAGATAATCGATGTAGATTATGTCGTGTTTATCTCAAAAAAGTGTAATCATTGCCTTATTGACCGATTAAGCTGGTTTAGCCTTCTTCGATACAGATTTGCCTGTGTTTAGAGTGTTGTTTGGTCTCCTGTGTATAGTGATCCATGTTTCATTCACAATTATGAAACGACGCCCAAACTTCGTTATATGTAGCTTGAACATCGACAAACCTGCCTCTTCAGTTGTCACAGATGTTCATTTCTGGTCGATTATAAACAAACGCGGCAACAACAAGCGGATAGTTTTTTCATATTCAAATGTTCGTGTAATATATTGATTGCATACAGGTTCATCTGAGATGCCTACTATTTTGTCAACCATTTTTGGTATGGTGACTTCATTTGGGTATCATGAACGTTCGGCATCAGTTGTGCTTGTACGACCACAATGAAAATCATTAAACCACTAATGAATCATTTTAAACGATGGTGCAGAATCCCTATAATATTTATCAAGGTTGTGATTGTATTGACCAATGACATTTGCGATTCTGGCACCCGGAGTTGCAAATTTACCCGACTTCTAACTTCACCCTCGTATATAAAGGAACTCATTTCCTCAACTGAATATTAAAAAGTTGGTCGAAGCAAAATTCTAGACGCTAAGCAATATCCCACTATACACAACATCCTTTTAAATAATTTAATTTTATGACTCGAATGATAAATTATATTTATACCGAGTGAACGAAACTTTACATTTTATAAAGCTTTCAATTGAATACATTATTAATTCATTAATCATTCATAAAAATGAAATTTTAATTCTATTCAAGAAATATAGGGAATTTATTTAAAAAATGAAAAATAACAAAAATCGTTAATTTTGACTGTAAAACGTCATTATTATTTGGAATAGTACGTTAAATGGAATATTTGTTCGCGTTTGACGGTACAGGTATGTTTTTTTTGTGTAGGTAAGTGAATTATGATTGATTAAATTGATTAACTCAACTTTATATGTATATGCTTACGAATACATATACTTAATATGAGTATACATTTTTTATCGCATTTCTTATTCAATTTCTTTTCTTATCTTTTCTTATCAAAAACAATTTTTCTTGGTTAATTTTCCCTCGAGCGTAGATCTGAACGACTACATTACATAGTATGTATATATATGTACACATAATTGTATACATATATGTATGTACGTGGTGTATAAAAATTTTGTTCAGTTTTCTTGAAAATTGTTTTGTATATACTCGTGTACTCGTATATATACAAATTGGATTCATTGAAATGTGAATTCGTCATAAAAAGCGCTTAATTTGGTAAAATTTAATTAAAAATATGGAGATGACTTGTTGAATTACGTTTAAGTTATACAAAAAGGGAAAATTTTACGGAAAATCTTTTATTTTTTGTTGGTTAACTGGAAAAAGTGGGAGATTTAATTTAAACAAAAATTATTAAATCAAAATATCAAGCAGCCTTGAGTTTATATAATATACATACTGCCAAGGTGATTCAAAAAGATTTGGAGCGCAAAAATAGAAACTACATAGAATTTGTGCGAGGGACCGTGGATATAATATAATTTTTTTTTTTAAATCTTTAAATCATTAAATTCCCATTACTAAATCCATTAAATACTTACAGCTTTCCAAAATCAATATAATATTTTGATTGACTTACCTAAAACGAGATAAAAACAAAAAATATAAAATTTAGTTATAAAATCATAATACCTTGCCACACAATTAATAACTTAATAAAATTAAATACAACAAAAAATAGAAAATTATTTAAGTTAATCAATTAATTAGAAGATTTAACACCATCGTTGTCCGAATCAGAATAAAATAAATGCACGTTATATAAAAAATGCCAGCCAAAGCGATAAGCTTTGAACAAAATTAATAAACTTGTTGGATTAAAAAATAACTTGACCTGTTTGTCGAATATTTTACAAAAAATATTTTTAGTATTAACCTTCGACTTTATTTATATTTTAAATTAAGACTTTTAGCTATATACGAGTATATATATGTACATAAAATATTTGTGTGACTCAATATAAAGAGTCTTTTAAAAATGAATCGATACAGAAACCAATAAAAATATCTCAATTGAAAATTATAGTCCACTTGGCCAGAAAATAATAAACTTTTAAAATTGAAAATAATGTTCCTATATATGCGACAATTTGGAAACGAAACTGTGTATATCGAGGGTATATAGAATGGTACCAGACTTTATGGAAACAATTTATTTTTAAAGACACCAGGAAAGTATATAAACGTATAGAGTATATAACAGCAGAAGCAAAAACCAAATATTCCATTTTTTCAATCAATTATCCTCTTAGGAGATTTAAACATAAAAAAAAACTTCCTGTTTTGTATTATTATTTTGAGGTTAGGTTTTATAATCAAAACCATTACGCAACCATATATATATCCAGACATAATACAAAAGATGTAAATTTATTGAAGCGTAGCATGGAGCTAAATTGAATGTTTATATATCTATAGATATACAAAATATCCTTATATACTTTAGCGAGAGTTAATGAAAATACTTAAAACTGAAAATTAAAATTTAATCAAAAAAATGGATTCTACATTTTAGGTTTTTATACGTGCGAATTATATAATTTATAGAGTAATTTTACTTGTAAATTTTATATTGCAACATGGGGTTAAACGACATCGTAGCAGGGATTAAAATCTATTTTAAAACTTTCACTACTATGGCTGGATGTGTTAAAATTTAATAAAATAAGATTAATTAATGGAGTCGATTAAGATTATAAAGGTGTGTATTTGAAATGGATTACAATCCTTTATTCGTGGTATGTATACTTTTATAATTTATTCCTTCCTTATATAAAGAGTGATCCAATAGGATAAATATTTTTGTGTCAGTATTAATTAAAATTTCACCATGAAAAGACTTCCGCAAGAATGATGATTACATATTATAGATATTTATTTCAAAAATCAGTGTTCAGTAAAAAATTGTTTTCATACTCTTTGACCATTCTTTGGTATTCGATTATGAATCCAACTAAACGCGCGCGAAACAATCAATACATTATGCACCAATTTTTATTATTGGATATTCATTACCTGCCTAGAGTACGTACAAGTCAATCTAATGTGAATATTGCGGTTCTAGCTGAAAGTGTACTTCAAGAACGCAATCAATTCGTCGCCATTCTCAATCTCTGGGTTTCTCATATGGCACACTGTAACGTATTTTGAAAAAAGATAGCATACAAAATACAGCTTGTTCCAAAATTGAAGCCGGTAAACCTTCGTACCGTAACAGCTCGAAACAGATCCGCTTTTTTTGTCGAAAAATTGTGTTCATCAATGAAGCCTATTTTGGCTGAATACGTCAACAAAAAAAATGACGTATTTGTGCTGATGAACCAGTCAGAAGAAATTTAAGAACTTCTAATGAATCCTAAAAAATGCAATGTTTGGTGCGGTTTATGGGCAGGTAACGTAATTGCGCTGCATTTTTACAAAATACAACGTTTTTTAAAAAATGGGGAATTTATTGGTAGAAAATTTTAATGATAACCTGATATCAAGAAAAGGATCCGTGAATTGGCCTCCAAGATCTTGTGACCTGACGCCGCCAAATTATTTTTAATGAAGGTATCTGAAATCTCTTGTTTCAGATCTTGTTCGACAAACCACAATATTTTCCTACATTAGAAAATATAACACATGTACCGGTCGAAAGAGTGTAGGAAAAGAGGACCCATCGAATCGATTATGTAAGAGCCACTCGAAGACATATGGTACACATAAATACAATTTTTGATTATTAAATTTATTTTAGCGCGTTTTTTTTTCAGAAAAAGCTCTTACTGGATCACCCTTTATATTGTAGTGTTTATCTATGTTTTTTATTTTTTGTGAAAGCTATCTTGTAGATAAAGCACTTACTTTACGTTGTCAGCCAAATTAAGTAACTATGGTTTTAGGCACGATACCTTTTACACGAACTGGCGCATAACTGCAAATGAGTGTCATTTTTGTTAATAAATAACAAAAATAAAAAGCTTATCGAGAAACGAAACGATTTTTTGTATTTTAAATTACAACGGGGCAGTTTTAATGTCTTAAACATAATCATTCAAGAGGCGTATTGTATATACACTTTACAGATGAACAGACAATAGTTGTTACATAAATTTACACAAATATACTAGACTTTTTATAGAACAAGCGATATCAGAGCCGCGATATCTTACCCGAAATCTATAAGCATGGTCGTATCCTGACATCGAATTTTGTAGAAACTGGAAAACATCGGAATAATTGGTTCTTTGCTCTTTTATTCTATTTATTAATTCACGCTGTAATTCCTTACTAAATGATGAATTCTGTTCAGAGAATTCATCTAGCACGAATTTAAAATCTGACGAGCTTAACAATTCTACAGCCAATTTTACAGGTTCAAGTGCTTTTATAATTTCATTAATTAGGTTTAATGTCTTTGATGTCGATATTTAAGTCTAAGCCGTTCCAGCATATAGCCAATAAGCTGTTTCAATGGGTTTTGATTGTTACTCTTAAATTTATTGGTTAATATTTGATGTTTTACCGGTAGTTCGGCAAAGAAATTAAAACGGTAAAACCGCTTGTATTATTATTTCATAGTTTTCGTTGATTTTCAGAACGCCTCATTTGAATTTGTAAACGTCATTTCTGTTGTTTCTAAATTCGAACGAAGCGATTATAACTAACGATTATAATTATAAGCGATTATAATTAATAACTTAATTTATACTAGACATTACCGGTCACAAGAGAAAAATCATTCATTACCGTGGATGAATGATTTTTCTCTTGTGACCGGTAATGTCTAGTATAAATAAAGTCACATTGTATTTCACACAATTTTCTTTGTAGAAAATTGTTATTACTCACAGACACGATAATTTGAATAAATCAAGAAAAACATCACACAGTTACAAATTAAAGTTTTAAACCCAAGTTTAAACCACACTTTCAAGTCATCATATGAGTACAACTTGGAAATAAATAGGAACTTAATAATTGAATAAATAATCTTATTAACAAATAATCGTACTTATTTAAATAATAACATTGTTCGTGTTTAACAAAATGATTTTATTCTATTCTCTTAGAAACGGTAGTGTCGACGCAGGAAACCCACTTATATTTTGCTCGTATATCCATATCCTATTTATTCGAATAGGTACGCATTCTTATATATTATTACGATAATTGAAAATGTCATTAAATAACATATTCCTAAATTCATGGAAAAAAAAGTCAGATATACCTTGGAAACGACTTTTGTATTTTATATTTATATCATGAGAAATATAAGGCATGTTTATTGTACAATAATTAAGTAGATATTGTGTAGGTGCAATTATGTTATTTGAATAAGGATCGGAAATCAATTTACATAAAAAATTTCCTTGAATTATAATTATACGTAGTTGCAGAAAATTCGTTTAGGTATCTCTATAAGTCAGTTAATATGATCCAGAAGTTTTAAGTATTTTGATCGATGATACTATTGCAGGTATCAATTGACAATGGTATCCAAAGTTAATATCGATTTACTTGCCAATTCATTCCATATATATATATATATATATATATATATATATATATATATATATATATATATATATATATATATATATATATATATATATATATATATATATATATATATATATATATATATATATATATAAATTTTGGTCCAGCAAGTAATAAGTTTTAGCAATAGTGAAATCAAGGTTTAGGATATTTGAATAAGGACGACAATCGGAGAATAGACAACAATATAGAAGTACTGTTTTGTTAACATGAACTTGAACAAAATTGGACATATGGGCATAACAATTAAATTTACTAAGCTTTTTAGTTATCTACCATAAATCGTTCGTGTTTTGCCATGCCATGTAAACTGGCGATAGACACATTTAAACACAGCTATATTTTTTGAAAAAAGAAACTATAACTTAAAAATTGTTATGCCGTATGCCGTTAACTGATTAATGACATAACTCATCAGTCTAGGCTAATTTCTGATGAGTGAAATTAGCTAGGCTAATTTCACTAATCAGAAATTAGTCTAGCGCAATACTTCAACATTATAGATTGCACAGATATCATAACCAAAAAAATAATTAATAATAATAAAAGCACCAGACATCTGTTTGGCGGCCTCTCGCAATATATCAATACCATAAATATCATTAAGTTACAAGAAATACTATTGAGTACACATCTATCCTGACAACACATCTATCCAGCAACTCAAATAACTTTTCACAGCGAAGTTATTTGCTTTCTCTCAATTCCATTGATACACGGACCGTTTTCTTCTAGGAAGTTCAACTTTTTGCTGCAATAAGTCTTATCACTAATGTGGACAAAATCAACATTTATAGTGAGAAGGAAAAATCTCTTTCGAATGGGAATTACTTTTAACCACATACGAATTCTATCACAAGTATTGTTAATATTAATTCGAAATATTTCAGTAAGTTAAAATCTAAAATATTACTAGAACGGTTGCAACACGACTCCACCATGTCCAACTGAGTATGATTGATGAGATGGAGTTGATTCCTTGGCTCAACTAGCAATACAATGAAGTCACGCATTAGGCCAACACTAGCCAAACACATCTGATATCTATAACCTATAAAATAATTTATAATAATAAACGCGACAGACATTTCAGTGGTGACTTTTCGAAATATATCAATATATATTTTGATACATCCTCCGAAGTTCCATTAATACCATTGAGTTTATATCTATCCTGATAACACCTTAATTCAAACAACTTTTCGCATTGAAACTATATGCTTTTTCGAAATTCAATGGAAACCCGCAATTTTTTTTCTCAAAGCACATGTATTTACAAGGATCTTCGTCTTCTTGATACAGTAAGTCTAATCACTAATATGAGTTGAGCGAAAACAACAAACTTACAAAAAACTACAGCTGGCATCAGCAATCATAGTAAGAGGAAAACAATTTCTTATAAGGGGAATTCTATCACAAGTATATGCAGTGCTCATAATTCGAAATATTTCAAGTAAAAATCTTAAATTCACTAGAAAGGTTGCGACATCAATCGATCATGTATATTTAAGTATTCCTGATGAGATAGAGTTGATCTCTTCGCTCATTCAAGGACGTCTCATGACCATAACCGACAAAATAGTTTATAATAGAAACTCTCACTATTAAAATGTTTTACTTTGTTTGTTTTGCAATAAGAACTTGTTGATGCCATCACCATGTCCCAAAACTCCTTTGCAGGCCATAATTGGCATTGTGTTGAACAATTTAAATTGAATTGGCATCCCAGTGTTTTTATGTAGTGACATAATGAATAACTCCACAATAAAATATATGTTACCAGTTCTATATACTCATAATAAATATGTTTTAAAATTATAGCATATTAATACTTAACACAATTATTGACATAAAATATTATGTACATGTCGTTAAATTCATAAAATGCAAATTTTAATTAGCCCAATATTGATTCGCAATCCAAAAGGTGTCAAAACTAATCAACATTAATCCTTAAATCTGACCATACCACGCCAAAAAGACAATTAAACCTCATATAGAGTGATGACAAGTCAACGACATTCAACTGTTTGTTAAATATTTTCCCACTGGTTTACACCCCAAATAAAACATTATTGTCCGCATCATGACAATAAAATAAAATTAAGTTGTTCAGTTTACGTTTGGTTTTATATGTCCAAATTATCGTTCAATTTATACGACTCAAACCAAAATTTCACCCGCATTTGCAACCAATTTATTTTAATTAACTTTTTTTTTGTTTTTTTTTTTTAATTTAAAACTTTTAGTATATAGTTTTTAAAACAAACAAAAAACTATTTATAATTAAATAATCTATTCGTGGATGATAATAATATAATTATACCAGTACGTTTAAAATTCAGTGGTCCCTTAGCGCAATGGTATGCACGAAAATTTAATGTACTAGGCATAGGATAAAAGCTAAATTTACATGGACAAAGAATTTATTGCGGATTACATAAGAGTATACATATATTTTGTTTTGATTATGTTCTGCAAAACATATTTATGCGTTGCCATTTCAAATCAATAAAAAATATCCATTAAATTAATGATATGCATTCAACAATCCTCAAACGAATATCATATAAAATTCATAATTATTGTTTGTTTGTATGGATGTGTGCCCCCTTTGGGAATCATTCCCAAAAGGATAATAAATTTTTAAATTAAAAATTATAGCTTTTCAGTTTTTATTTATTTTGGCAAAACATTTTTGTTATCATCATCTCTCATCTTTCTGTTTGTTGTAATACTCGTTAAACACACACTGACTGGGGGTACTCAATCATTGAAAGGACACAAAATATTTTGGCTCGAACAGAACAAGATTAAATTTTCGCATAGTTGATATTTTTTATCCAAATTGTTTTTTTTTTTTTTGTATTTGCGATAATTGTGGTCTCATGGGTTTCATACATTATAATTCAAAGATATACGACTATGGTTTACATACATGAGGAATAGATATATATAGGGGCGCTTGGGTTCGGTCACATTATTTTCGGTTTTATATTTGTTCAGTTTGATTGGGGTTTTAACCAATTTTGTTTTGTTTATTTACTAAAAACGAGATTGGAATCTGTAATAATATAATAAATATATGGCCAGACTGCCGCAAAAATAATTATTATCGCACTATGGAAATTGCTAAGCATTTAAAAGATTTATAGTTAATTTCAAAAGTGGAAGAGTGTGCAGTTTAAATCGAAAAAGGGTTATACTAAATTAATTTTATTGCGTTTTGGTTAGTTTTAAGTGTTTAGTTAGCACTTTAATGGTAATTTAACAATACTTGTCCTTTGTTTTATGTCTAACTTTAATGATGGTGGAATGCTAATTATTTCTAAGATAACTCGCCAAAGTCCGACAATATAGCGTTAAACGAAATTATAATTTCAGTTCTCGATTAGGGCAACTGAGGCTATTTTTAAAGCTTTTAAACATATCGATTTCCTTTGGCAACCTTACAATAATTACACCCAAAATTTCAAAAATTTACTATCAACAAATCTTATTGAATATAACAAATTTCTCTAAACAATTTGGTTTGAGTATTTTGCTTGTCAGATGCTTATTAATTTGAAAATATTGGCTAATGAAAAATTGAAACTACTTGCCTTCCAAGTACAGATATAAGGAAGAGAATGGAAGACAGGATTCAACCGTCCGCTTCTTTACATCGGCACTGCTCGCAGTTTGAATCGTTACTAATTTTCTTCGGAGCATGTGATACCTTAAAGAAAAGTATTCAATGAGTAAATTCGAAACAGTGCAAACAATTGCATTTGCAGATGACATCGTTGTCTACATTCCTAATACCAACATAAAAAATATCGTTCAGAACATACAAATAACAACAACTTTTACAATAGACTATCTGCACACATGGCATATAACGATACACGAAACAACTGGAAGAAAATTTAAAATTGTTCTCAATAATAAAACGATCGATCTTCGAAACGATAATAAAACGATCGATATCTTGGAGTAAATATAGATCGACTATGCTATGTGAATGAACACATAAATATCCACATTGCCAAGGCAAAATATTTATTCTAAGCACAACGATAGCACCGTTAAAACAATTTATACTACCAGTACCATTAATAAGACCTATTTAAACGTACGGATGTCCAGTCTGGTATAACACAAATTCTTTATATATGGGAAAAAAATTTAAAGAAATATATACGACACTGCAGAGGATTGTTTCGTAAAGCGGATACTAACTATAAATCTAATAAAACCATAACAATATATATCTAATAAAACCCAGTATTTCCAAGCTATCCGAAACCATATCCGAAGACCTATCTCAAACAAACCAAACTCGTTTTTATATGGACCGTATCTTACATAGGTTAGGTTAGGTTTTTGTGGCTGCTATCGCACACTTATACCGGCGAACGCTCCGTTGTGATACCACTATATGTACGGCTATAGGTCCGAGTTTTTCGTAGTACCATCTGTGCAATGCATAGCTCCATGCCAGTCTATATAACTAGTACAGACATGGAATATGGGTCGGCCCATGGATTCTAAACATGACAGGGGATCCAGATATATGTTCATTTTCATACCGATTGCACCACCCAAACGATCGAAAGTGAAAACCTCATTTGCATCGTGCCTCAAATCGGGATTCGAACCCGGTACCTCCCGCACCAATTGCCGCAGTTTTAACCACTGGGCGGTTTATCTTACATACGATTTCCTTCATAAAATACCATAGCAAATGATAATATGCCAGAAGCAGAAGTATTTATTTTTTTGGATAAAATAGGACATATCCAAGATGCGAACCAGACACCATTAACATGTCATATAAACAGGAAAGCGTGTGAAAAAACATTTGAAGCAATGAAATTCACAGCGCCACCTTCCTTAGATTCAGCACAGAGTACTGAAAATTGGACTATAAATGTAGTCTTAAGTTTTTTTTTATAGAAATTGTTAATGGCATTTTTAAAGCTACATAAATTGTATGCCAGCATTTTATGCTTTCATTATTCATGAAAGCAAATGTAATTAAGATATATATTCAATAACAAAAAAAAAATTATTAGGAAAACGATCAAGCTTGAGTATCCTGATAGGAATCAGAAGTTTAATCAATTAGAAAGAGATTTTGAGTTCTTAAATTCTTTCTTCAATTACAATAAGAATTCGTATAACAAAAAAAAGTGTTCAATGAGATTACCCAGCAAAGTTCATCTATCCCATTTCAAGAAGGCCTGAGAAGTTGGTTTTTTTTCCATGTGAGGGTATTCAGTGAAGTTTGGCTTTATTCAGACAGCCACGTCGATCCAACCGATTCTGCCGTAAGATGGGCAGGATGAGTAATTGTGACCTATTCATCGATTTCGTGATGACTATTTCACAAAAAGGTGCTTGGATTCCATAGAGTCCGATTACTTCTAGGCAGTAATGTGACCACAAATGGCTGGAAAGATTGTCTATATCGAGAGCAGCTATATGTTCTGCATACATTCTGACCCAAATGTTAAAAGAAAATAGCTCTGCTTTCGTGTGCTGATGTGAGTGTGGTATACCTGCCTCTCATATAATATCCTGAGAAACATATTTTGATGATAGTTCAGCGGCTCGCTTGTTTCATCATAATTTTTGGTCACTTAGGAGATTATGGTTCTGATAACTGAAACTTATAGTATTTACAGAAAAATGTGTTTACAATTTTTAGAAGCAAACAAAAGCAATAAACTTCACTTCACTTCATCCCGTATTATTCCAACTCGGCTCGGCATAACACTTTCATACCTGTCGTGTATATGATTGATTTTCACACTTCACAATGAACACCCCTCGGGTCTTGCTCCACTCTTTTGGAATGGATATATAATAGAGTCAAACTAGCTATAAACATATGAAAAGTGGTATCCACCTTCCCATCGTATACTTATACAATTTTTTTTTAAACTATGGTGGATTAAATAACTAAGGGCAATTGGTCGATAGGATAAACATGCAACGAAAATAATATTAAAATTTATTTTCAAATTTGTTAATAAACTAATTTTGTAAGTAACTATTAAGCATTATGAAATTCAGTATTACCGGTTCACTACAATATATCAATGAAATTTTGAAGATTCACATTCCATACGCCACGAGCAAAAACTTCCAGTTGCAGAGGAGGAAAAACTATACACATTAAAGGTTCTAAAGTGTTTGGAATGGAGGCTGCTGCGAATCCAATAAGAGAATAGTAATGCGCAAATGGTTAACGATAATCAGCCTTAAAGGTAGATAATTTGGATATCAAACGTGCGGTTTCAGTTTTTTTTAAGAAGGGTTGAATGACCTTAAATAGTAAGATGCAGTTCGTGTCTACAACATGCATTTGTAATGATAAAACGACATTTAACCTCACATAATGAATATATGTATAAAATATATATAGACACGAAGAATAAAATTACAGCCAATTAATAAGAAATTAGATAAAATAACACTATATTTAATTTATAAGAACAATAAAAGTACTGTAATTAACTTCTCACTCCATTGATTTGTGTATAATTTATTTTTGTTATTAAAAATAAAAATCATCAGACGCACGAAATTGATTTTATTTCTAAAAACTTAATTGTTTAATGTTCTTGGCGTTCTATACAACAAAGAAATCTTCTCGCAGACGTAATTTAATTTCCCTTGCGACCGTCTTCAGAATTTTTTAAAATTAATTAATTTTTAAATTATATCGCAATTATAAAAAAAATCGATTTTCTTAAAGTAGTGCGTACGCTCGCGTAAACAAGTTTATTTGTGTTTGTACACAATAAGAGGCGTGAATATTCGCGGCGGTATATGCCATATAACTCAACATGATCTTTTGATCGTGTGACATTTATCTAAATCTGATTACAAAGCAAATTATTAGTATAATGAAATAAATAATTTATTGAAATCAGACTGCAAAATATTATTGTATATATAGCTGATATAGACGACTGTGGTGTTATGGCTGCGTGGGTGGAATTGACGCGGAATTTTCGAAATTCCAATTTTTATTAAAATTTATACGGTCGTTTAAATAACACGTTTTATTTAATTGAGGTGCTCTAGGTGTATTATTGATTTTATTATATGGAATTTTGAGGAATGTTGGACGGAATTTTGTTCGGTTTACATATTATAAGATACAAGGGAATGAGATCACAATTTCATTACCTATACTGAAAAACATTTTACGTAATTAGGCTTTATAATTTACAACGAATCATAAAATATAATGACAACATCGTTTGGCTTGGCTGTGTTAAAAACAAAAAATTTACTAATCTATCACACAGAACTTGTCATCACAATATTTCACCAATGTTAAATTATTATTAATTGTTTACAAAATATCCTCGCACGAACTGAATAATATAATAATAAACCGCGGACTTATAATACGAGTATATAGTGTATAATATACTCTTGGTACATTATACATATATAACAATGAAAACATGTAAATGATGGCGAAGACGTGCTAAATTAGAATTGAAGACAAAAATCGTGATCTATCGCTGTTCTCAATAAAAAAAAACCAAAAGTATAGTCGCAGTCGGAATATATAAATGAAAAATAAAAATCAGTTTTAAGTAGAACTTAATAAAGGTACTTGAGAGATAACATCTTAATATATAGGTTTACTCAAGTATATGTGTACATTTCGTGTACAAAATCGGTTATATGAAAATGAAATGAACTTTGCTACCATTGCCGCGCATCGCATATGGTAAAATATTGTATCCAAGAATTTCAAATTTTTATTTTACGCATTCGTTCGATTTATATCTCGTTTCTGATACATTCCTTATATATGTACAAAACCGCAAGATAATTTGACCTTTTATCCATTACATATAACATATATATATGATTCAATCAATTATGTTACATGATCGATGCGCTATTAAATTTCAACTTTTAGTTATTAACAATTTTATTTTTTGATTAATTTGATTTATTCAATCGAGAAATTTCCTTCGTTCTGATTTGTTTATACATATATTTTATGTATAATGTTTGAGTGAATCGAACCGCACAAAATCTAAAACCACACCAAAAATATATAATAACATCATGATTACGATAATACATAGTATAGTCGATGATTTCAATATAATTTAATTAAATAAATAAATATTTATTTCCTTCAATTTAATTACAATATTTGATAAATAATAGACAGAAAATATAACAAACTTTTGAAATTTGATTAATTTATGTGGTTACAACAGGAAATCGCGGTTATTCTATATAACATCATTGTTGTCAATATAACATAGATTATATTACACAGTATTTGTACATACAGTGATTTTAGCTTTTATATCTATTTTTTGTTTTCGGAACTTTCTAAAAAATTCTAACATGATACGTATAATTGTTGTGTATTTAAATTTTTCCCACCAAATGAAAGTACATGCATATATAATAACAAATTGATTCAGAAGTTAAAACACGACCTCCGAAATAATGCACGCTTCCATATATTTATATATAAAATCGGTTTCTCAAGGTTTTCTTATAAATCGCACATTTTTGCCATTTCTTTTTCCATCCCGCAGTCTTTTAATTATTATATTTTGAAACATGAGTCACGTCTCAAAAATCAATCAATCATTGGCATTGATTCCCACCCACTGAATATGTACATAATATAACTGCATACACAGAGTAAACTTCTTGAATCAGTTAAAAGAGGTTTATATGTATAAACAACCCCTAATAGAATAAAATAGAAATATTTTAAGGGTAAAACATAAATAATTTAAAAATAGTTCTGTACAATTTAGTAGTTTAGGTCAGTTATATTACAATTTTCTAAATAGTAAAATCCAGCTGAAAATTACTATCATTATTTTAATTTGGAACACGTGTGTGTGTGAGTGCGTGTTAATATTCAATACAGCCTTCAAAATCACCTTCCCCTAGTTTAATGTTAGGAATTTTGTTTCGAATCAATATTCGTCTTGGTATATATAGTCGTATAGTGACAGTAGAAAAATTAGAAAATCGATTAGATTTTCATCGTCAAAGGAGAATAATTGAAAATAATAAAACGAAATTAAAATTAGGGTGGAACATGATAATGTACGTACGACACAACACAAAGACCGCATAAGCAACAAAAGAATAAAAATGAAACCTTCAAGGTATGAAAAATTTGGTATTATTTCGTTCAAGGGGACTCACTGCTTTTCAATTCAATTCTCGACATGGATAAATAAATAGAGAAATGTATGTATACAAAACAGAAATCCTTAAAAAATCCTCAATTTTTTTTTTCAACGTTCTACGTTCTACAATTCTCAATCGAGACAATAAAATAAAAGAAAACGGAAAAAAAAACTTTGCAATATAAGCGGATGTAAGGGATATTTCCAAATCCTTTGTTTATTTTAAGTTTGTTGTTGACGTACATTTTGTGTGTGTATGTATGTTTGTTGCTTAACTGTCTGTTATACTTGCTGTATGGTTAAATTGTTTGATCAACTGAAACATCTCAAGGTATAATCATTTTGGCAAAATAATAAATGTAATACGGAAAAGTAAATAAATAAGCATTGTTGGATGAAGGTGACTTGTCTGTTCCTCTATACAATCTGTTCTTCCAGGTATAATGACAAAATTGCTATAGGAATGGTGTTTTGTTGCAAAAAATGGAATGTCGTATACAGACATTATATTGTATAGGCTTAAATTCTTCGTATTTTTTTTAGAAATTAACTTTATTAAGATCCTTAAACAAAACTGAATATTTTCCTAATAATTACCCACAAAGATGCTGATATGATGGGGTGCAGCAATGAAACATAACTCGTGTTATATAACTCGTTAAAAAATAAATAGGAAATTTCATAATACTTTGCAATTTTTAAGATTCTGACAGATTTTATCGGCAACAAACTTTAGACCTAATATTTTTTAATCAGCCAGGTACCTTAACACCTTATTTCAATTTACCACCTTATTCTCAACTTGAGACAAATAACTTGATCACGAGAGATGTGGTTCATCTCACAGATCATAATCAGATGATGGACATGCCTTTTGAACTCTGTCCATATCAAGATTGGAGCCGCATATCTTTCGCTTCACGAACGTAGTTATATATTCAATTAGATTTCGTTGAAAATTGATGGTACGGGTAGATTATTATTTTTTACCGTCAATATTTTAAATTGATGAAGCATTGATGTATCCAACTCATTATACTGTAGAGTAAACTTTATAGGCGTTCTTACTTTTGAATATTATGAAATGTGAAGTATATTTCCGGAAAATATTTTAGACAAGTCTTATCAGTGGTACTAATGGTATAAGTAAGGTTTAAATTCTGATTAGAATTGTTTGTTCAGAAATGAAGAATTTTTAATTATGTCATCAACGAGCATTTTTTAAGGTTGGTTCAATTGAGAATTTCAATCAATACTCAAAATGAGTATTGTTCTATAAATATAAATGAGAGATGGTTAGTTCAACTACTTTTAGAGAATTCAGATAAATGAGCGCAACTTAGAAACTTTTTATATATATCCTTACACCTGGCTAATTAAAGTGACATTAAAGTATCATGAAAAAATATTCCATAAAACTGGACAGTGGCGAAATCCGGCGTCCAGCTTTATTTGTTATACATCTACTAACTTCGTCCAGATATATTTGAAAGAATGTCGTAAAAACAAATCTAGCAGGACAATAAAATAAATTAACTTGAGATCATTTGAAATAATCAACACTCCAAAATGAGATAAATCAGTCGAAAATGTTTCACCATATTCAACAAAAAACTTAACTTAGTTTCAACAGTTTGTGATAAATAAACTGTTTGATTGTTAATAGGACTACCCGAAAAGTAAATATAATAAAATTGATGACAACCTCAAATTCTTGATGGAAGTTTTTATTCAATCTCAAAGTTTTTTTTTATTTATTTAGAGTTGCCATAGTGAAAATAAATCATGCTCACAAAACAAATTAGATTAATATAACTTAGGTCGGAATTTAGGTGCGAGGTGGTATATACAATTAGATAGACAAGATGCTTTTACAGTTTCATTGAATTCAGTATTCCACTCATTTGAGTTATACGAGTTATATAACATAGTAAATCAACTACTCAACACATTCATAATTAAGTTATTGAGTTTATAATTCGGACATCATTCTAACTGAAATGTGTGCTCTAATTATTTAGAAGCTTAGTTAAGTATTCTATTATGTGCAAAGAGGACCTGTTTAAGGGTTATGTCAAATAATATGGTTATTTTCGAAAAATTGTTTACCAAATTGTTGAAAAATATGAATTTCACTAAACCTCAAAACGAAAATCAATCACAATAACCAAAAATCTGCTTCTCGATTCAACTCAAGGATGTACAGCCTATCTCAGTTAAGGCTGATTTCAATTATGAAACAAATTTTGTCAGTATTTTTTACTGAAAAAACCAAAGCGAGAAAAAAACCAAAAATACCATTAGAGTGACAGAGATCGTTTTTTTTCATTTTTCATTTTTTTATAGTGGATATATTTTGACAGATGCGTATAACCTAACCAACAAATTTCAAATTTTTTTGTTTTTTAATAAAAAACATAAAAAACACTTTGAATCTACAACAATAAATTTAAAAAAAATAAACTCAACATAATTATTCATTATTTCAATTATTTTCAAAATGAATTAAGATGAATGAGACAAAACGAAATGTTAAAACTATTCATTGACCATAAAAAATAATTTCCTATAAAATATTTCTCCAGGACTGAATAAAAATACTTCTCTTGATATATTTTGTCAGTAATGCTATAATTATTTTCTCAGTAACCATAAAACTTTAAGAAAATTTATATTTTTTATCCCGCCTTCACTATTTTGCCAGTATTTTTTCATAATGGAAATCAGTATCAGTATTGCCGAAATATGAGATATTTGATAAATGTGAGAAGGATTAAAGAAATTATGGTTTAACAAATTATTAAGGTTCCATGAATCATAAAGCAATGGAGGAGGTGGGTGGCTCTTCTATGCATTCGAGGTAAACAAGTAGCAAAGAAAACGTTTTGTTTTGCTTTTTACTACCTCGAATATAATGGTTCTAGTTTTAGTTAGACTGACTACCACCTATTTGGTAATTTATAATATGGAAACAGTGGAAAACCCAATTGGCTTATGTATAAGAGCTGATTAAAAAAGAAAATTTTAAAGTTTTCTATAGAAAGGCTATTTAGTTGAAAAACGAGCAAAATGGTGGAAGTCTTTATTTTGATAGTTCAACGAGTAACGAGGGAAAATAATGAGGATAAAGTATCAAATTCCTTCATTCTACTGGGAATCAGATCGATATTAGAAGAGGCTTCTATCATTAGTGATTTTAATCCTGTAAGTGGGCCAAACTAGTCTCTTAAACTATATGTTTAATTTTTATTATTGGTATACGGTATCAATAAACTAATTGTTATAGTCTGACTATAAAATGTTATCATATTTCAGCCACTCAACTCAATGCACAGATAAGTCTATTTTATTTAACACAGCGCAATTCTTTCATTAGAAGTCTTCGAAACGAAAATAAAACTATATCTGCATTTTAACAATGTTGATGTTATGAAATATCAAAATTGTAAAAACATCTATCATTTATCTTTCAAACAAATTTAACCTCTGCAGATTCACCAAATACTATTTTTCGTATTCGCCATGTCTAACAATGCAATATTTTTAACAAGTTACAGTGTTTATCGAAAATATTTATCTTAAATCAGAATTACATTATCTTCTACTTTAGTCAGAGTACATGTGTTTCTTCATTTAGAAATAGTACGCCTTTATCATTTTGATCATCTTGTCAATATCAGTGTAAAATCTAGCCCATGTGTTGTTTCCAATGTAGTTTGAACTATGCTGGAAAATATTCAATTCATGACAGTTAAAGCTTCTAGATATCTTTTGATCCATATAAAGTACTAGTCTTAAATTTACTATGTTAGTTTCATTCAGTAAAAACGTGTGTAATAATACATAATTTATATATGCCCTAGGCTTTTATTTCATTTGGAATATTTCTAGATTTTAATGATGAGCATACTAACCACCACAACATGCAATGATATAATTTTTAGCAGTTTAGAATGAAATGTCGCAATACGAGCTAGTTTAACTCAGTGGCTTGCCTTAATATATTTGGTAAAGTTCAGACAAAACATTATTGCTTTTTGATTCTAAAGCAAATTTAAATAAGGCAACCAAGATTAAGTAAGGCAACTTTCCTTTTTAAACCAACGAAACCTACATCGACCAAACTTTCATATTTAATTCTGATAAACACTACTGTGAGTAAGCTCTATCGCTGCGAGCTTATTTTGTTGATAATAGCTGACGGTAGTATACGTTCATAATGAAATAACCAACATAACTGAACAAAAATATACTGACCACTCTCAAATTGAGTACTACTGAAAAAATTATTATTAATTTGAAAACAAAAAAAAATTATCTGTCGTTTGCTAAGCAATTAGATTCACAATCGCTTTACATTTGTTTAATGTTTTGTCAAAAACGTTGTTTTTGTTATACATTAATAATTTGCTTTTGTGGGTTGTGACTCAATTCGTTTGCTTGGTGTTCAGGTTAGCAACAATTTAAAATAGAATGAACACATGACATTATAGCATTGGTCAAATCAGCTTCACGTAAACTAGGGTTCCTCAATAGATGCAGACGGTTTTTTAAATCGTATCAGGGTTTCCAGATATATAAAACCTTTATTAGACCGTGTATAGAATATTGCTGTCAGGTTTGGGGTGAAGCATATGGTATTGCTCTCCAGTTGCTGGATAGAGTTCAGCGGCGTGCCATCCGAATTAAACGAAACTCCAGACTTACGAAACATGTAGACAGCCTACAGCACCGCAGAGATGTTGCAACATCTAGAAAGTGGAATTCGTTATCCGATTTTTAGTTTTCGTTGGAGTATAAAATGCACAAGTTTAAGGCGGCCATCAATCTTTACTTGAAGGATCGCGCGTGAGGTGTAGGAGCTCTGACAGTTACAAGGAGTTAGGACAGTCTAAAAGTCCGATCTGCACCCAATTAAAGCTTAGTTTAAAAAAAAAACTACCACAATTGTATTACTAAACATTTAAAACTATTGAAATGTAGGTTAGACTGATTGCGAATCTTACATAATACTTTAGTCGTTCTTTGTCCAATGATGTTTATTTCACAAACAAAATAATAATTATCAATGCCCTTCGGGTATTGCCACTGATAAAATATACGTAAGTTTGTACAGTGTGATATAATCAAAGATTGTTAGGTTAATGTTATAAAGTAAGTAAGTAAAATGTTGTTAGGTTTTTGTTTTAATCTATGACAAACAATCTTACTATCGGAATGACTGTTATTGGAAATAAGTTAAAATACGTGAAAACAAAAGAGTATTTCAGATTCGTCTGCAGATGGAGAAGGATTACATTTCATTATATTGTAAGCCAAAGGCCAAACTAAACCCTACACTCCAAATTGTTTTAGACATCAATTTGAATAAATAAAATATAAGCATAATATATAGAGTCAGTCAGACACTCTTCCACAGTACCCTGTTTCCATCAACAACATTAATACTATTAAAAATTGAAATGTATGATACACATATGTGTCATATATATGCATATAAGCATCCTTCCTGCTATCTAGAACCGCACAATAATAAAACTAACAACTCAATTTCAATAAAATTTTAATTCAATTCAGATACATCCACCATATATACTCGTAAATGAGTAATTTAATCTATACCTGTCAGACATCATATAGTATGCAAGAGTAGGTATACGAGTATATATATGTATATATATATATATATATATATATATATATATATATATATATATATATATATATATATATATATATATATATATATATATATATATATTTATATATATATATTTATATATATATATATATATATATATATATATATATATATATATATATATATATATATACGAGATAGACGAATTAAATTAAATCATTGGAATAAAGTAATCGATTGTAGAAAATCATGAAAAGTTTTCCTGTTTCTGTATCCATCATATCAAATTGTGGCTTGATGTCAATGGCTTTTGTTTATACAACCTACATATTGCATAGATGAAAATTGCATATACATCAACTAACATAAATTGAATCTTTCTATTTATTTATTTAGAAACAAACTATATCTATACGAAACAACATCTTTGAATTCAAAATAATTACACTGTATATGCTGTGTATATACACACACACGATGAGTGTTAATATTTCCGTGTCGGAGAAGAAAATTCCGAAAATATTTTTAGATTTTCTAATTCGAAATGTGTACAAAACTGTATTTATGTGTATATAAAACAATATTATATTATATACAAATAATGCAATAATGCATACTGCGTACTGCATTTTCAATTACATATACAAGAATAATAATGAAAAGTTTGTACAACACAAAAAATAATTTTTAATATTTATTGTATATTTGTAATGAGAATTGTATTGGTATCGAAATAGATTTATTGTGATGGTTTGTTAAACTATACAACACACATATATAGTGAGAGATACAAAATTAGTTCAAGGGTCATTAACTGGTATCGAACATTCATTAATTTACAATATCCGATCGAAAATAACTTAAATTACAAGTAGCGCACACCCGTATTGTGTGTTCTATATTTAAAACCTTATACGGCATTTATATAAGAAATTCTAAGATACAATTTAACTTTACCGAAAACATCTGCGTTGTTATTATTGTTGTTGAACATGCCTTTATATTTTTTCTCTTATATTTCTTAAGAAATTTAACAACAGAACCGTATATTGATTATGTTTTACATACATATAAGTATTGTTGGAAACACAAAATCCACCATGTAGTTTTTGAATGTGTATGTATGTATATATGTATGTATATATAGGAGAAAGAAAGTATTGCTTAAGATCGCGCGCGCACACGCCAAAGAATATTAAATTTACTACGTTTTATACTTCTTGACGGTTATGGATTTTCCAAATAAAAATTGTGAGACAGTAACTTCCGGAAAAACGAAATTTTATGATATATATATATATATATATATATATATATATATATATATATATATATATATATATATATATATATATATATATATATATATATATATATATATATACGTTTCCGATGGTATACACAATAGCACAGTAGTTTTTAAATTGAAACGGTGTTTCCATTTTCTTTCAAAAAGGAGGGAAATTCATGACTATGAATAAAGAATCAAACAGGAAGAGAATTATATGTATATGTATACAACAAAAGTACTACACATATAGTATTAGCATGTAGACGGTATAAAGTGAAAAATTATATATGCTGTCTTTCTCATATTTCGGCTAGACGATTTTACTGCCAAAAAAACAAATTATTCGTTGGAATCGCTAAAAACTAACACATATACATCGAATTATGTCATTAGTAATCGGACTTGGACCTCTACCGCACCAAAAAAAAAAATAATTAAGTTAATTCATGCTATGATGATGGTATTTTTATGTACACAATATACAGTATAAGTAATGTGTGAGAGATTTACCGACTGTGTCTAAATCGAACAACATTAGTCATTTGGCAAAATAAATTATTGAGCTCGTACGAATTACGACAGTTATAATATTTAACCAGATTTTTTTTTCCAAATTGTTTTTCCGGCTGCGCTGTGCTTATGTCTATACACGCTAAATTCAATTTTTCAAACAATAAATATACATATGCATGTGTGTATATGTATGTATGTACATACTACTATTGTACACTAAATATAACAACAAATAGATAAACTAACTACTGTAAACAAATTATAGTTATTAATAATAATTTTTATTGTTGTGCTTTTTCTACTTTATGTATGTACCCTATCAAGCTTTTTTCATTCTACTGTTGTTTTGTTTTGTGTTTCGCTACCTATAATTTTCCAAAACGATAAGAGTAACAACAACAACAAATACAAAAGCTGATTGTGATATATCCCAAGTAATAAAAATTATTGTTGCTGATAACTACCAACATGATAAAGTTTTTTGTTTTATTTTTGAGTTTTTCTTTATGTTGTTGCTGCTATCGTGTTTTGTCGAATACGCAAGCACCTATATACATACATATATACAGAATTTTCCGTGTAAGTTGCAAAAAAAAATGGGATGAAAATGGGAAATGAATTCGAGTTATGTATATATTTTTAATGATATAATTTTTTTATTTATTATTATTTTTCGTCTGGGGCGGAGAATTCGTCTGTGCTTCGAGTATTTAGTGTGGTATCTCGAATTGGCCGTAAATTCATTTAGAATGCAATGTTTTTTGGTTTTAAATTTTATTGGATAGAACGTATAGTTTTGTGGTTATGTTATGTACTGTAGTTTAATGCGAATAAAATTGTTTGTAATTGGAAGATTCATGTCTAGACATTAATCGAATTTTTTATGGGTTTTAATGTGAATTTGGATAAATATGATTTAAGGGTGGTCTAATTATATTTTATTAGTACCATAATTGATTATATAGCATCCTAACCATGAAGCTGGAACTTTTCAAATATTGAGAGTGAAAAAATCAAGAATGGCTGTTATTTTTCTGTTTAGACTTTCGGAAAGCTTTAACTTTAAACATAAAAAATATATAAACTGAGAGAAATAAAGCGTTCGTAAATGATATGATATGATATGATAGGAGAGTACAAGCCAACCAGTTACGGTGAATCTGAGATTGTTACCATAATCCTGGAGTATATTCAGCAGAGTTCCAAATAGATATCTGAGAATTTTTACTCCAAAATTATGCGGGCCCAGTCCCTGCTTGCATCTCAACATATAAGGTTTAGGAAAAGGAAACAATCACAGAAACGACTAAGGTGATAATCCACAGCAGAGTCATTGCTAACTACATATTAGTAAATTATTATATATTGTTAGTATAATCATTTTCACATTTGGATTTGAGTTTGTTATTATTGTTAGTTGGATAGGTAAGAACCATTCTAAATTCATCATATGTATTCGTATCGCCTCAACAGTTAAACTGGAGTATTTTAAAAAACATCTTTGGGTCATCTCATCATATGCTGTATTTAAAGATGTGTCCCTATAATTCCCAATCCATCACCATCTAACGCGTGGGGAATATAAATTTTCGTAATGACCCGACAGCATTTCTATATACAATATGATGATCTAATACATTGTCAATTCGTAAGGGAAACTATTATATTTAAATAAATAAATAGTTTAGTGCGGTCATAATTAGCTAACCTGATCGATCATTCCGTTCCACACATTCTATCTTTATGTCCGTTTTAAGGTTTTACAACAAACAATCACACAATACACAAAAGTAGAATTCTTGTATAACACACTACAGTTCAATGAAAGAAATCACCAAAGCGGCCGTCCGATTCAGAAAGTTTAATAGTTTGTAATAGAATTATTATACAGAACAAAGAAGCTGCTTATTAAAGTAAAATAAACTTTCTGGTCAATACCACCGGTCAAGTGATCCCCATCCTATGTTAAGAATGTCACTCAAGAAATCTTATTCATTTACACTTATATGAATAAAGAAAACAAAATTATTTAAATAAATTAGTGTTTTCCATAGAAATAAAGACAAAAGTTATTTAAGAGTACACCATACCATGGTATATGAAGGTATGTCAAGTACATACGCAAGAGCAAAATTGTGGACTTTATTGACAAAATCAAATCAAGAGGAATATTAACCGTTCCTTTAAAACACCACTTACCTAATACATGAATAAGCATCTGCTAAATCGAACTTCAACATTTTAGCCAATTCAAATCTCGCCAACAAATAGGATATTTACTGATCGTATATATTATCGTCAATATAATGATCATATAGTGGTAGTGATCGTATTAAAACAATCTTCAGAAAATTCTACCATTAATATACATGGCACTACATTAAAACCTCAATAGTCTTATAGATATAATCTTAATTTGATATAAGATACGAAAACATCATTTTCAAAACTTTTGAATAGTAAATCCATCGATATGAAAGGTTTACTGTATGTACCGATATTTATGTATAAATATATTTTTAAAATGTTTTGTTCTTTTTCACGTGCAAATGAACACCTGCACAAAATATAAAACAAAATCATCTAACCAACACTGTATGCATTGATATTTTATATTAACGCATTGATTATATGTACACAAATATAAACAAGATCAAACCTGTATGTATCTATTCTATACATGCATTGATTGCCCATTACGCATTGCAATGGTATTGTTCTATATATAAGCAAAATATATAAAACAAAAGGAATAAATACATAGTCAAATATTAAGAATTTATTTGACTAATGCAACCGTTGCAGAATGTTAATACATAATAGAAATTTGAATAGAGAAGAAAACAAAACAAAATAACGTGCTATATAAAATACACACATACACATGCAGTGAACGCGTTACAATTCGAAATCTCCAAAAGTTCCCCTCACTGTATGTCTTGATATGTAAATTTTGATACACAAAACAAAATATAAAAATCATCCAGAGGAAAGGGAAACATATTAGGATCGAATTATGGGATTGGCTCGTCAAACGAAACAAAACAAAAACACACGCGTCGCATTCAATCGTTTGCAACGGAAAAATTGTGTGTGTGTGTGTGATATTGAAATTGATGTATATACGAATACCGTTACTGGCAATGTATACACGATGTAAACTGACACACACAAATACGGTATATGCAAATCCACTATGCTATAAGCACAAAACACAAAAACCTAAATATATAATGCAATATATAATATAATAAAATATAATTTAATATTAAATATAATAAAATATAATTTAATATTAAATATAATAAAATATAATATAATAAAATAACGACACTCATCTGAGATTCTCGAGTTTAAGCCACAAACACACACATACACAAACAAATTTATTTTATTTAATTAAACACCGAGCGGAAAAAAAACACGTCCACTCAGTGTGACGACTAACACTGAACTCGAGAAATAAAGCGTTCGTAAATGGGCAATTATTCCTAAAATATTATGTTATATGTTAAGACAAGAGAAGAATTTTGTCCAAAAAATCATCTTCATAAATGAAACAAATTTCTACCTTAATGAATTATTTTATGAGCTACACTGTCGAATTTAGGGTAGTTAAAATTCAAGAGCAAGTATTAAGAATATATTGTGCAATTTGGTGGGGAGTCGAATGTACCAAAATAGAACGGTTAACCACCTTCAGATTGAGAACCGCATGAATATTCATAAATCCAAAACTTCGATGGTTTATTTATATATGCTTCTTAAGACTGTTTGAAAAATTTAATTTCTGCAATAAATTGAGGCAACTGATATTGATTGAATTGCATACCATTGAACTCAAGTTTCGTATTTAAAGCAGAATATGTTAAGGCATTAATAATATGTCAAGTCTAATAAAAATCTTTAACTACTATAAATCAGAAGTTGTATCAGATTTGATAACATCTGTACCAGTTGATTTGTTTGCTGATGATCTTATACGTAACAGTGTAATTATAACTATAACCGTACAACAGTAGTTTATATTTTTCAGGTAAAGAGACTTACTTGTTTATGTAAGATTAAGTGTTTAAGCTATCTTATCTAACTATTTTAAACTTTCGTAGTTATAGAGTACTTAAAGTAGCAAGGTTAATAAATGTCTTAAAACTACGGGTATGAAGAATTCCACATTTTCCACATAATTTCAATGGATTAGTAATACACTGTTATAAAGCTTATTCTAATAAGAAAAAATATTTCTTATTTAGATTTGAGTAGGTTTGAAATATATGCATCATTATTTTAAAGAATATTAAAAATTATTCCAAAATGGTTCAATAATAAATTTTTAATTATAATAAAAACTGAAATCATAAATTTGGGGATTTAAGTACGCTTCGTAAAGCAAACTAGATCATGTTCAACAAATAAAATATTTGATACTTGAAATATTTATATTTCACAACAACCAAAAAACACTATATCGGGGCTCAAGGCTCTCCCAACTCTTTCGCGGTACACTTATTTACATACAACTCTACTCCATTGTATAGCCAAATATAGGATGTAAGGCTATAGGTCCGATTTACTTAGTCCATATTAGTCCATGAATTCTGCACTTCAACAGGGGGTCATAGATGTTTTCATTAAGACCACTGATCGTTATTATAGAAAGTGAAAAATCCCTTTTACATCCTCCCCTATCGGGATTCGAACCCGGTACCATACCTCTAGCTCCAATTATCACAGTTTTAACTACTACGCTAATTGAGCGGTACTATATCGTTTTACTTCAAACTAAATTCAATTTCTAAATCGTTTTACTTCAACAGGGGGTCATAGATGTTTTCATTAAGACCACTGATCGTTATTATAGAAAGTGAAAAATCCCTTTTACATCCTCCCCTATCGGGATTCGAACCCGGTACCATACCTCTAGCTCCAATTATCACAGTTTTAACTACTACGCTAATTGAGCGGTACTATATCGTTTTACTTCAAACTAAATTTAGGCAAATTATAAATGACTAACAACCGTGGAAATTTATAGAAAAATATCTAAACGCTCAAACCTTGTGCATTTTACTACATGATACAACATCTTTAGGGATGGCCGTTATTTTCTACGATCCATGGACCTTATGGATCGTAGAAAATATAGTGTGATTCGGATCTAATGGAATTGATTCCATATCAAAATATCTGAACACTCAAACCTTTTGAATTTGGTTGTAAAATCAGATAATACTAATATCTTTACAAATCAGAAGCTGAACGTGAGTCAACATCTATAGGAATGGTCGATAATGGCTATGACATGTGGAAAAAAGTTAAGTGTGATATACTGGGTTTTGTGTATTAAAGATATTGAAATTATTTAATTACATCTAAAATTCCGAAGGGTTGGAAAAATTATGGAAAAAAATTTGTAAAATATTCCAATTGGAAATATATAATTTTAATTCCAGTTTGATTTTATTTGCCAGGTTTAATTTGATTAAATAAAACAGATAATAACAATAACATTTTTTCCCATGCTATAAGCATTTTCAGTTGAAAAATAACATTAATTCTGGTTTGAAAATCATATATTTGTCACATTGACTTTAAAAGATTTATTTTAACAGTCTTACAGGGTACATCTTATTCATATTTTATAATGATGACAAATTTTACAACCAATATTAATTAATTTACCAACTATCTTTGAAATTTATTACTGATTAAATTACAATTTTTACTGAAAAATATACAATTTATAAATCATAACAGTGGAAATTACCACTACAAATGAAAGTAATCAGAACTATTCCAATTGGATTCGTATACAACATATGCGTGTGGAAGAATTGTGGAATAATTCACAAGCTCAGATATGCCTAAAATCGATACTTTTTAATAAAATGTACCGTTCAGCATCGTATATCAACTTAAAAAATACTTCACAAATGATGGGACGAAAGATATCTTTAATCATCATATTTAAGATCAGGCCGATATAATGCATCATAAGGAATTGCCAAAGATTCGCTGTTCTTTAACGATCATTGTTTTGTATTACGGGGTTATTTCGGAAAGCAACGCTGATTCTAGAATGTTGTGTGGTTATTTTTGATTGCTAACAACACATTAAATATGTGTGAATCTAGATTGTGAATCTAACATTGTGGATTAGCTGAATTATTTAGGAAGTTTATTTTGCCAGAAAAAGGCAACTTATTGAAATTAAGTTAAAAAAATTTAATATGAAATAAATACTTGAATTAAGCGGATATTCGTTAACACACAACTTACTTTTAACGATAATGCAAAATAACTAAGATCCCTTAATTAAAATTTAATGGGACTTAATACTAGATATACATCAAAAAAGAGTGTTTTCAATTTTCGATCTTAGTTGAGCCTTGTGCTACTGAAATAATAACTATAATTATTAACTACCTTTCCCAGGTTTTGCAGTGGTTAGAAACTCGGTACGGAGCAGGTTGTGAAAAGGGATTTTCACTATCGATCGTTTGGGCGTTCTGTGTGCCGTCCCTTCTTTCATGTCAGTACTATAGGCTGGCATGGAGCTATGCAATGTGGAGATGGTTTCTAAGTAAATCGGACCTATAGCCGGAACATACAGTAATATAGTGGGTTGTCACAACGGGTCAATATAGCCTGAGTGAAGGACAATACTTGAAAAAAAGCTTCCTTATCCTATCCTGCGAATAATAATATGTTATTTGTTTACGCAAATCAGACCTATTGCCACACGTCGTCAAACAATAAACGCACTTAAATAAACAAATAAAACCTCAAAATGATTTGACAATTGAATATGTTACTTGTTTTCGTACACTGTTCAGCTGCATTATGTACACGAGAAGGAGAACGTCTTATTTAACATCAAAGTTAAATAGATGATTTATTAAATAAATTTCCACTTAACATTTCAATATAACCATAACATTCCTTTAAAACACCGTAATGCAGCTTAAAAATATAACATAATGTAACTCGAATCAGCTTTATAAATATACATATAGTATATACATATTTCTTTAAGATCCGCATATCCATAAAATAATAAAATAATAAACCGCTGCGGTGTGGTGAGCATATTGAAAAACAGTTTATGAAATTTTATATCATACCAAACCTATAAAATTACTGAGGTCATAATTTTGTAATAAACAATTTTTTTTTTCTAAAACAGCTATAATTTGAGCCACCTGATAAAATTCAAATTAACACTTAGAAGAAATTTAAATACAAAAAAAAAAAATAATAATAATTCTACCATAAAATCTTATTATTTCCTAACAATACCTTCTTTTCTTCGTTTGCGTTGTCTTCTTATATTGTATATTTTTTGTGTTAAATTTAAAACGAAGGTGCTTTTATTCTTTTAATGTGATGACATTCAATAACAATCTTTAATAAGATTATGTTCTCTAATTTATCAACAACAACACAACCGTCGAACAAAAAACATTCAATCTTGGGCTTTGTTGTACTTGTCTGATGTGTAGAGAGTTAGTTAATTTTAAAGGAAGCTAATTTTTTTTTGTTCTAAAATTTGTTGTACTTTAAAATTAAAAAAAAAAATTAAGTAGCATGAATTTCCTTGCGACAGAATATATATATATATATATATATATATATATATATATATATATATATATATATATATATATATATATATATATATATATATATATATATATATATATATATATATAATAAATGTGTGCGTGTGTGTGTGTCTCTCTTATTTCCCATTCCAAAATCAGAAACTTGTACATGAGAACAAAGTTAGAAAATGTTTGTTGTATAATGGGGCGCACATGCTTTGTGCACATGTTTAGATGGTTTTAATATATACTTTTTACGATTATTGTATAAGCAATTTTCTTAGAATATGGGATAATCAACATCACACCCAACATAATAAAAAAAAAAAGGTTTTTAAGCACTGCCTAAATATGTTTGGTACCCAAGCTATTTAGTTTAAACAAAAAAAAATAATTTTCCATGTAATTATTAAACATTAAAAATTTATTGTTAAATCCAAAAAAAAAAAGAAATCTAATATCCGCTTCTTTTTGTATATTTTCTAAGGCACATTTTCAAAGACAATGAACAAATAAAATAAAACTATAAAATCACCACATGCAGTGTACTGTCGTATCGAGAGACGATTCAATGATATCGAAAAATCATGCAAAACGGTATACGTTCTACCCACCATCGCATACATTAAAAACAGTTCAAAAGGTCGCAATAAACTCATCATCTGTAAACTTAACCTGTTCTTCAACTACCTAACATTAACGCGCGCGATTGTCTAATATTTATTTTATCGTATTTATCGATGTTATCAAAACAACAGAAATTCATTCACTATAAAATTTTAATAAACGATTTCGTCGAGAAAAAAATATATACGAAATTTGCATTTTCTACTTTTGTCGTATCGAGCTTTATGTCTCTCGTATCGATTATAAATATTAAGATTAAATTTTATAACTCAAAGAATTTTTTTATTTTTTTATTATTATATTTGGAAATAAATTAATTTAATTTATTTTCAATATTCTTTGTTGGGGATTTATTTTTTTTTCTTCTGTCGTTTTATTATTTCAAAGTGTATCTAGAAATGGAAGGTGATTTATGGCTTTCGTTCATTACCTTTTTAATGTGTGTTGTTGTTACGGTTTTTAGGTTTTTGGGTGTGTTATACATTTGATTTTATTGCTTCTGGTTATGACATTAAGTGAATATTTTTTTATGGTTGTGTATTTGAGGATTAAAATATATTAGCTGTTATATGCTAAATATTTTAACAATTAAATCATTCAAATATTTATGAATAATGAAGATTAAAATTACAAAATCTGATTAAGAAGTAAGCAAGTGACAACTCATGATTGGTATTATAATTTCCAACGAATTAATATGAAGTAATACAGCAACAATCAATATTCGCAGCTGCGCGTGGTATGGTTAAAGCTTGTTATCACCGGAATATATATATATATATATATATATATATATATATATATATATATATATATATATATATATATATATATATATATATATATATATATATATATATATATATCTACCCTAGCGAAATCATAATGCTGCCGCCTCCGTGTTTGGCAAAAGTACCACACAATTCGGATGATATTCCTCGGCGATACGTCGCTTCACAAACATCATACACGGCGTTCCGAAATAAATAAATTTAAAAAAAACACTCAATGCTATAGAGTGGTTGTATTTCATATAAAAAAAATTAAATAACAAGTTATTGTTATTATTATTTTCTGATGATATATAAATCTACCTCAAAGTTGGAGTCGTCGGATCATACATTACTTGGTGTGGTCGAGCCAATCTAACATTGAGGGATTTTTTTTAAATTTTGTTATTCTAAACGACGTGTGATGTTTGTGAGGCAACGTCTCGGTGAGGAATACCATCCGTATTGTGTAGTTCCTACCGTGAAACACGAAGGATTATGACCTGGCAACTGAAATTCGTGAAATGTACGATCACGAAGGCCATAATAGTGCTAGAAACGGTCTTGCTGCTGATCTTGATTTTTGTCAACACCAACAATAGCGACGTCGTATTCTAGCGAAATACTGCTCCATTTCATAAATCTGTGACCTCCTTACATTGGTTTAGAGATTACTACATTGTTCTGCCAGCACAGTCTCCAGATCTCAACCACATTGAGCATCTTTAGGATAAATTTAAGCGCAGCATACAGGAGCAGAGCATTACAGCAAACTCAGCGTTAATAATGCTTCAACGTGTGCATAAAAGTTATACACAGCATGCCGCAAAGAATCGCTTTGGTGATTAAAGCAAAAGGTGGGCACAATTAATATTAATTTAAATTTTAAGTCAATACATATGCATTTGAACACCAAAACTAGTTTTTTTTTTCATCCAGAATGTAATGCAGAAAATTGTAGGGTGCCTGATACTTTTGGCCAAGGCTATGTATATTATATATATATATATATATATATATATATATATATATATATATATATATATATATATATATATGTATATATATATATATATATATATATATATATATATATATATATATATATATAAATATATATATATATATATATATATATATATATATATATATATATATAAATGAATTTTTTTGAGTTTATAGCTAATTAAAATGCAATGTACAAAGCTGGAATAATTTTATGCAGAAGTTTAGCTAACGGTACAGATCAGCTGTTCGACGTCACAATAGTGATGATATTACGTTGAATCCACTACCACAGGTAGGAAATGAATGTTACATAACCCCATCTGTAATAAATTTAAATGATTTACAACCTTAAATATATGTCCCAAATCGTGGGGCGTCTATAGTGCTGAGGTAGTTTATTCTGAAGTTAAACACCCACATTAATTAAAAATGGTTTATTTTTTAATAAATTAACACATTAAATTTAATAACAACTTAGTTTTAAATGTTTTCATTTCCACCACTCTATAACAATTATCTCATTTATATCTTTGTTTTGGATTGATTTAATTTAAAATTATTTGGAATACGTTAAAATCGGATTATTTCGAATTCAGTACATCAGTTACATATTTTTGAAAGTAATAGTTCTTGAACGTCTGCATTTTTGCTTTGTACAATTTTAAAACTATTTTACGAAATAAATAAATAGTTAATAATTTATTTAGTTGGAGTCAACACAATCAAAAATCATGATTAAACAATTGTTAGCGAAATTTGAATTCCAATTTTCAAATCAATTATTTTACTAAATTTATTTATTATTTTACTTAATTTATTTATTATTTAAATTATTTTGTAATTTTAAACTAAGTTTTTGTAAAATTATTTTTTATAAAAATCTGAAATCGAACAAGCTAATGGCGAGTAGATCATATAAAGGCAATTTTTGTTTGCTCTAGTTCTATGGATCATTTTTCAATAAAATTGAAGCTCAATTGAATATGATCCGAACCTTATACCATAAAGGTTATGATTATATTCAGAAAATACCACAAACTAATATTCGGCGACTGTTTTAAATTGAAATTGTGGTTTAGAGTACTTTCTTATATTTTGTCCGATTCTTGGCGTCCGATTCGGAGGATTTTGTCGTTAATTCATAAATTCACTTTTGTTAGCATCTATAAACAGGCCTATTTTAAAAGTGATACTTTTTACTATTGTAAGTTCGGAGCCGTAACGTAAATCAGTTTTAAAATCTAATGAAAATGCACCATTTTCTCTTTAGTACAATACTTGAATAATTTTTTCAAGAATATTCTTTTCTGGTCGCCAATACTGATTATCATTTACCACAAAACATGCAATTGTCTATCATATCGAAAGGAGTACTTTCATTTTGTACTCTGCGATCAAACTTCATCATCTTCATAATTTGTCCATGTATCCGAGAGACAATAAATTATTTTCAAAATTGATTGAAACGTATGATTTAATTATACTTCATTGATTGGTAATGCCGTAAGTTAGATATAATAATGCAACCTTTCGAATGAAATACGTTTCGCGTCGATTCAGACTAAGTTTGGCTCAGAGGTTTTAAATATATCCTGAATAAAGAACTGTTCAAAAAATTTGATGACTTAAGATTCTAGTTATTGATCCAAAAACCAATTGAAGTGAAATTGTATAATGAACCCTTTAAACTTACCAAAAAATACCGGTAGTAAATCGTAAGAAAGATTTTGGTTTTTTGGTAACTGAGCTTGACATACTCCTTCTCTCATCAAGCTATGGGATGTAATCTGAATTAAACAAACTCTTACATGATACAGAGGTTCCAAACCAAGGCATTAGCAGAAAAAAGCTTCACGTTCACAATATGATAGAACTATCGTTGAAAACTTTTATCACAACATCAAATTGGTTTAATCAACTATGATAGCCATCTTCTTAGTCGTAATAATAAAGAAAACAAACTACAATTTAAATTAGGTTCCCGAGGGATGGCGTTGCTAAAATATTAAAATTCTTTCTGCCTGACGCCATTAGATTTCAATACTTTTAAATAAAATCTCGATCTCAATACTCAATACTTTTAGATCTCAATACTTTTTAATTCAGAATATTTAATCGATACCTTGACGACAAACCAAATCATATATTCCAAGCTTTCTTAATAATTCGAATGGAGACAGTATGTCAAAACGAAAACAACAGTCAATAAACTAATCGGCACATACTGAAATTTTCGTTTTGCTTTTGATAGATTGAACAATAAATTGAGAAAACATTTTGAAGTAAATTAAAATATCGTCCTTTTTATAAAAATTCAATCATTATTAAAAACATATACCCTAATCAAAAAAATATATAATATCTAAACTACAACATTTAAAGAATAGTACTCAGATCGATTTCACGTGAAATTTCCATACGATTTTACCAAAGTGAACTCAGAAATGAAAAATTTCATTTCTGTTCTCACTAAGCTCAGTTCATTAGCGCAAAACTATAGTAATCTCAATGCACCAAAGATGGCGCGCATACACTCTACAAATTTTATTTCACGCGAAAATAATGATTCGAACCATTTTTTTACCTGAAATTTGAACATTTGAACTGTTTGAACATTTGAATTCTCAAAAAAAATTCATTTTTATTTCACGCCAAAATAAATTAACTTTTGGAGTCCGCGAAAAAATATAATTTCACTTTAAACTGAGTACTAGCCTTTACAGGAGAATTGTTTGTTCATTGCAGGAAACTCCAAATCAGAACAATAGGCCATAATGCTATATTATGTAGTACACTTTTCCAATAATTTTATGTATTAGATCTTACATTATTATGTATTAGATCTTACGTTATCTAACATTATTACTGCAGCTCAAAGAGAATAAAGTTAAGAAAATAAATCATAACGTGCCTCAATTAACAATACTAATTGAATTGTGGCTAAAAATACAGAATATAGCCTAATCTATAACATAAGACATCAATAAATAATTTATAGAAATAAAAAATGATTAAAAATTAATTAATGTATAAATATCGATTCGAGCATGGTGTGCTCAAGGCAAAATTAAATAGTGCTCCATAAAATATTTAATGATTTATCCGAAACTATGCTACAATTTCAGAATTACTGTGTTACAAAAGCTATCAATATTGGAAATTCTAATTTGTTTAACTCAAAATCACACCAACTCAACGAGAAACGTCAAATTTTTATTTGTCATCCAAGTTCTATCCCAGCAAACATTTTTGGGTACGTACCCTAAACTGTGTTATTTTCACATAGAATTCCGTACCCGTTTTTTCTGTCGTCAATGTATACTCGTGTATAAATCGATGTATTAAGCAATATAGTAAAAATACATGAACATAAGGTTTTTATAGTTCTAAATTTGAAAAGCTGAATTTTTTTTTTTCATATTGCTGAAATAATTTTTTTTCTACTCATAAATAGTAAATTTTTTAAAAATAATTAGTAGAATACTTCTTCCTTAAGTTCCTCTACCTTAAGGTAAGTATAATAATTTAAAATCTCTGTGTTTTGTTGTGGTATTATTAATTATTGTGACGAGAGTTTTTATAAAAAGTTCTAAAAGAAAAAACTACTGAAAAATTAGATCAATTTATTAGTTTCTTTTGGCAAAAAAACTGAAGTAAATGAAAACAAAAAGGTATCAACTAGTGAAGAGGATGTAAATGTGCAAGAAGATGCAAATTTTCATACTATAGAAACAATTGACGTAGAATTATTTGAATATTTAAGCGATATCACATGTGCGTCGTCATTAGAGTTCAGTGAAGATTTGAATGAAATTCCTGATGAAGCGGGATTTAATCTACAAAGTGATTTGGCAGAGTGGATCGTTAAGTATGAAATAACAAACTTATCGCACACTCACTTCAAAAAAAGCCACAAAATTTTCATGGTTTGGGTTGCAAGATAACATCCCGATAAAAAATATGTGAAGAAAAAATTGATAGATAATTCTAAAAAATACTCTTAAATGTTTAAAATGTTATTTAATCAAATCAATTATGGTTGTTGTTACTAATTATTTATTAATTTTCTTTTTGCTTTTGGTAGGTTGTGCTTCAAAAAAAATTTAAGGACGCGTCGGACACTGACATTATAAATATAATTAAGAAATGGTTCCAGCGTGCGAAAGATCGATTAAGGACGCAAGATGTTCGAAAATTAAAATGAATTTTCGATGATCTTGCTATGATATACGGGTGGCTGAATGACCCAGTGTTACCAAATGAAAACGCTGTAATTTTTTTAATTTTGATTATTTTTTATTGAAATTTCGTGGAATATGTTGAAAACATATTACATTTTATGAAAAACATGTTACTGCTCAATATAACCTCCGCCTTTGGCTCTGATTATTTGATTCAGTCTTCCATAGAAAGCATTGCATGCTGACCGTACGTGGGCTTGCGGAATTTTATTCCATTCTCGAACAAGAGCTGACTTCAATGCATCTACACTCGTATTTTTAGTGGACACCTTACTTTCCAAAATGGACCATATGGAGAAATCCATGGGATTCAAGTCTGGTGAATATGGTGGCTATTCTTTCGATGAAATCAGCCGCGGAACGAAATTTTGTAAAAATTGCTGTATCGCTCGAGCTTTGTGTGACGATGCCGAGTCCTGTTGGAATGTCCAACGGTTCGTACCAAAGTGCTTACGTGCCCAAGGTAGCAAAGCATCGTTTAGGATCTTTTGGCGGTACATCTCTTGGTTTACCTTGACTCCATGTTCGATGAAAACCAGAGAAGTGCGTCCACCTGCAGTAACTGCAGCCCAAACCAAACATAAGCTGCGGTGATTGCTTGCGCATGGCAACTCTTGTGTCCAAATTATCGTTGGACTTGTGCTCTAACCAAACACGATCATTTTGTTTATTTACATAATTTTCTCATCAGAAAAGACAATTTTTGGAATCTCATCACGTTCGGCCAAAACCTTCAATGCTCGTGTTCTTTCAAGCCTAACTTTTTTTTGTGCCTCCGTAAGATCTTGAACTTTTTGTATCTTGTAGGGCTTCAAGTGTAATTCATTTTTCAATATGGTTTGAATGCTGTATTGTGAAACATGTAGACGTGCGGCTAATTGATTGGCACTTTGACGAGGGTTTCGTTGGATTCGTTTCTTCACCTTTCGTATCATTTCGTTTGATGTTGCTGTCTTTTTAGGACCGCCTCTGTTGCGTTTAGCGATGCTACCAGTTTCGTTGTATCGAGTTATGGTTCGATACACAAACATTTTATTCACATTCAAATGCTGGAGCTGACGAACTATTGCTGTCTGTGAATTTCCACCCAAATACAGTGCAATTACACTGTTTCATTTGAATTCCATTACGATTTTTTTATCAAGATATTAATTAAGAACAATTATTTATTGACCACATATAAACAACTAACCAAACTTCAATCAGTCAAAACATTGACGCGCGAAAAATGACAACTACACAAATGACAGCAGAGTGAAGTTAGTAACATTTGGTCTCAGCCACCCTGTATACACTTGAAATCGTTTTATTTGTAATGCTAATTGTTTTAAATGTGATGTTAAATTTTTACCAAATGTGATTTAATAATATTAATTTTAAGAATATGACAAGACATTTCTTTTGTATCATTATAAATAAAACCTCTTTGATTATATTTATTAAAAATTTTAAAACGCTTGTTTTAATTAAAACTGAAAACCCCTTTAGTAGACCCATGGAAAAGTATGTGCTTTAGAATATTTATGGGTACGGTATATATGTAAGGTAAAAATTCTTGAATTAGCACGGAAATTGTTCAATTAGTTGAATATGGGTATGGAATTAGTACCACAAAGTATAATAAATAAGTACGGAAAGCTGCATCAAAAACCTACGCAAACAAGAGTTAAATTCGTAAGGAAAGTGTAGCTATTTTGAATGCAAAACGGTATTAAATAGGTACGGGAATGTTGCACGCACTACAAACTAAAATAAAGGGAAGGAGTGCTAAAAAAGTGGCAATTTTTTTGGCCAATAGCACCGCTTTCCGTGCGTTTGCGAGGATGCTTTTCCGAGTACCTCGTGCGAAACTTTGTGTGAATGGGTACCGCTTTCCGTACACTTTGTTTGTTGGGATGAATTGCTTTCATTAGTCGTCAGTTTTTGATAAAAATAGCTTTGAAATACGTTTAGTAAATCAACTATAAAATAAATAGTATAATACAACCATTTGTGATTTAATCATAATCCGGAGCAGTTACGAAAAAACTATATATCAAATAGTAAATTATATTATTAAAACAAATTAATTAGTTTCCCCCCTTCCCCCCCAAAAGTTTCAAATTTCACGTATAATTCAATTAACTCGTATTTTAATGAATAAAAATAAGGGCAGTTTCAAGGTGCTATGGTTACATCGCCTAATGGCTACATATAATGTTGACAAACTACTACTCTGTTGATAGAAACTATTCAGTTAGGGTTAGTAGATTTTATTATACCATTTTATAAATTAAATTGACATGACTAAAATAATTAGTTTTTATACGAGAAATCTGCAATGTACTAACCTAAAACAGACACTTGAGTTTTAGCCTAAATTTAATTTATTTTAACTTGTAATTACTAGAAGAACATTTCAATGGCCTGTTCGTATTACTTTGAAATGTAACAAGTGACTGAAATTCAATTAAAATATTCCCAATTTTTACAATGTCTAAACCTGTACCAATCAAACAACATCCAAACATCGATGTTGGATTTTGCTTGATCGTTATATACGCATCTATGTTGAGCATTTGCTAAATATGAATCTTAATTTTCCAAAAGGTCAAGTAATTGAAAAAGATGATATAAATAAATCTAGAACGGATACCTCGCCTACAAAGCGATGAGAAAGAATAGTTAGATAATAACAATACTTGGTAGTCTATAATTGATACCCTCTTTTTTCATTGTCTTTCCGCAAGTCAATATTAATAGAGAAATATCGAATTAATTAATACAAATTTTCTATTCAAAATTAATTATTTTCATCAATTTAGTTCAAATAATGAATATAAAATCAGCTCGTCAACCAATTCTTATTTAATTAGTCTTGTATACACTCGTCATCTTATTATATTCGTAATAATAACAACAAAAGCTAAGAACTATTTACATTTTTTAATTGAAAGCATTTTACGAATTACAATGATTATAACCCTGTGTATGCAATATTTCATTATGATTATATGCAGTTTTCATTATATTAAAATATTTTTCTTTAATTTTCAATTACAAAAACTTATTTTTGTTTTTGTTTCTCGACAAGATTATAATATTATAATTGCATATAAAAACGTTTTAATTAAATAATTATTCTGTATATAGTGTTAAATTATATCCATAGTTTTTAATTGCAATTGAATGTCGCCTATTTTAGTTATTAATTAAAATTAATTGTTCGACGCATTCAAAGAAGGAAATGACACCAATAAATTAATATATGAAAATAAAATTAAAAAAAAACTCACCAGTATGTCCAGCATTTGTGATAATCACCCAAAAATCAATTGTTTTCTCTGGTCCCAATTCTTCGTAATCCCACTTCTTTTTGACACGTACAGCACCATTTGGTTCAACCGTCACCCAAGGATTTTCATCGCGGATCTTAAACGTTTCATGTTGTGTCTCTTTTTCTAATTGAAACACGCTTTTACCGTCCGTATCACCGTCCGCTTCAGTAAATTCAATACGTTTAGTTGGGCGTACAGCACGAGTCACTCGACGTTTATCGCGTCGATGCGAATGCTGTTGCTTCTCCGTAAAACTTAGTTCGTGTTGTAAATGTTGCATAAGTACTGATTCAGGTTCGGGCGCAACAAATTCAATCATCACTTTAGCCGGTTTCTCCGACACTAAAGATGGCATGCGTAAATCATGTGCTTCGACCTCAACAAAAATTTCAGATTTGTCCGGTTCACCGGCGAGTAACAATTCACCGGTTTGAGGTACAATGATCACAATATTATTGGGTGTCAATAGTTTGTAGGCGACTTTATCGCCATCCATATCGGTTGCTTCGACTTTACCCAAACTAATAAAACGCTGCCATGTAACACTCGAATTGTCATGATCCAAATCGCTACTCTTATTGCCAGCAATCGAGAAACGATATTCGGCCTGTCCAAATACGGGCCGATTATCGTTCTTATCTAATATATTAATTATTGTTTTAGCCATTGCTTTATTTATTTCATCCTCGTCCGAAGCTTGAATTGTAATCGTATAGCTCGACTTGTGTTCCTTATCCAATGGTTTATTGGTTACCAACCAAACTCCAGACTTGGTGCTATCACGAACTTTCATTATTTCATTAATTTCTTTAGTATTTGTATTTAAAAATGCGAATGCATTATTTTCATTGCCTTCGATAATTGAATATATTATTGCTTTCGAACCACTCGCTGAATTAGCCTGTAACATTGGGATGCCATGTATTTTAGTGCCGCGTAGCTCATTCTCATACACTTCGCCGATTGTGTCCAAGCTTGCACCCGGGAAACGTAACATATCGTTACGATTCATAACAAAAAGCTGTAGTTGATGTGTAGCTGTCGAATTTGGTGTTTCCTCCAACACAACTAAATGTATTGGCCGATTAACTAGTGGTGACAAGTCGGCTGTTGTCATCACCATACCATCTTCGAGGACAGTAAAATATTTTGAAAATCCTGTTTCGAGTAGGCGAAACGCAAACGGCTGCTTAGCCATTGGGGCTGGTACTATATTAACACCCTGTAATCCAAATATCGTTTCGCCGCTCGTTTTGTTCGTTTCATTCAGCGGTGGCGCTAAATTTGAGTGAAATTTTTTAATGCTATAACCTGGATATGTATCATGTGGCAGGACTAAAGCTAAATTATCATTTGTATCGTCTAATGCAAATGTTATATCGGTTATAATTAATATAATTATTAGGACACCAAATATGTAATGATTTAAAATTTTCTTTATTTTATTTGCATTCGAATTTTGTCTCGACTGCCGCAGCATAGTGCGCTCGGCAACGAGTTCCATTTTATTTAAAAACCGCAGTAATCTATAGTAATAAAATTTAACACACTATTAAAAAGTTTTTAAAGTCTAAAAAGTTCAATAAAAACTAATATTATATTATATAAAACACTAAAATTTAATATATTTTTATTTATTTTATTTTTTATTTTTAATGCTAAAGACTCGGTTTCACTTAAGTAGATAATTTTTAATCGATGAATACATTTCGTTTATCGTTTGTTATGTTTATGTCGTGGCACTATTATATATGTTGTTAGTTTAGGTACCAACGTTTGTTGCAATCATCACCTGGAAATAAATAAGAAATAAAAATAACGGTTTAGTTAATTCATCAGTAAGATTTATTAAAATTTATGCGGTTTAATCCATAAATCCCAGGCCGATAAAAATAAAATTGACATTGTCGTGTTCGTCTTTGATCGTAAAAATCACATATTTATGATAATTTTAAATTGTTAATTATTAATGATTTTTATGTTTCGTTCATTCATGTGCGCACAGCACATCGATCGAATTGATCGAAAGCAAAATCAAAATGTATCACGCTAAGAGTTAATTAGACGGTTAATTTAACACAATCAAGATGATAAATTTTATTTTTTGTTTCTTTGTAAACAACAGGCTGAAATATAAGATGGTAGGTAGATAAGTATAATACATAGGTGGAAAAAAATTTGAACTTTACCCTTTTATAATAAAAAAGATATATATTTTTAAATTCGTTCGTAATGAAATCACATACTTCAACCGAATAAAATTTTCCAATTTAATTAAATTTTTTTTTTCAAATGAAAAAAAAACGAAAATTTATTTTTTGTAGTTTTCTATATACACAGTATAAATGTATGTATCTTCTTCTCAAGCTTGTTGTAATGTTTTGTAGAATAATCGAAAATTATCTGATAAAAATAATTCTCTTGTATCCAACAACAATGTCACAAGAAAATAAAGGATAAAAGAAAATTCCATCGATGAAAAAATAGCAACAAAATTTTATTCTATTAGACATGTTCTTCGATTCTTCCTCTGTGAGATGATATTACAAAAATCAAATTGAAAAAAAAAAGTTTAAAATAGAATTAGAAATTTATAACAAAAATGGATTACATTTTATCTATATAAGATATATAAAAATAACTGTTATTATCTTTAAAAGGATATATTGTTACATGACCGATATGATGTCTCATTTTTATGACAACATTATCTAGTTTCAAGACGAGGATCGATGCCCTCTAAAGAGGCCGCACACAACGACTCAAAAATTAAAAATATCTATTATTATGTATTCGGTTGACTATATCAAATGAATCCTCTTATACTGATTGATACATCCTCGATGATGAGACACAAACGAGATTCATATGATTTATTGTGTTGTGCATTCAAAAGCCCGTCTCTAATGTCAATCTTTCAAAAAAAAAAACTATAGTAAATTATATGTACACATATAAATTTGGTGCCATCATCACGATGATGATGACTAATCTAAAAATTATATTTTCATATATGCGGTGCCCCAAGACCATAAAAATATATTATTATACTAATGTTATTCTAATTCTTTTCTAATATTTTGTAAAGTAAATATATATAATATACATAAGTTAAAATCATGTTTCCATAATTTAGTGTGATTAAAGAAATTTTAACTTGTATAATGTTGATCCTAAGTAATCGTTTTAATGACACTGCAATAATTAAAACAAATAAATTGAAAATATTAATTTTAGGTCACTTTTGATGCGTGTGTTTGGCTTTTGTGCTTGAGAGAAAACGATTATGATGGTGATACCAAGTCTAGGCTTAATTTACATTCAAAGGAGAATCAACTCTTGTATTGTATATTTATACATTCTTATTATGTCTATGACTTACCATCGCACCTTAATTTTGATCTAATCACAAGGCGCCCTCTTGGTTGGTAATCGATTCGACTGGATAGTGTTAAAAATAATAACACGTTTAAAGTTAGTTAAACCTTGTACTCCATTCAAGTTTAAAGCTTTCGTTATAACTTTTGCAACGGGAACAGTGGTTAAACTATATTAAGACAAGACGTTACATCAAAATCAAGGCTAAAATTTCTAGGTTAGCTCATTTATCATACATAACCTCACAAAATGATAGTTAACAGTAAAAACGGATTCCGGATTAAATCTATTTAAAACTAAGAAATTCTGTTTCTGAAACCATGCTGGTACATCTTATATTCTTGCTAAGGATTCTATTAAATAAGAACTAAATAAAAATTGTCAAACCTCAAATACACAAGCGACACAAAGACACTGTTCGTATGTTTAAATTTGGCCCTTATCGTATGTTCGATTTCACTTTTTGAGAACAATGTTCGATTACAGTTGATTCTGTTAGTAAGAAAGGAGCCACATATGATTCTGTTTCTTGTAGCATTTATTAGGACCTGTAAACTTGAGCTTCAGTTAAATCAAAACGTACGAGCTAGCTCGACTTGTGCGTATAATTCGATCTCAAAACTCTATACTAAATATATACTAAAAGTACAGCACACAAAGTTCGCTTTAAAAAATGAGGTTATGGTGTTTGTTATTTGTGTATGTTATTTTCATAGCCACTAAATAATTCTTATGAAAATGCACAGAAATTTATACCTCAATACCAGGCATACGAAGATATATTAAAACTGGGATTTTACACTTTCGGTAACAGGTATAGGTTCTAAAAAAGTTATAATGCAAAATTATTACACTGTTCAAATCACGACACATTGTTTATTGTATAATAAAATGAAGTTAATAAAACGAATCCGACATTTTTATAAAGCATACTGTTGATTACGTTGGTCCAGTACAATTAAACGAAAGTCGTGATTCCACTGTGAAGGTTAACATTCCTGTTTATCTGTACAGTGTATAAGGTAGTTAATTTGGTATCAGTTGACAGTTTAGATGATGACTCATTTATTTCGCTTTGTAAATTTGCGAGTCGGATTAATTCAACATATGTATAGATTAATTTTATTGGAGCCAACCAAGTCTTATACAAGAAGTAGCATAGTCATAGATTAATTGATCAGCATTGGGTTATCTTCAATATTATTCTATCCAATAGTGACTTGTGTTATTATTTTCCGAATTCTTCATAGCATGGAGTCTATAGGAATCTATGGTTAAATCCGTAAAAAATTATTATTAGAGCACGGTTAATACGACCAATCAATTCTTACATTATTCTAAGCATTAGTGGCAGAAGTATCAATCTGCTGCTGGTCCATTTGGAAGAAAATACAAAAATATATACGTGAGCGTATTCACATACTAATGGTACGTAAATACGCTCAACATCATTATACCTTTTAAATACGATTTGTTTTCCTTTTAGAAATACTAAAAGACTATTTCAAAATTGAATCTTTTTTTAACTATTAATCAAAGGATTGACGATAATTATAACTGATTTGTTAATAAACATTTCTGGATGCATTTCAACTAAGACCTAACCAATAGTGATGTGGCGAAAGACTGTGGTTAGCAACTATATCATTAAAATTATCATTACAATACTGTTTCTTGACAATACTTAGTACAGAAATAGAAGAAATCTCTTTCTTAGAAGAAATCTTTCCTATATTATTATTATTATTTATATTCTAGGCCTTAGTTGGAATTTAAATTTACATTCGAAGAAGTATTCCGGTCAAAATGAGGATTTACATGACAACTCCCTAAAACAAGTTGACAAGTCACCTTCTTGTTTAATATAAATATAGAACAGAAGCAACATAATTTTCAGTATCCAAATAATGTAACAAAGTGTTTTAAAGGTATTGTTTTGTTGATTCTAACTGTATCGCAATATACTATGACTGTCACATATTATGACTAAAATTATTCAAAAAAATAATATTGAAATTTTTTGTTTGATTCATTACGCAAATTAAATTAAATATAATTTATTTTTTTTAATAAACTAAAATCAATTCAACAAAATAATTTAATAACATCAACAGTAAAATCAAAAATTCATGATTGGTGTTTGCTTTGTGAAGTTGATATTGTTTCATTGTTAAATTTTTGTTACTATTCAAACTGCCAAAATTGTTATTAATTAATTTAATTAATTTATAATCAATAAATTAAAATTAATTATCATCGAATACATGTATCGGTGGTTTTAAGTGTTTTATGTAACTTAAACAAAGTATTGTTACATAACTGACTCGAGAAAATTACAGATTAGAATAATTCTAATTGGCGGATTTCAAGAGCTATCAAAAAACTATTTACCTCTAAACATTTAGTATTAATTTGTTTTACTGTAAAACTCTAAGTTCATAATACAGAACATGTACGTTGAACAAAAGAGTGTCATACCAATTTTGGTTGCGGCACGCTAATAGGAAACTAGTAGTTTTCAATTACAAAAATCATTGTACTATAAGTCAAGTTACAGATATCAGCAACAGGATCTGTAACTAGACGCTCAATAAACTGAATATATTCTTATTTACGATATATATATATATATATATATATATATATATATATATATATATATATATATAATAGTACATTTCGTTTGTGCTTACTACCGGTAAGAGAATTACAGTAAATTTACAGTTTACCTTCTTCAAGTGTCATGTTATGAACAACCTTATTATGAACTGTTACAGCGAAGATGACAGCAAATTGTAGATGATCATATCAAAAATTAGTAAATCTATTGATTACACTCAAAAAAAATGTACGCTTAAAAAAATATTGTAACCAAAGTCTTAGTAACACAATTTGGTTACTTAAACATACATTTTTAGTTAGATTTACCAATTCTCCACTTTAATTTAAAAAATAAAACAATTGATGCTTGGTTAAAACAATAGTTGATCAACATTAAGGTGAACAAAATATTAATACCGTTTATTAGTTAAATTAACTAAAAAAAACAGTTAAATAACCTAAAAAAATATTTTAAATTACAAAGTTATAGTTTGTTCAATTCAATTTAGCCAAAACATTTTTAAAACTCGGTTCAACATTTTTGGTAAACTATACCTTGATAAAAATAAAAGTATCGTGTTGACTAACAATTGTTTGTTTTAACCAAATATTAAATTAAATCCAAAACAATGTGTGTTCAAATCAACTAAATACTTGGTTACTAGAAAATAGAATTTTATTAGAAATGATATTTCACAAGTCAGTTCGTGATGATAGTTTGAGTTGCAAAGTTAAGATGTAAATAGTAGATAGTTTTTGGTATATTATCCAAGATTGAGCATCTTGGATATGACATTCTAAAAATAAATAATAAATAAAAAAAAGTTTTTATAGTAAAAAATAATCTAAATTTAATTGGTTATAATTTTAAGTTTCAATAAGATTGGCCACATTTTGAAAATATTCTTTGTTTTTATTATGTGTAGTGAGCTAAAATCGAGAATTAATTTTTATATTTAAGTATTTTAATTATGATACCTATAATTTCTTTAAATGTTTTAACAGGTAACATAATAAATTTGTTTTTTATTATATAGAAAATAGCCATACTTCATCTAATGCTCTCGCAAAACGTGTTACAATAATTATGTGTTACAAACTATAATATAAAACCACAACAACTAACGAATTGTAAGATAAAATTAATCAAAAACTCTCAATAAGTATTAATAATACAAATAAAATAATTACGAATTAATTAATCTATGTATATTAAATCAATTTTTAAAACTAGGTTCTGGTGAAATATTGAAGAAGGACAAAATAGTGCAAACGTTGATTACGGAAATTAAACTATGGCAATTCCAGTGTTGTGTAGATGTACCAAATTAAACAAAAAGGTGTTAAAATAAAATGTGATAAAAATGACAAGTTATAAAAATTTACTTTTTAATTAGTGAAATAAAAAATTAAATATACCAATCATCTCATTCAATGAATTGTATTTAATAATTATATATATATATATATATATATATATATATATATATATATATATATATATATATATATATATATATATACGTGTATAAAATTTGACCAAAATTAAGTCCCTCTTTTACTTTAGTCTATTGATGGAATACACTAAATATTTGTCAAATTTAAACAAGCAATCAAAATGATCTCAAATATTGACTAAATATAGGATTAAATCCAATAAACAATTTTGTTAAAAATAACTAAGTCGTTAGTGAAATTTACTTTTATTTTGGATAATTCAACCAAGTTATTTTGGTTAAAATAAGTAAGTTTTTTATTTTAATAACCAAAATTTGGTTATTTCAAATAAAAATGTATATTAACTTAGAGCTTAGTTAGTTCAAGTTTTTTTTAGAATTTATTGATTGTGTCTTGGATAATATTGTGAAAATGGTCATTTAATTCACTAGATTTCGCATTTTTGAACCTAAAACTATTCAAAATTCTACAAAAATAATTGCAATGGTTATCTAGAACAATCGAAGGCTTGTTACGTGGTGAAACGGCTTAAAATATTTTTTTCTTAATAGCTGAAAGGTCTTACCTATCACTAACATGACATTTAATAAATAATTTGCTAAACATTGGCAAACAAATGCTGTTTGAGTTTTTCTTTGAAGTTGTGCTCATATAACTCATAATCGAAACTGTACTAAATTTCAAAGCATGATGTCGATTTTTAATTTGTTAATTATTCCGATAATTATTATTCGTCATCATAAGTTATGCGGCCGTTACACTTCGACCTTACCCATAATACAACGACCAATGTAATAACTTCCGTCTTATTCCGTTTACAAAAAAGCGATATAATGATCATTAACTTTTAAAATTATACAACAGTATATAGACGAAATTAGTAAGTAACATAAAAACAATTTTCCCAAACCAATTAGACATGATCTTGATCTTAATATATAAACTATACAGTTTTAGTTTTCATGTTTAAAATAAAAAAAAAATCCCAAAATTATTTAAAATAAATCCATTCAAATGCCGACGATTCTTAAAATAAATTTTAAAACTATTTTTATGATGTGACATTTATTTTGACCATTTTTTATTGTTGTTGTTGTTGGACTGACTGTGTTGTATGTTTTCTCGATATGATCGAGTAAAAAATTTTTGTATACGCGATCAAGTTTTTGTTTTTTGTTGTATCAAAGGCGCCTCATTGCTGTCATATTTTTTTGTGATTATACAAATAAGAAACAAAAACCGAATTAAATTATATAAATAATAATAAAGGGTGAATTTTGATCGGCTACAATCGCGTGCGATTAGTGTAAATAAGATCATTCAAAACATTCTAGTTCACCCGGTTTTGTGTGCGTTTGGGTATTGTGTTGTGAAGCATAAAATTAGAATTATTTTAATTTCCTCTTCTAAAAAAGTATAAAAAATTTGTATTTCATTAAATCAATTTTGATCAAATGTCTTCCGATCATCTCATTCTTGAATTTATAATTATTTGTTATTTTTTTTAAGATTTGTTCTGCGGTTCGGACTGTTTACTATATATAGTGACGATTAAAATAGTCCATCAAATAAAAAAAATTTAATGCGATTGAGTACAAGATGCGGTTTTTCATCTCGAAAGACAACATTACAATATTTTTGTATTATTAATTAGTAACGCTAAACGATCTGTGAAATGCCTGTGCTTTAAATGATAGTGTGGTATATCGATCTCATTAATAAACCAATTTCCAGCACTCCGTGTAATGTGTTAATTTAGGTATTATTAACGCTATTCCGATTCGGTTTGATGGTGCACATGTACAAAATTCTCTATACCGACGTTACTATGCGGTCCCATTCAAATAAAATAAAAATCGTGATAAATATAAATGATGGACCAGGGAAAGATGTTTTATCTGATTCTTTTCGATTTCGTTTCACATTACAACGATTTTAAAATATATTTTTTATACAAATGAAATACATAATTCTTTCAACGACCCTCATATCCTTATTTATTTCTTCTTTGCTACATACATACATTTTTTTAGAAAGGAAACATCTGTAATATATTTTTATTAGAATAACAATAGTAATAATGATAATAATAATAATAATTTTTTAAAATTTATCTTGAAAACATGGATTTCATCCACCCTCAACAAAAGATGAAAAAGCCAGAGACAAGAATAAGAATATAAAAATGTGATGCTTAAATGGGAATTGAAGAATGTCATTGATGTTTCTTATGATGATGATGATGATGATAATGATAAGAATGATGATGAGAATGATTTTTCGAAAATAAATAAATATTGATATACATAAATATAAATATTAGGTTGTATCGTAAAGTCGATTAAGCGCTATATTAAACCTTCATGCGAAACTTTTTGATCGTATTTAATAAACTGCCGACATAAATATGAAGGCAACAAAACCATTTTCTTGTCTTCTTGATGATTATAAGACTGATAACAATAAGAATTTTTGTTTTTCGGTTTAAGTAACGTTTAATATCGCATAATCATACTTTTATGATTTTTTATTAGATTGATAAATAGAAAATCGGTTATATTATCTTAAAACTGAGTTGTTTTATGAACATCATGCACACATTCTAATGACTAAGCATATTTATGACTATATATATTAGTGCATTTAGAACGCATCTATATACATACATATATATACGCAGCTAGTTACATTATTATTGTAGGCGTTAAGTGTCTATGATTTTGTTACAAATCTTACATGACACAACGACCATAATTTTCATCTCATTTAATACCTTTTACTATGCGCGCGAGTTAAAAACCGATTATTACATAACTCAACCAACAAACAGCACAAAAATGGTTTTAGTAACGAAACAATAGGGGGGCACTTATTTATTTTTAGCCCATTTATAATTTTCTTGTATATTAAAATTCATCTCGTCTCGCTCGAAAGTGAGAAATAACATTTGTATTTATTCAAATTTTGTATCTTAAAGATCGTGATCTTATTTCGAATGTATTTTTTTTTTTTGGAAAAATATAAATAATTCATGACATATACATAATTATGCAGACATAAATTTTTAGGACGCTGCTAATAAAGATAAAAATACTTTTTATGAGACTCAAATGTAATTTAGACTGTGGCACCGTACATTGATTTGAAATGATTTAGGGCGTCTTATGATATCTCACTGGCCTTAGTTCTATGTAAGGAAAAATATTTTGAAAATTTAATTTAATTAAGGCACCTAACTAACAAAATTTAAAACATTTATATTTGATGTTAATGGAGTTTGTTTTAAATTTTATATGAGGTTTTATTTTATTATAAATCAAAAACATTCACTTAGAAATGTACATACTCTGTATGTACCTCTGTATATAACTGAAAATAAAAATTAAATTAAATTTTTATTTTTTATGATTAAAGTTTTTAATATTTTTGAAAATAAATACTCTGCATATTGGTTGATAAGAGAAACGCAAAAGTTTTGCTTTTTTATATAGACTGGGATGTTGAAAATGAGGAAATAATTTAGTACCACCATGAAATAGGTCAGTGATGAGAAACGTTTTGTTAGTAACGGGCCAAATTCGTATATTTTTGCTATTATACAAATATTTTTTGTCACATATCGATTAAGGAGATTCAATATAATAAACAAATGATAGAAGAATGGGAATTAATCAATGTGGTGGTTTAGTAGACTTCCTTACTCATGTTATAATGGTTGAATGATTAGTTTTTTTAACACTTAAGTTTAAGTAACGCGACACGCAGAATATAAAGCGTGTTTGTGTGAAAGTCATGTAATTGGATGTATATAGTTTGCTATGGGTGGATTAAGTGTAGTGCGGAGGTTATAATTTTTAGATAGGGAGAGATGTCTTGGTGGTGGAGAGAAGAACAATTTTAAGTGTTAAGTTTGGATAGTGAGAATTAGCTATATACCTAGCTACTATTGGGGAATAAATGGATTAGGCTTGCTATTTTAAGTAAGTTTAATTTATTTGGGTCTGTTGATCTTTCGGTGTTTGTTTGTTATGGATGGTTTTCGTTGTATGGATTTGAAATTGCGAGTTTTTAGGATTTGAAAGAGCAGTTTCTTTATTCCTGGTAGTGACATATATGAATGAATGGGAATAATTATTTTCTATTTTTAAGATAACACTGTTAGATAAAATAGGTTAACATTACGCAAATATATTGACTTTCATTTACAGAAATAGGATTGGCATTTGGAAATATTTGCAATGTAACACAGCTATGTAAATTAATTTCACACTTTATATCTCACAGTTGGTGAGTTTCTACAACATATTTAAAAGCACGGGTATAATGAGATGGATAAAGCTGGACTTCATAGTTATTTTATTAGTGTTTTTACGGTATTGGGGCCTTGAATTTAATAATTTGGTTTGAATTGGATTTAATTTAAATTAATTTTTTAAATAACAAACAAAAAGTGAAAAATAATCAAGGATGTGTTTAGTAGATTAAATACATATGTAATTGTTCAATTTTTAGCCATTAAATAAATTGCTGCATCTCAAAATTTCTTATTAAAAATTTAATTTTAAGGATTTATATTGGTTAAAGTTTCTTTTTTAATGTTATAGTTTAGATAACGAAAGGCGCAGAGTATAAAAATGAATATTGAATTTGCAGATTGAAGATCAAAATTGGGATTTCCAGTTTAGTACAGTAGTAATCTGGAATTATAAAATAATTTCTAACTTTATTTTAGTTTGCTTAAATAAATGATGAAACTCATTAATTAATCTGTAGCAAGATTCCTGAGCCACAAATTAATATTTTTATTTCAGAATATAGGTATTTAAATTCTATATTTAATTAGATGCCTTTAGATGTTGCAGACTGCAGAATACAGATCGGCGATACACACGTACTCACCTGAACAGATAAAGACAAAAATAAATGTTTTCATGTATTAATGTAGAAAACTAGTCGTGCATAGTGTATCTTCTAGCATCTGAAACCGACTCATTTTGATAGTAAGATAAAATAACTTCTAGGAATTGAGAACAGTAATGCGGCATGTAAAAGTGGTTAAACCAATTTATTTATTTACTTAATATCACATCTTACTTTATTTTAAGTAACCTTTGTCCTTAAATTGACTATGTTCTTTTACTCTTCACCTAATTCGTTCACTTCTATAAACTTAGCATGTAAATAATACTCAATAGCCTGAAATATATTTTTTCTTCGAAGTAATATGAGGTCAAACTTAGTATATTATAATGGTTTCCAACTTATATGTGGTCAAGTTCTTGGGTGGATTAAATATATGATATTTCATAAGTCGCCATTTAAACGTAATTTTCAGCCACCTAAAATCACATAGAGTATAAATAGCCCATAGTAGTGCTGTATGTCCATATTTCGAAAGAGATATAAATGAGAATTCACTCAAAGTGAGAAATGCAAAAGTCAGTTAAATATTGAAAATCAATACGCTGTTTCACTTGTGCCAATCATTTTAACTATAGTTTTCCAAGCCTATGCCGTTACAAACAATCTGTAATGATCTACTAAAGTGCATACCTCGCGCTATTAACGACTGAATCCCATAAGCCCGTCAAAAATATAAGCAAAGCTCAAATCGTTAATTTCAACATTTTATGTATGAGATTAATAATATTAAGAATTTATTAATTTTTCAGTTTATCAAGTTTATCCTTAGGAGATTCACATGAATAATTTAAGAAATGACTAAAGCTTTTTTTATAATATAAGGAATTTATTATTCAACAAATATTTTCAGTAAAGCTCCCAAGTGGCTTTTCAACTAAAAACGAAAAACCCAATTAAAAGCTTTTGTTGTACTTATATTTTATATTATGGTTAACTTTAAACTTTATAAAAGAAACTTGCTCAGCTATCTGATTACTGAATAGTGCCTCTAATTCGTGTTTAATACCTTAAACCGAATTAATTTACAATTTATCATCATAATAACGCAAACTTTTAAATTAAATAATAGTTATAGGAAAAATAAAACAATTGAAAACACAAACAATTAAATAATCTCATTGCTGCAAGAGAAGATATATACATAAAAGTATATAATTTCTTTAATTAAAAATATATTTTTTAAATTTAATGAATCAATTTCATCAAGAATAAACTTTTCAACAGAAAAGCATTATCGAAAGAGTTGAAGAAGAAAACTTTTTGTTTACTTCAGTTCAGTGAACAACTCATGATTTATAAAATGATTAGACTTTGTTAGTATTTTATATTAATATGTGTATATATACACACGTGTATATATATGCCATATAAGTTTATATATACATATTATACTGAAAACAACTATCAGTTATGATTTAAATTAATTAAAAAATTTGAAATGATTTGTTTGTTTATTAGATTAAGATGATAGAATTAGTATTATGTATATGTTCTCTACATAGCATAAATTTATCTGTTTGGACATAATTAATTGCACCTGTATGTTTATTAAAATCAGGCTCTGAAATCAGCGTGGGCATAATTGAAAAGTATCATATTTGTTTTGATTTCACATCCATTTAATTAGCGTATATATTAAAAATTGAGTGTATGATATTTAGTCAAGTGTGTATCTATATCTTTATATGTATATATAATATGCTCGCAAGCATAGGAACTTAGGTGTTTTATGGTATATATAGATATCCTACAGCGAAAATTTTGTGAATACATTAAAATTTAATTTATCTCACTAGATATACGTTTTGAATTTTCATTAATAATTATAATCAAAATCCATAAATTAATTTAAATATATTCATCGTATATCGAGGCTTAATGAATTATTGTTATCTCCTCATTACACCTACTCACGAATTTATTTTAGTTTTTGTCTAATTCAAATGTGATCTCTAGATCTCTGGTTTATTATTATTTTTTTGTTATTGGTTATCAGATCAGAGGATGCGGCATCGTTTATTAGACGAAACAAAATTAAATCATCATTCACACTTAAGTTAAAGTGTATTTGAAACACTAAGCTACTCAATAATTACCAGAAAAATCAACGAAACAGTAAATGCAAATCATATATCGCCGTTTGATTGATATGTCAAATAAAAAAGCTCTTACACAAATTTAAGCTTTATGTATATTTTTTGTTTCGTTTCGTTAAATTTTATTGATTGTCAATCAAATTAAGCGAATATAAAACCTGTACATCGAAGACAGTGTTACCAACAACAACGAAAAAGAAAATAAATGTGAAAAGAATGGTAACATGTTAGAAGATAGCTTAATGGAGAGCAAAATTGTCATTTACAGAAATGATTTTTATTTATATTTTCAAGTGGTTTACTATAATAAAGTATATATTAGATGGCGGATGTCATAGAAATTATATTTATCAAATAAGTCTTTATAAATCGATCCATGTTTCATCACAAGGCTAAAAAGTCACCTTCAATTATAATTAAACATTTTTATTTTGAGCGTAACCGAAAATTAAAAATTTAACACTGTTCTGATTTTTTTTATTATAACTATTCAATCAACCATGTGTAAGTAATTTAACAACTTAATTAACTTTTCAATTGACTTCAATAATATATGTATGTCCGTATGTATATAAAATAATAGTAACGTATTACAACCAATCAAATCGTTATACAATCAAACAAATTGAAATAAAATCATCATAATCAAATCAATTAATCTGACAGTTTATTTGACTTCGGCGGAACACCATAAATTTTAATTAGCGTATATATTTAATTTTTTATTACCATTACCCGAAAAAGATACAAAAAAGCCGCGCACGCTTATAATAATAAAAACTCAACTATATAAGTATGTTTGTCTATATAGAAAGAGATAAAATAGAAAAGCTCGTGGATGACACACGTTCGTTGCATTTATATTGATTAAAACCGTATACCTATATAAGAAGGGGCCAAATTGTTGTATTTCTATATCTTTGATGTGAAACGTCGGAGGGAGAATTAAATCGTCCCTGCAATATAATAATATTCCCTATTATTTATTGTGTTTTATCATCGTCGCGAATGAAAAGACAAAATTATGTTAGGGTGATTAAAACAGGACCAAAATATCAATAGACATCATCTTGATAACAAAACCAAAAAAAAAACAATGCTTTTAGTTTTGCTTCGGTTGATATTGATGATTACTTGGAATTTTCTAGATCGGTTGTGTATTATATAATATTGATTACATTCGACACCCATACAAAATAATTGAGCAACTCCATTTGATCCGGAAATAATTGGAGACGCGGTCAGTTCGAATATAAATTAATTAAAATTCTTCGAAACTGGGTTTATACCTGTAAGCACACATTATATATATATATATATATATATATATATATATATATATATATATATATATATATATATATATATATATATATATATATATATATATATTTCTTAGAAACGACGTTAGAAACTTTACAGTATACTACAATATATGGCATACATGTATGTATAACCATATACAAATATATCAAAAACGTAATTAATTTGATCAATTTACAAGTCTCGATAGGATACAATATATGATTATGGTGGGTGTGTGTGATTTATAATGTGGTTTTCGAAACAGTTTATTTAATTTATTAAAACAAAAACCAAAAAATGAAATGTTAAATTTGGCTTGTGTGCTTGTAATACTAATAAGCATGTTTTTGAAGAAAAAAAAACAGTTTTGGTGGAAGAAAGGCGTGTGTATAGTGTGTTCCATTTCTTACACGAAACAGTTGTAAAAACATTTTTCGAGAGGATAACATGTTATTAGGTAATGAATAAATTAAGCATGGTTAAATTTCTTTTTGGAACTTAAAAATTGTTTAATTTATCCAAAAAGCTTGTTGCCTTGAAAGGTAGTCGCAGGATTTCTATAAAAGTAAATATAGTGTGAAACAATAAGCAAATTCGGAAATCATAACGTCCTACAACTTGTTGGCCCAAGACCATAATTTGTACAAAATGCAAAATTGAATCTAATCCCAATTTTCCTATTATTTTGTTAACTAAATTTTGTTGCATAAAATAATCATCTCTTCTCAGTGGTATTTCATATTCCGAATCGAAATCTTTTCACGGTGACGATAAAAACAATATACTTACAGAGTAACAAAAACTTAAAAACACATAACGAGTGAAATAGTATAGTGAGTGGCCGAGGTTTCCATTTGGATTAGGCTTGAGCTTTTATTTCACGTTGGCTGTTTAATTAAAACTATTAAAGCTGTTACAGATTAAAAGTTTACTTTAAAAATGTGTTGTCTTGCATTGTCATATACTATAATAACTATCGATCATTTTGTTGTCTCTAATCGGGTTGAGTCTGTCACAATTAACAATCAAATTTCATATATATGTAAGTAAAGAGGAGTCCGGCCAAATTTCAGAAGATCCTGCTTTACTAGAATCATAACAATAGATTAAAATACAAGACATATACATAAACGAATAAAGGAATCTCATGGTATAAATATTGAATAACAAACAAGAATACATTTTATTTTTGATTATTCAATACTACATAGTTTACTTGCATCAATAGTTAAACGAATTTGTGTTGTTTTGCAACCAGAGTTTTAATTAATTTTTTTGTATTGATCAGCGTTCCGAAACACGAGACTCTGAAATCAACTATGAAAGTCAAACATAATAGACATTTATTCATTTCATTTTATCCAAACTTAAATTTACAATCTTAATTACGATTGAGAAATTACAAATATAAATTAAATCTAAAAATAAAAACAATGGATTAAATGAAATTTCAGGAATTACTTGAAATACTAAGTGTATTTATTTGGAAGCCCCTTCTTAGCTTTTAACAATGAAGCGTGAGAATTTTGAGCAAGGTGTTATAACTTGTTAGGCAACAAATCCACAAACAGCGAGGAAAGGTTAACATATAAAATATAAAGTTGGAGCTTCGCGCACTTAGGTAAGAAGATAGTAAGACAAATTAAAGTAGCCATCATCTCAGAATGACTTCAACGAAATTACATGATGTTATCTTTGTTAAAATTTTTCAAAGGTTAGGAAATTAATTATTTACTTACAGCATAATTTACCAGTAACATTCTATATTTCCTTTCAACTCCGTATAATTTAGGCGTTAAACTGAAAATTCAAGTAAAATACTGATCATTATATAGAATCGATATTAAGCTCCAGCGAACATATTTGACTTTATTACTGAGCTAGTCTGAAATTTCCAAACTATTCTGCATTAACGTAATCACCGCGTAATCTAGAGATCATCTTACTATAAAATTGTACTTTGGTGAGTAAAAAATGGATACTCTGTCTTAGGTATGGATAATAGAGCAGAATAAGAACAGAAATGTGAAAATGTTCAGAATATAAATATCAGTATCCCATAATTTTAGAGATGTCACTATGATTTTGACCGATAATGGTAATATCTGTCTATTGTCACAAAAACAATAAAGCTGCTACAAAAACAACGTTCACATATCACAGTTAACTAAACTGGACATGGTCACCTTTGCTTTTTGACATAGCCTCCGACGTGAACATGAGCTTCGGCGGAAAATATAACTTTTCGAAAAAAATGCTCAGTTTCTTCCATGTTCTACAGCCGCATGTTCTTGTTTTTCAGTTCCTGCACTAAATAAACTTATGTTTATGTAAAATTCTAATTTTCAAACTCGCGCCGCCAATTAATCCGCAAATGGCATTTCTCCAAAAAACTCTCCATTTTCTGTGATAACACGAAGGATTCAAGTTTTGCTACACTCGAAATAACTGACAGTAGAAATTTCTAACGCTAGATGGACCACTTATAACTATCAGTTTTCATTTAAAGTAATTGTATGTTTAAGCAATTTAAGTGACCTTTAAATTGTAAAACTAATTTTGATGCTCCATTTGAAAGACTACATTTGGTTCATTAAAATACAAATAAATACTATTTCGAAATGGTAATTAGTTATACATATGGTTGTGAAAATCCATTAAATTAATTAAGTGTAGTGTGAACAGACAGTTTAAATAACAAGAAACATTATTTCCACAAGGAAAAAACATTTCTGATTTGGAATGGCCAGAAGTGTTTATGGTACAAAATACTGTTTTAGTATTTACCATATAGAATGAAAGGGCTCTTACAACTTCATAAATAAAAAAATTTAATAATGATTTTGTGGTGATATTGTTACATTTAAGTAGGTGAAACTAAATCGTTAAATGTCTATATAGTTTGTCTTCAATATCTCCATAGTTATATTGGTATTGTAGATACCAAACGAATAAGACGTGGTACAAGAAGTGTTGAATCTTGTCTGTTTAAGGTCAATCTTAGTTCGATACTATCGATCGAGAGGATGTACAAAATTGATCGACGGAAAATAAACATTCTCACTAATGTTTCAGTGGTGGTTGGGGTTTCTGGGTGTTAATAGAAGCAAGGATCATCTAAAACCGAGTAATTCAACAAACCTATCTCTTACTAAGTAAAATGAGCTTGGTATCCGGCAACCGATGGTCTGAAGAATCAAAGTTGGTCGAAACAAATACATTCATCGCCGTCACTGCTTGGAACAGAGTTGGTAGTTCGGTACAATTTGTCCAGAGAGCCTGCACACGTGTACAACAAATTAAATGTGATCTCAGCCTACAACAATAACAGTGGCAGTATAACAACATTATTCAAGACAACGAGTTGATAATGCAATTCAAGGTTGGTCCACATAGTGAAAGACTTGGAGAAGGAGATACAATAATATCTAATAGGGGACATATCCGATTGAAATAACTACAATTGAACAGCTAATGGACGCACAATAACAGTTCGGTGTCGGTGTAGTACTTTTCAACGAGTATCAGCTGGTGATAAAAACATCTTAAAGATACGCAAAGAGTATTAGTGGACGTACTTATGGTTTATTCATTCGTAATTATTATCTACGTTGCAGCTGGAGCAAGAAATGTCCACTATACTTCAACATCTTTCAAAGACCTGCACAATCCATAATCGTGATACAAATACTCTAATTGCAATCATGGCACTACAGATCTTTGAGACCATTCCTGTCCCAATTTTCCTCCACGATTCAAAAATAAAACCCACTACACAGTACATACTTGTGGATCCGTATCGAGAGCGCTTGGCACCCATCACGATTCGGGAAATAACATTGCGCAAGAAAACTATCTGACGGTTTGTTGGTATGTGAACCGGCGTCGTTCCTTACTCAACAAAGTAAACAGAACTAATTTAAGATATCCATGTTTCTAAACGCAACAGTCCCAAATCCAAGCTGTAGCACCGAGTTTGAAAATCATGGTACTTATCATTTGCAAATCCAGAATACAAAGCATCGCCCTAGAACATTATGGCTTTATAAAACTACAGCCAGGGTGTATTCTTAGGAAAATGCTGTGCATCTCTATGCAAGTAACACCAAAGGCACCAGGAGAAATGAGTCCTATATTCCTGCTTTTAACATCTCAGTAGTTACGTTGCTTGGTAATCATGCATATCGATTGACGCGGGTGCAACAACTGACCACACACCACACCCAACACTACGATGTGGTGGTTATCTATGGATATTGAACACGAAGATATGATGACCAGTTAATGCTCGTTAGCTTAACCAGCATAATAATAATCGTGCGACCGGCTATGTATGTACATATAATATAACAAGATGTTCTGAATAAACTAGAATTTACAAAATAGTAAAGTGACAAATCGGACTCGATACCTAAAACTTTACAAATTTTGATAATGGAAAAAATCTAATTAGATTTACAGCATTTTTAATCCAATCAGAAAAGAAAGAACATACGGATTATTTAAACGATCTGGCGATTACAGATATCTTCTTTGTCGCTTACATACAATCATTGAACTGCGGTTGCAAGCAGAAACACACATAAAGTCGATACCCAAATTGCTGTCACTGGTGTAGGATATAATACTTGTACCTGTGTACATGTATTTATGTATACACACAAGTACCTGAATTTCTGATTGCGTGTATTCAATTAGATTTTCATTAGTGATTTTCTATTTTTGGTTATATGTATTTGTAATACAAACAATACAATAAAATAAAAATTTCTAATTAAAACCAAAAAGTTTTCGAAGCTTAAAACAAAATTTTGTTTGTATAAAAAGGGAAAATTAAGATATAGGGGTGTTTCAGTTAAGGGTATGTTGTTGGTTGTTGTTTACCTTCGTTCGTTCCTTTTTGGCAGTATATACATAGTATTAATCTTTCGGATACTTTATATATATATTTTTTTTATTATGGATTATTGACTGATCAGAAATTTAGAAAATTTTTGTTTGGGCTTTTCGTTTTGGACTATTAAATAATAAATGATATTTTTGTATCGTGATTTGAAGGTAAAACAGGGTCGGGTGTTTGCTTTTTTTTTATTAGTCATAAAAAATAGTTTCGATATCAAAACTATTTAGTATAAGGAATAAAATAGTATTTTATAGGTGTATACTATATGTATATATGGGTCTAAGGTTTATTATTATTTTGGATCAAAGTTATAATGGACACGCTCGATTATTTATGATTATTGATCAATTCGAATAGAATGATAGAATTTGATGAGGGGTGGCTAAATATTATAGAATGAATCATATATACGTGATGTTTAAACTAATTAATAATTAAATAGGAGTATCTTTTGAGTATAGTAAAAAAACTGTTTTGTACATTATAAAACTTTCTGTGTAATCAGTAGGGAATCTAATCAAATCACGAAAAAACAGTTGTATTTACATAACTATAACACAATTTAAATGAGATGATAACCCAAAAAACTAGTTAGGTTGATTCATAAGTTTTGTGCTCGCATCCGATCAATATCGAACCAGTTTTTACACTATTTAAGAGCCGCACATAAGTATATATATATAGACAACAACGGCCTCGAGAGGAATTTTGTTAAAATTTAAATATTTAACACATTCCAAAATCGATAATACTAATTAATTTTGATTAAATAGATTATTAATTTATTTATTTTTGTGTTGTTGGCTTTTTATTTATATTTGGTTTGGGTATAAAAAAATGAAATTATAAATACAAATGAATATTTATAAAAATTAGTTTTGGTCAATTTTTGGTCGCTAATTCATAAGCCGTAATTTTTTGGTTTTGTTTTTGTAGATTAGATGTGATTGTACTACGTTTGAATCGTGATATTACATTAGCGTATCGAAAGCTTAGACAACATAAAATATATAAATAAAAACTAAATAATGTTGATTATAAAATTCAATAATTCATTCATAATTCGAATTGGACTAAATCCTAATCGATGGATTATATAGTAGTAATCCAAAAATTTAAAAGTTCAAGTTGAGATGACACAAAAAAATTAACATATATAATTCATATTCACACTATCAAAATTGAATATCTACTTGAGATTTCCATAAACCTAATCGCGGTCATAAAAAAAGAGCTCATCTCGCCTAAATCGTCAGATTAAGCAAATTTTTATGGGTATATAGATAAACATGTCTGTGCTAATCAGAATCGAATAAAAAACAAAAATCTTAAGTTAAAACCTAATAAAATACTTAATTTAATAACATTTTATTTATTTAATAATATTAATTTATTCATTTTATCATTATTTTGGTATTTTTGAGATGTTGCCAATAAAATTCGAATGCATAAATCTCAACAAAAAACTATATAAAGTTAAACATTTTTATTACTTTTGTGTTCAATATACAAGTAAAAATGTTATTGTTTACTGGCTTAGCGGAAATAAAGGCAATGAACTTTTAAATTTTATGGATCACCCTGTTCATCGTTAAATAGGATATAAAATACAATAAAAGAAAACCCGGTACAGTTCTTCCTCTGTCTATTTGTCATTCTGCCAACATTTATACATCTCACATATATATTATTTGAACAAAATAGGAAGCAAAAGCTCTCCGGTTTTGGTGTTTATTTATATACACAAACACAGTGCAAGTTGGTTAGAAAATGTAAAAAAAAATTTAAATTTATTTTTTGTGCTTTTTCTGCAACAATAAAAATATGTTTTTCTATAACGAGCAACCTTTTTACTAACCATTTTGGAATTTAAAGTAGACAAATTTTCCTATGTCTTCATGTACTGTATATATTATTCAAACGACGTTGTTACATATATGTAAAATAGAAATGGATCAAAATATGGAAAAATAGAGGATTGACTCTTTAAAATATTTTTAAAAAAAAACCGTAAAAATCTCTTTGAACACATTCGTATAGCAGAAATAGCAGAAATTCCATTCTATGTAGTCTTGACAAATTTATAGATATTTTAGCAACAAACCCACCGCCACTGCTCATTCGACTCAAAAGATACATCTACATAATATATCAAAATAAAATTGTTAAATAAGACAAATTATGTCGACATTTTTTTTGTAGACTAAATTAATTACATTGTATTAATTAATGAATTGTTTTTAAAATCAGAACCGGAATTTCGAATTTCATCTATAACCAAAATACAATATTAAAAATCACAAGACACAAAAAGATTGTATATAAACCATCTTAAATATCTCTTTATTGTTGGTAACTCAATTATGCCATAAAATAATAAAATTTTGTTTAATTTATATTTTTCGAGATATAAATTATCTAATTATCATTTAATCAATTTTTAATACAAAATCGGTAAGGTTTATCTGCCTTAAGACAACGAAATTTTTTCGAAATAAATAATTTATTTATGTATCTATCTATAGACACATATTTTTATATTTTATAGATTTGATAAAATTCGATAAAAACGTATTAAAATATCTATAAAAGATGTGTGATATCGTAGCTTAAATTTTAAGACAATATATGTACATCTATATACATAGACGTGGAATAAATAATAGATGAGACTTTATTTATATATAATAATTTAAAATTTTCGATTTAGTGGTTTTACAGACAAAGAAAGACTTTTACTTTCAATCAATGTTCATTCACTATTTGTATAAAATTTACTATGCTGTAAATACATAAAACATGTAGTTAGGTAAAACTAACTGAAAACGTGTTCTCATTATTTTTCCAATATTGTTGCCAAAATTATAATGCCAAAAAAAATCGAATCGGTCTCGAAATGTATATAAATTATTTCATTTGAGATCCCATTAAATTTAACCGAACCGAAAAATTCAAATACACCATCATTCTTTAAAGAAACCATATTATCTCGAGCTCACACACAATTTAGATTGGTTTGCCTGTTATCTTTCCAATATTTTGTTTTTTTAATAAGCACGTTTCATTAAATCTTATGTTACATATATATATATATATATATATATATATATATATATATATATATATATATATATATATATATATATATATATATATATATATATATATATATATATATATATATATATATATATATATATACATATATATACCGACGAGATGTAAAAATTCATCTTAATGGTTCGAACACACACGTCTTGCTCATGGATGGTTATAGGTTGTTCATACGAGTTTGGCAAATAAGAAAATTATACGTTAGGTGTGTACAAACAACACATTTCCAACTTCGCGTTTTTTTTGTAACAAAAATTAATTTCTAAAACGTTGTTGTGGCTAGTGATTTAAGATACCGATTTATGTATGCGCTTATATATAAATATTAAAGTAGTATCGATAATTTTAATGATTGTAACTTGTGACAAATTCATTTTAACCAACGGTTTGTATGGTGTATGCTATAAATTGAATTTTGTATAAAATTTCAATTAATTAGATTGGTTTATGGATCATTTTACTCGCGGGATATTGATTGAGGAACAAACGAGAAAAAAAAATTAGTTTGTTGTCTAAATAAATTTCCAATCAACTGTAATAAACTACAAATTACACATTTAACACCTAAAACGCCTACGGAGACGGTGTTCAACATCATTTCACCGTAACTTTAATTTATTGTACCTTAATTTTTTGTTTTTGTTTTCTAGATTTTTTGAAGATATTATTAAGAAAATTAAAACAAAAAGAACGATCGATCGATAGCTATTGATGAGATGATGAGAAGAAATGTTGATGATTTAGGTTTCTAATATAATGGTTGGGGGTGCTTTATTTTTATTAAATAACCTTTTCGATTTAATTGAGACTCAATTAAATATTTCTATGCCGTGAATATTTTATATCCGATGATTGATTTTGTAAACCCGTCAATTATCAAATTGTCGATTAAATAGTTTTGCAAAGTTTTTCGAAAAACATGAAAAGGTTTAGTTCAATTAATAATTCATTTGTAATCAATTTTGAAGGTATGAGCCTATATCAGCAGTAATCTAATTTGGGTTATGAAGTCGAAGGTAAAGTAGAATCACATCCATTAAAGTTTAGTAAAGTGCCAAGATTTTTGCGCAATATAAAAAATTAAAGCTTTAACTATAAATCGATAATATAACCGGAAATTAGCCATCATTAATATCTTATCGATTAATGCAATAAGTTTACTTCAACAAGATATTTAATAAATTACAAAATTAAGTTTTGGACATTAGTAATTTATATAAGACCCAAAAAGTTCAATTATGTATATAACAATTAAATTATCTACTTTTATCATTCAACAAGATTGATGTTGATGTGTCGAATGAATTGAAAAAGTTTCCATAATATGTTTAGAGGTGGTTGCCATTTTAAATCAGCTGCTAAGAAAGTGTTCTGGTTTGTATATAAATGCGTAATCTTTTCTAGATATTGCGATCACTAACCATAATGGTTTAGAACTGTTGTTTGAATTTTTCTGTGGTAAAATTACTTAATCAACAACATAAGAAATACAACCTTAACATGTTATATAAATGTAATTCTTATTATTCCATTCCGAGTGATTTCGTGGATTTCGTAAAGGCCAAAAACTGCTTAACCGCATCTCAACTAAAACATTAAGAACCATTAAATTGGCATACGTTGCAGATGAGGACCAACGAGTACTTTTACACAAAATCGCATTTTATGGTAAATTTTTATTTTGCGTTTAAAAACGAACTCGAAACCGCGGCCTGATGAGCACTTTTCTTAACCATTAAGCTACACCCGGCGACATCTAATATAATGAAGAAAAATATAACGTCGTAATTTTAACATGAGGATGGCAAAGAAAGCAATTAATTCTTGATAAAACAAAAACCATTTTTTATTATTTCTAAAATTTACTTTCTTAAGTATTTTTACTTATATCTAAATTTTTGTAATGTAAAAGGGTTATAAACATTTATAACCTTCCAAAATCATATAAATAGAAACGGTAAAGAAGTTTATATAGTAGAATATTCCCATGTTCAACAAATGTTTTGAAGCTTAATATTTTAAATTATATCAAAGAGGCAAGCTTTCACAAAATAATTTAAATTATTGCTAAATTTTTAAAAACCTACAAGTACAGGGTGGAGTAAAAGTCCCAGTACCATTTTAAATGCGCACCATCTTGGTTATATTACGTTTAGCTCACTTTCGCTTTAACCACTGTGTTGTGTAACCGCCCCAATTTTATAATGAAAAAATATATGCCACAAGAACAATATTTATTGAAAATAATCGTTCCATTATTGCCACTCAGAGGAAATTTCGTCAAAAATATCCTAATCGTCCAGTGACAGCAGATAGACCTCGTTCTCGAAGACAACGTACGTCTCTAACGCTGAAAATGTGGCTCTGGTGCGCAATAGTGTTGCAGTCTCCAGAAACATCAATTCGGAGTCGTGGTTCCGAGTTACACATTTCTGCATGCAGTTTAAGGCGAATTTTGAAAACTGATTTGAAAATGTTCCCGTACAAAATTCAATAAGTCCAAAAATTGCTATATCGAGTGATCCTCATCAACGAGTTGAATACAGTAATGCAATTCTTAGGTTGTCTGATGAAATTGAAGTTTTAATTTCTAAATTGATAATGAGCGATGAAGCCCATTTTCATATCACTAGCCACGTCAATAAACAGAACAGTCGGTTTTAGGGAACACAGAATTATCCATTAACTCATCAAACATTCACTCAAAACAACTATATGGTGTGGTTTTCATGCTGGAAACATCATTGGTGCCTATTTTTTGAAAAAGACTAAGGTGTTGAAGTTACTGTTACTGCCGAACGATACCGAGACATGATTCGAAATTTTCTTGTGCCTGAAATGGAAGAGCAGGAACTAGAGGACATGTGGTTTCAGCATGATGGGGCCACATCACACACAGCATTCAACAATTCAATTATTGACTGAGGTTTTTCCACGAAGACTAATTTACAGCTAAATCTCCGGATTTAACAGCACCAGACTATTTGCTTATGGGGTTTTTTAAAATCAAAAGTATATATGTGAATAAGCCCCAAACGATTCACCATCTTAAAGACAATATTCATCACGAAATTGAAGAAATTCAGCCTGAACTGTTGCGGGATGTCATGAAAAATGCTTTAAAAAGAGCCGAAAGTTGCATAGTGAATCGCGGTCACCATTTACCGATATAATTTTACAATCATAACGAAAAAAAATGTCAAGACCAAATAAACTTTTTTGAAAATCAAACCTACTTATCTTTTCTTTGAACATAGTTATAATCAAAATAGTAGCGATAATTTTGCCCCACCCTGTACATGTGATAAACTATATGACTTAACCTAATTTCGTAGAACTATAGCTTGGTGGCTTAGTAAAGATGACTTTCGATTTAGGAAGAAACATTCAAATACTTAAGCTGATATCTGGCATACAACTGACATAAATATAGGACTACATACATAAATAAAATCCATTTGGATTATAAAGGATATAAAGTTAAAAATAATATTGATACTAACTGATCACTGAAAGGAATCGGCTATATACTTACTACTACAAACACTTTTTGGTGTAATCTATAAGAATATCCTGCAACACAGTATATTCTTATAGAGTTGAACGCACTAAATGCAACACATCAAATACCTTATAACTTTTATTAATCATCTATAGTAGGTACAGCATAGATGAAACTATTTGTGCGCTATCTATTAAGGGTATACTTAAACCAATATCATGAACCAGTAAAACGGAAGTTTCAGACTTTAATAATATCAAATTTTCAACTCTATATTTTGAAAAAAGAATAAAACAGAATATTGATTAAAATAAATATTCAAACCTCTAATCAAGATTTCAAGTTTTAAATTTCACTAACACAAATCTACCCTATACTATACCTTCTTATTGACATATTACCTTTAACTTATATAGGTATTTGTGTTTACTTATCAGTAAAACGTTTACTATTATGTTTACTGTTACAAATGTATTAAGAGACAGAATCGTTGAGTACACTTGCTGTATAATATAAACCCGATGATCATATAACAACACTGTAAATTTAAGACAGCAGTAATCATTTGGCCCAGCAACAGACGTTATACGAAAAAACGAGTAATAAACCCCCAGCAGGATCTGAAAACACAGTTAAGTTCACTAAAGAGCACAAATTATTTTGGTTGGTTTTTGCTTGTGACCCTGTCTCTTTGAGATTGGTTTAAAAAGTGAACGAATTCTAGATGTCACCCAGCGGATGATGCTGGCTATTCGAATTCATTCATAAAATAACTCGCTAATGTGCAAACAAATCGTTGATCACACCGAATGTAAAGTTATAGGAGCCGGAACTTTTTAGCTCCACTACATTGTGTATGTACGAGGTAAAATACGAAAAATTTGAATCAATTAAATTATGACAACAATTATTGAGAAGTGCGAAGCACTAATGGTGATAACAATTCTACCACCGGATTAGTATACTTAATGCTCCAATGTTATGATATTCTTATAACATTTTAAACATTTATATAATAATTTTGATTAAAAAATGAACTTATTGTTTATAATTTAAATATAATTGCTATATTATTTCGAAAATTATAATATAATTAATTTATAATATTTATAGGAAAAAAATAAAAAGTTAAAAAACATTGATACAAAATATTTATAATTAAACATTTTTGGTCCTAAAAATATGCAAAATAAAACAATATCATGATTGATAAATTGACACTTGTAACATATTCTTCTAATTTAATAACATACATCTACGAATGAACATAATAAAATACATTTTGACTTCGATTACCGACCGCCTGAAATATTAGCAAATTTTTTTTTTGTAGAGTATTGGATTTAAAAATAAACTTTTTTATAGAATCAGAACAGCGAACGAACATTTTGTGTAATCATAACATTAATTCACATCATTTTATTCAATATGACAGTTAATGTTGGGTAATTAAACCGTAAAATCTGCTATACTTAATACTTTAGGTAAGAATATAAAAGGTGCTTTTATGCTTGACAACAATTGTTGCCTAAAAGTAACTCAGATTTTGATTTCAGATTTTACGTACTCGATAAAGTTTGTTATTTACAAAGAGATTCCAGATATAAATGGATTAAACCTAAAAGTAAATTGAAAAAATGATTAAAATCCAAATCAACAATTTGTTGTTTATCAGTAGTTCTGAAAGAATGAAAATTTGGTCATGACATGTAGCTGCCGGGTGTATAAAATGTTCATTCAAATAACTTTAATGTCTCGACAACTCTTCATTTATATAATTCGAAACTAATTGATTGTAAATAGTAATTTCCTTTAAATATGACGTAGCACAATCTCGAAAATTATATTTTTTACTGATTTAACATACTAAATTGAATATCCGGACATAATGAATCCATTAAATATAAACAAAATTTGTTAATTACTTGTAGTTTTTCGTTAATTTGCAAAAAAAACCAAACCACGACATTTATTAATAACAACATGTAAGTATTTATGTACACAAAAAAACATATTCCTCTTATAACATGCAGAAATTAAAAAAGCTTAACCAAGCAAATTTCAATCTAACAACGATGAAACGTATAAATGAGTAATTTCCTGTTCCTGAAACCGACTAACCAATATCTAAATTTTCATATGTATAAACCTACACACAACACAAATTTAAGAACATAAACAACATTTTGTTCACTAATATGGTTGTGTACATATGTAAAATATAGACTAAGCTTTAAAATGATATGCGGGTGGCAAATTACGCGATCAAAAGATTTCGTTTCAAGCTTTCATTATACATATTTTTTTTGTATCAAAGAAGCATCCTTTAAGCGCTTCATAAAAAATATTAAAACACAACATTAAAAAAATATAAACCAAATTAACTTAATCTCTGCAACAATAACATGATTATCATTCTTATTATTATTGTTATTATTTTATCTTATTTATACTTTGCTTTTTTGTTTGTTCAACATTAACTTTTGGGTGGCCTTGTATAAATATCTTTATGTATATACATATAAATATATATATATATATATATATATATATATATATATATATATATATATATATATATATATATATATATATATATATATATATATATATATATATATACTAACAACAACAACTATATTCTCATTATAATTTTCTTGCAGACCATACACATACTTAACATACATAATATTTTCATGGCATTTTTTCTATCTAAAGATGATATAGACGTCGAAAAAGAAGCCGAAGAAGAAGATGATGATGTTAAATATATGTAATAATATTTTTATTATTTTTAACAAAACAAAAAAAAATTAATAAGACACATTTTATCAAAATCTCATTAATAAAATATAAATTATTATATATTTTATTTAGTTCGGTTAATATAATATAATTGAACACACTTTGTGAATCGAATAAATTTTTAACGAAATGATGATGATTATGATAATCCACACCTTCTCATTTATTTTGTCTCATGTTGGTTTCTTGAATAATCAAATAGTTTTTGAAGCTGTATGCGCTACCGCATCGCTGAGTGATTCATTTGAAAAATATTTCGATAATTTGGTGAATATAAACTAAATATCTCTTCTTATATGGGGAAATAACGACCATAAAATTTATAAAAAAAGATTTGAATTTTCGAAGAAAGTTCTTTCTAAAAATAAATAAATACTGAAATGATGGTAGATTGTAAATATATTTAAATCATTCAAAAATTTACTATGCCCATATATTTTAAGAACTATAGTATAATAGTCACTTATATGTAGACAGTATGTCTATATGCAATTTACCTTCATTTATTGAAAAAAAAAATGTTCATACCAAGTTGCGTTAAGCTAGTCACGTGTAGCTAAAACAAATAAAAATTTAATAAACGCCAAAAATCTAAATTTCGGAAAATTCGACTAAGCTTATAATCGAATTCGAGAAATTAATGAAATATTTGTTTCATCTAAACTCGAGATTCATATTCTGCACGTGCCAGTCTACCAAACAACGCCTTTTTCGTTAGTATACACTTTATTAAATAATTTTCAACGACTTGATTAACTATCACCTTTCCGTGCTAATAAAAGTAACAAATACTAAAATAACAGCAAAAACCATAAATTATAAATTTCTTGGAAAATTTGCAAGTAGAAATATAATTCACCCTCAAAAAGCAACCCCCCGCGCACTAAACAAATTCAGTCCAATTAAAAATATTTTTTTTATCTCGATTAATTTTAAAATCCTTGCCAAATGAAAAATCATTGAACTTTATAACGTGTTCAGCAAAAAATCGAGCACAAGAAAAAATATCTAGATAATCAGGCTTATTATTTGTTATTTTTTCCACTTGATATGTCCGCCATTACAGTTTTTCTTCCCAAATCCGATATATTTAACTAATATTTTGTAAAAGCACACACAAAACTAAATACACTTTGGTTACAGCTCGTCGATTACGAAATTATTTGTTTTGGTACACAAAATGTTGGCAGACACTATATATTGTATATATTTGTCAAATGAGACAACTTACGTATTGGCATGCCATGTATACGATAAGAAAAGTATAAAATGTATAATAAATTGCTTTACACTTGCTAACAACAAACCAAAAAAAAAAAAAGGAAAACTGCAACCATGTTGGAATTTTATTTTTTTTTTTATGTCGATGGAAAATTGAAAATGAATGTCAATATTAATAATACAAAAAATAGTAAAATTACGATATATTCCGCCCATTTTTACAAGTAGCTACGATATATTAGAACTATAGTTCGATGGATAAAAAAAAACTTACTTTTTCAGATTTTTACCGAAAAAATTTTGTCATGTGTGTAAATTACGTGATTATAATCCAAAATTATCCAAAATACAGTGAGAATTTCCCAAAAAATTTCAACACTTTTACTTCACTAAATAATATTTCACTATCACTTAACTGAAAATTGGAAAATTCACTTAATTTTTTGCTTGTTTTTTTATCTTCATTACAATTAACAAAAAATAAAATACCGAACCAATAACAAAAAGTACTGTTATTTGAAAATGTTCATTTTATCCGAAAAAATCTTTCCAAAAAACTTATCCAAAATTACTATTTCGTATGTAATTCAAAATACTTAACTAGGATTGAATTAAAACTATTATTAATTTTAATTAATTTAATTTATTTTTATTTTTTGAGTTTTTAAGAGAAAAAAACGCAAAGTAACACAAAAATAATAGTCGAGCTATATTATGAGTTTTAACGGGAACCGTAAAATCGATAAAATAAAGAAGAAAATTTTTTCCCCTTTTGTGTATGTGTGTGTATATATATGTATATGTACATACACCGAATATAGGAAAGAAAATTGAACGAAACTTTTCGAGACTACCAACTTAATAGAAATATAAACGTATACTAAATTAGCACACGGTGCTTTACATACCCAACACACATAATACTCTAGAAGAGAGATGGTTTTCGATAAAATTTTTATGAGGGTTGTGTTGTGTTTTTTTTTAACTTGATTTTTAGTTGTAATGAAAATTCATGATGGATTCTACACTACAGAGACTGCGCACTATAAGGGTTGTTTACCCCTAAAATCATATTTATCATTTAGGAGCATATTACCAATGTATGTGTACATTTTGTATCTGTGTATTGTAATTGAGCTATTTTATAACAAAATTGTCTACCTTACGTTGCGTCAATTTAACGAATTTTCTTGTACTACTCGTACACTACTACAGAAACCAACTTTAAAAATAATAACCGTATAACCAACTTGTTCTAGTATAGATGTCTATGTTTACTATGAATATATATATATATATATATATATATATATATATATATATATATATATATATATATATATATATATATATACATATGATTTTCATATATACCAACATGCCAGTACTAAAATTATTGTTATTATATACAAAAGCTCACGTAAAAACAAGCTCAATCAATTATTATTGTATATGTATGTATGTATTTATACAATTATGATTTTGTATATTTATGTTCGCGTATTTACGAAGCATCGATTGATTGATTTATTGCTATTTTGTAATATAGGGAATGCTGGCGATTGAATTTTTAATCTAATCAGTAATTGCACGAAACGAAGAAAATTTCGTAAAACAACTGTATATGTATCGTTAAAATTAACGTGACTTATTCGACTTATCAAAGTTAATTATTAGGTAGATCTATTTGGTAGATCAAATTATTAGGTAGATCTATTTAGCTACAGACGGGATTGACATAATTGGTTGTTTCTTTTTTCTAACCCTTAGTTCCAATAAATCTTCTTAATTTTTCTCAAACTAATATACTTCATGTTCCTGATATTAATAGATTAAAATATCAACACCTGAATGAAAAAGAATCACAAATTTAATTATGTTTAATTTGGTTTAAAAATTATTAAAATTTTTAACTGAAGTGCAAAGGGTTTAACTGATATTTTGTTTTGGTTTAAACATGTATCTTGTACGGAAAACATACGCGGATAACGGTCAAATACACAGAAATGTGGCAAATTGTAATTAAACAAGCTAGTTTTGATTTTAAAAACTAAAATCGATTGTTAGAAAAATATTAATCTCATTTGGAATAGGAAAAAAAACGAAAAATGATGCCAACCAACTTTATCTGAAAAATCTAGCCAATTTTCAACTGAGCAGAAGGTTATCGAATCGATTCATTTATAGAATGAAGACGACTTTTTGTTACTTTAGTCTGTAATAATGCATGGAGCCTCGATTACGATATACACATTAAAAGAATTGACAGCATCTGAAAAGCCTTGTCTCAAATAAAAAGTATTTATGCAATATGTTGAATAAAATTACTTACATGTATCCATTTTAATGTTGATTGAGGTATGCCTTAAAAAAAATAACATTTTGTTACTAAGCTTTTTTTAAATATATTTTTTTAAGTTTATAAATCTTAAAATACAAATGAGATAAGTGGTTATCGCAATGAGTCATTATTTGATTTATAAACATTCAAACTGCATCTATCATCTTACTATGCAAATCATATTGGTTCAATCATTAAGCTTATCACCTGTCGTGTTTATTTTCTAAAAATTTTACAGAAGAAATTATAATAATGCTGTGTGTGAATGATTAGCTTGTGGGTTATAACTATATATGTATCTAATAAATCCGCGCGACCCATAAAACAAATTTTCTACACGAGATAAACTTAAAGCTCTATTAATCACAGTTTAAAATATAAATATTGTATTCATACTTTGCGATTTACGTATGCTTTATCGCAGAAGGTATGATAAATAAAATGTAAAGTAATTAATTTAATCTTTATACTTTGATAATATTATGATTATGGAGGAACTGTGTGAATTGAAGATAAAAATTCCAAATGTTTTGTTGTTGTTGTACCACGATTAGTGTAGTGCTTTCAATTAGCCTTTTTATGCGTCTGAATGAACGTATTTCATATAGCAAAAATCAGTCACACAAGAAATGCATGTTGAGACTGATGTTGTAAAAAATGATGTTTAAAAAGCTAATCATGATTTTTGTCTTATATTTAAAAATATCGAATGGATCAGATAATTTATAGCAAAGATAATGTTTTCCAATATTATACAGCAAGCAAACGTGCCTAGATTTAAACGCACCTTCACTAATTGATAATGCACCTATAGCTAGCCTGTGGTACAACATCCAAATATACAATTGCTCAATTGATTATACCAGTTTGATTGAGTTTTGGAATCAAGGAATAGCAGGAAATAGCAACATTCAACAACAAATTTTTCAATATATTTTGGATTCAAAGGATGAAAAAGATCAACAATTGTCAAAAATAAAACAAACATATACTAACTTAATCATCAAGCAATTGCGATCATCTACCCTAAATAATTGTTTAAAGATCAAAAATAGGACAAAGATGACAATTATGTTATACGTATACCACATAGATAACGATTTTGACACTATACAAATGATGATACCCTTTTAAATGAAGACTGATAATCACTAAAGAAGTAACAAAAACAACTATGTATTATCTTTCACTTTTTATCGTAAAACTTACCTTAAAATTTAGACCTGACGCATATTTAATGATTCAATAAACAACGAAGGACTTCAATGGATTCTAGTACGTGAGATATCTTATACATATCTAGCAATGAAAATGGAAAGTTGCCGAAGTAATTATGATAGTTAAACTGAAAAAAATCTAAACAAATTATAAAGCTTCATATAGCCCAATTTCTCTTGTACCAACATAATCGAAACTATTTCAAAAACTTCTTCTTAAAATATTAAAACCAATTGTCGTAGAAATGAATCCCATCCCCTCGCATCAGTTTGGATTTAGGGAAAAGGTACATCGAATACTGATGTATCCAAAAATCACAAAAAAGCAAACATAAGTATATGCTCAACTACATTCCTTTATGTAGCGCAAGTCTTTGATCAAGTATGGCACTAGGAGGAGGGGGCCTAGAATTCAAACTTCATCGAAATGTTCCGCAGCAATTTTTTCAAATTTTAAAATTACACATATCTGAGAGGCACTTCCGAGTAAAACTATGAGAAGGGACTAATGGCGATTTTTGATGAGCAAATAGCTATACTAGTAAATTACAAAAGACCTGGTGAATTGAAATAAATGAAGCTAAATCAATTCAAGTGAACTTTACAAATTAATTTTACCTCTAACATTGAATCATAGATATGATATCCATGTGTATCAGAAAATAAACTTATTTGACATCAGGGTGCCAGTTAGTTGTTTAACCCTAATTTCTTTCTATAATTAAAAGGACTATTATATACCACAAATATATGTAGCTTTTTCATTAGATTCAAACTTCAAAATAAAAGAAAAGGTTTCTTTGAAGTTCTGAGCGTGACTGCTACATTCTTAAATAATATTCATTACTTCACGAGAACAATAAATTTCTTTTATTGTACAGAAATGCGAATATATTAGTTCTTTATATTGACGTGAAGCCATCGAAATTTCAACTAAAAGTTATTCAATAAAAATTAAAAAGCAGCCTTAAAAACAAAAACTTATAGCAAAATAGAAAAAAACATTTAATTAGCTTTTGTATACGAGAGTATATGGTTATATTCACGCGGAGACAAAACCAAACATTTGTTTGATTTTGTCGTTTATGTAGGTATTCCGGAATCTTTAAAAAGCAAAACAAAAAATGTCGCTTGTGTTTCTACTAAAGACAGTTTTTTAATGATACCAATGACAAACAATCAACAATAATTTAAGAACTACGACGACGACCACAACAACAACTACACCGTTTTTAATATTTTGCGTGATTTATGACAAATATTGTGAATATGAAATGAAATATGTAAAACCATAAAGAAGCTCTCTGATGATACTTCGAGTAGTATGTTGTAGACCAAAAAAAGCTCTTTTGAATTTTGTTTTGTATTTGATTTACAACTTGACTTGTTTCATTTATTTATATTTGTGGAGCTTTTCATGTTTTCATGATATGGTGGTAACTTATATATAGTGAATTGTACGTTATGGTCAAGGTTGATATATTACACAGTAATACATATATTTTTTGAGTGAGAATATGATTTTAATTAAAATTTATGATGTTTTTGATTTTGTATATGAGCTTTTCCTGATTTATTAACATCATCATATACATATATTTGATATAAGAGCTTTTTTTACACATTTTATATTCAAATATATCTTTATATATTATAGGACTATAAGTGTAGGTAAATGTATATGTATATTATGATTTAAAACTAAAAATAAAATTTTGTATTATTTTATTATATATTTATTTTATTTTATCTATATATTATATGGTAAACTAAAATACCAAATTACCAACAATGAAAATATTCTCTGTTGGTTTACCAAAGTTTATTTTTAATAAATTTAATCCATCATCATCATAATATAATGTTATGCTTTTTGTTACATACATAAATAAATACATATAAAAACAAAAATTTTATGGTTGACCAATTTAACCTGAAAATAGGAATATTTTAACATAGTTAATAAAATTGTTGTTAAAAGAAAATCAATAAATTATTTTTGTTTATTTTCGGCGAGGTTATGGTAACGATGTACCCATATTCATAATGCAAGAAAATTGTTGTTAATTAAATAATAATAAAAATTTAAACGAGTTTGATTATATAAAATAAATTCCACGAATTTTCTAAATAAACCTAGATTTTGTTACATTAATTTATAAAACCTACACATTGATAGAAGCACATGATATCAATAGCTTTAACAATTCTATGAATTTTGCATCAATAAAATTATGCCCAAGGATTTTTTTATTGATTGACGACATCTGAATATATATTGCCTATTCGTTGTTAAGTATTGAAAAAATTTACCTATGTACATATATACAGTTGTATAAAATACACAACTTCTCACACTTTATGGATGGTTAAATTTTTTGCTTAACAAGCTCTATTCGCTACCAGACACACTAAGAAATAAATCTATAATTTTTTTTATTTGCAGACATTATCAACAATCATTGCGAATAATCTTAACTATATATAAATATAATCTACTTAATTTTCTAAATTTGTTTGGGTTATGTGAGCAAGACATAATATTCTGAATTTTAGCACAACCACTAAACAAAGTTTATTTTATTTTTTTTTTCTTGTATTTATTTACAGATCATACCGAAATATGCAAAATATAATTTGTCCATCTATTTATCCATACCCTTAATATTCTGTTACTCAGATAATCACTAAGCCACCTATGAATTATTCCTCGAAACCGGAATGTCATTAACAGTATGCTAGTTTGTATTGGTATATCACATAGTTTACGACTGTATCTAAGCAATTATATATTTTAAGGGCGTGGTTTAGCTAGCAGGTACACTTATTTCTTTGATGAATGCTTATATTGTAAGGTAATAAATAATTAAACATCAAAGGTTTAAGTTTTACTGTCCTATGACCATATGGTACTAGTTTAGTACATGCATTAAGAATTATTATAAACATCTCATGCTTTAAATGAACGTAAATGTTATGTTTCACATATTTTATACTTTAATAAGGGTTTTTGAATTACTAGAAATTGAACCGAAATATAAGTTTCTATTGCGATCTATGACTTAAGCCCATTAAAACGTAGTGGTTCACACTGTAGGTGATCAGAACAACGAATGCTTTCATACATCACAATCGCTTTTCATGTCATCCGAAGCATGTTTTTATGTCATCCAAAGTTTTGGCCAACGGTGTAAATTGAACTGGAGACTATGACGTAATCAGAAACTATCTTAAACTATAAGCTAAAACCGGCAAAAGTGCAGTAAATAGTTAACTGAAATATGGGGATATTAACTGAGTTGACAAGAAATGTTTCGTAAGAATTTACAATCCTAGTTGGTTCAAATAGACATAGCCCGTATATGAAAATCACCTATAGTTAATTTGGGTGGGGTAGATTGTCATCCAAGATCTTAATGAATTCTTTAAGAATTACCCATAGTAATAACTAGGGCAACCAAAAATATGCAATTACATATTTTTTTCAGTGCACGTATTTTGGAAAGGGCAAGATACAAATCCGTTTCATGAAAAATTAAAAACTAAAGTGCATATTTTTGCATATTTCGCCTAAAAAAGCATATTTTTAAAAATAAAAGCATATTTTGGTTATATTTTGAAAAATATTGTTCTTACAAAAATATTTTTATTGCCCTAACTATAATTTCTAAATTATACATATTCTGCTTAAGCTTACTAGCACCACTAGCAGAAATTACATAGTATTTATTAAAAGGTTTTATTTGCCTTTAAGGTATTTTTTGTTTCAAATGCTCACCATGTGGTACTTTTTCTCTATTTTATAGCAATGTTCTTTAACGGTATAGTACAATTTATGTAAAGAGTTTATATAAAACAACCGTTGAAAACATTAGACGTAATATAAAAAACCATTTTGTATGGATAGCCATTGATGAAACTACCTATGAAGCTGGTAGGTATGTGGCTAATGTTATCGTCGGTATTATGCACCCCGACCAGACAATCTCCAAACAAAAATATTTGTAAAACACAGCTCCCCTTGAAAAAGTAAATCACACTACTATAGTCCGGCTTTTTAACGAGTCAGTCAAAATTTAGGTGAAAATTTTGATAAAGATAAGATTTTACTATTTTTATCAGATGCAGCACCCTATATGACAAAAGCAGCTCGGGCAATTCAAATTTTTAACCCAAAAATTACACATTTAACATGTATTGCACACGGTTTTCATTGTGTATGTGAATATATTCGTGGATTTTATCCTAAGGTGGATCGTTTAATATCCAACATTAAAAAAGTTTTCTTAAAAGCTCCATCAAGAATAGAGATTTTTAAAGAAATAGCACTCGGCATCGCACTTCCTCCACAACCAATATCTACACGATATGGAACATGGCTTGCAGCTGTGAGATATATTATTCAAATAATTTTGAAAGTTTAATTTGTGTATTTAACGCATTGGACGACGAGGAGACAGACTCAATTAAAATTTTAAAGCAACTATTATTTCACCCCTCAGTAAAGGCTGATATAATCTTTATTGCAGCGAATTACTGTTTACTTAAGACATCAATCACTAAGTTGGGAAGTTCCGGTCTTTCGCTTGTTGACCAAATGAAAATTGTTTCTGATGCTGCAAAAGAAATAAATAATGTACAAGGAGAAGCAGCTCACGCTATCAAAGAAAAATTATCAGCGTAATCGACAAGAATTACGGGTTTGCTGTATTAAGTAGTATTACTGCTAATATTACCACAGCTTCCATGGAACTATTGAGGAAATTCTATCTTTTAAATTTGCACCAACTACCTCTGTTGATGTGGAAAGAAGCTTCTCAATGTAAAAGAGTGTTTTCCGCTTAAATAGACAAAGCTTGCTTTTTGAAAACTTAAGCTTTTGTGATTAATTGCAATGAAAATTTAAATTAAAAAATGTAAAAATGTAAAAATACACTTTTTTTTTAATTTGATGTTTTATTCTTTTAATAATTTTTGAAATCTAGTTTAACAGATTTAAATAAAAAACATGAGCATGTGATATTATTTTTTTAGCATGATGGTTTTTGCATTTTTGTATAATTTTTAGAGCATATTTTTAATACATAAAACCATATTTTTAAAGCATATTTTAAGAGCTTAAAACAGTTTTTTAAGAGCATATTTTTGGTTGCCCTAGTAATAATTAATTAGAACTACAAAGTTAATTTTATTGTGACACAATCAAATGGCATATAAAATTCAAGTTATCAGAAAACCATATAAAGTGTTAATGTAACATAAGTGTTTGGGTTCTTGTTACATTAGTTGCTCTGAACTCTTTAGTTAAAGTAGAAAACATTCTTAAATAAATCGTACAAATCGAATATTTCATAGTTTAGCAGATATACATCCGGGTGCATTTTAAGTATTAAAATGTTTAAAAAATAAGGAACCATAAAAAATGCCAAGCTGTTCAAGAAATGTGCCAAAACTAATAATGGAAACTGTATGAGCATGAAGTCGAAGAAACTCGGTGGTTTAAATGCTAGATGCTAAAACGTGGGACTTTTATCATATTCTCATTGCATACTCAACAAGAAGCTGCACTTACGAAAAATTAGTGCATTTGGGTCTCAGATCTTGTTACTTGTTGCCTCTTAATAAACAGAATGATCGTGTATGGTAGGTGTCATTGAGAATTATTACACCAAATAAATTAATCGCACAATACGCTCATTTAAGCTTTGATGGTTGGTAAAGGAATTGAAAAATAAATTATAAAAATCAACACTGGATATTACATTGAATATTCTTTGATATACCATAGGTTATAGGTTAGGTTGTTGTGGCTGCTATCGCATAATTAGACAAGCGATTGGTCTGTTGTGATACCACTTTGTACGGCTATAGGTCCGAGTTTTTTCGTAGTACCATCTGCGCATTGCATAGCTCCATGTCAGCCTATAGTACTGACATGGAAGATGGGTCGGGCCATGGATTCTAAACACGACAGGGGATCCAGATATATGTTCATTTTTCACACCGATCGCACCACCCAAACGATCGAAGGTGAAAAATCCATTTTCATCTTGCCCCGGAATCGGGATTCGAACCCGGTACATCCCGCTCCAACTGCCGCAGCTTTAGTCACTGCGCCACCTGGGCGGTTGATATACTGATAATGTAGATGCTCTGATAATGTAGAGAAGTAATTATTACAGTATCCAACATATTTCTTTTAATTTATGGCTGAAATCATTAATGCTGTCGTTTTAATTGAAAAGTTTTTAATTTTCGTATGCCTCCCAACGCTTTTCTTAAGTATAAATTAATCATATGTCTACTTATAAAAGGATGTATTAATACGGCGTATAGATCTGTCTTTACAACAAAATTAAAACTTTTGAAGTTTCATACGATAAGAATCCAAATATTAATTTTCAAAATAAATAAAAGGGGTAACAATCAAGAAATTTAATTTTCTTAACCACAATACTAGTCAATTTATTTAATAAGTAAATAAAAACTTCCATTACAAGCTTAATTAACCAGTACGAAACTAACAATTTAAAAGTAAAATTAAGTAAAGGGGGTAAAAAATCAATGAGTTGTATAGCGCAAGTATAGCAACACGTAACAACGATTCAATATCATTCCACTATAGACCCTGAAGGCCTATTTTAAACTTTATGTTTTCAGATGCTATTGAGATTTAAAACATATAGTTTGGTTCTCATGTAATTAGATAGTTATTTCTTAAATGTAATATTTATAAAACGATTGGAAAGTAATAAACCACTTCAATAACTACAGACTCTCTGAATTGAAATTAGGCCAACTTATGACCAACATTTTTCGCTTTCTGTATGAACTTGCTTCTATTTTTTATGTCCAACAATACTAAGTTTTGGCGCTATGGTTTGACATTGTATTTCAAAACTGGTTTCAGGACTTGTACCGTGACTTGTATCTTTGCTGTTTGAACACTACTTATCAGTCACTAGACAAGAATAATACTTAAATTAGAAAAATGGTTTTACAATTATATCTTATAGAGTAAAATCACTGTTGGGCGTCTTAATTACACGAGTAATTTACACGATTTTTTATATGTAAACTCGTTTAATTTACATAAAGTTAATTTTAAATGTGTATGGTTAATATGTAAAAAACCTAAAATATGATTTTATGTAAAAACAAAAGTAACGCGCCATCTCTTATTAAATGTAATTATAACTAAAACACCTTCTGTTAAAAAATCTTATAACTATTATATGAATAGAATTTGTGAAATAACTAATTGTGCTGTGTACCATTTTTTACGATTATTTATTGCATTTTATATATTTTTTGATTTAAATTAAAATTTTTAATATGTTAATTTCGTCAAAAATCATTTTAAGTTGCTCGGGTGAAGATGACAAAAATCGCTTTCCAACTTATAACGTGGACTTCAAAACTAACTGATTTTGCAACTACGAATTAATCTATGCTAATTAATAATGAGCAAATCAAACGTCGGTAAATTTTTGACATTTGAAAAAAGATGGCACTGCCAATGATGTTGTCTTCGTTTTTTACATGTTATTTACGTTTTATGTAATTTACACTGGTTACAACAAATGAATAAAATACGATCATATACCTGTCTATATGGCACAAATGTAGCCTATTCGTACTCAGCCGATCTGAGTGTGTCGAAGCAAGTTCAACAATGTGCTTCATGAAGGGTTAATAGCACAGGTTTTCACGTAGATTGAACATTAGAAACAGTTCGAAATATTGTAATAATATAATTTAAAGAAGTAAATTCGAGATCTTACCTTATCAACCCTAAAATGGAAAAGTTGCTGTGGAAACAAGCGGAAACTATGTCAAAGCAAGTTCAATATGGTGTTTTATAGAGGCTTTACAGCATATGTTTCCACGTAGGGTTAACATGTAATAGTTAACAGTCTATGAAGCACCATGTTGAACTTGCTTCGACATATGGCGTCACCAGCAGCATACAAACAATTAGACCGGATAACGACTGCTCATACAAGACGACTGCAATTCGGTGTGGGCTCTTTTAAAATTGCCAATTTCTTTCAAATAAGAGGTGTAGTTGTAATGAACGACTAATGTCCATTTCGTCGCCACTGTTTTAAGCTTGTCTAATTTCTCAAAGTGTTTTTCCGGTAGATTGGTTGAACGGATCTATTTGGATAGTGGCTTGTGCAAGTACAAAAACGCAGCACCTAGAGAATATTGCTAGTGTAATTTGACTTGTTTTTAAACCCAGGTTACTGATAATCGTCTCTGGTATATTTTTTAGTGAAACACCAATCAGAAAATGTCCTGGTGTTAGCAATGTAGTATTAGATGCATCGTTAGTTAGGGGAATTAGTGGTATAGAGAATTAAGGACGGCTTCGATTTGCGTAGTGAGAGTATTTAACTCTTCGAATGTAAGAGTGGATTCACCTATCACTCTCTTGTAATGATGTTTTACGGATTTTGTTGCTTCTTCCAAAATTCTACCAAAGCGTGGAGTGAGTGGAGGAATAAAGTGCCAGGTTGTTCCATTATTAGCTAACATGGCTACTATGTCATCAGGTAGGATTGTCAAATCTGCGCGAATAGGTACCATTGCCTGATAGATAAAACATCCGCGCAAAGACCGCACCTGGAGATAAATCTTTTGTATGGCGCTATGAAGGCTTTTGTTGTGAAACTGCTCACTATCTCAATGTGGATGGCTTTTGTGCCATTCCTACGAATAAGGCGATGTATTTCTTGTAGGATTTGTTGCCTCGACCTTTGGTCCTAAGTTAAATAGGGAATGCATAGTAAATTCCCGTTTTAGAGAATATTGGTACACTGCCTATTATGTTTGGTTTTTATTATTTTTGTTGGTTTTCGTCAACTGTTGTTATTTTGACTTAGTTTTAATGTATGTATGTCCACGTAAGCCTAAACAACGCCGTTAAACAGAGAATCACTTTACATCCGGCTAGAAAGACCACTATTAGTCAGCTGTTGCTGTTTTGACTAAGCATCCAGCTCGAAGTACCATGTAAAGTTAAGCCTCTGCTTAGAATTAGTGAAGTAATTGTTTATTCGAATTACCACTGGTATGAGGTCCGATCAGGTCTGCAGTCAATTCAAGCTGATGCCAATCACACTCTTTTGCATGGTAATAACATGGCATCAAACAAGGAGGGCACAACACAAATTCATATAGCTAATCAACACGGTCTTTTATTAACACCAACAGCAGCGGCCAGAGTTGCTACAATCACCATGTTGAACTTGCATCGACAGTGTGGGTTTGGATGCCTATATTATTGTGAGTAAATAAACACCCAAATAAATAAAATAAATAAGTTAATTAAACATTAACTTTTGTTATTGTTTGCTAATAAAATTGTTTATTTTCATTGTTCGATTGACATGGAAACGTTCTAAATATAATATATAAACTCAACTTTTCACTTTTGTTGCATAGCACGAGTATATAGCCCACATTCGAAGAGATTTGTTTACCATTTGAGATTTGCTGTAAGTACGTGATTAAAATGTTTTGGTTCTTTCGTTTTGTATATAAATAAATATTTTTGTTTTATGGCAATTTTATGGCAAAACCAAATACAGCATACGGGATAATTGTCTATCATCTGTACAAACCAGGATAGCTTCTAAAAGTTAATGTTTTTTTCAACGAAGTGAAAATATTAATAATGTTGTTTGGATTTGGTGTTTTAAAATTGTTAACTTTATTGCACCCAACCGCTATAACATGATTAGAAGATTTGTCTTCACAATCGTTTGTTTAGGTAGAGATGTAACAATGGGTTACATGATAGGATGGAAGGGTGAATATAACTGCATATCTGCGTTTTGAAATATAATTAATTTTTTTTACTAAACATTTTGTTAACAAATGGCGCAATATATCAGCTAAAGTATATTATAATTATTTACACTTGTTAGCACCCGATATTTATTTACTATATTATAGTAAGAAATTTGCACATTCTGGTTTTTAACAAACGTATAGTGTTTGTATCTTTACAGTATTTTTTGTTCCATTTGATTTATTAGTAACGTAAAACTCGTACCAATAATTTTCAATATATTCGTATATGGACATTGTTTAAAAATTAATGAATTGATTGTATCATCTAGATTCTAGACGCATAAATTATTATAATATGTTCTGCTGTAGCCGCAGTATTTCAGTTGGGATGCAAATTGGTGGAGGCAAAACCTATTGTTTTATTTTATTTATAAAATTTTGGGTGAAAATTATCATAAATAGTTCATTCGATATAATATAATATAATATATATATAATATTTGTCGTCGATTCGTCGATTGTATCTATAATTATGTAAACGTAATTCCGAAAATTTAATTAGTTTAATCTCAACCATACATCCAGTAAAAGTCTACAAATTAGAAAACTTCTCCGATTAAAATTATTTTATATGCCTCATAAATAAGCTCGAAAATTAGTGTTATCATTTTATCTAAATTTTTTATACAACTTAGAAAACCTTATTGAATAAATTGGATATTCACTCCTATCTATTATCGTATTGTCAGTCACCCAACCGATAAGATTAGTAAGTAGTATAAGGTAAGAATTTATTGAATGACAAAACTAGATTAGTTCGATATGAATGTGATACCTTCTTCGTTTATTCTCAATTAATTTACATTTAAATAGAAAATTAAGAAGACCAAAAAAAATAGTTTCAATCGTTCGAATGAAGACAAAAATATTCAAAAGGTGATTCTATTTGTAAATCGTTGTTGTTGGATGCGTATTTTAGAAATAGATGAACCTCCATATACGAGTATAACGACGAATAGAAAGACTTAACTTTTGTTGTGTATATTATGTGGCTCTTGTTTTGATTCTATTCCATTGTGTATATCACCGATAATGATGATGATGATCATCATCATTTATTTTGATTTGTTGTTTTGATTTTTAAGATTATTGATCAATGATTTGATTTTGATTCAAAGATAAAAATAAAAATTTCTATTGTCTTCTTGAAATGAATGGCAGTTTTTTATTTAAATTTTATACTTTACACTAATTTGTATATTATAGATAATTTTTATGTTTGATTGATGCAAAATTAATGTTCGCGCGGTATATAAACATAGAGATGAAATAGTTAAAAAAAATGTTCCTCTCAAATTAAGTTAATTCACAATAAGTGGACAAATTTTCAGCTATATACACGCCCAACCTCATCAATCATCATGGCATTATTTACATTCGATTGTGACATTTTACTTTATATATGTAATTTTCGGACACATCGATTAAGTAAATTTTATTACACATACACATATCACACCTAATTTGACTTTCGATAAAACAACAAAAATCACCTGTTCCATCAAAAAATTATGTTGTCCCTATATAAGAGGGGTTTGGGATTACATAAATATTTGCTTCATATTGATTGAAGTTTTTATCATCACATAACTAGGTAGGTATATGTACACACATAACTATTATTATGTATTAACATCATTTATAACATGGATTAGAAGTTTTTCATTTGACATGACATACATGAAAATTAACGTAAATACTGTAATTAAATAATAAATATACTTTTTATTTGAGATTTAATAATTTCATGATTGTTTAATCAATCAATTTAATACCACAATTTTATGAACATAAACCATTTTAAGTATCATACATATACGTACTTATATGGTGTGTATGGGACCAAAAACATTGTTATAATTCAAGCTTAAACCACTTAAATACAAAACGCGAGCGCACACAACACACAAATTAACACTGTAAATATTCCGGCTCCCATGCAAATTACCCATCATCATTGTCGTCTTATGTCTTGTATTTATGTACATATATATATATATATATATATATATATATATATATATATATATATATATATATATATATATATATATATATATATATATATATATATATATATATATATATTCGCGTTAGTTAAACATCTTTAAGTATCACACAAATTATGAGATCAACAATTTTTTGTTTGTGTTGTATATTATAGTTTAAAATCTATTGAATAGATTAAATTTTCTCACATTCGGGCATAACTGGGTTGTTACACAAGTTCGAACCGATTTTTCAACTCTATATTTGTTTTGATGGTACGTTTCGATAATTTTTCGATTTTGTTTCTAAGATTTAATTTTATTTTTGAATTAAAAATACATAAATTAAGAAATACAAAAAGATTTTTAAAACTTATAATGATTATGACTGTGCCGAACAAATAATCAACACAACACACAACAAAAAAAAAATTATGATGGCGAGACTTTAAATATTATTGAATTGGCGACTAATATTCAAATTATTAAATTAAAATGTTGTTAGTCCGAATAGTTAATTTAAATACATAAAACAAAATTTGATTTTTAAATCATTTGAAATAGTTTTCGATTTTGTTTAAGACAATGCGGCACATAATTGATATAGTTTTGTTAATGAATTGTTGGACTCAGCGAGGCGTAACAGGTATTTGTATCATTTTTAACTGTTATATGAAGTGGCTACAAGTGGTGTAGACCAAAATAACATTCTCGTCGGTAATCCTCTAAAATAAAATGTTGCATTGGCTTAAAATTAAGTCTAGCTTATAAAAGCGGGTTCGAACGATAAAAGCTTAAAAACTACTGATCAAAATATTCCAACTAAAGCTAAATTGATTAAGCATCTTGAATAATCCTATAACTATTATTAATGGCTTTGTTATCATATTAGCTCCCTAATGAGACCTCAGTTAAGAAGTTTTTGTAATTTTAATTGTATATAAGCTATAAATAAAGATCCCGCACACAAATATAATAAATCAAATGTTTGTTTGGTTTCAAATATAGTAAAACGAGCAGTACCTCTTTTTGCATATTGACCACCTCTATAAGTTCTAGAGCATGGTTAAATAGTTTCTTAACAGGAAATGGAATAATACAGAAAGTTTTAAAAACAATTCATTGAATTTTCTTCTATTTACAACTAGATGTTTTCAAAGCTTTCTAATGCATTTCGGTCATACTCATAAAGTATATGTCAACTGCTTAAGCTCATTTATACCAATTGCAACATTCATACCAACTAGTAGCATGGGCTATCTCTGTGAGTTATCAAAAATTCAACGAATTTTCAGTGGCCAACATAGATTTCACTGTAACGTAACATAACCAAGAACGCGAATCAGGGTATTCAAATTATTCGATTTTTTCTAACAACAAATACATATTTCTATTTAAGTATTTTGATTAAAAATTGTTTTGTTATTTTGTGTGCTGAAAATAATTGCAAATAAGACTGCTGTCTTTGATAATTATGTGATTTTTAATATAAAACCTTAATAATTTATTAGCAATGTCACGCTAATAAATTATTAAGGTTTTATATTAAAGCTACACTACTGTAGCGTATTCATTAAAGTAAGGTGCCCCTTTTTTGGTAACTACAGAACCAATAAAGAATTCAAACTTACTCCATATTTCAAATAAATATAAGCAAACCAAAATCGCCAAATCTTTCATTTATATATTTAATTTCATTATAACGTTCGTTTTTGACAGGGTCGATTAACAAGTGTTTGAAACATGGGTAGGTAGCAATATACTTTGCAAGATATGTAAATTACGCATGGTAGAAATTTCCAATCCAATTGGTCTTATTGCCACGTATAATAATAATTCGAAATTCACAAGAAATAATAATGTAGTGTTGCCAGCATCCATTTTCAAAATATAAAGCTTAAGGAAATATTTATTGAAAGATAAATATATTTCCTTCTCTCCTGAGACTAAAGATCGAATAATCAACGTCCTACCCCAATCATGATATAGCTGGATGAAGGAGTTATGGATGGATAGAGAAAGTTTTAGAAATACATTTAAAAATTGTAAATACGTTATTTGGAAAAACGATGAATAATACATATAGTAAGTATACCAACCGCAATGATTTATAGCAATATATAGTGAAACAGGGATTTTTAGGAACTCAAAGAAACCATTTTGTTTTATTTGAAATACAATAACAACATTTTATTGTTAGCGATTTTTAGGGATAAAAAATAGTCTAATCAATAATAGAACAAGTGCATACAATAGTGCAAGTAATGTCGAACAGAGGTCATAGGGAAAACAGCATAGTTTTTTCATTCATGGATATTGCTTTACATTTGCATGGAAATTTAACAAAATCTAGTTTCTGGGAAAAATTAAAGTTCTAATGTACATATTATAAACTTCTCTTCCGAGCAAGATCTAAACAGGTGTAGAAATAATGGTATCAAAACTAATAATTTAAATTTTTAATTTATTAGTTGGAATCCAACTTTGGTTAGTCATATTGTTGATCCTATATATACTGCATATGAGGAGTAACAGACTTCTATTTGAAAAGTCAAGTCAGAATCTTCTGGTCTAGATAGAGTTAGTTTAAAATTGGTGAAACGAATTTTTCCTGTCGTCTCAAAATATTTATTACACATTTTTAATGATTTAAACTCATTAAAATTATTAAAATTCCAACAACTACTGCGAACGAATACTGCATTATTGAATATCAGCGATGATATTTGTCGAACTGACTTTTCTCACTTTGTTAGATTTAAATTTTCCCTTCGGATCCTAGGTTGGTTAATAATTATTGATGGGATCGCTAACAGACAGTTTTTTTGGTAGTTGTTATTCTTATTTTCAGTCATTTACTTTAGGTGTTCCTCAAGGTTTGGTACTTGCATCTTTATTATTTTCTTTGTAAACTAATAATAATAAAGAATCCTCATTTCACCATTGTTGGTTTCACATTTTCGCTGATGATGTCCAAATTTATTCTTTTGTTAGTAATATTTCTGGTTAACGAGGATTTTAATGGAATATATAAGTAATTGGTCGGTTTCCAATGGGTTCATCTTAAATGCTAGTAGATCGCAATATATAATATATATATATATATATATATATATATATATATATATATATATATATATATATATATATATATATATATATATATATATATATATATATATATATATATATATATATATGGGGATAGTTTTTAACCAAACTCTTACATGGGGTGACCATTTAGTTAAAGTTAGTATAAAGATATTTGGATTACTTAGCTGTCTGTATAAAGTGGTAGGGTTTACGGATAGTCAGTTTAAAAAGAGAATGTTTATGTCTTATCTCCTTTCCCATTTTCTCTATATGGCGATGTTGTCTTATTTTCGGAGATTATGACTGTACTTAAAAGATGTTTTAATGCTTGCACTCGTTTTATTTTCAGTATTAATTAAATTTGATCATATTTACCCTATACTAGGCTTGTTCTGGTTGTAGTTTAAGTAGTTTTTATGAGTTTCTGATTTCAGCTTTTATTAGGAAGCTATTCAAATCGAAAGAACCAAATTATCTATTCAAAAAGTTATTATTAAGCAGGTCGCATTACATCAATCTTCGATTGCTCTCTGCTCGAAATTCTTCTAGGTCTCTAAATTTGTTAGAGATATTTCTCTATGGAATTCTGTTCCATTAGTAGTTTGAGATCTTTGTGTGCATGGTGTTGATTTTTCAGTAAACAATTTAAGATGCACCTAAATGTGCTTCTTAATCCAAACAATACGCATTAAATAAATAAATAAACATATTAGAGCGGCTAACCATCATTCGATCCGTATCTGAATCTAATGACAGAGACCACTGTAGTAATTATGTATATAAACGTTGAACTACTGAACTCTATATAACCGCATGTCATTTTAAAAATATCTTTTTATTCATTGTTCATTTCTTTCCCATATTATGAACAAATTGCACTTCATACATACTTAAATAAGCAAAATCAACACACAAAACGATATCACACATTAAATTATTGTCCATTTAAGTTCGTTTTCATTCCCAAGTATACACAAAAAAAATTCTTTAATACAATTAATCATATTTCCTACATAAACGTTCTGCAACGAGTATGTACTATGTACATACAAAGAGCATAAAAAAAATCGTTGCACACGATTCAGTAAGAATTTTATTTTCCTATGTACAAAACGTATCAAGCATATAGCATAGAAATGAAAATGCAACAACGCTACCATACTGTACATGACCATCGAAGTGAAAATTTTTTAATTTGATTCATTTTTATTTGCTTGAGTTATTTGAAATTTTGTTGTTGTTCTTGTCAAAATATGTTGACATTATGTTTAAGAACCGATGATGGAACATGTAACAACGTAAATTGTAATCAACTAGAGTGGATTTATTATCGTTTCTCATTTTGTTTAAGTATACACAGGGATCATTCCTTGATTGTTGTAATTATATTGTGAATTCACTATAGGCGAGGAGAATACACAGCATCAAAGTGATTTTTGAATCAATTTTATAAGATGACAAAGCGAGAATTTCATTTATATCTCATAAAGTACATATGTACTCGTATATGTATATACACTACACACACTCTGTTTAATTGTATTTAAATATCAATTTCCAACACATAAGTACGTTGTAATTATGGAATTTTTACAAAAAAAACATATTTTCAAATGAGACTAATTGAATGTAATCAATCCTTTAATTTATGGTTTTAACTTTTTTTTCTTGTTGGTGCTGTTGCGATGTGTTTGAGTTTCAACTTTGTTATGCTTTTATCTTATATTTTATCTGGTATGTGTGTATGGAAATGTTAAATAATTAATCATCAATCTCATAATTAATACAAAAAAAAAAGTTTATTTATTTATGCTGGATTCGGTGGTAAAATGAAAATTATATTATGATATGCGGGACTAATTTAGGCGGGTTCAATTTTAAAACTGGAAAGTAAGCTGTATATAAAATATAATTATATGACAGGAATTTCAATACATTTAAATTTATGTAAAGGTTGTTCTATGTATAATGTTTAAGTTTCATACATCATTAATATGCGTACATAATAGAATTTTTGGATATTTCGGAATTATATTTATAAATGACCATGTAGAGAATTTTTAAATTTTATGCTTTAGTTTTACAAAATTCTGCACCAAAAATAATGATATTTATAAATAGACAAATAGCTAGTTTTATTACAAATAACATAATATGTATGTTATCCGTCAAAAGAGCTATGTGAAGATAGACGAAGTTGTAACATGTGTCCAATAACTTAAATTTAGATGTCTTCTTGTGATAATAAACCTGAACAACTCCCAAAACTTCAACATTTTCGAAAAATATGACGAAATTACAAAGTACTATTTACATCAAAATTTATGTTCATATATTGCATTTAAAAGTAGAATTACTATATAATACATATAAATATATATATATATATATATATATATATATATATATATATATATATATATATATGTACATATATATATATATATATATATATATATATATATATATATATATATATATATCACAGAGGGATTATTTTTATACCATATATTCGTATAACTAGCAGAAAACTAAGCATTCAAAATAATGCAACCGAAATAATTTGAAGTCCAGGATTTGCAGAAATGTAGGGTAGCTATAGTGGAACCAACTACACAATTTTCTAGATATTACTGTGGGTTTGCAATTAAAGCACACCAACGTACTAACTATTAACTATAATTAATATAACTATTAACTATTAATAATAATTTAGCTGGTTTCTTAATCAAAATATAAGCAAACCCTAAAATTGTTATAACCTTAATTACATCAGTGGTTTCAGTTGACATTAACCCAACGAAGAAAGCAATACAATATGCGAAACCTTGTTTATTAGTTGTAGATTTTCATTTACTGGAACACCCCAAAAGAATAAGCAAATATTACCGCTATGGAAAGAAAAGAACCATTTGCAGAAATTAAGGCTCTTTCCTTCTATCACGTAAAAACTTTTTTAGCAACTAATCTTATTTACAATTACAGCCTATATGGATAATTTGTCAATAGGCTATTTTGGATGGTTTTTCCGCAACTCTCTCAATTTTTTGTACCTACATTTCGTCACAAGGAATAGTTTAACTTTATAATTTTGTCTGAACGAAAATTGAGTGAAAGAGACAACATAATACCAAAATGAAAAAGAAGCAAATAAAAGCCATGTTATTCGAAAACAAAATACATAATGTGTTCGTGCGCGTCAATGGGATTAATTCATTTTAGTTAGTGACAAAATCGTTCTAATGTACAACAAGCCGTTGAGGTACTATTTGCTGATCGGTTTTAACTGTCACCCATTTAAAAAATTATTTTATTGCAATTAGATATAATACGTAATGACCAAATAACCAAAGTAAAATGGGTGACATAAACCATTATTTAACCTTATGTGGGAAGCGACAGTATCACGATCGAAAAATTCAATTTTACATGCCACCATGGATGAAGTTTTGCTGAGCATGTTTTTCAATACTCAGTCTTACCACACGACTATCTATATAGTGTATTAATCATATTTTTCATAATTTTTCATTTTTTGGTGCTTTAATTTTGTTTTTATTGTTACGGATAAATAAAATAAATTTTGTTTTAATTGAATAATAAAATTTATTTTTATTCAATTAAGAATTATTATTGTATTAAAAATATGTTTAAAAATTCATAATTATTTTACGGGAGCACTGATTTTATATATATATATATATATATATATATATATATATATATATATATATATATATATATATATAAATATTTATATATATATATATATATATATATTTTTTTTTTTTTTTTTTTTTTTTTTTTTTTTTTTTTTTTTTTTTTAACGGTTTTTACAGGCCATTATTGGCCCGTACCGTGTCAACAATTTGACTCCATCGGTTTCGGTCACGAGCCAGCTCTTCAAACCGTTGTAGGCAGTTTGAAGATGCCAGATCGCTCTCTACGCCGTGGAGCCATCGTCGCCGACAGCGACCTCTTCGCCTACCGAAAGGCGGTTCTCCCTTAAAGGTTCGCTGTATCATTCGGTTTGGATCAGCACGCAGAACGTGTCCGAGCCAGCGTACTCGCTGTCCTTTAATTTCATGCACGATATCAGGAATTTGCATTAAATTCCTGATCTCGTGATTGAAAAGAACTCGGTAAGTGCCATCGACGTCGCGTTTTGGACCATATATCACACGCATGATTCTTCTCTCGAATGTTAGAAGCCATCTTTCGTACTCATCCGTCAAGGTCCAACTCTCACATCCATACATGACAACGGGTCTGATCAACACTCTGTACAGTTTCAGCTTATCCGTATTTGCAAGATATTTTGATTTCAGCAGTGGACGTAGAGGATACAAAGCCCGATTGCCAGCGGCAAGGCGGACCTTGATATCCTCTCCCACACTATTATCGTGAGTGATGAGAGATCCAAGATACTTGAATCTCATCACTCCTTCAAACGTGTGGTTACCACTACTGAAATCAATTGCGTCTTGGTCTCTAAAACCAGAGATTAGATATTTGGTTTTTGACTCGTTGATTTTGAGACCAACAGAAGCTGAACACTGTTCCAGTGGATCAAGTATCTCTTTCACTCCGTTGCCATTTAATCCAATCACACAGATATCATCTGCATAAGCAAGAAGTTGATTGGATTGTCGGAATAAGATGTTGTCCTGAGGTGTTTCACTTTTACGAAGGATGTATTCCAACATGAGATTAAAAAGTATCGGGGACAGCGCATCTCCTTGTCGAACACCGGAATTGATTGCAAAAGTTCTCGATAGCCTGTTCTCAACTTTGACACAGCATTGTGACTGCGTTACTGTCATTTTACACAGATGTACATATTTTTTCGGTATTCCTAAATATTCAAGCGCATACCATAGCCTCTCTCGATTGATCGAGTCATAGGCCTGCTTGAAATCTAGGAATACCTGGTGTACATCGCGAGATGTTTCGTAGTACTTGGAAAGAATCATCCGCAGCGAAAAAACTTGATCAGTGACTGACCGATTTGGACGGAATCCTCCTTGGTAGTCACCGACAATTTCCTCCGCTAGAGGAGTAATTCTTCCCAAGATAATGTATGCCAGTAACTTATATGCTGTGCAAAGGAGAGCTATACCGCGATAATTCTCACATTTCAAGCGATCACCCTTCTTGAAAATTGGGCATAACGCAGCCACTTTCCATTCTTCGGGCATAACTTCATTTCGCCATACCAATCGAACAAGGTCGAAAAGACAGTTCCACAAAGTTAGCCCTCCGAATATCAAGAGCTCTGAATTAATGCAATCAACTCCTGGTGAACGATTTTTCTTTAATTTCTGCATGGCCATTGTGAATTCCTCATAGGATGGATCCTCAATGAACATCTCCGCGGTCTGTATTTGAGGTCCGATTTTTTTATTTTTGTTGACATTTTTAACATTTTCACGGTTTTACGGATGCGGGTCGTCAGCCCAGCGATCCAACCAGATTTAGTCGCCTCCTACGACAAGCTCTGGATACTGTGGTGGTATTCTATGGGTCTCATGTTTCGTTCGTAAAATTTACGAAACACGAATGCCCCCAACCACAGGGCGATATATATATATATATATATATATATATATATATATATATATATATATATATATACACACATAAATATATATATATATATATATATATATATATATATATATATATATATATATATATATATATATATATATATATATATGTTAAAGTTAAATTTCTTAACCACATTCAAAACAATGGCTTTTGCCTTTGTTACTTATTCAAATATAGCTTGAGAGTTGGCAAAATAATTATAATTATTATATAATATTAAATAATATGCCATGGTTAATAATTTTATTCGATAACTAATTTATGTCTATATTATAGTGTTTAAGCTATTCCGATAATGGTACGTGTATTTATAGTGTTGACTTAATAAATTATTTACAGGATAGAATCAATAGACTAATCAAAACAAATAAATTATAAATAAACATTTTTACTAAAAAAAATTGATTAAATATTCATCAAAATTCTAGTTGTTAAATCTGCCGCACAGACATAACTATAAATTCGATCAAATCAATTTTCAAAAATCAATTATTTAATATAATATTTTGTAATTTATTTCCGGTAGCTGTTAAGCACAAAAACATGAAAATTGATGATACTTTCGATATGATCTCTGTCTGTTTATATTATTGCAATCTGTTTTGGGGTTCAAGGCTTTCCTAACTCTTTCGCGGTTCGCCTATTTACGTCCTACTTTACGCCATTATATAGCCAAACTGATACGTACGGCTATATGTCCGACTTACTTAGAACCATTTGCACATTGCATACCTCCTTACCAGCCTATAGTATTGACATGAAAGAAGGTTTGGCCCTTGAGTTTACAAAGTTTTCGAAGCAATGTAGATCTTAGTTGTGCCATCTATGCAAAATTACTCATAACTAATCGGACAAACATGTAGTTTAGAATATGTGCTGGTGTCAAATTTGAAGACATAGTATTGTTTAAGTCGCACATTGCATAGCTCCATGCCAGCCTATTGTACTAATATGGAAGATGGAGTGGCCGAATTCTGCACTCCAACAGGAGGTCGTAGCTGTTCACACTACCGATTGTAATCAGATGGTGATAAAACTCTTTTTCCTTTATCGGGATTCAACCGCGGTATTTTCTGTTCCAATTGTCGCAGCTTTAACCACAGTAAAACACAGTTGCATCAAGTTTAATTAACCAAGTAGGTTTCTGAACGATTAACTAATTGTAAAATTTGTTTAAAACCACATATCATTTTGACTTGGACTTCGGTCCTGTTCAAAGACTAATTATTGCCATAATTTGGAGCTATCTAGAACATTATATTTGAGATACTTCAATAAAACTTAAATTTACCATTTGCATTGGATTCGTTCGTTTAGAACCACCTTAATAAACTGTATGAAATAAGTACCAGAAATGTAACCAGTCGAAAGGTTCTGTTTAAATCAATCATGGTGATAAAATTCAACCCGATTTTTGCATTATACTTAAGAATATAATACTCATATTTTGAACTTGAATTGTTTTTAAACACAATGAACCCCTGGCACATTGAACTAAATTTGCAATAAAACCGTTTGTAGTTTCTATATAGCTTTAATATTATTAAGTGTTCTATACAGTTCAACTCATTGAATTAGTTTTATTCAATGTTTTGAAGCATTGATTTAGAAAATCAAACAACAGCCACCAAATTTACTTAACAATAGATTTTCCGCTTGACTTACGTCTCAAGTTTGAACCACTTTCAATTTCTAAGCACAAATGTTTAATAACCGTTACTTCTACTTATATGTATGTAAATCATGAGTTCTTATCTTACACTTTTGTTAATTTTAGCGAACATTAAAATTAAATAAGAATATGATTGTAACATTAAATGAGATTAATCTCGATGTTATCCTAGCATTAAGGCCATAGGTCAAAATTTTGCGCAAAATTATACGAATTGTGTAATCAACCAAAGTACAAACAAATAAAATAATTGTCGCATGAGAATATGTTTACAAAGCTTTTTTGTGTAGGTTATACTGTATAAAACTGGAAAACCAACAATTCGAAACATAATTTGAAAATCAGAATCATTTTTATCCGCACTGGCTCTCATTCAACTTTCCTCGTGTATTCTGTATTATTTTACAGTGTTTTGTGTTGTTTTTTCCGATTTATCTGTTTCTTTATTGTTTCTATACCGAATTCAGTGAACTTTAAGCGGAAATATGACATTTTTATTTGCTTTTTTTTCTATAGTGTTTATTTTTCACGGTTGGCCGGTCGATTATAAATACATGTTATGGATTTCCCATTGTGTATATATACAGGAGTACATATAGTCGCAAAAAGTGTGTGATGAAGATTGAATTGGTTGTGTTTAGTCGCGATTTCGCGAAATAAAACTGTGTATACATACAAAAATAGATTGAGCATACGTTAAGTGTGTATTGGCGCGAAAATTTATGTGGGAAAATAATATTTATTATTTTGACTGGTTGCCAACATATTTTTATGATTGTTGTGTCTCGCTTGGTTAGAGTTCAATATCATGGAAGTATTGGAATAGTCATTATTTGCGACTGGATTTATGTACTCTATTCCCGTTTTGTAGCATTCCATAAAAATATTAAAACAATGTTACTTTATTTAGACCATTTTTTTATCTCAAGAATATATAAGTAGGTACTTTGATTTTGGTCTTAAAATTATCAAAAAAACTAAATAAAAAATACTTGGTTTTCATCTTGCTCTCATCATCATCATTAACCATCATGATTTAATGAATATTTCTTATTTTTGTGTTGGTTTCGGCTTTCTTACGTGTTTTGTTCATTGTTTATTAATATTTTTTATTTTAATCTTGATTCAATTGATTTGGTTTGTGCATTTATTGTCTTATACGTACCTAAAGTTATATACCTTAAAACTCTAAAATAAAACTTATTAGATGAAACATTTTATGTTGGTTCTCGGCCAAAATACCATTCACATAAATATATTCATCTCATCTCTTAATTTAATTATTTATATGCTATTTAAACATTAGAAAAATTTAACATTTTAATTTTTTGTTACTTGAGAATTGAATTATATAATATTGAGATGAAAATTTTAAAATGTCTGAAATATTTTTAACATAAGTGTCATCATTTTGGGTTTTTTTATAAAATTACTTTGAGTTTGATTTCGGTATGTAAATTGTTAGTTTATCATTTACTTATTTGATATATACATTATATATATATATATATATATATATATATACATATATATATATATATATATATATATATATATATATATATATATATATATATATATATATATTATATATATATATATATATATATATATATATATATATATATATATATATATATATATATATATATATATATATGTATATATATATATTTGTTCTAATTAAATCACGTGTTCTAAATACAACCGAACTCTATTGCAAATATGGTCCAGCATGTTGTTGGTAAGGTCATTTCCTGAAATCTTTTATTAACTTTAAAAATTTACTGCGGTTTTAAGCTTCTAATATATTGAACACTTCACGCAGAAGCTTTTAGAAATTTCTTAATATTGTTTTTGCCGTCGTTTGAGATTCATTCTTCCAGAATTTTTATTTTTTTCATTATATAAACGTATAATGAAGCATTATAAAAGAAAATACTGCAAATGAATATCCGAACTTCAAATGTAAACATACCAGTGACAAATATTTAATTTACTTATTTACTTAATGGAAATTTAAAAAATTAAATTTTAAAATCGGGTTCGGATGTATATGTCATCGCCATGCCGTTTGAAAAGCTTGTCTTACACGTTATTTCAGTTAGTTTTTGTAAACCATCGCTTCAATTGACAAACAATAATCGACAAGTTTCGAGAAAGCCATTGGATATATTAGACGAATTTCATTATGTAATTGGTGAGAGTGGTTTTAGGATGGATAGGTATTGTTTATTTCGATTTTTTGTTATAAAGGGCTAGACTTAATTGTGAATTGAAGGTTATCATTAATTCTAGGTACTGAAAATAATTATTCATTTTTAATTAAATTTATCCAGAAATAGTATTGAACATATATTGTGATTGGATGGTGGGTTTACTGAAAATGATTAATTTCTTCGAAGGGTTCATTGGTAATATACCATTGCGTGGTTCACATTTGATATATGCAATTACATTTTACAAAATTATAAATTTTTGAGCATATTCTTGAGGAAACTACTTTTATATTCGGAGAATAGTTCTTTGCACATAGTAATATCATAAACATATACATATCACCGTATTTGGCGAACTCGATTGACTTTGATATCCTATAATAACATAATATATAATAATTATAATATTATATATATATATATATATATATATATATATATATATATATATATATATATATATATATATATATATATATATATATATATATATATATATACATAATTATATTATGATAATATAATTATAAGTTTTATAATAATTATAATAGTTTATTTTTAACCAGTACAATGCTGGTTCTTGTTGTTTGTTTTAAAACCATTAAAACATTTACAATGGGATGCTGGAGTTGAAAGGACGAATAATCGATGGAAGTATGGTATGTTTACTAAATTTAGAATCTGTTTTTCAAAATATTTATTGTGTTTACCCATTACACGATCTATTTGTGACATCTATTTGTGTATGTCAAGATAAATCACGACTTTTTGATAATAGGAAGTTACAGTGCTGCTCAATGTATACGAGTGTTAAACATACCATATGTTTAGCAATAGAGTTTACTTAAGTACTTGTATTGTTGGGCTAATTCTGCATTACTATCCAATATGGATGTAATCCACCCAATTCGAGTTACAGTTTGGGAAACCAGTGATTAAACTTCATATTATGGTGACAAAAATGTTGGTGACGATCGTAGGGTAACAAGAATTTTGGTGAGTTTCACCTAAGATAGTACTAATGAGTTTTGTGAATATTTTTAGCAATGAATCCCACACATCAATCTTGCAGGTATATTGCGGCCTAGAATCACCTGGGCAATATAACTTTTGTTATAAACCAGAGCTTATTGTACATAGAATAATGCGACATTTACAAGGTGCTCGTCGAAACATTAAAGTTGATAACTGGTTCACCACAATTTTATTTTGCTAAAAGAGAAAACTACTTAAGTAGGCCCCATACGACAAAACAAGATAGTGTTCCCCGAAACTCACCGATTTTCGGATATAGAAAGAGTGCTACTATTCTTCTCTATTTTCCGAATGAAAGAGTGCTTCCTTTATTTCTTCTGAATGGTAATATATTCAACAAATCAAACAATTGTTTAAAATAATCGAGTTTTATAATAAAACCAAAGGTGATGTTGACACTACTGATTACTTATGTGCTTGATACAGGTACATTTCGATCGACGTAGCATAAATAAAACGTCGGAGTCATCTCAAAGTCCGGACGATAACCAATTATTACCAATTATTCAAAACAATGTAGATGCTCGAAAAATACAGCAAAACTAAAACCAGTACAAGTATAGTAATAATATTAGGAATTCACGACAATTTCGGTGTGTACAAGGTGTTACACTGAAAGGAACCAAATCGAAGAAGAAAAGTTCCAGTTACTCAATGACACGCGTTAGAGATGGTAAAACAAACTGATTTTGATCCGATTTTGACCTTTTTAAAAAAAAAATATGTAAAAATAGCATCGTTATCTATCTGTTATTCATTGTAGCAGTTTACTTGGCAGTTTAGTAGCAATATTAGATAGAATAGCATGGTCCTATTGATAACTTACCGGGGACTTAAAATTACAATCAAAATTCGATCGTTGATGAATATGTTAGAAGCTTAGCTGCAAATAAATTACTTGCACATTTTGAACTAACTATTTCAACTTTTATTTAGTTTTAACATAAAGGCCAGAAATTTAACGTTAAAGAAGCTGAAACTAAAATGGGTGAAATTTTATATTGCAGGTGTTCGAAAATTATTTTGTTATGAGTTTAAACTCACATCGATCAATTTTATTTCATGCATGTAGCATATGCGCTACATATAAGCAAAAATTACCCTCACAATAAAAATTGAAATGTGATAAAGCTTATTTGGAAATGAAATGTGGAAACAAACAATTCAAACGTACATCGTTAGTAATATTTAAAATGTATGAGCTAATGTATGAGCTAATTTAATACACAATGATTAAATCATTTTGTGGAATGATTAAACACTGTCCAAATAAATCAGTCCTACCAAAAAATCGTTTAATCGAGAGAGTACAATCTTGTAAAATGAGTCACAAAGTTGAAAACAAGCTATCCAGAACTTTTGTAATTAATTCCGGTGTTCGACAAGGAGATGCGTATATTCGAATACATCCTTCGTTAAATTGAAACACCTCAAGACCATATCTTATTTCGACAACCCAATCAACTTTTTGCATATGTAGATGATATCTTTGTGATTTGATTAAATGGCAACGGAGTTGGTCTCAAATCAACGAGTCCCATAACGAAACATCTGATCTCTATTAGATACCAAAACGCAGTTGATTTCAGTAGTGGTAACTCCACGTTTGAAGGAGTAATGAGAATCAAGTATCTTGGATCTCTCGCGATAATAGTGTGGGAGAGGATATCAAGATTCGCCTTGCCGCTGGCAATTGGGTTTAATATCCTTTACGTTCACATCTGAAATCAATATCTTGCAAATGCGGGTAAGCTGAAAGATGGCTTCTAACATTCAAGAGAAGAATTGAAAACTCGACGTTGTGTGTCATCACCGACTTCTTTTTAATCACGAAATCAGAAACTTATTGCAAGTACGCTGGTTCGATGATTTTCGAACCGCACGTTACAGCGATCTTTAAAGGTAGAGCCGTCTTTCGGTAGGCGAAGAGGTTCCTGTATGTGACGATAGCACCACGGCATAGAGAGCAATCTGGCATCTTCTACTTGTTCTCAATAGTATGAAGAGCTGGCTCGTAATTGAAACCGATGGAATCAGATTGTTGACACGGTACGGGCCAACAATGGTCTGTAAAAACAGTTACAAAAACAAAAATCATGGCGTTCCACCATGTTAACATACTTAACCTTAAATTCTGAAAACTATATATTTTCCAGAAAAAATTTAAATGCAGGGCATAAGAGCAAACCAATAAGTACAACAATACCAAACAACAATTAATGAATGCCTTAAGAAATTGGTCACTCAATCATATTATAAGGTTATAAAGGTGAAATGCTTGTGTATAGATAGGTTAAAAAGTAAAGGGATTATCGATAAGTGGTTTCATTTTGAATACTCTGCTTTTTGGGTAGTTGTCAATTTTGAAGCTGTCATCTCTTGACATCTGACAAGTAAAAACTACGATACTACTAAAAAATGGTACGATATACATGCTTCAACAAGGCATTGAAATTCTCGACCGGTAATAGTGAAACTGGTGGAAAAATTTGAGCGGTTAGGACAAGTAAGTGATGTGAAAAATGGAAAACGTCGCTCAAGAACAACTGAGAGTATTGCTGTTGTAGTCCGTAGTGTTGAAGAAACCCTAGGTATATCGATCTTTGAAATTTGACATTCCACAAACGACATTTCACCGTATTATGCATAAAGACTTATGTTTTAATGCTTCTAAAGTTGACCATAAACGTCGTATTTTCGTTGGTCGGGTTTTCATCGAAAAATCATCTTCAGTAATGAGGCCCACTGTCACCTCGGAGGCTACTTTAATAAGCAGCAGTTGTGATTGAACCTTACTTTTTCTAAACACTGTTACGGTGAAAGAATTGCGCTACCGAGCTATGAGTTGGAAGATATTGATGTGGACAATCAAAAGATTCCTGACGGTGTCATTTCTCGATCACAATTGGTCACCGAAATCTTATGATTTAATAATACCTTTAAACTATTTTAATTGAGGCCACGTGAAAGATAAGGTCTATGCCAATGCTCTACAATCGATTCAAGACCGCCAATTTTATGAAAAGGGTATGGTGCTGCAAGTGTAGCCGTGGCGATCATTTGGCTGAAATCGTTTTCAAATGTGGCATACCTTTCTCTTTACGATGAAATAACATTCATTGATTTCTTTTAAAAAATATTCGTTGTTTGTAGATAACAAAATAAAACCTCTTATTGGAAACCCCTTTATAAATTCACCGAATAGATTTACTTTGATATAAATGAAAATATCATAACAACTTACGTTAGTTAGGATACCGTGGGGATTCGGCAACCCACTAACTATAGCCTGCACATCACACAACCACAAAAACTCTTGTGTTAAAGAAGTAATGAACTGTTACTAATATTTTCACAACCAATCGTCTACGAAAATTTGGCATGCGCAGTGCACGCAGGTAAACTATTTTTGAATAATAAGATGACGAATTCTTAAACTGCTCTAAAGTGATTTTAAATGTCAGTTAAGTACGATTGGATTCGCCTTTTACTCACACTTTAAATCAATGTTTTATGACATAGACTGTATAATATGAATTCCTACGACAAAAAGCAAAAAAAAAATAATTTTTATGAGAATCGTATTTAGATTTTTAGTTTTGATTTTTCTGTGACAACATAAACGAACTATCGTTAAAAAAAAACTTTGCTCGTAAAGAATTTGGGCGCCACTCATAATATTTTCCATCAAAATGAAAAACTATTTCTATATATATACGCGTACTGTTTTTACCTTTTAGTGTGTTGGGTTGTTATGGTGTTAAATGAAAATTATCCAAAAAACCAAAATGTATAAAATTTCCTGCAAGTTTTAATTAATTCACACACAGACACACAACAAGAACTGGTTGCAGATATACATATATTTCAAAACACACCACAAAATATGTAATCAACAATGATTTCCACAATTTTTCACTCCTCACACATAAATCACAATCAAATAAAAGAGCTTAGAGCTTTCTTTTCAGCTCGACACTATATATCCGATTTTTCACACAAAAACCACTTTAAAAAAAACAAGTGATTAATTTCCCGTCAAGTCGCGGGGTAAATACACACACACAGTACTTTATCGAAATAAACCGCGCGCGTTTTTATTTTCTCTATATTTCGTTCCGCGTATTTCAAAAACACTACAAAATCACTTCGTAGTTTTTTCAAGACTATTTTCATGTCAGGCTTTTAAAAATTATTTTTGTTGTCATTCCACGCTGTTGTTGTTGTTTTCGTCGTCGGTTGAACAACATATATATTCACACACTTCTCACTCTCTCGCCAGTTTGTTTGTTTTATTTGTTTCTCTGTTTTTTATTTATAACTCTCCATATGTTTATACATAACAGTGTTTCGCTCACACACGAGGGCGAATGAAATATTTTGTTTGATTCAGAGTAGAGTAGAGATGAGAATCGTTTTTGTTGTTCTTGTTAGAAAAGAATGCAATAAGATTTTGTTTTTGTTACTCACGCCAATATCAAATTTTATACGACTCTTTCGCTGTTTCTCATTTCATTATGAAAAGCCGAAACATATAAAATGTACAGCTTCCTATATGCATTCATCTCAAAAAATTCTCTTTATTAAGTTTTAAACCAATTGTACAGTTGAACCTCGGTACTTTATCAGTCCCAATTGGAATTAAATTTATGGCATATTGACAACACTTACAGTCGATGGTAAAAATATTGATTTTTTTTTATGTGCTGCGTTGCTCCCCCATTAAACGTGCACGATGCTTATGTCCATTGCAAATGGAGAAAATGTTTTGGGATTATGCTCGATTATTATTACTAACATCTGCTTGTATATTGTGTTGGTACCAGAACTATAAAGCGACCAGATGTTTGTATTAGATTTTCTCGATCGTAATCACAAAAAAAATGGTAAAAATTTTCTTCGACTTTATCTAATTAGAATCTTTCGAAATATTTGTGTATGTAGAAGTCGATTGAACCTTAAAATGGTTTTGTTTCGTAAATTAATGAAAGAATATACGGCATGGGGTCGAGATAGTGATGAAATTTACGAAAAACAAAATGTTTCGTTTGTTTTTTAATTGAACGAGATCGAAAGATTAAACATTCATCATAAGACCACATAAGAGTATACATCTATCTTATGTAGATGGTTGATTATCGTTCAAATTATACATTGTGATGATTTATAAGGATGTTGAAACTAATCAATTCTCGTAGTTATTTTTTATGTACACCGGAAACAACTCCAGAAAAACAATCTTGCAGTGATTATCATGTCTTTGTTAATGGGGTTGTTGATTTGATGGGATTATTGTATTGACTGTGCAAACCAGTCCAAAGCGACAATATTTTAGCAAACTGAGATATCACTCGATGCTTTATGGATCACTTAATACTTTCTTATTTACTCCACCAGCGCAATAATCTGTATGGATGTAAGATGGTTCGACCAATTGGATTATGCATACTAATATTGAGTCATGGTTGTTTTTATCTCTGAATATTTTCTAATCAGATGATAACTTTCATGTTATGATTCGAATCCTATGGGTCTAATTTATTCACATATTTTTCGGAACTTCATTTTCCAACAAATCTATAACATACGCGTTTAACAAATCTATAACATACGCAAACCGTCATATCTTAATCTATCCTGGATGCGATATAAACTCACATTACGTATGCCGGGCAGCTACAATATAAACCTTAGAGATATTTACCTCGTGGAATACCTATCTGAGTGTGAGTCACCTTGAATGCTACCCACCTTACTTTTGGACATTCTCAAGATAAGAAGTAATTGATATCACTCTTGCCTCATGAAGTTTTAGTAGAAAAGTCTCATTATGGTGACCACCCGAAAGGAATACCTCGTGGTTATGTACTTTCTTCACTATTGTGGTGTCTTGTGGTCGACTAATTGCTAGTCCAATTAAACGACAACGATTTTTACTATAAGGACTATGCCTCGCTTACATTGCCCTAATACTGGTAGGGAAATATAAGGATGAACTTGAAGCGTGTAGGTTGCCGTAAATTTGAGAATGTGTTGTACTGCCGAGTTGCAATCCACTATGCCGGTTCCGATCTGATGATTACGTCATTGAATGACAATGTGATCGAAAAGATCTAATCCGTCTCATAAGGCATATGCTACCGGACTTGATGTTCATACTGTGCGATTCGTATATATACTTTCGGTCGTGACGCGACAGTACTAGTGAATTACAAGAACATATCGATTTTATATTAATGCATGTGGCATGAGCTAATTTGCGATTCTCTGGAACGCCACATTACTGCCACGAAAGTGAATTCCCCCCTCGTTTTTGATTATGATGGTCTATGCCGCAATGCGTTGTGGTGCCTGATTTCGCCCGCTTAGTGATTAGGCTTGTTGCGACATGAAACGAACTTCTTGGATATAAGTGTGCCTTGAGAGCGCGAAACGAACCACCACGTATTTGAGAGAGAAGGCAGAAATTCCATTGTGGGAAGTTAATTTCGCCGTTAGGGCAGGAGGGTATCGGGAGGTTGTGTCAGAAGGTATTGACGTGTTGTAGTTCCCTAAACAGGGCCGTTGGTGTCACCAATGAAGCGTGTGTTGTAATCCGAGGAGTTGCTTGTATCTTGTAGCGAATTCGCTTCTATAAAAAAAAAAAAAATCTCCAGAAAACAGGAAGAAACAGAAAAAGAAATCTCTTCATAACTACATTCCATAACCGTGTTGATATTTATCTAAAATAAACAAAATTATTATGAAACTAAATAATAATTATAAATATCATTATGCTTATCTTTGTTTTTTTTCCTGGCAATTTTGTTTATTTTCATGGTAATCTAATGACATTTGGATTTGTTTTTCAATTTGTTTTTTTGTAATAGATGTGTGTTATTGGTTTTTAGATCTAAGCTATAGTTGCTGCCATCTACGGTTCAACATATCAAACTTAATGTAGAACCGATTGGCTAGCACAGATTCGAACCGAATCAAATATATATTATAACTCCGAAATAATTAAGGTATTTTATTTTAAGCTTAGAATTAGGGCTCAAAATTCGAGATTTCGAGAAACCAATGAGAAAACCACACGAAACCGAGTTTTTCGAAGCTTGATGCGAAACCATGACCGCGGGAAGAAAAAGAAAACGATGATGGAGGTGGAGTTTTTTTTTTTTGGGACGAGAGAGTTGGGAGATAAGGCGAAGGTGGAAGACGATCGCACATCAGAAATTGAAGAAAAAAATTGAAAAATATCGATGATTGATAGTAATTATAATAAATAAGAATAATAAATAATAATTATAATTAATAGTAATAATAATAAATAATAATAATTAATAATAATAATAATTAATAATAATAATAATTAATAATAATAATAATTAATAATAATAATAATTAATAATAATAATAATCAATAATAATACTTAATAATAATAGTAATGGTAATAATAATAATTACTAATTATAAGAGAGTGATGGAGAATATCTTATAATAAAATGATACATAAACGATAAGATACTATATCCTATATCTAGTGATAAAAAGAAGATTTTTTTTTGTGAGTGAATGGCCCGAAATAAAACTAAAGACAAAAAGAAACATTGAAAGTGCCAAGCAATTATAAGTGGTTTTCTCGAAAAACAAAACTTTTTAAGTAGATTAGTTTAAGTAGTGTAGAATTAGATTATTTGGTTGTTTAATAAATTACGATGGGTAATGGGTAGTGTAGAAATTTGTAATTTTTTTTTTTTTGAATTTTTTTTGAATTTATTTTTGTATAAATACAGTGTTACTTCAAATTTAGTCTACTGTTTTCTTTTATTTTATTTTTTTTTGTTTCTTACTTTTTTCTTGTGAGTGAAGTGAAATTAAGAAAATATCTAAAAAAAAAGAAAAAACGTGGAAAAATTAAAATGACGGGCTGAGTAGCGGAACCTGGCGGCGGGTGAACGAGATGAGGTAAGTGGAGTTTATGTTATGGGGGGCTGGTTATCTACCCTGTTCTTCACCATTTAAATCCCGATTTCCTTTTCTTTCCTTTCGCGGTCTTAACTAGGTTTATTCATACTTCGGGAAATCCCACTCCCTTACCCTGAGCTCAAGCCGGCTAAAATAGACCGTCCCGAAGTCCCTGAATAAACAATCTCTCTCTGTTCGAGTTTTCCTGAGCGAATTCTCAGCACCATGACCTATGGTCATGTTACAGTGGCGCCCAAACTACGTATAGGCTATTCCCTATCTATCCATTTCTTTCCTTATCCCTATTCCCTCTTCCTCCGTTTTTTTAACACGTGCACAATGCGATCTCATCCGTGGTTGATCCATTGTCGGAAAACACGTGGCTTTCCGTTTGTTACAAATTAGTTTATAGTCCACCATTAAAACTTTTTTTTATTCTGATCGGAATTGATGACGTAACCACACAGGCTCTATTATATTATGTTGATTCCAGTGTGAGTTCTTACATCATCAACCCCGGCATGATACGTAGAGTATATTTTTGCACGCTCGCTTGGGTATTCTACTCCTTGTGTGATCACCATGTTTGCACAGAAGCAAAAATATATACCGATTTTCGTACCTCGGCTTTCAAACACACCTTATTCTAATTAAGTTTGTTGATTTTGGTGTATAATTTGAAAGTTTAGTAACTTATTCCGTATTCCTTTCTAACCTCTTTCTAATCCACTCTCCTCTCCTTTCCTAAATTTAAAAATTTTACAGATACCAGCCCCAGTCGTACCAAGGATCAGTAGCTGAACTGACCGTACCCGCTTATCTCATCTCACCCCGCTAACATAACCAATATAACTAATTTACATTTTGTTTTAGCTATTTAACTAATTATTGTCAACGTGGTTTTCACATAACATAATTAAATAATCATTTAAATTTATTATATTTTTTTTTTTTGCATAAACGCTTCATATTTCTAATATTGATCTTCTAGTATTACTTTTCCACTTGTTGATACCTACTTTCCACTGAGGATTTCATCGTGGTCCAATTATTTATATTACAATAATTTTTTTTTATAAAATTCATCCGAACCATTTTGAAATCATATCCAATCATAGTTTATTTTAGTTACCGCTTTGTTTTATAATGGAAACGTTAATAAATTGCCAAGAGTTGGAATCAGACGAGTTCGCAATTGAATGCGAAGTTAGAGGACTTAAAGGACCTATGGCTTCTCTCTTTGTGGAATTACAGAACCATTTTGATAAGGAAAGTGCGGACCCTACCGAATTACCAACTCGTGCTCACCTGCGAGCCCTAAAAACTCCTCAGCGAGAAACGTCTTCTTGCTGCGATAAGTTGAAAGCGATCCATGCAGAACTTAAAACAAGAATAGCGTCTGAACCTGATCAAGTTCTTGAAAACCTCTCGTGTTTAACGTCACGACTTCTCCACGTCCAGCAGCGAATATCCCGAATTTCAGCCTCCAAAAGTGTTGCTCGTTCGGTAGGAACGTTAATGACTTCTTGCCAGTCTTTACTGGAGCTAGTGGCTAACTTAAAAGAGACACCCCCGAATCTTGATAAGTCTTTGGATAAACTTAATTCCATTCATCTCCAAGATGACTCAGGTAAGAAAGCCAATCGTTCTTCCGATGACGAAGACCAGCAGTCTCAGTCTGAACGTGATTCAAGTCGCCAACCTCCAGCCAGGAGAAAAGAAGTGTCACCAACCTTTAAATCTAAGTACGCAGCAGATGTATCGAGTGCTCGACAAGGCCCATCTTATGCGCACATTTCTAAGCAACGGGAAATCGGGAATGAAAATCCAAGGCAACATCAATTAGACAATCTAAAACTTCTTGCTCCTTCGGTTTTACCTCAACATGTCCGATTTCAAACCAATGCATCACCCCATAATCAAGCTAAATTAACTTCAGCAACACAAGTGCCCATAATGTCACAGGATGCATTCAAACCGATTGCTTCGGATCCATCCCAAATGGCTCCATCTGGCAAACAGCCATCAAGGGGCATAAACTACCCTATCCCTTGGCCAGACAATTATAATCGGATGCCGTATCCTAATTACTTGCATCCACAGAACGTGAATCCAGTCCAAACGCCACTACCAATGCCTATTCAGATGATTCCAGTACATCAGCAAACAAGGTATGATATTCACAAGTGGAACATCTCATTTGATGGAACTGCGAGTAGCACGCCTGTGGAGAGATTTTTCTTCAGAGTGGAGTTAATGGCCGAAACGCATGGTGTACCAAAGGAATCACTTGTTTACAATATTGGTCCATTATTGGAGGGTATCGCTCGTGAACACTATTGGCTCATACTCGAGCAGCATCCACATTGTGGATGGAATCAGTTAAAAGACGGATTTTTGCACCGATTTCAAGATCGTCGAAGTGATTCGGATATTAAAAATTCCTTGGACCAACGTAAACAAAAGATAAAAGAATCGTTCGTCGATTTCTATTATCAGATACTAAGTCTAGCGCAGCCTCTGCGAACTCCGTTGACTGAAACCGAACTCACGGACATTTTAAAAAAAAACATGCGCCCCGGACTTCGTGTTGCTGTTGCAGGAGAAGTGTTTGCTTCTGTACCCTTGATGGTAAATCGATGCGTGTCCATTGAGGAAGCGTGGAAGGGCATGGGATATAACCCAGAAGTAGCTATGGGTCCTGGATTTTCCCGGGTTGTACATGAAATTATTGCCCATTCACCCGAGGCAAATTTGTATGCTCATCCAGATCATCTCATCGCTCGTCCAGTCCCAGTTCAAGCAGGCATTACTCCCCAGCAGATCTTCGCCCCGCAGAATATCCAACCACCGATAGCCAATAGGAGTAATTCCCGGTTCTGTTCGAATTGTGGCCATCCTATGCAAAACAACACTACAGGATGTGTAAATTGTAACTGGAGATCGGTAAACTCGCAGACGGAAATGAGGATCCCTGGGAACCCTCATTTCCAACAGACAACACTTCCAGCTCCCAGACAAAACATTATGGAGGCGGCAACGAATACCGACCCCGAATTTTACGCTCGGTTACGCCACCACAAATAGACACACAACCTGTTTCACTTTTACCAATCAATTACTTAACTTCTAATAATTATCTTTCTTCGGCCTATCGTCATAAATCTCGGTCAATTAAATATTTTCGTCATAAGAGGAAATTACGTCACAAATTAGCAAAAGCTAATTTTTCCTCCGTGAACTCAGCTTTTCCCATTGACAATCGCCCGTATGCCACCATCACTATATGTGAAACTGACATTTGCGGATTGCTAGATAGCGGTGCCTCAATTAGTGCCTTAGGGAAAGGTTGTCTTGATTTTATTAAAAAGCACGGTTTAAAATTATATCCCCTAAGTGCTTCTGTTCAAACGGCTGACGGAACCAAACAGTCAGTGCTAGGGTACGTGAACGTAGAAATAGTCTATAGCGGAAAAACTTTGACCATGCAGCTCTTCTTAGTTCCCGAGCTACAGCAAGAGTTATATCTAGGATATGACTTTTGGACCTTATTTGGTCTGAGACCAATACAGATTGAGGAGATGACAAGTAAACAATCAAATTCGCGATCAAATCCACATCTAAAAGTTCACGATCTGACAAGTCCTCAGCTAAAGCGAGTTCAAGAAATAATAAACCAGTTCCCGAGTTCTGCAGAGCTAGGGCTTGGTCGAACATCTCTGGCCACACACCGAATCGACACTGGTGATGCAAGTCCCATTAAACAGCGGTTCTTCGCTGTGTCACCCGCGGTCCAAAAAGAGATGTATGCAGAATTAGATCGCATGTTGTCTCTCGGTGTTATCCAAGAGAGTACAAGTCCTTGGTGTTCCCCAATGGCCCTAGTCAGAAAATCTAACGGGAAGGTTCGACTTTGCTTAGACGCCCGTAAATTGAATAGCGTTACAAGGAAAGATGCCTACCCCTTACCTTTAATCGATGGTTTACTAAGTCGACTAGACAAATCTCAGTTCATGTCTAGTCTTGACTTAAAGGATGCGTTCTGGCAGATTCCCTTAGATTCAGAGTCTATGGAGAAGACAGCTTTCACTGTGCCAGGACGCCCGCTATACCATTTTACTGTTATGCCATTCGGACTTTGCAATGCGCCGCAAACCTTGTGCCGATTGATGCATAAAGTTATCCCACACCATCTGCATGATCGAGTATTCGTATACCTCGATGATCTGCTCATTACAACGCCAACATTAGAGGAGCACCTGTCACTTCTAACCGATGTAGCATCTCGGTTAGCTGCTGCAGGGCTTACTATTAATGTGGACAAAAGTAAATTTTTACTGAGAGAGATCGAGTATCTTGGTTATGTAGTTGGTGGGGGTACTTTACGCCCCAATCCGGATAAGGTGAAGGCAATTGTGGATTATCCGGTGCCAAAAACGGTACGTCAGGTAAGGAGGTTTCTGGGTATTTGTGGCTGGTATAGACGCTTTCTCGACCAATATTCGTCAATTTCAACGCCACTGACGAACTTATTGAAAAAGAACCAAAAATTTGTTTGGTCCGAATCAGCCCAAAACGCTTTTGATTTATTGAAATCAGCCCTTACCACCGCCCCTGTGCTGAACACGGCTGATTTCAATAAACACTTTTACATACAGTGTGACGCTAGTTCAACGGGAGTCGGAGCCGTTCTGTTTCAAAAGACGGAGGATGGCCAAGACACGCCCATAGAGTTCATGTCTCACAAGCTCAACGGAGCTCAACGAAACTACAGTGTGACAGAGCTAGAATGCTTGAGTGCGGTGTTGGCCATTAAAAAATTTCGGTCATATGTGGAAGGTTTACCTTTCACAGTGATAACCGATCACGCGAGTCTCACATGGTTGATGTCGCAGAAGGACCTCACCGGTAGATTGGCGAGATGGAGCTTGAAGTTGCAGGGGTTCAATTTTGAGATTGAGTACAGAAAGGGGACACAGAATTGTGTTCCTGACGCACTCTCTCGAGTATATATGGACGAACTCTCTGGCGAATTAGTAAAAACTCAAGTTGCTCTCTGCGACGGTGAGGATCCAGTCCATGTGGATCTTGATTCCGTGCATTTTAAGGACTCCGATTATTTAAAACAAGTAAATCAAGTCGAATCTTCTTCGAAACCCTCAAACCTGAAGGTAATTAACGGGAAATTGTTCCTAAATGTCCATCCGTTGAACCCTGATGGGAAGTTTGATGTGCCCAGTTGGAAGTTAATTGTACCAGAAGCTCTTCGGAATGCATTAATACAATCGGCTCACACACCCCCAACTGCAGCTCATTTGGGTATCGCTAAAACCACAGAATTGGTTAAACGTTATTATTTTTGGCCATGCATGACGAAGGACATTCGTAATTTTATATCCTCCTGTGATTTATGCAAATGCAGCAAGGCACCAAATCACCAGCTAAGACCCCCACTAAGTTCATTCCCGATGACATTTCGGCCATGGCAGAGGGTTTACGTCGATTTTCTGGGACCGTATCCTCGAACGAAAGCAGGAAATACAGCCATCCTCATTGCAGTAGACCACTATTCCAAATTCGTGATCACGCGAGCTGTGCGGCAAGCAACCGCCGAGGAGGTTGTCAAGTTTCTTGAAAAGAGTATTTTTTTTCTGTTTGGCGTTCCAGAGAGCCTTGTGACGGACAATGGGCGTCAATTTACCTCCACCTTAGTCAAAAGGTTGTTCAAGAAATACGGGGTTCAGCATGTACTTACGGCAAAATATTCACCTCAAAGTAACTCATCAGAGCGAGTCAATCGGACAATACTGGCGGGCATCCGCTCGTATATCAAGGATGACCACAAAATGTGGGATACAAATCTTGACGCCGTTACCCAGGCAATACGCGGAACCATCCACGAATCTACCGGGTATGCCCCTCATCTTCTTGTTTTCGGACAGCATCCCATCATGCACGGATCAGTGTATGAATTGCTTCGAGATGTTTTTACAACCTCAGGAAATTATATGCAACCTGAAGAAAAGCCCGACGAATTACAAATTATTTCTGAAAAGGTCAAAGAAAATTTATTTAAAGCACAAATAAAATCGCATGCACCCTATAATTTGAGAAGTCGACCACCAAAATTCTACGTGGGACAAAAAGTCTTTGTCAGAAATTTCACACAGAGCAAAGCTACTGATTTCTATTCGGCGAAATTGGCACCGAAGTTCCTCAAAGCTTCAATTTCTCGACTAATCGGGAACGTTTCTTGTGAGGTAGTCAACGATACTGGAAGTTCACTCGGCATCTTTCATTTTAAAGACGTGCGCATATGATTTCAAAACTGGTCATTTGAATTCCATAAACCAGAATAACATATAATTATCATCTATCTTTTAAAATCACATTTTCATTCAACCGTTGAATTGTTTTGTTAGGCCCAGCATAATGAGACCTCAGGGATCAGTGGGTACGTCACCACGATTTGTAGCGAATTCGCTTCTATAAAAAAAAAAAAAATCTCCAGAAAACAGGAAGAAACAGAAAAAGAAATCTCTTCATAACTACATTCCATAACCGTGTTGATATTTATCTAAAATAAACAAAATTATTATGAAACTAAATAATAATTATAAATATCATTATGCTTATCTTTGTTTTTTTTCCTGGCAATTTTGTTTATTTTCATGGTAATCTAATGACATTTGGATTTGTTTTTCAATTTGTTTTTTTGTAATAGATGTGTGTTATTGGTTTTTAGATCTAAGCTATAGTTGCTGCCATCTACGGTTCAACATATCAAACTTAATGTAGAACCGATTGGCTAGCACAGATTCGAACCGAATCAAATATATATTATAACTCCGAAATAATTAAGGTATTTTATTTTAAGCTTAGAATTAGGGCTCAAAATTCGAGATTTCGAGAAACCAATGAGAAAACCACACGAAACCGAGTTTTTCGAAGCTTGATGCGAAACCATGACCGCGGGAAGAAAAAGAAAACGATGATGGAGGTGGAGTTTTTTTTTTTTGGGACGAGAGAGTTGGGAGATAAGGCGAAGGTGGAAGACGATCGCACATCAGAAATTGAAGAAAAAAATTGAAAAATATCGATGATTGATAGTAATTATAATAAATAAGAATAATAAATAATAATTATAATTAATAGTAATAATAATAAATAATAATAATTAATAATAATAATAATTAATAATAATAATAATTAATAATAATAATAATTAATAATAATAATAATTAATAATAATAATAATCAATAATAATACTTAATAATAATAGTAATGGTAATAATAATAATTACTAATTATAAGAGAGTGATGGAGAATATCTTATAATAAAATGATACATAAACGATAAGATACTATATCCTATATCTAGTGATAAAAAGAAGATTTTTTTTTGTGAGTGAATGGCCCGAAATAAAACTAAAGACAAAAAGAAACATTGAAAGTGCCAAGCAATTATAAGTGGTTTTCTCGAAAAACAAAACTTTTTAAGTAGATTAGTTTAAGTAGTGTAGAATTAGATTATTTGGTTGTTTAATAAATTACGATGGGTAATGGGTAGTGTAGAAATTTGTAATTTTTTTTTTTTTGAATTTTTTTTGAATTTATTTTTGTATAAATACAGTGTTACTTCAAATTTAGTCTACTGTTTTCTTTTATTTTATTTTTTTTTGTTTCTTACTTTTTTCTTGTGAGTGAAGTGAAATTAAGAAAATATCTAAAAAAAAAGAAAAAACGTGGAAAAATTAAAATGACGGGCTGAGTAGCGGAACCTGGCGGCGGGTGAACGAGATGAGGTAAGTGGAGTTTATGTTATGGGGGGCTGGTTATCTACCCTGTTCTTCACCATTTAAATCCCGATTTCCTTTTCTTTCCTTTCGCGGTCTTAACTAGGTTTATTCATACTTCGGGAAATCCCACTCCCTTACCCTGAGCTCAAGCCGGCTAAAATAGACCGTCCCGAAGTCCCTGAATAAACAATCTCTCTCTGTTCGAGTTTTCCTGAGCGAATTCTCAGCACCATGACCTATGGTCATGTTACAATCTTGTAATTCACTAGGCCGGTTTCGATCTGATGATGACGTCATTGAATGACTAGATGATCAAAAAAAGATCAAATCCATCTCATCAGGCAATGCTACCGAACTTGATGTTCATACTGTGCGATTTTGTATATATAAATACTATCAGTTGTGACGCGACAGTACTAGTGAATTACAAGAACTTAACTCGACATATCGATTTTATATTAATTGCATGTGGCGTGAGCTATAATTTCCGATTTGTTTGAGTTACTCTGGAACGCCACAAACTAACTGATCACATGCAAATATCGATAAACATAGTTGTAGCCTATGGTGTAGTGATCAGAATATATCAGTCAACCCTAGGAAAAACTAATGTTTTCACAAGACACAGGATTCTATGGAACTTTTTCTTCCAAAAATTGAAGCTCATCCCGTTTCAGAAGATACCTATCAAAATCCCATGACAATCCAATTAAGCAGGTAATAGACATGAGTACTACGTTTCAGTTATCAGACCCATAATTTGTTGTTTGTGTGGTTATTGTGGAATCTATGCACACTAAACTCACTGCAGTTATTGATGGTTGTGGCTCTGCTGTCACTTGACACTTGGAGCAGGTGTGCAGCACACACAGTCGTTCGCTTACATTACTTTTAAGAACTTTCACAATAATTGTTGTTGCTCGACAAGATGATTTGCTGTCTTTGCTTGATTCTTTGTTATCTCATGTTAGAATATAGCCTTCATAAAACTAAAACACCTCAAGACAATTACTATCCTGATAATCGATTGAATTTCTTGAAAATTCTAGCCGATAACTTTGTAAAAGAGATGCTTGACTGATTGAAACAGTATTCACTTTCCGTTTGACTCAAAATAAACGAGTTCAAAACCAAATATCTGATGTCTGGCTTTATAGAAACCAACACAATATTGATTTCAGTAGTGTCAAACACTCATTTAATGTTATGAGTCTCAAGTATATTTTATCCCTCATTATTAATAATAAGAGCGTAAAGGAGAATATCATGTCTCATCTTGCAGCATTCATGAAAGCTGTAGCTAAAAAGCAGTGTTGATTAATTAAGTGTAAGCCCTTTGGATGGGAGCATCCATGTTTCATAAATATATCGAACGAAACATAGGACATATAGAATACCATCACAGTATCCAGAGCTGGTCGTAGGAGGTGACTAGACTCGGTTAGAATGCTGGTTGGATCGTTGGGATACCGCCAAAATAACAACGAACCTTCACTTAAGTATCTGCGGACACCAGATTAAGGATCGAAACGTGGACCATGCAGTCACTTAGAAAATCAGTGAGAGAGTATCGGCTGGAACTCGTGGCTCTCGTGGTAAGTTTCACTTACACATGAAATTAGCCAACCTGTTAATTAGCCACTTTGCCTGAGCAAGATGTCAGATGGAAGATTGTTCACTTTAATGCTAGAGCTGGACATAGCTGGTAGAAATCAACCCGACTTTTGTAATAATATAGGTCCGTACTCTCGGCACAAAGCTGCGACCGAGAATGGAGAAAAAATGATTTACTTTGGATACAAATACATAAATGAAGAAACGTAACAAAAATATCAAGATCTGGCCAGCAATATAATTTTGCGATCTTATTACCAGTCTAAAGAAGTGAACAGTGTCTGGGAAGTACAACAACTCATCAATGATCGCAATTCACCTGATTTCTTTACCAGGGATATGAATTGCATCGTACTTCAAGATCTCAGTTAATTGCCATTCGGGACCAGGATGAAACCCTCTGGGTTGATGCTGTACTCGATACATTATCTTGGGAAGAATTACACAAGATTATCGGTGGAATTCGCGTTATGCGGAGGAAATTATCGGTGACTACCAAGGAGAATTCCGTCCAAATCGGTCAGCCATTGATCAAGTTTTCTCGTGGATTAATAGCGGATTATTCTTTCCAAGTTACGGAATATACATCAGGTATTCCTTGATTTCAAGCAAGCTTATGACTCGATCAATCAAGAGAGACTATAGTATATGCGCTTGAAAATTTAGATATACCAAACAAATATGTACATCTGTTTAAAATGACAGCAGCACAGTCACAAGACTGTGTCAAAGTTGAGAACAGGCTATCGAGAACTTTTGCAATTAATACTGGTGTTAAACAAGAAGATGCGCTATCCCCGATACTTTTTAGTCTCATGTTGGAATACATACTTCATAAAAGTGAAACACATCAAGACAATATCTTATTATGACAATCCATTCAACTATTTGCGTATGCAAGACATACTTGATCCACTGGAACGGTGTTCAGGTTCCGTTGGTCTCAAAATAAACAAGTCCAAAACTAAATATCAGATCTCTGGTTTTCGCGACCAAGACGCAATTGATTTCAATAGTGGTAACCACACGTTTGAAGGATTAATAAGAATCAAGTATCTTGGATCTGTCCTCACTCACGATAATAGTGTGGGAGAGATATCCTGGTTCGCCTAGAGGCTGGACTTTGTATCCTTTACGTCCACTTTTGAAATCAAACTATCCTGCAAATTTGGATGACTTCAAACTGAACAGATTGTTGATGGGACCCATTGTCTTGGTTGAATGTGAGAGGTGGATCTTGACGTATGAGTATGAGAGATAGTTTCTAAGTTTTGAGAGCAAAATCTGATACAAGTCAAAACACGGTAGTTCATGGCCCATATATACCAAGTTAATGCAAATGTATGATATCATACATGAAATCAAAGCACAGCGAGCACGCTGGTTAGGTCACGTTCTATATGTGCTGATCCGATTGAAACAGCGGACTTTTAAAAGACGAAGAGGTCGCTCTTTATATGGTGTTTTTGAGTGCGTTGAATTGAAATCAACTCATGACACTTGCTATATATACTTTCTCGCCATGTTTCTACTATTTATCATTTATCATTAATTATCGATTTATAGTAAGTTGTATGTGATCGAAATTGTATTTGAAACTAAGTACAAATACATATTTGCAAACCCTAAAACTACACAATTCCAAAAATAAATTTCGCATTTCCAACCGAAACTCATAAAAAAATAAAATTTGTTAGCGAGGGAAGTCAGACAGACCAAATCGAATTTAGAATTTAATACATGCCCGTACAACTGCTTTATAAATGTATATAGTAGGGAGATCCCTTGCTACAAGATGACAATGACGAGGAGAAAACAAAATAAAAAAATTTGCGAAATTTTTAATGGCATATTCGAATTCCATAGAATTTTATTTTTGCCGATATAAAATTGCATTTCTCATTTCTGGACCATAAAACGTTGTCGTGCGGATGAAAACATGTATACGACAGATTTAATTTGGAAACAAATTTTATTTTTGGAATTTTGCGGTTTCAAGATTTTATTATAGCTTTTTTACGTAATTTTATTATCTGAAGATTGATGAGATTTTTACTAGAAGGAACTTTGAACACAGATTGGAATATATATATATATATTTTTGATATACGAATACGAATATTATATTCGAAATACGAATCTTATTGATATGTTTATCTAAGAATGAGATGTGTATAGAAAAAATGTCACTTGTGCGTCAATTTACACCATCCACACACCACCCTTATTTACGTATACTAGTGTTAACAGGAAATTTATTTACGTTTCAAATTCAATGTTGCACTGGTCGATCTTAAATATTTATCTTCTTTCTCGTTAAACAAACATACGTATTTATATGTAGATGTATATGTACTTAGAGTTCAACATACTCAAACAAGAACACTAAAAAGGAATTACGAACCCGAAAAACTGCATAAAAAGTTGTTTCCCTATACATAAACAGAGTTATGGTTGGAAAATTCTATCAAATTGTGATTCTATTTAATGCATTTAATATTTGAGAATCCTTATACATATATACCATAGTTTTTATTATAACTAGGTAGGGTATATGTATATATAGTAAGATTCTGCTCCACCCCATATGGTACACACATGCACCGAAATATGATTTTTTATTTATGTTAAAATTCGAAAAATTCACCCTTGAATTGTAACATATTCCTATTATGCTGCATGTATGTATATATATGGTTTACTATGAATAGCAGATGTATGACGGTTTATGTATCTGTTTGAAATATCATTGCGATATCAATTATCATACGGGGCATGTCAAAATTATGGGTACACTTACTCAATATTTAAAAATGAGATCGTTAATTGTAAAAAATTGACACCTTTGCTGAGTAATTTTATTTTAAATTATATAGTTGAGGGCTAAACTGTTTGTTACCGTGGGTTTCAATATAAACAATTACAGATGCCGAGTTTTAACGTTCACGAGTCTATATCAAGAGTGTGCTGACCTTTTTATAAGTATGTATATTCTCTATTTAATTTGTCTAATGATAGGTTGGCATATAAACCTCTAGTTTCTTATCGAAAGTCAAAAATTATATAACTTGAAAAAATTGTCCCAATCCAACATAAGAGGCTAGCAGGATTGATTTAGCCAAAATAAACCGCCTGAAAAGATATAGCATTTATAATTCGCCAGATCTTCAGTAAAAATTTAGATAAATAAGCAAGAAACAGAGATGGTGCCACACTAAATGTTACATACTAATCCGTGATGCTAAATTGGAAAATTCTAGAAGTTAAAACCAAAAGATTGACGATAGCTGACTGATGGTTGATGACCTAGAATTTAGAACTATATCAAGCTGCTGTACACGAAGTGGATGGAGTTATAAATAAATGCGATACATGTGATGCGATGATCTTTATTGTGACCATGATCGGCAAGTGCATAGATAATTTCAAGTTTTACTCAGTAACGAACAGTTTTCACGACAGGTAAATGTGGTAAAGCATTTGAGTCTTAAATATACCAGAGAAGTACGTTTCATTTGAAAATAATTACAAGTTATAAGGAACGGATGCTTCAGGATCAGTCAATGCTAAACATTCCACGGAAAAATATGTATGCTGATGACAGTATAAGGTTTAATGTTCAATACAAGTTGCAAGACTTGGGCTTCGGAGTTATTTATTCTGCTTGGTAACTGTACAGGATCGGCCAACTAGGACTGATTGATTTGAAATGCTTATAAGTTTTTTATTTTTAAAGTGTTTCATTTTGTTCTTTATTATGTTTCCGGACGATCCAAATTTTACGACACAAAGAAAATACCATATCTTTTATAATACTGTGACGGTTCCTATTGAAAACATGATAGGCACTAGGCAGCTTAATGGCATCTTCGCACTGCATAAGCTGTGGATGCTGCACAAGTAAGAGTCCACATTGACCCATCTATGTCTTCTCGACGTGCTACTAAATTGGGCATCTCCGGAACATCGCTACGACTCATTCTAGAAGTTGATCTGAATATGTTTCCTTATAAAATTCAATTGACCTAGAAATTATTGCCGAGGGATGCAGCTCAACGGCTACAATAGGCCAATAGATTTATTTTTCTTACGGCGAAAAAAGCCAATTTGAAGCGATGAAACACATTTCCATTTAAATGGATAAATCAATACAAAGAACTGGCCGTATTTTGGGTACGGAGAGTCCAAAACATTGCAAAAGCTACAATAACATCCATATAATAGGATGTTTGGTGTGGAATTATGGCTGATAGAGTTATTGGTTCATATTTGTCAAAAACGAAAAAGATAATCCAGAAACTGTCTCTGCGGTGGTATATCAGACCATGTTGTAAATTTTTTTACGTCAATTCAAGCTATAGAATGGCAACTCTGCGAGAGTGACCGAATAGTTTCAAAAGATGCTGATTTCGCAGGTTAAATCTGGTTTTTGAACTTTGATCTTCCAATTTTTTGTGAGGTTTTGTTTTGAAGGTTTATATCAACAAGCCACAAAGAGTTTTCAGAGACTAAAGCAGAATATAATATATGAAATTACAAAATTGGAGCCAGAAACGTTGCACAACATCTTAAAAAATCTGTTAAATATGCCAATAATGTTTTGTACTGTGTCAATACTATGTCAATACTTTTAGTATTGCACGTTATGAACATGCCGAACCTAAACTAAAGATATTAAATTGAAGCAAACACCGAATAGATTCAATAGGTGGAGTCGGCTGCCAATAATCGCTCTATAAGCAATATTTTGAAGATAATAGTTTGGGGCTTACAACACAGATTTTTCGAAAAAAAAGTAAAAACAATTAAATTACATTTAGACGGATTGAAACTATTAAACTACCCTCATAATCTCTTGCTTAAAAGATAGAATTAAGAAAATAGATCAATATTTCAGTTTAAACACTTATATGTTTACCGGAGACTGTTAAAACAAGATCTTCAGAATGAAACCAGACAACCGCAGGCTCATAAAAAGCTCGTTACCCTTTGGTGGACTTGACTTATACCACAAAACAATCTAGCTCCGCCTGAGAAATAGAAGACATAAGCATAAAATTAATTGAATTGACAATTGTGGATCATCTCCATCTCCAGAAAAGTTCCGACCTGAAATTATTTATTAGTAAGAGAGCTTTCAAACAACCCAGGTTGCGCAGTGGTTTATAAGCTGCGGCTTCGAGTGGGACATACCGGGTTCGAATCCCGATAGGAGGAGGATGCGAAAAGTGATTTTTACCATCGATCTTTTAAGCGGTGCGATCGGTGGTGCGAATGAACTCATCTGATGAGACCCTGTTGAGTTGAAAAGCCGTGTACCGTCCCATCTTATATGACAGTACTATAGGCTAGCACATGGAGCTATGCAATGTGCAGATGGTTTTTACGTAGAATCGGACCTATAGACGGAACGTCAAGTAAAAAGTGGGATGTCACAATGGGTCAATTGGGCCTGAGTACCGGATAACACAAAAAAAGAGAGCTTTCATATTTTAGTAACATGTTCATGTAGAGCTGTTTAGTATGATTTACCCAATCTATAAGCATTTTGCATGGTAGTGAGTGGATATACATAAATAATTAGCTTTGATATATCTACTTTGATACTCCTTCAAAGAGTCGTTAGAACGATTTAGAACCGGCAGAATCATTATCAAAACATACCAGCTTTCGGGATAAAGACAACCCTGTTTCTGTTTCATAATAGTTTAATAGTTCTAAGTTGTAGCAGTTATAAGCAAATAAACTTTCTTGTCCATGTCAATATCCTTTAGTGAAGCAAGTCGACAGAACAAGCTCGATAGAAAATAATTTCCAATCAGTTAGCTTCCAATCACGAAAGTTTTAATAGTAAAACAATAGGTTTTTACTAAACCAAGTATGCGAAATAAGAATATCATTCTTCCTTTCTTATTAAATTTCCAGCGCATAGGGGTAGTATAGTTAAATAGAGAACATCCCTATAAAAATATTTGTGCTACTCCATCTGGAAATATCAGTATTCGCATTAGTTCCCATTAGAAGAGGAAACGGGCATCTTTGAATATACATGAAATGAAGTCAGCGTTGAAGCAAAGATCAGTTGACGCAAGACTGAGTCGTTTCAATATAAATGAGAACAGCTGTAAAATTAACTGAGGGCATAAATTAGAAAAGCATTAATATTGTTTGTAACCAAATTAGATGGTCTAGTTTAATGGACATATCTTGTATAAAATATTCTTCCAATGCTGGTATTTAGACAAGAATCAACACCATCCAGAAATGGTTTCTGAATTATAACTTCAATATGTACGAATATAACTCAATTTATTCATTATACGTTCACTCCCAAATATAATAGATCACGTCTCATATGATGCACTTATATTCAGTCAATATACAAAATTGATCTGCAAAGTACCAACTTATCGAGGCTGCAAAACATAGAAATAAAGTTTACCTATTTTAAAATCTTAATTTCCACAACATAAAATGAATATGAAATATAATACATCCTTAGTGAAACCAGCCATTTGTTTAATCACTCTTTTAAATGAAATATTTGGTTAAGCTCTTACTTAAACATTGTAGTGATCACTGATCAGTCACAATTTGATAATTTGCAAGAAATTCATATGCATGCACTAAGTTTAGTACGAGAGTCCTAACAACGTTTAACTAGACAATTCCTCAATCTATCCTAACCCTTGGTTGGAGATAGACTGCGCCTTATAATCATTGTTGTTGACTCAAACAATGGTGTCATTTGCCGTAGTCAACGTTGACGTCATCCAAATATAAAATATTATCAAACTCAGTTTAGTTCAGATTTTACAATAAAATTTATCAATGGTTTAAGCAACAGAGCGGGAGGTAACGGGTTCAAATCCCAATAGGGGCAAGATGCAAAAGGTATTTTTCATCATACGGTTACGATCGGTGGTGTAAATGAACACATCTATGACCCCCTGTTGGAGTGCAGAATTCATGGGCCAACTCATCTTCCATGTCAGTACTGTTATGGAGCTATGCAATGTGCAGATGGTTCTACGTAAATTGGACCTATCTATAGTTGTACGTCTTTGATTTGGCTGTAATGGCGTAAGTTAAGGACGTAAATAAGCGAACCGCGAAAAAGTTGGAAGTGCCTCGAGCCCCGAAACAGATTGTAGAGATAAAACAAACAAACAAACAAGACTTTTAAACATGCCTGTTGATTAATCAGTGTAAATATAAAAGTTTATTCTGTTAAATGTGTGATACTATCAAATATATGGGTACACAATTGGTGTCTTTTGAAAAACATCTGTCTCAAAGGATTGGCACTTTTGAAACAACGGTTTCTACCGTTTTTTGTTTCATTCTGACAAGATAAAATTTTATTATTAGACAACCAAATACGGCCCTTGATCGCAGGTGTATATGCAATACATTACATGTAAAGTCTACCGGTGTCAGATGAAGCAGACCCAAGAATTGAATTATGTTCGAGAATTTTAAATTGAAAATTCTGAAAATAAATCAAAATTTGTCTTTGATCCGAAGACGAACGAACTTATGAAATATCCATCTTAAAGCATCAAAAGCATCTTTTGTTAAATTTACCCCTATAACATATTTCCTTGGCAAACGATGAGATCAACTTCAATTTCGTACTGAGATAGTGAGATCTACCTTTTAATTCCACATTTTGCGGCAAGTTATCTCTATACGACGAGACATTATTCTCTCCGCGAAATTTTATAAAGAATTTAAGCTGTAGAGCAATTTTACCATCAATATTCGATACAGACAGCTCTCAACTAGGTTTTTTGAGCAACCAATTGACAAAACTGTTTTTCATTTAATTTATCTCATTTTTAATTAGGGTAGATCCCTTTTTTTTAGTGTTTTTTCTGTCACTCAGGCTGAAAAAGCCCATTGTGACTTCCCACCAAATTACTGTACGTCCCGACTATAGATCCGATTTACGTGGAAACCATCTGCACATTGCATAGCTCCATGCCAGCCTATAGTACTGACATGGAAGATTAACTACCAACTGGGACTCAGATGAGTTCATTCTCACCACCGATTGTACTTCCCAGACGATCGATGGTGAAAAACCCTTCTTGCATCCGACCCCTATCGGGATTCGCACTCGGTACCTCCCGCTCCACGCCGCAGTGTTCCATGCACTGCACCACATGGGAGGTCGGGGTAGATCCCTTAAGAAATTTGTTTCAGAAATTTGAAAATGTAACATTTTTATAAGACCATCGCGTCACTAGTCTGGCGGTAATTAAGATATTACCACTTCACCAATTGACGTTTACGTCCAATACAATTCTTGACTAGAAAGAAACAGGCTTGATTCAACCTACCGATATCGCCATTATACCGCAACTTCGTTAATTTGAATTCATTTAAATCGACATATCATTTCCGTCTTATACAGGTTTTGTTATATATTGTGTAAATCATTGGATACGGTTTATCAAGACATTCGAAAGGCTTTTTACTGTCATTCAAACCCTGAATAGACCGATCATGAATATCATATCTTGAGTTTAGTTTGCTGTGATCCAAAAGTTGGAAGTACTTCTGCCATAACCATACTCTCAAATAAAATAAAGTCGTTATGTATACTCATGAGGACTGCCCAAAATTTTGTGTAATTACTACCGAAAATCACATGAGACTACAACAGCCGATCACTGGGGACGATATGATGATCTTCACTGGTGTATCAGTATATTCTAATCTGACTGCGATGTTATACATACCAAATCCTCCTTGGTAGATACACTACTGTCTTTCAGGCAGAAATTGCTAAAATTTTGGAGAGTAATGTTCTTCAGATCTATATCCTATATAGGTGATTGTCTCCAATACTGTTTCATCGAAACTAATTTGAAGTCGACAATTGCCTTAAATCGACTAGGCAGTCTGAATGAAGACTTCACTAGATATCCAGTCACATGGGTATCAAATTAATGTGTTGGCTGATAAATTCGTCCGTTTGGGTCTACTTTTGTGAAACCTGAACTCGCTTTTGGAGTGACGTCATTATCTTTTGAAAGAGATATCGACTATATTACTTTGGTTTACCAGAATTATATAATATATACACCTTGAGGGTTTCACTGGGTATTCTCACGGGGGATTGTAACCTGAATAATCACATGTTCCAAATGAAAATTAGGAACATCGCTGAAACTGTTGAACTTTGTTGAAGAAGAAACTTTCGAACACTTCTTCTGGTCCTGTTCTTTATACTCTTCCATTAGACTGCATTGTTTTGGATCACAATTCCTATTTGAGGATCAACTGAAGACTTTGAGATACCAGATATCTTGAACTCTATTAGAAGAACAAATAGATTATGGGACTGAGAGGGTACCTTTGGGAAACGATGTCACAATGGGTCAATCGAGTCTGAGTGATGTAAAAATCTAATGAGGTACTAAACCGTTCTACATCGAAGGTATTTATACTTAACACAAATAGCATGGATACACATTAAACATGTCGTGCTTGTAATTCCAGTCCCTATAGCGCATTTTGCCAAAACAATACATGGCGGTCTTAATCGGAATTCAATAATATAAACGTTAAATAAATCGTTAAAGAATAACAACTAATTTGTTAAATTTTATTACAATCCGATGACCAAAAGGTCAATGGATTATGCAGGCATCTTTGCTGTTTATTACCTCGAAAATATCATGCAATACGACTTTAGATGGTAATAACATTAATTTAATTTAAACAGGTTGAGATAAAACCTTAAACTTATGGTGTATTTTGTTACATTGCAATAAATGAGCAGTCTTTATGATAATCAACGAAGTCTTAAAGAATGTGGAAAATTATTACGAATTTCTTCATCAGAGGTACGGATTTACGGATCGACTATTCTTTTATACGTCTATAAGTGTTGATAACTCGTCGACAACGGGAAAACGTAGACTACTAGTGTATACGAGTAGACAACGTTGACAATGTATAGGTAGTTTTTATTTTGACGTTAATGTCCTATAAAAATGCTTTATGTTTAAATTTAGGATCAAATCAAATCTTATACAAGGCGATAGTCCTTACATAATGTCGGTTATATGTGAACGAGAAAATTTTGCCGCTTATCCCGATATGAAAAGATGAATCTCAGTATGGAACTGAAGTTGAAATCATCATTTACCAAGGAAATTTTTTAGAGGAGCAAATTTATAGAGTCCAAAGCTAATATGATGTTTGTGAATTTACAAATAATACTGTAGTTTGTTATCGATTTCACTGTGAAATTGCATAATTGTTGAGGTCAATAAAAGTTGTTGGTATACTGTGTACCGAATACATTTTGATCGATTCTCAAAATGTTTTTGTGAATTTAACTGTTACATAATCGATAATATGAAATTAGAGTTATATATAATATGAAATGTGTTTTTGAGAATTTTCGGGTTACCCGATAATAAAGGGTCCGCCAAATAACTTTTTCTTTTGAAAATGCTATAAAACAAACTACTGAATATTTTCTCAAATTTCTTTTTTTATTTAAAAGTACAATTCTTCCGGTTAATAATGGAAAATAATTTCATTCAAATGGCTGCCTCGGCTGGCCATGCAGTAGCCTACACGATCGCTCCAATTTTTAAGCACATTATCGATTGTGTGCAGCTGTATTTCACCAATGGTTTCACGAATATTGTCTTTTAAAGCGTCAATTGTCTCTGGCTTGTCGGCGTTACACTTATCTTTGAGAACACCCCACAAATAATAGTCCAACGGTGTCAAATCGTAGCTCCGAGGTGGCCAAACGACATCAGCTCTGCGGCTGATAATGCGATCTTCAAAAACAGGGCGCAAAACATCGAGTGTAGCTTCAGCTGTGTGGCACGTAGCGCCCTCCTGTTGAAACCAAATGTTGCCAATATCCTCCTCTGCAATTTTTGTGAACAAAAATTCGTTCAACATGGCGCGATAACGATCGCCATTGACTTTAACGATCACTCCTTGCTCATTATCGAAGAAAAATGGACCAATTATGCCTTTGGACCAAAATCCGCACCAAACAGTGACTCGTTTAGGGTGTACCGGCTTTTCAATGTATGCGTGCGGGTTTTCCGTGCCCTAACTGCAACAATTTTGCTTGTTTACATACCTGTCAAGATCAAAATGAGCTTTATCCGAAAAAATGATTTTTTTGGCAAAGTCGGCATCTTCTGTAAGTCGATCGCAGGCCCACTCAGCGAAGCGAAAACGCATTGGATAGTCAGTTGGCCTCAATTCCTGAACCAATTGGACTTTGTATGGCGTCATACTAAGGTCTTTATACAAAATTCGTCTCAATGATGTCTCCGAAATGTTCAATTGTTGAGAACGACGGTGAATTGATGTTAATGGCGCATCACGCACACTTTCTGCCACAGTATCAATATTCTCGTGTGTACGCACTGTTTTTGGCTTTTCACGCTTTGGTTTATCGATGATCGAACATATGGAGCTGACGGTGCTTCTCTTCTTCCAAAATCCGTACGCAACTTTCGCACACATTCTGCAACATTACCATAATTTTGAAAGTAATGTCGAAATATTTCCCAGCGTTGTTCAAGCGTATACACAACCATATTCGTTCAACGGAACGATAAAACTAATTATCTGTCAAATCAGACATGAGCTAAGTGTTACCATTCACGAAATAAGCACTAGTTGAAAAAAAAAACTTTAGATGGCGGACCCTTTATATATGTAATCAGACGTATAACAATGGCAGTGTTTGTGTTAACGATAAATATGATGTATTTCATTAGATTAATAGTTAATTCTAGTTTTATAATTTTATCAGTGATTTTATTGTAAAACGTGTTGTTAACTATACTTTTGATAAAATGTTTTTGAATACTTTTCGAGCGCAAGGTTTACATAAAGTGTACTTCGCCCATCTCTGATTATGATACCTTAATTGTAACCGTACTGGCTAACCGTCGGTTGCACAAAATGTTATGTCCTATTCCATTCTACAGTGCGATCACTTGTATTTTCCACGTTTTTCTGGGGTAAAACGTTTGATCACACTCCTGCCTTCACCAGACACACATGGTTTCTTATATTCAAGAGAAGAAGGGGTAAGTTAGTGACTTTATACCCCAGCAATTATTCAAAAGAAACATACTTTAGTGAACCAACTTTAAATTTAAAGTTTTTAAGTTTAACTTTGTTTGGAGAAGATTCTTGTGACATCTAACTAACTTTATATCAAACAATGGGAGAAATTAACGTAGTGTAGGAATCACACAATCGTAAATCAGTTTTAAAATGCACCAATTGCTAAGAATATAACCATTTACAAAATTATTGTAAACTTCCAGCTGTTTGTGTATGTGTCATATGTGGCAACCTACATGAAACCAATAAACATGAGCTATAGATAAAAAAACAGAGGTCAGTTGAAAATACTAGCGTTTGTTACCACCTTTATAAAAGTCAAACCATAGTGCAAGAGAATTATTTCGTACCATCAATTCTAAAATAAGTTGTAAAATAAGCAGAAGCTGTCAAAGACATTTGCAAGAAATAAGAAACTATATATGTATAGATATTTATAATATGATCAGTTCTCCATGAATCAATGAACAAATTTTAGCATATGATGGAGACTAATATGAGTCTTTATGGACTAATATGAGATTTGCTTTCTATTTAAGTTTACAATAACCTGGAAGTGTTCGTTAAAAATTATTTTAAAGACAAAATTTGAAATTGATGTAGCATCACAACAACCAACTACTCTACAAGATGCTGCTAAGAACGCTAAGCCGATTAACTCTACGCTGATTTACTTTATTGATTTTAAGAAACGCAAACTTTTTCCAAATATTCAACATCTACTAAAAACAAAACGCTCAATACGCAGGCAATGGTAATTCCAGATGTCACTTACTGTTAAATCAAGTTTAAATAAATTGATTAAAACCCTAAAAAATTGCTTTGTTAAAAGAACGTGAAGAAGTGCTTCCACATAAACTTAAGTGACTCAGAACTACTGAAGATGGATTTCCCATTATGGAAAGCCACACATAATCTGAAACGACCAACACTCTCATTTCCTCTATTACGGCTCTCTGACGGAAACTGGATAAGAAGTGATGTAGAGAAAGCAAATATATTTGCTAAACACTTTAGCGAAGTGCTTAAACCTAACGAGCAAGTTGGTAGAGATTCTTATGAATTTTGTAGATACGCTTGAAAGTAAACCAATCGAATACAAGTGGCGAAGTGTCAAAAAAAAAATTAAAGACGGCATCGATTCGATATAAAAAAGGCAACCGGAGATGATCCGATAAGCGGAAAAATGCTGTGAAATCTACCGGACAAATTTATCAAATTGATAACTAATAATTTATACATTTTCAACGCTATTACGACAACAATTCACTATCCAGAAATCTGGAAAACTTTAATTATTCTAAGGATTCTAAAACCACGTAAGCCAACTCTGGACGAGAAAAAATCATTCTGGATCATCAACTTGGATTTAGAGAAGAACACGGAACCGTGGATCAAGTTCACAGAGTCGTATCTGAATCAGGAATTACCTTGAACAAAAGTGCACGTTCTCGCGTAAAAGAATAATAAGCAGAAGCTGTCAAAGACATTTGCAAGAAATAAGAAACTATATATGTATAGATATTTATAATATGATCAGTTCTCCATGAATCAATGAACAAATTTTAGCATATGATGGAGACTAATATGAGTCTTTATGGACTAATATGAGATTTGCTTTCTATTTAAGTTTACAATAACCTGGAAGTGTTCGTTAAAAATTATTTTAAAGACAAAATTTGAAATTGATGTAGCATCACAACAACCAACTACTCTACAAGATGCTGCTAAGAACGCTAAGCCGATTAACTCTACGCTGATTTACTTTATTGATTTTAAGAAACGCAAACTTTTTCCAAATATTCAACATCTACTAAAAACAAAACGCTCAATACGCAGGCAATGGTAATTCCAGATGTCACTTACTGTTAAATCAAGTTTAAATAAATTGATTAAAACCCTAAAAAATTGCTTTGTTAAAAGAACGTGAAGAAGTGCTTCCACATAAACTTAAGTGACTCAGAACTACTGAAGATGGATTTCCCATTATGGAAAGCCACACATAATCTGAAACGACCAACACTCTCATTTCCTCTATTACGGCTCTCTGACGGAAACTGGATAAGAAGTGATGTAGAGAAAGCAAATATATTTGCTAAACACTTTAGCGAAGTGCTTAAACCTAACGAGCAAGTTGGTAGAGATTCTTATGAATTTTGTAGATACGCTTGAAAGTAAACCAATCGAATACAAGTGGCGAAGTGTCAAAAAAAAAATTAAAGACGGCATCGATTCGATATAAAAAAGGCAACCGGAGATGATCCGATAAGCGGAAAAATGCTGTGAAATCTACCGGACAAATTTATCAAATTGATAACTAATAATTTATACATTTTCAACGCTATTACGACAACAATTCACTATCCAGAAATCTGGAAAACTTTAATTATTCTAAGGATTCTAAAACCACGTAAGCCAACTCTGGACGAGAAAAAATCATTCTGGATCATCAACTTGGATTTAGAGAAGAACACGGAACCGTGGATCAAGTTCACAGAGTCGTATCTGAATCAGGAATTACCTTGAACAAAAGTGCACGTTCTCGCGTAAAAGAAGTCAAAATCACAACAAATACCTTTTTGTGGTAAAAGGCCACGTTCTCGTAGGTTGTGACTCAATTCGTCTGCTTGGTGTTCAGATTAGCAACAATTTAGAATGGAATGAATACATTATCACATTGGCCAAATCAGCTTTACGCTAACTCGGGTTCCTCAATAGATGCAAACGTTTTTTTGTTTAGATCGTATCAGGTTCTCCAGATATATATAACTTTTATTCGACCATGTATAGAAAATTGCTGTCAGGTTTGGGGTGGAATATATGGCATTGCTCTCCAGTTGCTCGATAGAGTTCAACGGCGTGCCATCCGAATAATACGAAACTTTAGACTTACGAAAGATCTAGACAGTCAACAGCACCGCAGAGATGTTGTAGAGCTCGGCGTGATTAATAAATGCTAAATATTCTGCAGAATGATGAAAATAAAACCATTTGTTACACCAGGAATATTTTGGGTAGCACGAGGAACGGTTAATGCGCATAGGTTTACGGTGAAGCTGCCGAAACCTCGAACTGAAGATGCAAATCTCGAATTTATTTATCGAACAGAAAGCGAAGTGGCACAGGAAGAGGAATTCGTTATCCAGTTTTTAGTTTCCGTTTGATTATAAAATGCACACGTTTAATGCAGATATCAATGTTTACTTGAATAACTAGAGTAACTAGAAAAGTCTATAGTTCGCTCTGCGCCCAATTAAAGCTAAATTTAATAAAAAATCCTATCTGTGCATCGAAATCCTGCGGTAACAACAAGAATTTTAAAGGAATGTGAAAGCATTTAATATTTAGATAGAAGACTCACGTGGAAAACACACATGGAAGCTATACAGTAAATCAAATTAAAATGCGTCAGACAAATGGGAAAACAATCAAAGTGAAGTCTGTTAGGTCTTGCTGTACAAGGAAGGTCTAGACTGGTCTAGACTCTTAGGTCTTGCTGTACAAAATGATACTCAAGCCCATCAATCACGAATCTTTCAAACATTGGTAAACGCTGGTATGTAAGCAATGCAAGCCTTCGTCTTCATTTACTCATCGAAAAAAATTGACCCTCAAGATCTAGCATAGTAATTCAGAGATTACCGAGATTATGACTCACACATACATAGGTAGGTTGTCTTATTAAATGAATTTATCGCTTTTAAGATTTGATTACATTGTGTTAGTTTCCTATGTAGGAGAGTTTCAAGAATGAAAGCTATAGGCAGAAAATACAAGACAATAGGCGTTTAGACTAGTAGTCATTCAATTTTGCTTCAATTTATATTGAAACTCATCTTATGTTTCGAAGATAGGCAGATTTTGGGCCCTGAAATCAAATGACATGAAATTTGTAGTTCTAAGACATATAAACAACAAAAAATATTTACCCTACATTTTTAATAAATTCTGTAAAATTTTGAAATCTTTATATTTCACATAAGGGTGGTATATAGTTAACCTTATCCCTTCTTAATCTTTTGGTAGAACGCCTTTTATATAAAGTTTTTTGATATTTCAAGATTATTAAGTTAAAGGGTAGCTACTTGTATCTTACACATACGTCCGTCTGACTGAATTATTACACCCAATTAAAGCCAAATAGATTCCATACATCGAAAAATCATGTCGTATCAAAAGAAAACTAATTTAATTTTCACCGGATGTTCAGACAGCTAATGAACTGTAAAATTTAATATTATTATTTTCTTGACGATATATAGGTGTGAGTGAAAAAAACACTTTTCATGTATCAAATAATATAATAGCAACCAATTGTCGAGACATATACTACATTTTATATATCAAGGTTCGCGTTCTGAATAAATCACCGACCACCATTCGTAAACCCCTATACACCTTAGTTCACCTTTGTCTAGCTAGATACCGTCAAAAATATATCAAATTGAATTAAGATCTTTTTAAATTGCCGTTATATAGCGACGAAAAATTTCTTAATTGTTTAGCAAAAATGTCAAAAACACTAAAGTGGATTACAGTGAGTGCCAAAATATTTTTGAGTTTTATTGAATTTATACATGTATGTTTATGCAAACTCGAGTTTACCAACGCACTGTTTATTGACATGATTTTTTATTTTATATTTAAATATAAATTCAAGGATAGAAAACTTTAGCACAATAATAACATAACAATGGTTGGCAGACACCCACTTCACTCGTGTATATCTTGAGAAAAATAAATTTTTTTCCAAAAATTAATTATCACTTAAGTATGGTAATTTTCTAGATTCCTCCTTCTAACACCAAATTTCCATAAAATTGTTGAATTGTGGTCGGTATATACATATACATGGATACATGTGTATATACATACACTCGTACCAACTGTACTGTGTAGCTTTTTTCCAGCACATCGATTTCATTCTCATCGCCGAATTTCCACATTTACATTTGGAACAAAAATTAAAACGAAAACAATTTTATTTTTGAAGAGTGAAAGTTGAATTTAGGAAAAATAATCATAATAATAACAATAACAAAAATAATAATAATAATAGTAATAATAATGGAAAAGGAAAAAAAGGGACACATAATAAATGAAAATTCATAAATATTAATCATAAAAATAAATAATTTATATGATAAACATAAATATTTTGTTTTTGCCATTCTATTAAAAAAAATTGTGTACAATTGTGTGTGTATGTCTGAGATGTGTATACGGTGTGGACGGCAAATTAAATTCCTTATGTAGCCACTTTTAAATTAGATACATAAACAAATATTTTAAATTGGGCCCATCACCACCATCAGCGCTTCTTGTTTACACAAACTGAGTGAACTTTCCCCATTTTAATTCTATTTCGATTTAGTTAATTTGAATGCATAAGTCTACCCTTGGTAATTCATATATATATGGTAAACGGAGTCAAATTTATAGCACACACCCAACTAGAAAGCATAAAACTATACTATATAGCACAGCACTATAAAAAGTAAATATTTATGGTTCGAATAAAAATGAAATTTTTTGGTTTTAAATTATGTATTTGAATATTAAATTTTCGTCACTTCATTAATAACAAAGTGGTGGTATAAAAATGATTTAAGTATTGTAGCTTTAAGGTGGAAGAGGGAGGGGGGAGACTAATTTTCATACTCACAACTGCTGTGCGCGTTAATAATGTTAGATGTGAAAACTTGATAATGCATTTTGTTTGGGAAAAGTTTTGATTTGTGATAAATTTGTCAGACAGGTATGTATACCATACACTAGCTGGCCAAATTATTATGAACAGTTTGAAAATTTAGTACATATTAGATGGGTAGACTAAACCTACACTGAACCAAATGTACCATTCAATATATGACAAATTTTAGTGACAAAAATATTGATAAATATTTGTCAGTGTTTTTATTGTTATTTTGAAAAAATTATTTCATTCTGATAATTTATTTTCATTTCGAATTAGGATATTACAGTTATACTTTCATTTATATTTTTAAACAAAAATATTATTTTTTATTATTCTTAATGAACATTATTTTTATTATTCTTAATGAACATTATAAAAATGTATTCTATATGATAAATTTATCAGTTTTTTTTAAATGTTCTAACTGAACAGTTTGCTATCAAAGTGAACATCAATCTAGATCGATAAGAAACTCGACTGAAAGTATATATATTATAATTGCACGTCAAATCAGGTAACATACGCCTGAACAGATGGATTTGATCTATTCGATCGCACAGCTTATTTAATATGACGTCATGCAACTCATCGAAACCGGCCAAAGCAGAAAGCAACAATATTACAACTCCGGTCAGAAACCTTACAAAAAAAAATGAAAATTACATCCATTGGTAGATAGATCTTAGAAATAAACCCAAAATCCCTACTCCCAACCCGGCCTTAGAAACAAAATGAGAAACTTATTATATTAACTGGGGGAGGATTAAAGAGGGAGAAGTTGAAAATGGATGTTCCTTTCCCGGAAGCAATGTTCCAAATTAAGAAAGCTTTTTCTTTTATAATATGTTTTTAAGCATGTATTTTTATGTATTTAAATTAAATTCATACATTGCTATAACATACTTATGTGCAAATACTGAAACATATATGAAGTTAGTTTAACAGAATTATTAAATAAGAAATATATTAAAATCAAAATATAAAATACTCCAATCGATAAATTCACTTTTCTTATTGATAATATATTATACGAACTTTTTAGCTAGTGATAAGTTTGTAAATCTCATTGATAGGAATTTTTGTCGGTTGTATATTGATAAGGAATTTTTCAATGTGAATGTAATTTTGGAAGCATGTGAAGTTATCCCAGTATTTCATCTCAGAAAAAAAACAAAGTTGCATCAGGCAACATTTGTCTATTTCATCCCAGTTTTTTCGTTCTATCTGAAATTCGCGACATAAATAATAATAAAAGGAAACTTAATCATCCCATCCCAGTTTTTTTCAGTTTCATGTATTTTAAACGACATATTTTGCACCAATTGATAATAGAACTATAGAAATTTAAGATATTTCGGAACCTGGCTCCTGAGATCCTATCGGGCCAGAAATGATTCTTGATGTTTTGAGTTGGTCATGGTATGGACCACCTCTAGTAAATATAACAGAACCATCCGGTGATTGGAATTGGCACAATCGAGCTACGTTCAGCAAATTCCATATAAAATTCTATAATTTAAGACAAACCGTTACCTGGCTCCTGAGAACCTATTGGGCCGGAAATGATTCTTGATGTTTCGAGTTTGTCATAGTATGGACCAACTCTAGTGAATATAACAGAACCATCCGGTGGATGGAATTGGTACAATTCCAATGGAATTCCAATCACCGGATGGTTCTGTTATATTTACTAGAGTTGGTCCATACCATGACCAACTAAAAATATCAAAAATCATTTCCGGCCCAATAGGTTCTCAGGAGCCAGGTACCGAAATATCTTAAATTTCTATAGTTCTATTATCAATTGGTGCAAAATATGTAGTATAAAATACATGAAACTGAAAAAAAACTGGGATGGGATGATTAAGTTTCCTTTTAATCTTATTTATGTCGCGAATTTCAGATAGAACGAAAAAACTGGGATGAAATAGAAAAATGTTGCCTGATGCAACTTTGTATTTTTTCTGGGATGAAATACTGGGATAACTTCACATGCTTAATTTTGGTCAGATTGAACAATAATTTTTGTCAGTGTAATCTTCAAATACAGTGAGCATAAGCAACTTATCTGAAACAATTTTTTCAAAAAAGTTTCTTATGTAGAAAAAGTTGCTTATATAGAAAAAAGGAGTGTAAATTTTGGGACCATCCATAAACTACGTCACGCTATTTTTGAATCATTTTTACCCCTCTCCTCCTTGTCACTGTATGTACCCCTGTACAGTCTGCAATGCACCTCGATTGGTATTTGTGTAAACAAGATTTCGCGGTTCAAAATCCAATAACAACGTGCAATGTTCTGTTTATGAAAATGTATGTGAAATCTCGAACTGGATGGCACGTACAAGTTCCAAATCAATTGCTTATTTCTCTTGACCAATTAAAAAATGCAAAGTCCAATGTAATCGTGACGGTGTCTCTCGTATCCAAGTAATAGCATGGGTCGTAAATAAATTGAAGCGGTGTTTCTCGTATTAGAATAATAGCAGGGTCTTTATAAATCGTATGCCTCGTGTCAAAGTTATGTTCCGGGTAGATAGTAAAATAATCACTGTATGCTTTCGCAGTTCGCTTTATATTAAATTTTTATTCTTAAAAAGATTTTTATTACATAAACAATTCGCACTTTTTGATTTAATATTAACGATTGAAATGTCAAATGAATGTAAGCAAAAATTTGCTGGTTGCTTTGTTTTTGTTGTATTTTTTATTTCCATTTCTTTTTGTCTGTTTTAAATGCATTTGTGACGACCGGGATAGTGAATACACATATCGGACTTGTGTTTATATTTGTTTATTTATATTTGGGAATCAGTTATTAACTTATTATATAAAACAAAAAAAAATCCTAAAAGGGTTAGTGGAAAAACATCAAAAGTGACGAATCGAAGACGCCAACAAGAAATAAGGATAAGGAAAAAATACACAAAATTTAATAGAATATATAATAAAAAAAACAGAACTGGAATAGCAAAGAGATGCTATGAAAATGAGGATGATGGACCAACACAAAAGGATAGAAAATCACTGACGCGGCCCTAGTGAAAACAGAGAAGCTTTTTGTTTTATTTTATTTTAAATCTTAATTTAACTATTTTATTTTATCCTAAAGAAAGTTTATTTTATTCTATAACTTTAAACTTTAAAACTTTCTCTAATGGCCGCTTTGGTAATCTTCATTGTATTGTAGTGTGTTATACAAGAAATATATTTTGGTGTACTGTGTGAACGTTTGTTTTAAGGTCTGAGAACGGACATGGGGATGGAATTCGTAATGGGATGAAGTGGTTGCTCGAATAATATCAAAGCATGACTTACTCAGTTGTTTGTTTATATAAATAATTGACCTTATATAAGAATTAACAGTTTATTAGGTCGTCATAATATGTGTATATGAAGTGCTCTCGGGTCATCATGTATATGAATATTGTTCCTCGTGTTAGATGGTGGTGGATCTGGAAATATTGGGGTGCAACTTTAGATGCAGCATATGATGCTGAACACACATAAATATATGATCAAATTAAGAATCCAAATAATAACAATAATAACCAACATCTAACAATCCTACATCGTTCCTTTTCATTTTGACTTTTAGGGTTGGGATGTCGTTTGCAAAATTTTAGAATGTAATAAGTTTTTCAGATATCTGTTTTGATTCTCTGATGATAATATTTCAGGGATTATGGTAGCATCATTGTAGTCGTTGGCTGGTACTTAATTTATCATACTATATTAATAAATTAATTGTTACAGATTCCTGAGCCGCCATAAGTAAATAAATTTTCTTTCAGAGTATTGTATTTATGTTTTAATTTCATGCCGCGACTCCGAAAGGAATTTTGGCAAGAGAAGGTTCACTCTTGGTTTAGAGGGCGCCTAACATACGATTTACCATCATTGCCGAACAAGTTAAACTTTCTTTCCTCCTTAGAAAATGAATATTGGCAAGATAATTTGAACATTTGATTTGGAGGACGCATAACATACGGTTTACAATCACTGCCGAACAAGTTAAATTTACTCTCGTCGTTTGTCAATGTTTCTTTTGAAAAGGTGCAGTTTCTTTTTCGATATGCATCAGCGAGAATCGTTTTCTTGCTGCCCCTTTCTGGCAGTTCTCGATGTGGGATTGGTCCTGGAATTATCATTTGTGTGTGGAAGACTATGAACCATTATTTTGTATGGGTGGTAGGCGGTAGTAAGTGAGCGTTTCACGGGACAGATGCGTTAGTTTTGGTTGTATTGTTTGGGAGTGAAGTGTATTGCAGTTTTTTGTGTTGTGGTACCACAACTGTATGATGGAACTAGAAATGTCCTTACCTATAATATAATATAACAATAATAACCTCTTAGACAGTTAATGTGAAAATGATATATATTCTTCTAAAAATTATATTTTTTTACTAATCAAGTAATAGGAAAATGATGAGGACTGTTGCTTTAGTCGTTTCTGTGACTAACATTCCTTTCCTTAAAACTTTCAATGTTGTGATGGAATTTGAATAATTGGTGCATATTTTTGGAATATGAGTTATGAAAATTTTATTTTGATTCTCTGATGAGCATGTTCCAGAATTATGGGATCATTATTGTAATGGTTGGCTGGTACTTAATGTATCATACCGTATTAATTAATTAATTGTTTCAGATTCCTGAGCCATTAGTCAATAAATTTTCTTTCAGAGTTTGTACTTATATTTTAATTAGGTTGGGTATGCAGACCTCAGTTGAAATAATCAATAAAATTAATTAATTAATTAAGTAACAGATTCCTGAGCGAATAACTAATAAATTTTTTTTAGAATTTTGTTTTAATTTTAATCAAAATGCAGCAGAACAGATAGGTGTTGCGGACTGGAGCAGATTGCAGATTGCAGATTAGAATTGTGATTGTCTGATAATAGTAGTTTAGTACCGACTGTCATGGTGTCTGTAACCGGGTCGCTCATTCCTAACTAACAAACCTTCCTATCCTTACCTATCGTTTTATTTAAACGGCTGTAGGAATAGACCCGGCGTTATCCGGGAATCTTGCCTAGCGCTTGGTCCTATAGTCTTACAGTCCTATCAATCAATCAATAATCAATTCGCGCTTTTTGATTTAATATTCCATACAATTAGAGACCTCTATGTTTTCAAAACTTAACAAAATAAATACTAACCATAAAATATATAATTGACTACGGTTATTATGGTTGGTTATTAATTAGATTAACAATAAGTTTAATGAATCATAAAAATGTCAAAGAGGTTAACAAAGATCAGCTGATATGGAATATTTTACAATCACAGGTAATTATAATATTATGAATTGAGGTTAGTGTCATTATTTATATAAAACAAATGTGTAAAATTATAGTTTGATCCAAGAAATTACTATTGCAAATTAGAGTAAAAAAAAGAATAAATTGAATAAGCTAGCTAATTGGCTGAAGGTCATAAGCTGTGGATTTTAGATGAGTATACGCAGAATAATATTTTGACATTGACAAATGATACTTTCTGGAACTATATTTGTTTTTTAGGTATCAACAACCCCATTAATAACTACGTCCCAAATTCAACAAGCCCTCCTCTCCCTTGTACAATTCCCAATTGAAAAACAATGAAGAAATTGATAATTTCTCTATTTCTTATTTATATTTTTTAGTATTTAATTTTTTTAATGTAAAAAATATCTGTAAAATACTGAGGTAAAAATAACAACCAAAAAACATATCGGTTGTTTTTTCCAAAATTCGGTTATATTTTCCAATATTTTGTTTGTAAGTGTGAATTACAAATTGTGTGTCGAGAAATTTTTTGAGTATGTGTACTATCCATGTGAGTTTCGTTGTAAAAATTACAATAAAGTTTTTGGTGGAAACTAGGACTTAGCATTTAAAACCGTTTTAATTATGTGACGTCACATTTTAAAATCCCCTCCCCCCCAACATCACACATCATCACGTCAGCCTATACTCCCCTCCCCCTTAAGAGCGTGACGTTGTTTATGGATGGCCCCTTTAAGAAAAATCCGTTTTGTGATTTAAACACAAATAAGCAGTTTTATATTTTATTAGTTGATTCTACTCTGTTCTTCCATATGACCCTCTTTGTTCGCGATCCTCTCGTCGTTTGCTATTTCATCTTCTATTTCAAAAAGTACGCTTCTCTCGTTGCTACCAGTCGCCCATTCCATTATTTCGTTCTCAGTTAAATCATTTTCGATTACCATATGTACAATCTAGCCAGGGGGATATCGTCCTCTTCCACAAAATGATCTTCCGGTATATTTAATTCTATTGCGTCGATCAACTATCAAAAACGCAACGTCTTTTAAATTAATATTTTTAAGAGTTTCCGATACCATTGCTTAATGGATTTTATGACGTTTTGGTCAAGTGGTTGCAACAAGGGTGTATTTTTGGGTGAGAAAAATATAACCTTGAAGTTTTCATCATGGGAAAAAGTGTTCGCTGTCCCATGACATATGGCATCATCGATCAATAATATTGCTTTTACTGGTAAGTCTTTAGCTTCTGAGTGACAAGGGATGATTAAATCGTTGTACCACTCCTTAAAAAGCGTAGAAGTTTGCCAAGTATTTTTGGATGGTTTGTAATACAGTGGTAAATTTACATTTTTAAAACACCGAGGATTTTTAGAATTTCCAATCATCATCAAATCGAGTTTATGCGTCCCAGTTGCATTTACACAAGGCAAAATGAGACCCTTTCTTGTGCAAACCTTTGTAAACCAGACCGGTTTCTTCACAATTATAGATCTGTTCAGGTAAAAATTTTCGGCAATAATCCTTTTGAAACCGCTTGTAAATTTAGCAGCACTCTCAGCATTACAGGAAAGTTTTTCACCGGAAATCGTCAAAATTCTTATGCCGAGGCGTTTTTTGTTGGTATCAATCAAGCCAGCCATCACTGGCTGAAAATTCTTCGTGTCCATTGAGTGACCTTTTTAAATCTAGTGGTTTAACTTTGAGCATCTCGTTTGAAACCAATTCGTTTATCATCAAGATCAGGATTTTATAATGGCTTCATTCGCTTGATTTTCTTTTGATTAATATACGTTTTTGATGTGAATTCTTCCAAGTTTTCTTTATTATTTTTTATCCTCGTTAAAGTCGACTTATGGATGTTGTAGCTTCTGCAGATCTCTGCTGGTGTCTTGCCTATCTTGGAGTTCATTTAAAATTGATAATTTTTTTTCTCAAAGAAATTGATACTCTGCCTTTTTTCTCCATTTTTACGGAAGAATGAAAATTAAAATGAAACATAAAACCATGGTTGCTTGTACAGAAATTTTGGAATCAAAAAAGTTGCTAATGCAGAGGTTGCTTCAATAGAATGTTGCTTGTGTAAAGGTTGCTTATAAAGAATGCTCACTGTATTAAGGAGATACGAGTCTTAAGACATGAGTGTTTAAGTTTTATGCCACTGTATTGAAATACACAAGGCAAGACCAACATATTGGTTTAGATTGGGCCCAACAATCCTTTTCGATATACCTAATGGTTACAATACTCTCTTATCACGCTCTAGTTTTGATTCCCCTCGTTGAACAAAATTTAAAAAAATTTCTATTATTTTCCGTCACTTAGACCTATTGTGACCTGACATCCCTTTCCAGACGTATAACTCAGTCTCAAAATTTATTTAGTTTTCTAACGAAGTAGAAGATAGATTCATATTGGAAGGAGCAACCCTATGGGAATTCCGGTCCAAAACAGTACAGTCTATGGAAAGAGTATGAAGAACAGGAGCACAAAAACTGTTCAATAGTTTATTCCTCTCTATTCAGGGAACAATGCCCCGTGAGAATGCCTTGAAAGATCCTTAAAGTGGGTCTATCATAATTCAAGAAGGACTGAAATCTTTGCTGATTTATTGACCAAAATAAGATTTTGGATAGTAAACTACATATGAGGTTGTCCCATCTATTCTGGTGCAGATTACCAAAGTGATGGTCAATATCTCTTTTAATAGATAATGACGTTACTCCTAAAGCGAGCTCAGGTCCCACAAAAGTGCAAGCTACGCCGATACGGGTTAGTTTATCAGCCAACCCAATTTCCTTTGATACTCATGTGATTGGGTATCCAGTGAAGTCTAGCTTCATTGAAACTGCCTAGTCGATTTAAAGCAATTATCGTCTCCAAAACAAGTTTCGATGGTGAAATATTGGAAGCAATCGTCTATAGAGCAACCTGGCTGTCAGAAAGGATTCAGAAACGACGATCTCTGCAGTTTATCTATTTTGCAAGGAGTGCTGCTCTCAAAATTGCAACAATTTCCATCTGAAAGACAGCAGCGTACCGCTAGCTTACAACATACTGATTCGTTAGTAAAGATCGTCCTATCGCCACTGAAAATGTAGGGTGCTGTAATCCCATATGTGATTTTCGGTATTAATTAAACAAAATAATTTGTTTAATCTCAAGAGCTGCAGTGGGTTTGGTGTGCATAGATCCCACTATACCCAGTCAAACAAGTCATTAAAGACGGCTTAGAGGTCTCTCATCATTAGTATAGAAAATGCGCGCGTCTGGGTTGGTTTATAAAATGACTGTTTACCAACTGACTGTTTGCATTTCCAGTAAATCTTGCACACTTCTTTGCATTTCTCTTTTATGTGTTTTTGCTAAGTATAGTCTTCCGATCTAACCAGATCCCCAGATACTTAAAATTGAACATGCTTCGAATGATATAAATAACGATTGTGTGTAAAAGCATTCGTTGGGCTAGATCGCCTACGAAATCTGCAACATAATTAAATAGTTCGTTTAAAGTCTAAGTTGACACGCGGTTATGACGTTTACGGCCTTTAAACCAGATTATTATTATTATATTTATTTAGTATACACATTTGGCCCTTAATACTTAATATTATGGGCATTATATACAGCCAGTTCAACTTCATCGATAGAAGTTATTTTGAGTTGACGTGTTGGCAGGAGAAGCGTGTACAAGAACAGGATCTGCGGAAGTTACGACTTTCAAAGTATAGGTTTCTACTAATAATTATTTATAGTGTTACATATGTTTTACAGCGACAACACATGTAAGGTGGGCTTGCTCAATCGGACAATGGGGGGTTATTTGTCGTCGTAAGTTTAGACACCTCATCAAAAAATCACGAATTGCTAAATTTGTTAATAAAGAATACATCATTCCTGAGACACTCCTTTGGAGAGGGACTTAAGAACGACAAACTTTGTCCAATGGTCCACCATAATAAATATTAGGGGTTTACCTTGCGTCGATCGCGGATAAGGACCTAAAAAATCCACATTTAATCGTTGCCACGGTCGTTCAATTTGAAACGATTTTCCCATCGGCGGAAGTTGTAATTTTTTTGGCGATTAAGTTGTTTTATACACTTCGCAGTTATTTTATACACTATTAGGTAATAGGTAATATAATCTACTCAACCATGCCCGCGGCCATAAGTAAAAGCGATGAATTCTCTCCAGAGTTTTGGCAATCCCTCCATGTGATGCCAATGGGTTGTTGTGTTCTCGCTTAGTTTAATTTGTCGCAACCCATTTGGTATTTATAATTGCCACAGTGACAAACCCGTTAACTAATATTTGCCATGAGTTTTGAATGCTGGTAACGGTTTGACATAACCTTAAGGCTCCACCCAGCTAGTCTTCCACTCAAATCACGTTGATTCAATAGCAATTTTAAACTACAGTGATATGTGATCGGGTAAAGTCGTGATAAACACCGCAGCTAAACATCCTAATTCCGTTATGGAATAGTTTTTTTGTGCTTTGTGTAGTTTTTGCGCCATATAAGATATCGGCCTCTTTTTTCTCTCCAAATTGAAATAGAACAGATCCCACTCCTTCTGTACATGCATCACATCTTATAAAAAATTGGAATCCATAGTCAGATGTAATAAGCTCTGGAGCGGTAGTTCCAGGTCTCTTTAGTTTTCCCAAGGACTGTTGAGCGGCTTATGCCCATTGAAATTTTCTCTTTTTAAGGCTTTTTGCTATGGGAGTGGTAACACTTGCATAATTATCAATAATACGTAGATATCACCCAGCCATCCCAATCAGTCGTCTAATCTGTTTCGTTGGTGCTGCTAGGTTCACAATTGAGCCAATTTTATCGGGATCTGGTAATCCTTTCTATTAAGTACCCTAGATACTTAACTTCTCTCATTACAAAATTACTTTTGTCAATACTTATATTAAGCCCAGCTGTCCTTAGTAAAGTCACTACTAACTCTATCAGTTCAAAGTACTCTTTAAATGTGCCACTTATGATTAGGAGTGCATTGATTGTCCTGAATTGCACAACCCAAATGGCATCCCTGCTGCTCATCCTATTGTAAATGAGCTTGTACTCAAAATGGGATGTGCGTGCTTGGTGTTGACCTTTTGTAGTAAAAAATTTAAGAGGTTTTTATGCCTAATGGAAGTAATAATTTTTTTACAAGTTACTTCCATATGCGCTTTTCCTTCTTAATCAAAATAATAAGCAATATATAAATAAATAAATAAATAAATAAATAAATAAATAAAACATCACCCTAAACTGATAAAGTGGACGTCCCAGTACCGGGAATGCTGTCTTATCTCTGGTAGATACACCAAGTGGTATTTGCCAGAACGCGTCCGTTAAATGAAGTGCAGATATGTATTTCGTCTCTGTTAACCGGCCTAATAGTCAACACGAAAAAGACTGAAAAAGACGCGTATCCATTACCACCAATGATTGGTAATGGATACGCGTCTTTTTCAGTCAAAGAATTGAGTTTGCGTACATCGAGACACAAGCGTGTTTTGCCATTCACTTTCTTAACGACCGTTACTGGTGAGCTACACGAAATTTTGCTTAGCTCGAATACACCCAAACTCAACATTCTGTCGATTTTTTGAAAGAGCTCATTCTGTGCGGCGGGTGAAACTGGGTAGTACCTCTGTTTTACCGGTTCGCAGTTCTTTATAATTCATAAAACGTCATTTTTCCTAGACCTTCCTTAACTTAAGATGGAAATGAGTAGAGGTTAACGGACATCTTTGTGACATCAGTAAACAAAATAATGTAGTATTTCGTAAGAACTGAGAAAACATAGAAATGAAGATCTACAAATCTGCGTGTAGTTACAGTTGTCATTATTAACTTCAGTGATAGCTAAACTTAAAAAAAAGTTCAACAACGGCAGCCATTAAGTATGAAATGAAGGAACTCAAACTATTGAAAAAGCACTAAGAATAACAGAAGTGTTACAAGTACGACGTAGATAACAAAATGTCTAAATGCGTTAACTTCCCTTGGGGTGAATAAATTCATCAATTTGAAGTTAAATATATAGACTCAAGTACTTTGGATATCATTGAGATAATTGCAATAGACCGATAGCTTCCATATGGTCGTACTGGCTGCTAGTTTTCGATAGATAAGTACAACTGCTCCAGAACTGTTCCATTGCTGTGAGAATGACAGTAGATATCAAAATATAGCACCAGTGTCTAAATAACCCATAGTAAAACAAGCATGCGTGATGCACCTTCTCAGCCGGCAATAGTAAAACTGTCTTGAGCGTCGCTCAAGAACAACTGAGAATATTGCTGCTGTAGATCGTAGTGTTGAAAAATATCCAGGTTTGTCGATTCTTCGTCGATCTTTGGAATTAGACATTCCACAAACGACATTACACCGTATTTTGCATAACGACTTAGGTATTAAAGCTTTTAAAGTTCAGTTAACACAAGAACTCAAGCCAGTCGATCACCATAAACGTCGTATCTGCGCTGATTGGCTCGGATTTTCATCGAAAAATCATCTTCAGTGATGAGACCCATTTTCACCTCGGAGGCTACGTTAATAAGCAGAATTTACGCATTTCGAGCTGCGGTTTTTGAGCTGGCGGTGTGATTTGACCGTACATTTTCGAAAATTAGGCTGGTGCAACTGTTACGGGGAATGGATTGAGCTACACATCTATAATTAATGATTTTTCATAGTCAGAAATGTGGACGACGTTTATTTTCATTAAGACGACGCTTCGTACCACACAAGCAACACAAGATAGTTTACCATCACAATTTTGCAAGAAAAGTTTCCTGACCGTGTTATTTCTCGAAGAGGTGATGACCTTTATAATTTTTTTTAGAGCCACGCGAAAGATAAAGTCTGCCTAAGATCAATGCTCCACAATCGATTCAAGATCTTAAAGGCGGAATTCGTGAAGTTATCGAGGACATATAACCCATGGTGTTGCAAACGTAGCCGTGGCGGCCATTTGGCTGTTATCGTTTTCAAATGTTAATGGCGTACCTTTCTATTTACAATCCTCTTAAAAGATACTCGTTTTTTTAAATATCAAAATGAAACCTTTTATTGGAAACCCCTTTACATCTGTAGATATCAAACTTCGATCGTCATAAGTTCTGCACTTCTACACATTTGGTCAATAATATAAGATTAGTCATCAAACAAACCCCTTGTTATTGAATGTGTAGCAGATTATCATATATTAAGATTTGAGTGATTGCTATTTTTTTATCAAAACAAAATTAATCAAAAATTTGTTATTTATAGAAAAAATGCAGTGACTTACACACAAATTGAGGCTTTAAGACATTAATACTCGTATGAGTTACAAATTTAGCCAGTCCGATATACACATATATACTGTAATTTATTGATAATATCGCGAAGGTTTTTCTAATCTAAATCTAACTTATCTAACGCACTCGTATATAAAAATAAAGACAAACTTTCATTGTACATTCAGTTCGATTTGAGTTACCGTGCACAGTTAAAATGAAATGTAAGTGAACTAATTTGTGACAAGTGTTGTATGAATTTCGTTAACCAAATTCATTATTTAATTATTTCAGTGTTTGTGTTTGTTGGTTTATTGGCTATCTGTTTGGTACAAGCTTCTGCTTTGCTAACAGACGTGGAACAAAGCAGAGCATGGCCACCATTGAAAACGCCACCAATACCTGAGACGCCACCACGTTCACGGTGCGATGCTCCAGATTGTAATGGCTTAGGAATTTATTTGCAACCAACACACGAAGCAACACAATTTTTCCAATGCACACTATTAGGTCGATATATTGTGCTCACGTGTCCGATTGGTTTGTTATTTAGTTACTCGAGACAAACATGTGTTTTACCACGTAACTGGGAGGACCATTGCTGATCTATTTATTATTCTGGATTATATTTACATTTTCTATTTAAAAATGGTGATTTGTATTTAATTCTTAAAAACTCGTACATATACGTGTCAAATAATGTAAAATTTGTATTTTAAATTAATGGCCGAATAAGTAGTGGCCGATTCAAATTATAAATAAAATACGTTTAAATTAAGATTTGTGAAACATCAGAAAATTTTCAGTTTCTAACCTAGATCATGCGATCGAGTGTTAACATAAGATTGATCACTCGTCGTTCCTGAGAACCATAATATAAATTTTTATTACATATAATGAACAAGTTGGGTCATATACATATGGGCCAATAGCGGAAATCCTAACTATAACAATTCGAAATCCCATGAGATCGAACACGACAGGTTAAGTTTCCGTCTAAAAATGACAAGTAAAACTGTAAATGACATTGTTGTATTCAAGAATTGCATGATCTGTTGAACGACATATAAGATGAACGTCAATGAACAACAAAGTTATGTGAAATTTAAACGCAATTGAAATGAAACCATTTCTGTTTTCAGTCTTATATTGTGTTGGTCTTATATTATTTTGAGACGATTCACTTTAATTCAATTTCTATCGTTACTTGATGTTAATGCACATTTTCATTTATGAATAAGATCAATCTGATTTGCTTTCTGATTCGCATCCACTCTTCTATTTACTTTAGATTAAATTCATTTATAATAATCGGCGATCGAATGCAATCAGACATTCAGACCGTTGTTGTGATACCCTAATTTTAGGCCGGGACTGTAATGGTAGTATAATTCGAATCACAAATCGTTTGAATTCGTTTCGATATCACTGCGGTTAAGCCTTAGATTTTAAGGTATAGCGAGCACGGTTGATTAATTATAACAAATTCTCTGATAACACTCCGTTTTGCTTAAGACGAGTTCATTACTACACGGTCCCGTAGATTCGTTTTTTTTAATGATTATATAGCACTTAGGATAGTATAATTATCCTTAATATGATTGTTCTTGCACAACAAATACACAGCACTACTTATAATAAGGATGGGAAGGAATTACAAAGGATGAAGGTTGGAAAGGACTCAAGGAATAAGGGTTTTAGTCTTCGAGTTTCATACTTTAGGTCCTGGCGAATTTAATTTCCAGATTATACCTGTGTAAAGGTCTTCTTAAGTTGCGCGTGGGTCTTGGTAAACCAGGCATAAGTTCGTAAAGTTCCGATGAGCAATGACCATGAAAGTATTTGTAGAACACAAATAAAGCTCCCACATTCCGCCTGTGGAAAAAGAATCGGGGTTAGAAGATAAATTTACATCCGCGATCATTCTAGATGCTAGGCCTTGGACTCGATCCACTGCAGCCAGATGTGTTTTTTGTGCTCCAGCCCAAATGTGAGAATTATACTCTTGTCTGGGTCTTATATAGGTCTTGTAAATAAAAAGTGTTTCAGATGGTGTAAAATAAAACTTACATCGTCGTAGAAATCCAAGACATCTAGCTGCACCAATCGCTGCTTTGTTTATTTGTTCATTCCAGGACATTTTCTTTGTTAAAGTCATATCGAAAATCGAAAACGAGTCAGATGTAGTCAAACTGGATTCACCAATCAGAAACGATTTCGGCCCTGTTGGCTTCACCCCATTCCAGAATTGTAATGAGATCAAGCTTAAGGCTATCCTTCATAGCAATTCTTTCTGCGAGAACATCGTTTTGCGATGAAGAAGAAGGTAAGCAGTATGAAGAGGAGAGTAAGCTGTCATCAGCATAAGAATATATTGGATTGAGCGTTTGCACAGTAAACCCTTGTGTTTGCACACAAGGCCACTCGCGATCAAATGCAATGACTTGTGATTCACCAGATTGATGGATACACCTGTTCCATTTTTCAGTGATGACGTTAATTAAGTCTCCGGCTGAGCGTCCTCGGCGAAAACCATACTGACGATCTGAAATTAGGTGGTGATCTTCCAAATAATTCATCAGTTGAAAATTGATTATCGTCTCAAGTACTTTGAAAAGCACCGAGATAATAGCGATTGGACGATAAATAGCGATCGCAGCCCTTTTTCGGCACAGGATGTACGTTAGCAATTTTCTAAATGGAATGAAAAACGCCAGAAGACATAGATCGGTGGAACAAACATGAAAGTGGCTTTGACAAGGATTTACAACAATATTTGAGTACAATTCGGGGAATACCATCCGGACCGGTTGACTTGTTGGGATTAATGTTTGCAAGAACTTTGGCGACAACTCTAGGTCGGAATCTAATGCGGCGCATCGACGAGCTGACTTGCAAGATAACAGAGGGTTTTGAATTAGATTGAGCTAAATTGGAGTTAGCAGCAAATTTTCGAGCGAAGAGATTAGCCTTTTCATGGGCAGTGGAAAAAATACTGTCTCCATCTTTGAGAGGAGGTATAGACGATTTCCTACTTTCCTAAAAGTTTACCTCGACTTTACGAGCAAATTACCAAAACGTTCGATTGCTGTTGGTGGTATCTCAAATCTGCCGCAACTCTGCTCTAACTTTTTTTTCGTATTCTAGTTTAGCTTTGGATATCGTTCGTCTTGCTAGGTTTCTAGCCACCTTGAATTTAAATAGATGTTCAGCTGACGGGTTTTGGAGATACTTGCGGTGACAGGCTTCTTTAAAGACGGTTGCTTTCCTGCAGTCATGATTATGCCAAGGATTGTTAAACTTTTTTGGCTTAAAGAAACTGGAAGGAATGAACTGTTCCATTCCTGTGAGAATGACAGTAGACACCAGAATGGCTGCCCGGTCAATATTACAGAAGGCAAACGAAGGACGCCATTCGAACTATTGAAAGATCTTGTTCATTCCTCACCAGTCAACATTAAACCACCGCTTTTAGAACGCTTTATCCATTTTATTTCGGGAATAACCGAATTTTGATTAATTTGGTATATATTTTCTAAATATGTACATACATATATAAATACACACCCAGTGGTCTATTAAGTTTACAAATTCATAAAACTTGCCAACAGATAGAAAGCTTCCAGTACATTGGCATGCAAATATAAAGACCTCGATAACAACTGTGTATTTAGCTATTGGTTTTTTGACTGTTTTGCTCATAAATAAAAAAAAACTTGATGAAAAAAATCTAGACAGCTTCTAGACAATGCTCATGGACATCTTCAAGATTTAGAACACCCGAACATCCAAGTAGTTTTTCTCTCACAGTAATCGCTAAGTATATCATGAGAACCTTTCAACGAATTTTGGATATAACAGACACCATTAAAGAAATAAAATCAACAGCTTTAAATACCACCCAGGTGGCTCAGTGGTTAAAGCTGTAGCAGTTGGAGCGGGAGCCGGGAGGTACCCGGTTCGAATCCCGATAGGGGCAGGATGCAAAGGGGATTTTTCACCATCTGATGTAACTGATAGGTCGACCCATCTTCCATGTCAGTACTATTGGCTGAGATGGAGCTATGCAATGCTCGGATGGTTCTACGAAAATTGGACCTATAGCTGTACGTCCTCGATTTGGTCATTAAGGGGTAAGGTAGGACTACGCGAACCGCGAAAGAGCTGGGAGAGTCTTGAGCCTCAAAACAGATTGCATATAGTATAAAATATAAAAAAAACTAAATGTTTGTTGCAAAACAATATGGCCTGAAATTGTTGCAGATATTGTTATAGTTGAATCAATGAATGATGAATATGAACGAATCCTAACCTCTCCTATGGTAGGAGCCTAAAATTAAAAGACGTGTGTTACATCATGATCTATTTAGGGAATACAGTTTGCATTTCCAAAGAAAAATAGATCGATGTTTAATTTGAAGCCAAAATAAGGCAGCCATTGATAACAGAGGTTATCAATGAGGCTCAACTAACCTTAAATGATTAAAACTAAATTGTAAAAGGCAACAGATTCAGACTAACATGCAACAATTTAAAAACCCTACTCCATAAATTATATGAATTCTGAGTATCATTTAACACGATTTCACAGAACACAGACTTTCTTTGAAACCATTCTACCGTGTTAAGCCAGAAATACCTGCAGAACGGTTAAGAAATATTGTTTACAGTCGATATTTTTTAAAAGTTCTAAGTATATCATTATCATCAACCTGGTAAACGTATGGACTCACCCGTACTGAAAATTCAAGCGTAGCTCACCACACTCAGAAAAACACTGGGGTCAAAAACAACAAAAAACAAGGCCAATTTAACCAAAATTTTAATATGTTTCAACCAACCAAATGCAACCAACCAAAATCTTGGTTAAAATAATTTTTAATTTTAAAGTATTTGGTTATTTTTTAAATATAAAAAAAATAATTGTTGTTAATAACCAAATACAAAAGTTAAATTAACCAAAACAAAAAGTAAATTTCACATATACTTCTTAGTTAGTTTTAACAACTTTTATTATTTGATATAATCCCAAATTTAGTCAATATTTGAGATTAATTTGGTTGTACAGATCAAATGCTTGTTTAAATTTACCAAAAATTTAGTATATTTCAGCAATTGGCTAGGGTAACTTCAACATTAGATTAAACAACACATAATGTTAGTATATATAATCATTATTTAATAAAATAAATGTTTATTACATTATTTTCATGTTTTCAAGCACTTTCCTTTCGAGTAATCCTACAGCTTCAGTGTATTGTTAAGTGTGCAGCCAATATATACTTCCCGTTTGGCGAAAATTTGACCAACGAACCCGGTCAATTATCATCATCAATCAGTGTTTTTAAACATTGTCCACTTGCTGTATCCCATATTCGACATAAACCATCGTAACTAGACGAAACAATTGTGTGATGAAAGTTTTCCCGATTGAAATGCACCGCCAAAACAAGATCTGAATGGGCCGGAAATGTTTTCAAACATAAAGCCGTTCGTACATCCCTTATTCGTACCGACAAGTCGAAACTGCTCGTAAAATTTCAAATTACAACAAAATACAAAGCTATTGTGCCCATCTAGTGCCTTAAGACATTTACCAGAGCATATCTCCCATATTGTGGTGTTTTTTTTATCACTCGCCGATACAAGTTGCCGACTGTCACTTGACCATACAATATCGCTTATGCCCGATTTGTGTGCTCTCCAAATTTTTTATTAATTTATCCGCTGACGAGCTAGCCAACCATTAACTGTTGGGGCTTAATTCAACCGCCGAAACGGCGTTTCGTATGATAGGCTAATGTAAATTTGTGTGTATAGTTTGGTTTCTAAAATTCGTTATCAATACTGACGATGCTGAAGGTTTGAGTGATGAATTCGTTGATAAAGTATTCGGGCCAGATGTTTTGCATTTGATTCGGCTCACTATGAACTGGTGCTCCCAGTTTGCTTAAATAAATTATTTCTATCCAGCTATAACTGAACAATATTTTCAAAATGTGAGTAAAGCCCAATCTTATTTAAACTTAAAATGTTGCTTAGCAAATAAATCCAGATACAACTCATAATAAAATTGGTTATTAATTTTTGGAGTATCATCCAAAATTGGGAAGCACAAACGTGTTTCCACTGAAGAAAAACAACACAATCTGACATATAAAATTGCATTTCTAATAAAGTCCCGTTTTCTAGTAACCAAGAATTTTGTTGTTATGAATACACACTTCATTTGGTTGAACTAAATATTAGGTTAAAACAAACAATTGTTGGTGAAAAACATACTGTTACTGTGATCAAGGCATAATTTACCAAAATTGTTTTAAAAATTTTCTGACAAATAATTATTGTTTGGTCAATGTTACTAAAAACTTAGTTAGTTGGTTACACTGCTAAATTGTTTGTTCAAAACTACTAATTAAGGAAAAAACCGTATTTTGTTATTTTAAATATATTCTTAGGTTGTTTAACTATGTTTAGATATTTAACATTTTAGTCAACTAAATTTTATTTTGGTTAACTAAATTTTGATCAATTATTGCTTTGACCAAGTAGCAAAATTTTTATTTTTTAAATTAAAGTAGAGCATTGGTGAATGTAATCAAAAAAATTGATGTTAAAGTAACAAAATTGTATTGTAATGTTCGGAGTGTATGTAGATCGGCGAGAGTTGGTGGCGTTGCAGTCGCCCATGTACCAAACAAACTATATAACAATAAAACTAGATCTAGGTGATCGTGACAGTGAAACTATTAGTGGTACTATTGGTACAACTCATTTAATTGACCATAAATAGCCTTTTTATACCTAATTTTGGTTTGTCTTTTGGAAAAACCATCAAAAGGTTATTTTTTTGGAAACAGTTTAAACAGTATCCACTAGTGAACTCCGAGTAATTCGGTTGTTACAACAGTAATAAACTTAAAAAAACAAAAAACCGAAGTACTAGCGGTTTTTCGATTGGAAAACGACTATTATTTCAACTTAATGTGCAAATCAAGGCTGAATAGTAATATTGATCCAACCGGCAATACCAAGCCATAATTTCTTGAGTCATGGTTTAATCAGAAACTAATGCCTTTTGAGTAACGACGCAATAAAGTTGATATTTTTTTGTATAAATTGTTCACAAAGAACTCTTCTTGAATTTGACCGACTGATAAAAACCACCGAGTTCAACCCTGAGGTTCTGGAATGTTTATTGATGGAAATTCTTTTCAAAAATAAGAACACGACTAATCTTAATTTTAAATCTTATAGATTAAAATAATTAGATATCATCTTTCTTCAGTAAACACTAGCATATGCATTTCAGGTTTGGCCTCCTTACCTATCACAGTATGCGAATAAAATGGCAAGCAGCTTGTGCTATATGTTCTCCGTAGCTTTTCACCATGTCAAAATAATGAAGTTCTTCCACCTTATGCCAACAATCGTTACAAGATAACCTCAGGTTTTTGTATTCACTCTCATTTCGATGTTAATTGATGATTTTAATGATTATAACGACAGGTGGTACATGTGAATGTGATTTTTAGCTAATCATTGGTGTCATTTCACCAATTTTGTTTTGAATTCTATCATTAAGGTTTGCGGTTTGTTTACTCATGTACACATTTATCGTCAAATACCCGACTAGATAGAAATAGAAAGAGGTTAAATCAAAGGATCGAGATGACTAGTCGATATAACCACTTTTGTGAGATTAATCGGCCGAGAAAAATTTCACAATGTATTTTGCCACTTTACCTACATACCCTGTAGATCTATACTTGATCAAATTCGGACATATAAGGAAATTTTTCGACCTGTCCCAGATACAAGTAACTGTTACATAATTGCCTTTAGTATTCTCAAGAAAGTATGACCCACTAAGCCAATTGTTCAAATGGTGCACCAAATAGTTCCCTCTATCTGGACATAAGGCTTTTTGGTGTATTAATACAGGATTTTCAGTACTTCAATACGGATTATTTTGTATATTAACAAACCCAGCCAAGTATAAATGTCGATTATAATGATTTTTTGCCCAAAATGATGTTCATCTATAAAATTCAATTGTAAAACTGTAGCACGCCAATATCGCAGCCATTTTGTCTTTATTATACTGCGCTGTTTTGTCAATTTCACTTTTAACGGTTAAAAATGATTTAACAATAATCTGCGCCTTAATTCATCAATATTTTCTGGTGTACGTGGAGCTGCAATTGAAGGCTTTATGAATTGTAATTCGAGTATGTGTATGGATGGGGTTGCAATTCGTTAGACAGGTTTCGATATAATATTGACGTCATTGCATAAGCGAAAAGATCCCAATTTCATCAGACATATAGCTACTATCGGCCTTAATGTATGTACCTTGTGCGTCGATTCATATATGTAGTGTTTAATCGTATCGCAACAGTGCTATAGCGAATTACAAGAACTTAACTCGAAATTTTTCATTTATTTGATTGTAGGTTAATTATACGAATTAATTATTATTTGGTACTTACTGAAACGTCACATTACTCCCCTGGCAAGTGATTTTTCCCTCCGTTTTTTTGATTTTGAGTATCTGTATAATCTCCTATTTAATGCAGTAACTGTGTTGGGGTGCCTCATTTCGCACCTATATAGTTATTTAGGCTTTTTGCGGCAACCCTTGACTGGCTGACTGTATGCTATATGTGAAATGCCTACAGTTGCCAATCTTAGTGGTATTTGGCTTTGTTGCAGCATGAGACAAATTTCCCGGAAATCTCTGTGTCATTGAGAAGGCCATTGAAGAAGACAGACATTGAGAAGTTGCCAAGTTAAAGATAAGACAGGAGGTAGTATGAGTGTTTTGAGAGGTAGGAATCAGAATGAATTAACGTGTAATGTAATGTTTCCTAAACAGGGCCGTAAGGGTCACCAATGTTGGATGGTGGAAGATTTTGAATTGTAATTTGAAAGTTGTGCATATGATGTATATGTTGTTGTAATTCGGTTGGCCGCTTTCGGTCTGCTGATGACTTCATTGAACGACCGTGGATCGTAAAGATTAAATCCATCTGATCAGGCATATGCTACCTGTAGCGAATAACAAACTCGAACTTAACTCGAAATTTTCGATTTATTTGACTATAGCGTTAATTGTACGAATTATTTATTTGGTACTTACTGAATGCCACAATTTCTATGGTTGGTTCATGGTTAATACCAAAAAACGTATAATATGTATTATATAAATGCAAGATAAAATTACAAGGTGAACTGTCTGAGAATATCGTTAAATGCAGCAGTTACGCACAAGATTTTTTTTTTCTTTTTTACATTTCGTATATATACTCGTTTTCAAACTGTATCGAATACATTGACGAAATTGGGGTGAAAACCGTATATAGGGAGTTTTTTAGAGGTACACAACTTTGAGTTGGCAACACTGCTTTATTTGACAACCCATTTAACAGCTGATAGTTTTTTTTGTTTTGTGACCGCACATTACCACTTTATGTACGGCTATAGGTCTGCGCATTGCATAGCTTATGTCAGCCTATAGCCCATGGATTCTAAACTCAACAGGGGATCCAGATGTGTTCATTCACACCACCGATCGCACCGCCCAAACGATTGATGGTGAAAAATACCTTGTTGCATCTTGCCCTATCGGGATTCGAACCCGGTATACCTCCCGCTCCAACTGCCGCGGTTTAATCACTGCGCCACCTGGGTGGTTAACAGCTGATAGTTGCTTTTTGTTTAGTTTGGTTTGACATTTCACTATGGTGAACTTACATCAGAGCAACCCTTGCAAATTGTTGAAATTTTTTATCAAAATAATGGTTCTGTTCGACAAACTTATCGTGCACTTGGTCCATTTTGAATCACTATAGATCGTTTTCGAACCACTTTTATTATATTAATGACAATGTACAATCCCATGAAACGTCGAACAGTGCGCAGTGAAGAATCTGTAGCCGCTGTACAGGAAAGCAATAAAGAAGATCCAAATCAATCAATTTATCGCCGTTCTCAGCAACTGGGGTTGTGTCCTTCCACTTTATGGAAGATTTTACGAAATGATGTTGGCTTAAAAGCTTACAAGATTCAACTTGTGCTGGAATTAAAGCCAAACGACCATCGTACGCTCCGCCAATTCGGTGAATGGGCTGAAGTGGCGAATGGGTTGATCTTGATAACGATGTTGAGTTTTCATTCAACATTTTTTTTCGGCGAAGCCCATTTTTGGCAGAAATGCGACTTTTTGGAGTGAGGATAATCCACAAGATTTTGTCGAAACACTTTATGGGCTGGCGGAACCATTGGTCTATATGTTACCAAAATGTTGATGGTCAGAATGTTACTGTCAATGGTGAGTGGTGTAGAGACATGATTAGAAATTTTTCTGGCATTAATCTTGCAAACATGTGGTTCAAACAGGACGAATTTCGCGTAATGGTACAGTTAATTAGCCACCAAAATGGTGTGATTTAACCCGATTGGATTATTTTCTTTGGGATTATGTAAAGTCACTTGTCTACGTTGATAAACCAGAGACAATTGAACACCAGGAAATCAACATTCGAAGAGTTATTGGCGAAATACGGCTGCAAATGCTGCGTGAAGATTGTGAAAATGGGTGTTCCAGATTACGCCTTGTACGCGCCTGCCGTGACGGTCACAGAGCCCGTTTCATTGATTTAATATCATTTTTTGTTTTATTACGATTTATAATTGTGTAATTTTATAAAAAACATCCTTAAGAAAGCGCCAATCAAAAGTTTTGGAAATCATTACGACATCATGATAATTAAGACGATTATAAATATCCAACATTTCTAAGGAACAATCATCTCAATTTAAATATAATTAAAACAATTATACAAATACATTTGACGGCTTAATTTTTTGGAAATTAAGAAAACATCAAATTTCGTCTTTAATAAGATTTTTCGCGCTAAATCGGGATCAGAGGAAAATTTTCAAAATCACTTAAATCTGGCAGACAATTTCTTCAAACAGATAATCATATCGTCTTGTTAGTAAAAATGTTTTTTTTATAAATTTAATTACGAAATAAAAATTAAAATTGAATAATCATAAAAATAAAGATGAGCGCTGTCTTGTTATAAGAGATACAACAATAATTTTGTCTGTATGCTCGTGTATTCACAACTCTTATAGTCATCTTTATATCTTTTTTTTTTCATTACTCGCGCGATCTCGATTATAATATGATGATCTTAAGATCTTAATGACTTCATGGTTGTCAATATTTTTTTCTTTATCTTTTATGTATTTGTACGATGGAGTAAACAAACCATCGCTCGTACAGAGTACATAATGATTTTTCCACTTATATGTTCATCGCGTCTTCGGCTACATGTATGTTCGTATGTAATAATAATGTAATCTACCTCCTATGACAGTTTATACAAATTGCAGATGGTTTTAAAATTTATTGTATGCGCGACATACACAGTGATCATCTTAGTTTATGTTCGAATTATGCACTTGGATTGGTGGTTTACTGATTTTTTTGTCTGGTTCATTTGTCTTAATATAATATCTTCAAGTCACCGACAACTATTTCGTGTGCTAAATAATATATCAGACTGGAATGTTTATGGTTTTGGGAGGCAAAAAACATTATGTTCTCAAATGGTGTCTGGATGAGTAATTGCGTTTTAAAAAATTGTATTTTTATCATACAGTGATGTCTTGCTTGAGCTTCTACAATTTAACACTGTATTCGAATATTAGGGTCCTGTAGAAAGAGAAATCCTTGTTTCGGAAATATTTCGAACGAAATATAAGACTGATAGAATATAACCACAGTATATCCAGAGCTTGGCGTATAGCAGACGACTAAATCTGGTTGAACAGCTGGGCTGACGGTCTGCATCCGCAAAAAACAAAAAATGTTAAAAATTTTAGCAAACAAAAACAATCGGATACCCCCAAAACAACAATGTATCCGAACACGAGATGTAGAATCGACACATGGAACGTGAAGTCAGTTAGAAAACCTGGCGCGTCTGACGTCGTTATCATATGAATGAAAAATTATCGCCTGGAATTCGTAGCTCTCTAAAAAACTTGATGGCTTAAATGTGGAGACCATGTGTCACAAGGCTATAGATTGATTCACAGCGGAGATGACCTCAGAAATTGTTGTCACAGGTAAAAAAGGTTGTGTTGGGCTTCCAAGCAGTTGAGAATGGAATGTGTAAGCTTAGCTTGCACATGAGATTAGCCAAACTATCAATTGTCCGTGTACATGCGCCCACTGATTTAAGCCAACCCCAAGATGAAGTCTCATTTTACAATAATTTGGATAATCTGATAGGCTCTATATCTGAGCACGATGTTAGATTGGTGACTTGCTAGAGCGTAATACTAGAGCGGGCAGAAATCAGGCAGACTTATGTTATAATATAGGGCCCTACTCCCGACATCCATTTGGAAACATACCTAGATACATCCTTGTAAAACATTCCGAAGCCAAATCGACCATGTGTTGATTTTAAAAGATCGGGCTCGGGTTGTCTTAGATATGAGATCGTATCGGTCTTCAACAATATTCGCAGGCATTGTGCATTATCTGAATACTGGAAAGCTACGATGGAAGTTTTCATACAAGTCAGGAAGGGCAGGGGAATATACAAGGCGATTCTCCTGTGAAGTACTGATAATTGTAGATCTTGTCAGAAAAGTCATTTTGCGATCTAATTACCAAAATAAAGAAGTGAACAGTGTCTGGGAAGTGTTGAAAACCTCGGTTGTCGATGTCGCCCAGCACACTATCGTTGTAGTGTTAACTACGCCTCAAAATGATTGGTTTGATAAGAAGTGTCGTCTTGCTGTTGAGCAACAAAATATAGCCCAAAATGAAGCGCGAACTCCGTTAACAATCGCAAGAGGAAATAAAACAGTTCTTGCTAGGAGGAAAGCTAAACAAATTTATAGACAGAAGGGCACAAATGATAAAAGAAGGTCTTAAGAATACAACAACTCAGCAACGAGCGCAATTCGCGTGGTATTATTTTAAATAAGCCATGGGCTTGCACCATACCTTAAGATCTCTTCCAACTGCCATTTGGGACCAGGATGAAAACCTCTGTGTTAAGGTCGATGCGGTACTCGATATATGGCGTGAACATTTTTCTGTCCTGTATATCTGTCCTGACATGTATCACAACCACTTGCAATCGGGCTTTATATCCCATACGTCCACTGAACCTCGCGGTTGGACGCGCATACCGAGTTCCTTTCAATCACGAGGTCAGGAATTTAATACAAATTCTCGATATCGTGCACGAAATCAAAGGACAGTCAGTACGCTGGCTGGGTTACGTTCTGCTTGCTGATCCGAACTGAAAGATACGCAAGGGAGAGCCAACTTTCGGTAGGCGAAGAAGTCACAGTCGGCGACGATGACTCCGCAGCGTAGAGAGCGATCTAGCATCTTCTAACTGCTTGCAAGAGTATGAAAAGCTAGCTCGTGATCAAAACCGATGGAGTCAGTTTGTTGACACGGTACGGTCCAACAATGACCTCTAAAAGGTGTCAAAAAAATTTAAAGAGTAGTTATGATATACATATTATCACCAATGTATATATAGCTGGTTGTAGCTTTGTAGTTCGGTTATAGCATTCACCAACTACGGAGTTCATAAATGCGTATTTATGGTTCGTAAGGTCACATTTAAGGCTACAAGCCATACTATCACTAACAACTTAGTTTGGTTGATTAATAATGAATAATGAATCAGAGCTTTCACTGAATTTCAGCGTATAGCCAACACCTTTTTTATTAGCAACGGTGTGATGTGGCTGATCACTAATTTAAGAATCGTACGATGCGCAACACTCAGATTTAGATTCAGTTCTTTCACATTTAGACAAATATAACCAATTTTCATTTTCACAAAATGTTTGATACTGAATGCATGCTATTATTATAGAACTGCCACTTTATGGCAAAACATAAGATTTAGTTTGTGTTTTCCTTTTTTTTGGGTCACAATGCACTTGCAACGCTTTCGCGATTTCCTTATTTACGTAATACTTTACGCTATATGTCCGATTTACATAGACAATTTTGCACATTGCATAGCTCAGTCTATAATAATGACATGTAAGATGGGGGCTCGAACCATGAATTCTGTACTAAGACAGGCGGACATAAGCTGTTTCCATTCACACTACCGATTGTAAAATTACGGTACCTCTCGTTCCAACTGTTGCAGTTTAACCACTGCAATGTTTTGTCGTTAAGATTTAGTTTTGGACGTAGCATATGTGAAGCTACCAATTATCTTCCATGTCTGTACTATTAGCTGACATGGAGCTATTCAATGTGCAAATGGTTTCTAAGTAAATCGAACCTATAGCCGTACGCCTTCGATTTGGCGATAATGGCGTAAAGTAGCGAACCGCGAAAGAGTTGGGAGAGTCTTGAGCCCAAAAACAAAATTGCAATGATTTAAAACAACAAAAAGACGCTTTCGATGAGTTACCATAAATTATAAGACCGTCTACAAATCTTGAGTGAATGAACACAAAACAAATGCAGCGTAGTATGAAACTTTTATAGGTGAGATTTTTAAGCAGAACATATCAATATGATACCGCTAATACAAATGTGAACATCATCGCTGAATGCCTACATGATTCAAATATTTCGAATTTTGTTTTCTCAAAAATGATGAGTAACATAATAAGTTAACCTCTTCAAATAGAACGAAAGAGTATACTGGGTGTTTCTTTTAAACTGAGACGATCAAATATCTCGAAAAAAGCCATTCTACGGAAAAAATTTCCATAATCAAAATTTAATCATACCGCGGGGGAAATAAATTAGTGCAAAAAAATAATCCCCCCACCCTCGCTTTGTAGGAGAACGGGGGTAACTTTTAAACAAAGATAGAAAGCCATATTTTTTATTGCAGATACGGATTCTACGACTAAAAGTACGTATGATTTGAATGAAATATTTTGTTCGGTTCATGATAGATGGCGTTGTAATCGACGAAATTCAATTTTTTCAATTTCTTCTTAGAACACATGCATTCGATTCTGCAATACGTTTGAAAAAAAAAACATCACGTTTTCATTGAAAATATCTTTGTTTGTTTGTATTATATCTCTACAACCTATTTCGGAGCTCGAGGTACTTCCAAATCTTTCGCGGTTCGCTTATTTACGTCCTTACCTTACGCCATTACAGCCAAATCGAGGACGTACGGCTATAGGTCCGATTTACGTAGAACCATCTGCACATTGTATTGCTCCATGACAGCCTATAGTACTGACATGGAAGAGCCCATGAATTCTGCTCGATAACAGGACCGCATGCAAACACTGCTAAATATCTCGGCATGACTTTAGATGCTAAACTTAGATGGAAGGAACACATAAAAATAAAAGATGTGAACTAAAAATAAAAAATTTGTTGGCTCTTAGGAAGACAATTTGAACTAGCGATCCACAACAAACTTCTGCTATATAAACAAATTCTAAAATCTGTATGGACATATGGCAGCCAACTCTGTGGTTGTGCCAAGAAGACAAATATCAAAATCTTACAAACAGTTCAAAATAAGATAATTTTGATAATTTTGTTAATGCATTGTGATATACAATCGAAACGACAACCTCCATCGAGATAGATCTAAAGATAGAGTTTGTCGTGGATGAAATTAATTATCATGCAACAAAACATCTACAATAACCAGCATGAAAATCTGGACATACGCTGTATGCTTACTTCCACTTCAACAAGAAGACTGCAAAGAATCAAACCACTGGATTTATCGCGACCAATCTGAGGAGGAGTTAAACGAAACTAGGAATAATCATTTGATTACTCCGACTAATGAAATATGTATTATGCAATGTAAATTACTAAATGAGTATAAGACTCAGTCGTAATATAAAATATGATAATATATATATATATATATATATATATATATATATATATATATATATATATATATATATATATATATATATATATATATATATATATATATATATATATATATATATATATATATATAATATGGTCGACGGTATCAAATACTTTCTTTAAATCCAAGAAGAGTACTAAAACATAATATTGTTCATCAATGAAGCTGCTAACCATATCTATCGTGTCAACTAAAGCTACAGCTGTTCGAAGTCCTTAGTAGTTTGTAGAGTAAATTATTGACTTGCATGAAAGAAGTAATTTGGATTTTTGTAATTTGCAAATAATTTCTAAAGAACACATGGGGTTGATATTAATGGGTCTGTAATTAGATAGGTTGTGTTTGTCGCATCTTGTTTCGAAAATTTTGTTATATATTTACATTTGACAAATTCCCATAAAATTGTGAATCAGTGGGGTAATATTTCATAATATATATAATAAAATTTTATCAAAAATCAAAATAAATTATAAATAGGTATTACTACAATTCACGATAAGATATATAGATAAGACTAATCACAACTTTCTTTAGTATACGGAATTATTATAAAATAAAATTTTCTAAAATGGATTAAAAACCTCAAAACTTAAATTGATTATCTACACTTTTGCAGAATACAATCAAGACTCAAATCCTAAGTGTGTTTGACTGTTGGTGGCTTACAGTTTATGCATAATCAACAAAAAAAAAATTGATAATAATTTTAGAAGTTTTCTTATCTCTTAGAATTGTTATAATCTCCCGTAATAAATTAGTGGTTATCGTCATAAATCTCTTGACTAAAACCTGTGCGTAAGTCGTACAATTGTGAGTTTTTATTTTGAAAACGATTCTAAATCTCTTTAACTAAAATACTTTACCATTTGTTGATCTTCTAATGGAATTTAAACTAATGGAATGACTGAATATGACCCCAGATGCAGCGGTTTGAAGTATTTAGGGTAACTTTAAAAAAAGGATAACCTAAAGTTCGTCCCATCGGGTATAAAATAAGCCAGTGTAACGATGATATGCCTGTGATATAGAAATTGGAATCAGTGATATTCTCATGATCTATTTGTAACTATAAACAGTAATTGAGACAACCGAGATGAATACTTCAAAATATGGATTAACTATTCACCATATTTTGAAATGAAAATAGGTTCGATGTTTCATATTACATGAAATTAGAATCGATTTAAGACAGTGATTCACAAACACTCGAATACGTGTTCGAATTTCATAGCTGTATGTAAAGTATCTTAGTTTGATTGTTCGATATAGATCAAATCATAAATGGTGGTATTTTCTCCTTTAATTCTGCAGAACATTAACCATTTATTAATCTATAGACCACGCAGAGTTCTGCAAGTTCTCTGCGTTGCTGTAGGCTATTTAGATCTTTCGTAAGTCTGGGGTTTCGTATTATTCGGATGGCGCGCCGCTGAACTCTATCCAGCAACTGGAGAGCAATGCCATATGCTCCACCTTAAACCTGACAGCAATATTTGATACACGGTCTCATAAATTTTGTATATATCTGAAGAACCTGATGCGGTTTGAAAAATCGCCTGCATCTACTTATTATTTTACATTTAGACGCACAAGGCTGACGTGGAGTAAATACGTTAAAGCAACACGTATTGTTAAACAACAGTAATGCGATACTGATGATCATATAAGCATACAGTTTTCGATTTTATAAATCCAGAAGCACGTAAGTTACTGTTGCAGCGACCAAAGTAATATTTCACAGTATTATCATCAAAGTGTTTGTAGGTTTGTATCAATTGTTAAAATCAATCTGAAACCACACTTTTTCAGATAAATCAAAGCGGAGTAGTAAGGCATATTTTAAACCGACCAAATGGCGCAGATTTGGATAAGACTCGTTTAGGATGTAAAAAGTAATTTATGAATTTGGTGTCAATAAACACATCTTGACCCGCTCGATTAAATCTAACGTTCTTGTCAGCATTACAACAAATTTATCATTACCTACGGTGCCGACAGACGTAACGTATAAAGAATTAGAATCGAGAGAAAGCCATTTGCAGTTTTATATTTAAATTTTTTTTACAAATATTTATTCTATTTGAAAACTAGACTTAATAATATTCCCTCTTTTCTATTTTACTGACATCTTCACAGTGTACAACAAACAACTACATTAATTGGAAACTTATCTTAATAACATAATTATGATCAACCTTAAATAATTATTACTGCCATCTGCAGTGTGTTACTAACATTCTTATATCTACGGTAACCAACTGGAATAACATTGTCACGAATCACAGATGTCACCTGTGATAATTGAAAAGAAAATTATAACAGTAGGGATTACCCTGTAACCAAATGTTTACACCTACGAACAAAGTAAAAAGAAATAATGAAATAGGCGGAGCGAACCAAATACGACGCAACGAAATTTCGAGAAGTGGAGAGAAGAAAAATAATGGAATGTTCTACAAGCCTTTGCGTCGTATAAATACGTGTAGACATTTGAGTTAAAAGATTAGTTCAATTTTGAATTTCGAAGTGTTAATATCGGGAAGTGATAAAAAGTGAAGTGTTAAAATAATAGTAGTGATAAATATTGGGTAAAATAAAAGTGAAAATAAATATCAGTGAATTATTTGTGAAATATTTGTGAAATTTTTGTGGAAAATAAATTTAGTTAAAATTTAATCTTTGCGAGTTTATATTCACAATCCAGTGATCGAACCGGATAAAATAATTGAATAACCACTCGGCGAAATCGTAACAATTGGTGACAGCGGTGGGATTGTGGATATCCAAGATGAAATTATTGGACTTAAAAGTGGCAGATTTGAAGAAGGAGTTGGGGCTACGGAATCTTCCAACAGCGGGCAACCGAAATGAGTTGCAGTTGAGACTCCGTACAGCTTTGTTGGATGAAAATGTTGACCCAGATCAACATGAGTTTAATTTTGGGGCACCGGATTCAACCGAGGTGCAAGCGGTTGAAGTAACAACAGAAACAACGACCAGAGCGGAAGACCAGAATGTCATCGTTAAAGAAACTACTCCAACAACATCTGGAGGTTTCGACATGGGACAATTAATGGCCGCAATGCAACATATGATTGGAGGTCTTAAAAATGAAATGGTTAGTGTGCAGGAGCAAATGATCGGTGGCCTCGAAGGAAAAATAACAAGCGGACAAGAAAGATTGTTGGCGGAACAGGAGGTCATGAGAACTGGACAAGAAAACATCATCGAACGGTTGGAGCAGCAAGAAAAATGTGTCAACGAGAAGTTTCGAGAGCTTTCCGTTACATTTAACACAAAAGTCGATACCATCAAAATGGAAATGGATCACAAATTAGATCAACAAATCGAGGTGACCGATCAACGATTCCAGAAACTTGAAAAGGAGCTGATGGATCTAAAAACCAACGGCAGCGCTCAAATTGCTCGACCAACCAGCTCGATTAAATTGAAGCCACCAACATTTGACGGAACCACACCATTCAACATCTTCAAACTCCAGTTTGAAATGGCGGCCACAAGGAATGGTTGGTGTGAGGAGGATCGAGTGGCAGCATTAATTGTGGCGCTAAAAGGCAATGCTGCGGAGCTCCTACAAATCGTGCCGGAATACGAACGGGAAGACTACGGAAAAATAATGTTGGCTTTGGAGCGCAAATACGGTGGTGACCATCGACGGGAGTTACATCGTATGGAGTTGAAGGGACGATGTCAGCGGGTTGGAGAGACGCTCCAGGAGTATGCGGCTGATATAGAGCGGTTAGTGCACCTCGCCCACTACAACATGGCAGGAGAATACACCGAGCGTATCAAAATCGACGCTTTCACCGATGGTATACGGGATCCGGATACGAGACGTGCAGTTGTATTGTCTCCAAAAGCAACGTTTGCGGAAACCATCGCGTGTGCACTAACCAATGAGACTGCAAACAACATCATCAAACCAGCAGTCAAGGTACGTCGTGTGGAAGTGGAACCAGCAATCAGTCACAAACAGGGAAACAATATCAAACCAGCAGACAACTGGCGGACAACGAGATTCCGGGATGGAACTAGTAAAATCAGATGTTGGGTTTGTGACAAAATAGGGCACATCTCAAGGGAATGCTGGGAGATAAGGCGCAAACGGGCGAGAACACCATCGCCGATGTACCGACGGCCACCGGAGGAAAGAAAAGCAGCAGCCGTGGAGGAACGCCAAACAACAACGAAGGCGTTAAACGAGTAAGAGTCAGCTTTGAGGAGCAAAAGCTGACTCCCACAACCAAATGCTCCATAACCTTCATCCCCATTTCCAGATTGGCAAAAGGTGGCGATAGCTTGATGGTGCGAGGCGAAGTAGAGGGACGATCCAGTTTAATAACGTTAGACACTGGAGCAACGAAAACGATTGTGCGGCCGGATTTTATCACGAATGGAGTTCGACCTATGGAAGGATTCAAGTTACAAACGGCGACAGGCGACAGTGCGGCTATCAAAGGAAAGAAGGAGGTTACAATACGAATCGGGAACAACAGTTTTCGACATGAAGTTCTGGTTGCGGATATTGTGGATGAGGTCATCCTGGGAATGGACTTCATGAAGCGAAATGGATTCGTATTGGATGTCGGACGGGGAACATTGAGCTACGGTAATGTCGAACTGCCTTTGCAACTGAACAACGGGAAGGAGCCAATCGTAAGGAGGATAAAATTGGATCATCGGACGAAGCTACCACCACACTCGGAAACGGTTGTTTGGGGGAAATTGGATGGAGGTCCTGGAACACAAGGGTTGTGGGTTGTGGAAGCCAACAGTGACGAGCTACAAACCAAAGAAATTATCATCGGAAAAGCTTTGGTTAAACCGGATTGTGACTTTAGAGTTCCGATAAGGGCTCTTAATTTATCGGATGTGACAAAAACAATTAAAAAGGGAACTATCATCGGCCGAGGTGAGGAAGTATCCACGATTATAAAATGTGAGGAGGCGAATCCGTGTGTAAAGGCCAAGGACCAGCGACAACGGAAAATAACGGAGGAACTAACACAGAAATGGACGGAACAATTAACACCAAAAGAAAAACAAGCAGCAAAGGAGTTGCTTCAAAAATATATGTCCATTTTCTGTGGTGCACCAGAAGATAATGGCAGAACCAATATGGTTAAACACCGGATCGACACAGGAATATCAACACCTATTCGACAAGCGCCAAGGAGGTTGCCATTGGCTAAGCAAGCAGAGGTGGATAAGATGGTAACTGATATGCAAACATCGGGAGTAATTGAGCAGTCAACGAGTCCATGGAGTTCACCAGTAGTATTGGTGGAGAAAAAGGATGGAAGCATGCGATTCTGCGTTGATTATCGGAAGCTCAACACAGTTACCAAGAAGGATAGTTACCCATTACCAAGGATCGACGACACACTAGATACATTGGCAGGAGCACGGATGTTTTCAACATTAGATCTGCAGAGCGGTTATTGGCAAGTAGAGGTCGCAGACGAAGATAAGGAAAAGACAGCGTTCAGTGTGGGCAATGGATTATGGCAATTCAATGTCATGCCATTTGGACTTTGTAACGCCCCTGCGACTTTCGAACGGCTAATGGAACGCGTTCTAAAAGGACTCCACTGGAAAACATGCCTGGTATATTTGGACGACATCATCGTTATGGGAAAGGACTTCAACGAGCACCTACGTAATCTAGAGGAAGTATTCGAAAGAATCCAAGCAGCTGGATTGAAGTTAAGTCCGAAGAAATGTGTATTGTTCCGGGATGAAGTCAAATATTTGGGACACAAAATAACAACTAGCGGCATTCATACAGATGAAGACAAGATCTCCGCCGTAAAGGATTGGCCAAGACCGCAGAATTTACATGAACTAAGGAGTTTCATCGGACTATGCACATATTATCGACGATTTGTGCCAGGATTTGCCAACATCGCAAGAAGTTTACACGAGCTGACACAGAAGAACAAGCCGTTCCAATGGAGTGATGAACACGAGGAAGCGTTCAATGAACTGAAACAGCGATTATGTACAGCACCATTGCTTTCGTATCCAGTTCCGAATAAACGTTTTATTTTGGATACGGATGCAAGCAATTATGGCTTGGGAGGAGTGTTGTCACAGGAAATCGATGGGCAGGAACGTGTCATCGCATATTATTCAAAGATCTTATCGAAGCCAGAACGGAACTACTGTGTAACAAGAAGAGAATTGTTGGCCATAGTGAAATGTGTGGAACATTTCAGGAAATACCTTTATGGTCAATCATTTCTATTAAGAACGGATCATGGCGCCTTGACATGGCTACTTCAGTTTAAAAATCCCGAAGGACAAGTAGCACGGTGGATTGAGCGATTGGGGAGTTTTGTTTACGAAATTCAACATCGGAAAGGAAGCGCTCATGGAAATGCGGATGCATTGTCAAGACGGCCATGTCGAGTGGATTGTAAACACTGCGGACGGGTAGAAAACAAGGAAAACATCGTCGATATCAGACTAATGAAAGTGTTGCCAGCTGATGAATGGACCAACGATGTTATCTCCAAAGAGCAACAGGAGGACCCAGATTTGGCAGTGATTATCAAATTCATGGAGGAAGAACGTCGTCCCACATGGAGCGATATTGCAGATAAAGGCCCAGCTATCAAGGCTTACTGGGCCCAATGGGATAGTTTAACCATGGAAGACGGATGCTTAAAACGAACATGGGAAAGCTCCGATGGCAAAACAAAGCAATCGCTAGTGGTGGTACCGAAGATCAGGATGGCGGAAATATTGGAGGAATACCACGGAGGAACAAGCGGAGGTCACCTAGGAATCAACAAAACGTTAGCTAAGGTACGTGAAAGATTCTACTGGGCAGGATGTAGACAGGCAGTGGCTGAATGGTGTCAAAAGTGTGACCAATGTATGGCCGTGAAAGGACCGGCAAAGAAGAGCCGTGGAGCGATGCAACAATATAATGTGGGAGCACCATTTGAGAGGATTGCCATAGATGTTGCAGGACCATTTCCAACCAGCGATAGTGGCAACAAATATGTTTTGGTAGTAATGGACTACTTCAGTAAGTGGCCAGAGGTATACCCGATTCCAAATCAGGAAACAACCACAATCGCCAATGCAGTGGTATACAATTGGATAAGCCGTTATGGGGTACCAATGGAACTGCATTCCGACCAAGGGCGGAATTTTGAATCGGTTGTCTTCCAGGAGATGTGCCAGTTACTGGGAATTAATAAAACGCGAACAACACCTTTCCACCCACAATCTGATGGCATGGTGGAGCGTTTCAATGCCACATTGGAGGAGTTTATAGCCAAAACAGTGGATAAAAACCAGCGGAATTGGGATCAAGGTATTCCATTGTTCTTAATGGCTTATCGATCGGCGGTGCATAACACAACAGGAGTAACACCAGCGACAATACTTTTTGGCAACAATTTAAGACTACCAGGCGATCTCAAATTCGGAGCGGTTCCATCATCAGCCAAATGTGGACAAGCATATGTGGACAACTTGAAAGAGGAGATCAACAACATACACGGATTTGTCAGAGAGAAAATCAAATTGTCAAGTGATAAAACAAAGGCTCGGTATGATGTACGAGCGAACAATAAAGGATTTGACGAGGGTCAATTGGTATGGCTTCACAACCCACAACGAAAGAAAGGGTTATCGCAGAAATTACAACCTGGATGGGAGGGACCGTACAAGGTCATAACAAGAATAAATGATGTGATCTATAGGATCCAAAGAGGAGTACGAGGAAAACCCAAGGTTGTACACCTGGAACGACTGGCGTTCTATAGAGGAAGAGATCTAGATCCTGTTCGGGACGAACAGGTTTGGGCGGAGGGTAGTGTCACGAATCACAGATGTCACCTGTGATAATTGAAAAGAAAATTATAACAGTAGGGATTACCCTGTAACCAAATGTTTACACCTACGAACAAAGTAAAAAGAAATAATGAAATAGGCGGAGCGAACCAAATACGACGCAACGAAATTTCGAGAAGTGGAGAGAAGAAAAATAATGGAATGTTCTACAAGCCTTTGCGTCGTATAAATACGTGTAGACATTTGAGTTAAAAGATTAGTTCAATTTTGAATTTCGAAGTGTTAATATCGGGAAGTGATAAAAAGTGAAGTGTTAAAATAATAGTAGTGATAAATATTGGGTAAAATAAAAGTGAAAATAAATATCAGTGAATTATTTGTGAAATATTTGTGAAATTTTTGTGGAAAATAAATTTAGTTAAAATTTAATCTTTGCGAGTTTATATTCACAATCCAGTGATCGAACCGGATAAAATAATTGAATAACCACTCGGCGAAATCGTAACAACATTTTTCTTTTATTAGTGACACCTATATTTTGTTACTAAAAGTTTGCATTGTTTAGCTTGGACATAAAATGTTTGAACTACTAATCAATTTTAGTACTAACCGAGTACCCAAACCAATTTTTGCAATATATTTATTTTCACTTTTAACATAAAAATTGGTAAAAGTACTATTTTAATAAATATAAGTTTCGGAAGCAGAAAAAGAACTTTTTAAATTATCATTTAACATTAATTTAAATCCATTTTAAATATTCAAAACAAATTTAATCTTATACCCGAAGTAAACCACTTTTAGTACACATCGATATGTACTAATATTTGTGTCTACGGTAAAGAACAGACTAAACTTGTTCGTTAACTGCACGATAGTACAATATGAACTCAAAAGATATCGCTACATACACGATTTCGAAATTTTCTATCGTTTCTTTACAGACGGCATGACACATTGAAAAACATTTTGCACGAATAGATATTCAAAGCACAATAATTAATCATATAAAATTAAATGAAAATAGTTCTATAATCATAAGAGCAAAAAAGGAATTATACGAAGAAATGTGTCTTAATACATTTCTAGCGGGGCTGAAAGAACCCCTTGGATCTATGATTCGGGCAATGCGACCTCTCAATCTGACAGAAGCGTTCACAAATTGCTTGAAAGAACAGAATATGTCTTATATGAGAAAGGGAGCCACAAACGTGATACCGGTCCCACATAGGCCGTTACCACCAAAATTAGGGAATCCTTTACGGAATAACTACCCTAGTGGTCACTGGTCACCCATGCTTCAAGTAGGTAATCTTGCACGAAATAATTACCCTAGTGGTCCACCCATGATTCAATCAAAGAACTATAATCATTATAATTATAGACCAACACCACAATATTACAATCATAGACCTTTTACAAACCAAAACGTAAACGGAAATGGTAACATAAATAATAATGGCAACAGATTCGCTTTTAAACCACCAATGGTTCCACCAAGACGAGTAGAACCAATGGATACTACTTCAAACGCGAACCAATACAAACAATACACTCATCTCAATCGAGGAAATAATAATTATCAATTTCATGCGAACGCACCCCCAAAGGTATGTTCTCAAGAACTTTTCACCAGTGAGAATCAGGAGGAAAAGGTAGCAACAGAGTGGTACGAGGAAGAGCCTCAACCATACTTCCCTGATTTAGACGAAGGTGTCATTGACGACGAAAATTTTCATCCGCAAGCCTCCCATCAGGAATCGGATACATAGATGTAAATAAACATCAAACATACACTCTTGCCTACACTCACATCAACTTAAACAAAAATAAAATTCTTAAGATCCTAATAGATACGGGATCAAACAAATCGTTTCTGAACCCCGAGTTCGTTCATCCTTCACGGATACATAGCATACCTCCAATAAGTGTTAAGACCATGTTTAACACTCACCAAATAAGCTAGAAGGTAATAGTCCCAGGACTTATGTTAGTTTAAAACCAAGGAACCTTTAGAATTCCTTTTGTTTAAATTTCATAAATACTTTGATGGTTTAATGGGATTGGAGACAATGCAACAACTAGGAATAACATTAGATCTTGCTAAGTCCGTTCTTAAAACTGACAAAGTTGAGATCCCGTTGTTATTCAAGCCGAATTATTCATCAAAAGTTTATACAATATTACCAAGAAGTAAGCTTACCGCTGAACTTCCAGTTGATGTAGAAAATGGAGATATATATGTTACTCCTACCACTATCAGTGACATCCTTATCATTCCTGAAGGATTATACCACTGTGAAAATTGGTATGCCGTTCTGGAAATTGTTAATTATAGTAATAAATCTCACACGTTTGTTATTGAACAGCCTAGTAAAGCTGAGTAATTTAAAAATACCTATCGAGCCGAATCCAACCATTGCAACATTCAAGACTGTGATACTTCTATCGAAGGTGATAAGATATCAAGCTTGATAAGAGTTGAACATCTTAACTCGGAAGAAAAGGCATCCATTCTTAAACTATGTAATCAGTTTGGGGAATTATTTCTGAAAACAGAACAACGTTTAACTTTCACCAATAATGTGAAACACGAAATAAACCTCACATATGATAAGCCTGTCTTTACGAAAAGTTATCGTTACCCCTATATCCACAAAGAGGAGGTAAAGAAACAAATTGAAAAGATGTTACAAGATGGAATAATACGCCCAAGTTTCTCTCCTTGGTCGTCTCCTATTTGGATCGTGCCTAAAAAGGCCGATGCCAGCGGGAAGGTCAAGTGGCGGTTAGTAATCGACTACCGCAAGCTAAATGAGAAAACGATTGAAGATCGATATCCCCTACCAAATATTACGGAGATTCTCGATAAGCTAGGAAAATGTATGTATTTTTCTACCTTAGATCTTGCGTCTGGATTCCACCAGATCGAAGTTAGGAAGCAACATATTCCTAAAACGGCATTTTCCATCGATCACGGGTATTATGAATATATTAGGATGTCCTTCGGTTTAAAGAATGCCCTTACACATTCCAAAGGGTCATGGATAATGTGCTAGGCGATCTCCAAGGTAAATCTTGCCTATGTTACATGGACGACATCATTGTTTTCTCCACGTCGCTCCAAGAACACATAGAAAGTCTAATGCAAGTATTTCAAAAATTAAGAAAGGCTAATTTAAAGATTAAAATGTACAAGTCAGAGTTCCTCCATCGAGAAATAGGCTTTTTGGGCCATTAAAATGGCTTTTCAACCTTAAAGAACCTAATTCTAAATTAATTAGATGGAGGTTGAAATTGGAGGAATATGACTATGGAATTATTTACAAGAAGGGCGTGCAAAATACAAACGCAGATGCATTATCGCGAATTCAGCTCGAACCCATTGTTGTCAATAATATTAATAGTTTTGACATATCATCCGTCATATCTACGGATACAGAAACCGAAAATGATACACAAAGCCTTGTGCCAACAACAAATTCAGCAATTAACCATTTTAGTTCACAGTTAATCGTGACATTCGATCCTGCGAGACAAATATCGAACATCGAACATGAGTACCCATTCGGTAAACATCGAGTTGTAATTTATTTGCCTACTTATCATGTGTCAACCATAAATCTTAATATTAGAACACAAGTAACGAAATATCAAGTTACTGGTCTTCTGTGTGACGAAAGAGTCTTCGAAATAGCTAGTCAAGCCTATCGCGAAAAATTTGGAAATACTTCAAAAAATTTTTTGGTTAAAGCACAATGTCTTCTAATAGACGTGTTAGACCCTGAAGATCAACTAGCAATGATCAAGAAAAGGCACGAAGAAAACCATCATCGAGGAATAGTAGAAAATCATGAGTTCATCAAAAGAACTCACTACTTTCCAAATATGAAGAGTATCATAGCAACGTATATCAACAGTTGTGATATATGCCTACAAGCCAAATATGACAGACATCCATTGAAAATTGAATACGAGATCACGGAAACTCCTAAAAGACCTACATGGAAATCTTACACATAGATTTCTGCTTTTTCCAGAACCACATATTTCTCACAGTTTTGGACAAGTTCACTAAATTCGCTGCAGCCTTCTATATGAAGACTTGCACCAGTAAGGAAGTTCAAAAGAGACTCGTTCAATTCTTCAGCGCTCACGACAAACCTTCAAAAATTGTATCCGAAAATGAAGGAAATATGAATACTCCTTCATTTAGAGCCTTTTTACAAGAATATGAAGTTCAATTACACCACACCACTGCAAGAACTGATGAAAATTGCTCACATCGAAACACCTCAAGAGAACATTAAAGATCTAATGCATAACTGCATTTTCTCGTATAATAACACTATATACACACGGCGACAAAGTTCACACCTTTCGAACTTTTAACTGGTCACTATACCATCTTAGTGTGATCTACTGATCCTGCATTTTCAAATGCACAGGATTATCTATTTAATCATTCGTTATCTTATGACGAGTTATGCAAGCGCATTTACGAAGAAACTCACGCAAAGAAAACCAAATTGATCAACAAACTAAATTTTGATCGAATTAAACCTCCTAATCTAAGAACAAATCAAATAATTCACGTTCGTAATAAAAACCGATCAAAAATTAAACCAGGGTTTGTAATTAGAAAAGTATTAGAAGATAACAAGGTGACTGTCGTTACAAAAGATGGCAAATATCATAAAAAACGTATAAAGAAACCTTTTCAGGTGCAATCTAATCTCGGGCCAAACACTCAAGATGACCAGTCTAGAGACTGTCGCGGTTCAACATATTTGTTGAATAATATTTCAAACCGCTTCTTATTTATTAATGCAACTTTTTCATTAATGCCGAATTTTATTACGTCACGTTCTATCGTGTAATCGAGGTAAATATTATATTCACAATCTATATTCCTGTAGAATACTCTCGTTTCGATAGCATATTTAGTACAGTCAGTTGTTACTACTTTTGAATAGATATTTTGTTGTTCGTGTCCGACATCTATTCAAAGTATAATGCACCACATTATTAATTTACATTATCATAATTAGCAACTGCATTATCTTATTTTGGTGTTAGTATTTCTCGATCGTGGCGCGCGTGTCCTCCCTCTTGGTTGAGTGACAAGCCAATTATTTTTCGGCCATTACATCATTACCTTTTTACACTTGTTGGTGACAGTGTGTGTCGTGGAAAATAAATTAAATAAATTAAACATAAACAAATCCAAAACATTTGGTTTCACAGAAACGTGAATTAATTAAAATTGTAACCTTACATAAAAATAGTATAATAAATAATTAATATAAATAATTTGAATAATAAATTAATAAATAAATAAATTATAATATCAACCTAAACAACTTTATGTTTAAGTGTTATAAGACCAACAAAGGTGTTATACCGATCAGGTTGGGCCAAGCCCGAGTAGTTAGCAATCATACACGCATAATCCACCTAATCGATATTCAGCACTATGAACAAAATCTTCTCACCATCCAAAATAATCCAAAACTCGTAGAACACTCCATAAACATTAATAAGGAGTATAACTACGCCTTTAAGAATAAAATAGAAATTCTTGAGCATAAAGCTAAAAAATTGGATGAGAGCATTAAACTTTTGATACCTTCACGGATCAAAAGAGTTCTCTTTAATGGATTGGAATCGTTCATTAAAGATATCACAGGAAATCTGGATCATCGCAGGACTTAGAAGAAATCGGTAACGCAATACACAATCTCTACCATGATCAAACTAAATTAAATGAGCAAAACAACGCTCAAATCGCATAATCAGGGTATGATTGATAGAGTCAACTATATACAAAAATACGTAAGAGACGTTAATAAAAAGATTTCGTTCGAACTTAACAGACTGACCAACACAACAGAAACAGTTATAAACATGATAAAAATAGACCAATACATGTCTAAATTACTCAGTACAATAGACACTCGACGACATTTTGGACGCACTTAGTTCAGCCAAACACAGACGAATTTCAAGACACCTACTGACGAACAAAGAAATACATTTTATTCAAGATCTACTATCTCAAAATCATATACAAATAACGAACCCAAATAACATATATGACCTATTGACGTTACAAGGCTACTTCAACCAATCCAAAATTGTACTAAGCATACAGATACCGAAATTTTCCAAAGCAATATTCAATTATTACAACATTAAACCAATTCCATCCAAAAATATGATAATTACCCCAATTACTTCATACAATATTATCCTTGATGAGCAAAATTATCAATTCATTTTATCACCGTGCAACGAGGTGGAGAGCACATACTATTGTAGTAAACAGCAACTACGGTCAATATCGCACACCTGTATACCCAGCATTATAGCTCAACAACCAGCCAGATGTAACCATACCACAACTACGATCTGGAAAATGAAGTAACCGAACTTAAAAGCGGAAAACTTTATGTAGCTACATTGGAAGAGCTAGAGTTTACGTCTATACATGCCAACAACATGTCAAATCCATCAAAGGCCAAACATTAATCGAATTCGACAAATGCGATGTCATTATTCAGGGTATGACATACAGTACCAACAAATATAACTTCGAAGAATATCAAACTATTATACTACCATACCACGATGTAGAAAGTCAGCAAACAATTCCATCACTATCTATGTCAAAGATGACCAATTGGACACTTACGCATAGGGAACACATCCAGTTATTGCAGGAACAAGTAGCTTTTAATCATATCAGAAGCTACAGTGCCACTGGCATTGTAACAATTAGCATGGTAACAGCTTTTGTCTACTATATCTGGACAAGATATAAAAATTCAACGAGAACCGAGGAAAGTACCAACGACGGACAACCGAGTAATCCACAGCCGGCCATACGTCTTACATCCCTATGGCGTTCTCTTCGGCGGGAGGAGTTACGATCCTCTACACGCGACTTCAGCGTATAATATGGAACTACTTTTCTATCCGCGCGGAGTGATACCATACAAACCACGCGCAAGGTAAATTGCTGCGTTAGCAGGAAAATCACACGTTCCTCTAAGTAAAGTACATAATTGCACTTTTGTGCAATATGTATCAAGTGTCGACATTAGGTTTAAGATACATTTTTGTAGTTAGTTATTAAGTTATTGTGGTCCTGTGGTTGGGGGCAAACATGTTTCGTAAATATTTCGAACTAAACATGAGATCCATAGAATACCACCACAGTATCTAGAGCTTGTCGTAGGAGGCGACTAAATCTGGTTGGATCGCTGGGCTGACAAACCGCATCCGTAAAAACCAATTACAGTTAAAAATGTCAACAAAACCAAAAAAATCGGATACCGCCTAAATAACAATGACCCCCCGCTTAAGTACCCGGATACGAGAATGAGGATCAGCACGTGGAACGTGCAGTCACTAAGAAAACCTGGCGCGTTGGACGGCCTTATTACATGTATGAAGGAGTATCGGCTGGAACTCGTAGCGCTCCAAGAAACTCGATGGCCTAAAAGTGGAGTCCATGTGTCCCAAGGCTATACGTTGCTACACAGTGGAGATGACCTCGGAAATCTTGGAGTTGGCTTTCTCATTGGGCCGCAGGTAAAAAAGGCTGTCTCGGACTTCCAGGCAGTCGATAATCGAATGTGTAAGCTTCGCTTGCACATGAAATTAGCCAACCTGTCAATTGTTTGTGTACATGTGCCCACTGATGTAAGCCAACCCCAAGATAAAGACTCATTTTACAATAATTTGGATAATCTGATGGGCTCTATACCTGAGCACGCTATCAGATTGGTGATTGGTGACTTTAATGCTAGAGCTGGCAGAAATCAGACCGACTTATGTAATAACATAGGTCCGTACTCCCGACACGAAACTGCGACCGAAATCGCTCATGATCTCAAAGTGGCAAGAACATTCTTTCCCCACAAAAACATCCATTTGGAAACATGGACACATCCACGTAAAACTTCCCGAAGCCAAATTGACCATGTGTTGATTTCAAAAGACCGAGCTCGGGTTGTTTAAGACGTGAGATCGTTTCGGTTGTCAACCAAATTCGTAGGCAGTTACCATTTTATGGTTGCTGCAAAGCTGCGATGGAAATTTTTGTACAAGTCAAGGAGGACAGGAGAATATAAAACGCGATTCTCCTGTGAAGGTCTGATAAATGAAGAAACGCAACGAAAATGTCAAGATCTTGTCAGTAATAGCATTTTACGATCCAATTACCAATCTGATGATGTGAACAGTGTCTGGGAAGTATTGAAAACCTCGGTTGTCGATGCCGCCCAGCACACTCTCAGTATAGTGAAAACTAAGCCCAAAAATGATTGGTTTGATGAGGAGTGTCGTCTTGCTGTTGAGCAACGAAATATAGCCTATAATGAAGCGCAGACTCGGTTTACAATCGCAAGAAAAAACAAAGCAGTTCTCGCTAGGAGGACAACTAAACGCATTTGTAGACTGAAGAAGCGAGAATGGTGGAAGGCTAAGGTCTTAAGAATACAACAACTCAGCAATGAGCAGAATTCGCGTGGTTTCTTTAAAGGAATCACCGAATTGCACCATACCTTAAGATCTCGGTCAACTGCTATTCGGGACCAGGATGGAAACCTCTGTGTTAACGTCGATGCGGTACTCGATACATGGCGTTAACATTTTTCTGATCTACTTAATGTTCCACATGTATCACAAGCTGTGTTTGAATACCCTCAAATACAGACCGCGGAGATGTTCATTGAGGATCCATCCTATGAGGAATTCACAATGGCCATGCAGAAATTAAAGAAAAATCGTTCACCAGGAGTTGATTGCATTAATTCAGAGCTCTTGATATTCGGAGGGCTAACTTTATGGAACTGTCTTTTCGACCTTGTTCGATTGGTATGGCGAAATGAAGTTTTGCCTATAGCTCTCCTTTGCACAGCATATAAGTTACTGTCTTACATAATCTTGAGAAGAATTATACTCCGGAGGCTGGCGGAGGAAATTGTTGGTGACTACCAAGGAGGATTCCGTCCAAATCGGTCAGTCACTGATCAAGTTTTTTCGCTGCGGATGATTCTTTCCAAGTACTACGAAACATCTCGCGATGTACACCAGGTATTCCTAGATTTCAAGCAAGCCTATGACTCGATCAATCGAGAGAGGCTATGGTATGCACTTGAATATTTAGGAATACCACAAAAATAAGTACATCTGTGTAAAATGACAGTAACGCAGTCACAATGCTGTGTCAAAGTTGAGAACAGGATATCGAGAACTTTTGCAATCAATTCCGGTGTCCGACAAGGAGATGCGCTGTCCCCGATACTTTTTAATCTCATGTTGGAATACATCCTTCGTAAAAGTGAAACACCTCAGGACAAAATCTTATTCCGACAATCCAATCAACTTCTTGCTTATGCAGATGATATCTGTGTGATTGGATTAAATGGCAACGGAGTGAAAGAGATACTTGATCCACTGGAACAGTGTTCAGCTTCTGTTGGTCTCAAAATCAACGAGTCAAAAACCAAATATCTAATCTCGGGTTTTAGAGATCAAGACGCAATTGATTTCAGTAGTGGTAACCACACGTTTGAAGGAGTGATGAGATTCAAGTATCTTGGATCTCTCATCACTCACGATAACAGTGTGGGCGAGGATATCAAGGTCCACCTTGCCGCTGGCAATCGGGCTTTGTATCCTCTACGTCCACTGCTGAAATCAAAATATCTTGCAAATACGGATAAGTTGAAGCTTTCCCGTTGTCATGTATGGATGTGAGAGTTGGACCTTGACGGATGAGTACGAAAGATGGCTTCTAACATTCGAGAGAAGAATCATGCGTGTGATATATGGCCCAAAACGCGACGTTGATGGCACATACCGAGTTCTATTCAATCACGAGATCAGGAATTTAATACAAATTCCTGATATCGTGCATGAAATCAAAGGACAGCGAATACGCTGGCTCGGTCACGATCTGCGTGCTGATCCGAAACGAATGATACAGCGATCTTTGAAGGGAGAACCGCCTTTCGGTAGGCGAAGAGGTCGCTGACGATGTCGGCGACGATGTCTCCACGGCGTAGAGAGCGATCTGGCATCTTCCAACTGCTTACAACAGTATGAAGAGCTGGCTCGTGATCGAAACTGTTGGAGCCAGATTGTTGACACGGTACGGGCCAACAATGGCCTGTAAAAACCGACAAAAAAAAAATTAAGTTATTGTAAAAAGAACAACATCTAAATAAAAACAAGTAAAATAATTAATCTAAATAAATTAAATAATAAATAAGAAATAATGAAGATAAAAAAAGAAAATTGTTTTTTTAGTAAATTCCGGAAGGAAAAACATAAGTCACGCATGGTGTTACATACAAATACATTCAAAATAATAGATGCCGATTGCTGCGCTCCTAGTGAGAACGTATTGTAATATTTTTTATTGAAGATGATTTCTCTATGTATATATACTCAAAGATAAGATTCATACGTTGCTACATCGAGTTTTGGTGGTCTGCAAGTATAGAGTGAAATCAACCAAAATATCAATTACGTAATGTTTGGCACTAGAAGAAGAATAAAGATGTTGGAAAGATTTGAAAGATTTATTATTGGACTCGTGTTACAAATAGTAACAATAATAACTAGGTGTTGGTCAAATTAGTTGTAATGTTGCATTATCAGTTGTTCTTGTTGTCTTGCTAGAATTCATGCGCAGCATTCATCTTAAACCAATGATCAGATCAGATATTAGGGAAACACCCGTGCTGGACTTCGATGATCCATCAAAGACAACTCTCAGTATGGTGTTGTTGTTTGTGGTTTTGAATACACCGTGATGAGGTAAATAAAAATGAGCCTCTGTTGACTTTGGTGGAGGTACTTCTACCATGTGATTTAGCTCCTGATACTCTGTTATAAAGTCACGATACAACTTTGCGTATGCGGTATCGCGGATTAAACGGCACTCAACTCCCCTGAGCCTCTGAATTGTAGACGGCAACGAATATCCTAAGTGGCTCGGTGACTTTTTGAAGGAAAGTTTCACAATTAATCGGCCCTCACAACTCCTCTCGACATTCTTCATAAAATGTTCTTCACAAATGGACTCTTCAGGCGAAAGTGTATTTGGTTGATCGTTTAGTGATTCGATTTCCCAAAATCTTCGTAGGCTTCGATCGATGTTCACCATTTCATTTTCTGGATTTGATAACGTTAGCATTGATACTACCTCGCTATCCCTGGAATGATCGGGTTGCCCTGATACTATCCAGCCGAAGACGGTATTTTGAAGTATATACCGTCATTTGGGCTTGATCTAATTTGTCCGCTTTGGAGGATATTGAAAAAATGATCAGCTCCAATCAGTAAGTCAATATTACTCGTTTGATGGAACTGCGGATCGGCTAAGTTGATTCCAGCATAGGATTTTACATATTAAATTTTGCGGAGGAAGCTTGCCTGTAATTTTGGACATCACGAGAGCCTCTATTGCAAACTCAGGAAAAAGCTTGGGTTTGAGTGTTACGGTAACCAAGCCTTTCGACATTCCAGAGTGCGTTTCTTCTTTCTAGACGAAGGCGTTGCACACAGGATTCAGTTATGAAACTGGCCTGTGACCCAGAATTCAATAGAGCTATGCACTGTGTTATTCTCCCCGATTGATCGACTGCGTCTATTATTGCAGTGGGAAGTATTGCGCATATATTGCTATTTTGGGAATGAGCATTGATGACATCCGCGTTTGTTGTCTTCGTATCCTGTTTTGAATCACCTACAATTTCATCTTGATGCAATAGTGTATTGTGTTTTTGCCGCATCTTTCACATCGTCGTCTGTTTGTGCATTTGAATATGGGATGACTACTGCTTAGGCAATTGAAGCATCGATTAGTGCGCTTAGCAAACTGTTTCCGTTCATTTGCATTCAATGCCTGAAACTTTCGGCATTGAAATATTGAATGGCCTTCATCTTGACACATGGCGCACTGATAATTGAATGACTTTAATGCTGCGTGACCACCAATCTCCTTCTCTATATCTTCAGACACGACATGACCCCTTATTTCTGGTTTGGTAATTGATCGTTTGGACGATGAAATTAGGGATTCCAGAGTATCAATACGTCGGCTCAGAAATTCAGAGAATTCTGGACTAACTATACGTCTGCTGAGTGCTCTGCCCATGCTGCCTTGGATTTGTCATCTAGTTTTTGAAGTAAAATATAAATCAGCCATGGGTCTCGGGTCTCACCTACGGTACCAAGTGCTTGAAGTCCTCGGATTACTTCATCAGAGGTGTCCATCAAGTGTTTTATGTTTGCCGCAGTTGAATTGTGAATCGTGGGCTGCTCAACAAATGTTCTGATGAATGAGTTGATGATGTGTTTTTTTCTGTCGTATCGCTCCAATATAATTTCCCTCAGTCACCGTGATATGACGCAGCAATACTGCAGCCTCGCTTCGAAGAAGTCATTTTAAGTATTGAAACTTTTGGACGGCATTCAAATTTGCTGACTCGTGAATGGTAGTGGTGTACATGTCAAAGAAGGATTTCCACTCCGAGTAGTCTCCGGAGAAAGAAGGTATATATTTTTGGCAACTTCACTTGTGATTGTTCACCAATCTGGGTTTCGTTGTTGGTGATATCCAAATTAATTACACCTTGGCTGAGGCCTTTGGAGCGAATCCATTTGTTGAGCGAAGAGACGGTAGTATAATAATTTTCCTCGTATGTTACATCACTTTCTTCAGTTGGATCGGCAGTGAAAATGCGAAGTTCAAGATCGGTGAATTCTTCCATAAGTTGGTCAACGCGACGTAACGGTCAGCTCGCCCAACTCTGTGGCAGCGTGGTCTTGTTTAGCATATTTCACTAGATTAGTTAACTTGGCCTTATTGGTGCTTCTTTGCTTTTTTAGAGCTGCGAGATTTGGCTCAGTCATTTCGATTAATTCACTTCAATAAATTTTTTTTTTTTTATATATATATATATGTAAAAATGTTCGTAATTCGTAACTGAGAGCTTTGAGAAATGAAAAGCAAATATTCACGCGGTAATGGCACTATGATACACTTTAGATTGAGCACTAGTTTTAATTCAATTCATTCACAAATTCACAAAAAAAAATTATACCTAATGTTGCTTAATTCAAACACTTAAATTGTAATTAAATTGTTGAAAGAAAATAACCGAAAGTTTTAAAGTTTATATTGCTTTATTTTAATTGCAAAATTATTTATCAAAATGGCTACTTATCTGACCACGCGGCTAAATCGCCTTATCTCAACAATGGATGCTATAATCAGCGTTGATGTCCGGTTCAATTGATGAATTGTGTACTTCTCGTTGAATTACGATGTTATTGATGATATTATGCGGATGTTTCTCAGAAAAATCCGGCTCGAAGGACCAATATGTTGTGGTAAAGGTAGCCTGGATTAGGTATCTTATAAAATGTATGATAACTAACGAGCTGTCCTTTACGTTTCTCCCAAGTTGTGAATGAAAAAAGCTTGTAGATCTCAGTTAAATTCTTTATTATATAATTTATTTAATTCAGTTATAAGTGAGTTCTACTAAAGTTCAAATCTCAATGGCAAAACTGATTTAAAAATTAATAATCCATAGTAAGAATATTATAGTACCATAAAAAATTAGTACTGTAATATTAAATTGCGACATCTAAATTGTAGCATTATTTGTACTTAAACTTAACATGTAATCATGATTTACGGCAAGTACATGTAGCTATGATTTACAAAATATTGTCACAATTTTGACATATATAATAACAATAACAAAGTAAGTAAATTTAATTAATTCTAGGTAAGTATAATTTAAGTTTCTAAGATTAATTTAAATAAATTCTTTCAGACTTATGGAGACGTTATAATGTTAAGATAAGTTTGAATCAAGATGTTTGTAAATTTAATTTTTAATTGATGTTTGTTTTCCAGGAAGATCGATCATGCATCCAACAAACGCACCGACCAAACGGCGCAGTAGATGAGCTGCGGCATTTGGAGCGGAAGTTACCGGGTTCGAATCCCGATAAGAACAGGATGCAAAAGGGATTTTCAGTATCTGATTTCGATCGTTTGTTGGAGTGCTATATTGATGAGCCAATGCATCTTCCATGTTCCTACTATATAGGTTGACATGGAGCTATGCAATATCGGATCTATAGCCGTACGACCTCGATTTGGCTATTTAATGGCGTAAAGTAGGACGTAAATAAGGGAACCGTGAAAGAGTTGGGAGAGCCTTGAGCCCCAAGACACATTACATAGAGAGAAACAGACAGACAGACAGAAACTACAGCAAATAATTTTAGTCTATAGTTTTTTGTCGGAACTATAAATCGATAAATTATTAAATAATTCGACCTTTTAGTAGCGCCAAATATCGTTTCAGTCGCCATTCATAAATCTGGCATGTTGTTGTATAGAACCCATTAGATTATCAAAATTATTGAAATATTAGGTTGGGAGACCCTGCCTATTATATCCAACACGCAACACCCAAATTGAGCCTCATCTCAACCAAATAATTAGTTATCATGAAATGCAATCATATGTCTCCACTTCAAGATCATATTTATAAGATCATCATTGATAGTGATGATGTTTGCATTTAAAACAGCGACAAATGACTTAATAACACTTCGCTTCTCAAACAATCATCAAACATATGAATCCACATTCATTTTATTGAACAATGAGTTTATGAACACCATCTTAGTCATCTTGACCATCTTCGTTATTTCAATTTGTAAATTTATACAAAATTGGTCCAACAGCTGATGAAGTTCCATTCCATAAATAAATTAAACATTCCCTTGCGGGTTTCTGTCTCTGTCCCATATTATTGTATTCGAAATTCATTTAAACGAATTTGAAAAAAAAATTATGCATGACAGATTAAAAGAAATTTTTAAGAAAAGAGATAAATTAATTTATTTTATTACAGAATAAAATTATGATGTAAAAATCGTTTATTTATCTTTTTGGATATTCTCGGATTTTGTTTTATGCGTTTTTATGAAATCTGTGACCCATTAAAAATGTTTTAAAAATCCCCATATATCATCTCCAGAGTTTTAAAAAAAAATTACAGATTACGACATATATGTAATTTCGTATCTGACATCTGCGTAACTCGTACGCAAAAATTAATCGTCAGTGAAACTGTTGTCTATATAGTTTCGGCATGCGCACGCCATTACAATTCTGTTAAATGGGCTATTGTAATGCTATATGGACACTATATCGAGACTCAATTAGTAAAATGAATAGATAACAAAAGGAATTGTCTTTGAATGCATTGTTCGTCTCTCGAATGTATGTACTTCTACACGCGAGTAGAGACATGATAAAAAATATTAGAAATTCTATTCAATATACGTTTTGTGTACATACGTGTACATACACACATTAATTTCGCGGTAAAAAACCGCGACCATACACTATAAGACATCTTTATTGTTAGTTGGGTCGCGTACCTCAAACCATCAAGCGCTTCATTTCGAAATAATTTTTGTTGTAACAGAAACATTTGTCATTCTGTATTTTATTAATTGAAAAGAAAGCATAAATTAGATGCACGTGTCTATATATTTTATGATTTTATGCTCTTTGTGTGAAGGAATGCAACAATTTCTAAACGTTTTTGCAAACGAGAATATTAATCCTAGCGGAAATCATAACGTGCATGCAACAAATTAACAATTGCCTTGCAATTTCAGTTATATGTGACTTGCTTGTACTCGACAGTTTTCATAAGCGCATTGTTGAATTAGTAAATGGTGAAATGATGGGTCGTGATCAGTTCACAAATAAGGATGGATACCATAAGAGACTGTGATGCATGGAACTATTTTGTAGCAATAATGAGATGCAGGCAAAATGACAGGAAATTTCTTTTGATACTCGATATTCACATGCTGAAATCGGCTTCCAACTCTAAGCACTCCTTGGTTGTCTATGAACGGATTTAATGACATCAGTTTGCTGCCTTTTGGTAAAGCTAAGTCGTTTTGGAAACAGGAGATCTCGGTACTAAAACTATTGGTTTGCGCCCATTTCCAATCATTGCTATCATATATCGCCTAACGATATATGATAGCAATGATTCGAACGAGTTTGGAAAATGTTAAATATTTCGTAGTCAGATCAACTAGAAGTGCATTTCCAACTATAACATCCAATTTCTGTGGATTGGTAGGTTTGTCTTCGTTAGTATAAAGCGCTGTTTGGGATAGATTCTTCTGATTGGGCCAATATTCTTGATTTAATTTGAGACATTCCGGTCCCGTCCACCATAGGTTATCATTTTTTAGGATTGACGGTGAGATTCCTCTTGATGAACAATCTGTGGGATTTTCTTCAGTTGGTACGTAGCCCCAATTAATTCTCGATTCTAATATTTCAGCCGTACGGTTTGAGATGCGACGATAACCACCATAAAACATTTGTTGAACCTGTCCAATAAAATAATTTTAGAGGTTGAGATTGTAAGGCTTCGATCACTACCTTTATTAATCGGGTGAGCAATACGGCTCCGCATAACTCTAATCATGGAATAGAGACATGCTTTATAGGAGTGACACTAGTTTTAGCGCACACTAGGCGGGTTTGGACCTTACCTTCTTTATTTTCTGATCGACAGAAAACAACAGCCGCATACGCAGCCGAAACTTGATTAATGGTGATTAACTCAGATCGAAGTTCATTCCATTTTGTCGCAACAGTTACAGGCAATGGATCGTTCCACTGCAAGTTCAGCAACCATAGAGATTGAAATAAAACCTTGATATTGATTGTAATTGGTGATAACCACCCTAGCTGGTTCAATATCTTGGCAGCTTTCGTTAGCATCTCACGTTTTGTTCTAGGTGCTTTGGAGTTTAGTACAACCTTAAATTTAAAGGCATCGTCAGTTGGACAGCAAGCCAGACCTAATATTTTTACCAAACGGGTTCCTTCTGTGAAATAACTGGCAATAATTTTTGATTGGCTGATGGTATTGATTTTAGTAATGCTGCTCAGTTTTAGATCCATTTACGCAATTGAAAACCAGATGACTCTAAGATTTTGATGATCATTACATCGTCTATATATACATCTTGCTTTATTACCTGTGATGCAACTGGGAATTGAGTAGAGTACCATCTGAAGAACCATCTTCATTTAGATAGAACCATCTGAAAATTACCAGATGTAGTAATATGGTTAAAAATCTCTTTAGCATCTCGGCCATATTGGGGTACGAACCAGGTTCCACACGCTCTAAAAACAGACCTGTAACAACTGACCCATCTGATCATGAACTTAAGCTATACGAACATTTATTTGATTTACGTAGTGTTCAAAATATTGTTACGAGTTGGGGCATTAAAATCCGAATAGAAAGGCAGTTAAAATTCATGCAATTATTTTGTTTTGTTTCAACTAATTTGATTTGTTATCTGTATCACCGTATTAGAGCACATGCACTGGTTAAATTGAAACTGAGTCTCAGTGTAAATTGACTTCGCTTATATACCCACCCAACTCATTCTTTATTATTTATAGTCATTTTATACTGTTACAACTTTCATGTCCCATTCGTATTCGCATGTTTATTAATCGAGCCATTTGCATCCTGCCTCTATCGGGATTCGAACGCGGTACCTCCCGCTCCAACTACCACAGCTTTAACCACTGCGCCACCTTGGCGGTATATTAAATCATTTTTAATTTAGATTGTCATCCTATGAGCCAATACATGTGCGTTCTCTTTTTCGTTTTGACATACTCAATCATAACTTAGCATCTAGCGTCATATCTTTAGAAATTTTGCCATATTGGCATAAGCTACTTCTTTAGACTTGATTGTGATTGGGATCCTGTTGCGCTGAGTTTCATTTTTTATTTTTTTCATTCAGTTCTTAGCTGAATTAATTGGCGTTGTCTCGAGTTTATAGGAGGTACAAGATTGGGCCCAATACGGTAACATGTGATTCATCTGCTGAAACGCTTTATATTTTACACGGAAGTGTTTATCGATTATGTATGTTTTTAGTGTTTCATATGTAATATTTGGAAAGGTTCCGCTTGAGCTTGAGCTCCAATAATTTACGACAAACTCGATTAAGAACTTGTTCCACATCCAGGAAACCCTTGAACACATTTTTTAGTTTCTAGTTTACGTTTTATAATATCTGTTATTTTTGGTAGAGTAGTGTTCTCTGAAACCAAACGACTACCAGTTGAGGATTTCTTTCTATAAGTATGGACTCCTTCTCAGTGATATTGCTCTAAAGGACCTTTTATGGTAACGTTGTTTATTTGGATATTAGATAACCTCTGCTACCTTCCACCGCCTTGGATCTTAGTCTAAGCATTCATTATATAAAGATTTTCTATCGCACGTTTATTGGTGGTTCATGATTAGTAGGTCACACCCAAAGGAGCTATATTCGTGTTTGGATTTTGAATTTTGTCCTTAAGCTTCGGGCCGATAGCTTCGAGCCGATAGCTTCCATTCACATTTTTAAACTGGCAACTTTACTTCAAGTTGGTGGTGAATTAATTTGTTCTCTTTAAAGTTGTAGAATCCTCGAATTATTGATTGATTGGTCAGATTTTCACGAACAGGCTTTTTAAAACGTAGATCTGATTTTCTTGTGCGATTTCTAATATTTTGTAGTTCGTTAGCAACCAACAGCGGAGGTAATGTGCTGAATGTATTCCAATATGAGATTTATTTCAGAAACAGCACATGTCTTACGTCGAATACCAGAATAAACAGCAAAAGATAACGAAAACCTGTCAACATAGTGACCATCATTTTACACAGATGTATATGTTTTTGTCTAGTACTCCCAAATATTCCAGCGCATAAACCATATAAGATCTTGATTTATCGAGTTATATGTAGGAATACCTAGTGTCGATCACTTAATCAGCGGCTGGCCTATTTGGATAGAATCTTCCTTCTTGTATACTCAAAGATAATTTTCTTTATTCTACACGAAATAATCACCAGACCTTCGATGCCAATTTCCCGCCTGTATATTTTATGATAAGCATATTCATTTGACCGTAGGAAACGATTCGGGATAAGGATTGGTTCATATTTCGTTTTGCTACGTTTTAATAATTTCCTTATATAGCTGACTGTAATGTTATAAATTACAGATAGTTCAACGTATGAAATTCTACCTTTCGGCAATCTCTCATATAATATCATGACATGTAACAGAATGAACTCAGATGGAATACAAATATACAAACAAAGCCGGACAAAATAAAAAAAAAATTAAATAAACTTCATGACCAGTGACTAATGTAGTTTGGGCTCGTGTTTTCGATGATGTTCCTGTTATATAAATGAACCAGAAGATATATCACACGCATAATTTTTTTCTTGAATGTCAAAAGCCATCTTTCGTACCTATTCGCCAAGGTCCTATTGTCATCGAGACAACGGGTCTGATCAACACTACAGTACAATTTCAGCTTATCCGCATTTGCAAAATATTTTGATCTCAGAAGGACAGATATGAATTAATTTGCGAAATTGTTGGAAATAATTGCAAAGTTCTCGATAACCTATTCTCAATTTGAACACTGCATTGTGACTGCGTTACTGTCATTTTACACAGATGTACATATTTTTTCGGTATTCCTAAATATTCAAGCGCATACCATAGTCTCTCTCGGTTGATCGAATCATGGGCTTGCTTGAAATGTAGGAATACATAAGAAATGGTACTTCCTAGAATCAACCGTAGCGAAATAACTTGATAAGTGACTGCCCGATTTGGACAGAATCATCCTTAGTAATCACCGATAATTTTCTCCGCCAGATGAGTAATTTTTCCCAAGATAATGTATGGCAGTAACTTGTATGCTGTTCAAAGGAGAGATATACCACGATAATTCTAGCATTTTAAGCGATCACCCTTCCTGAATATTTGATATTACACGACTACTTTCCATTCTTCAGGCATAACTTCATTTCGCCATACAAATTGAAGAAGGTCAAAGAGACAGTTCCACAAAGTTAGTCCTCTAAATATCAAGAGTCTGAATTAATTAATCAACCTGGTAAACTATTTTTCTTTAATTTCTACATGGTCATGGTGAATTCCTCATAGGATGACTTCACAATGAACATGTCTGCGGTCTGTATTTAATAGAATTCAAATACAGCGTTGATACATGTGGAACATTAGGTTAGGTTAGGTTGTTGTGGCTGCTATCGCACACTTAGACCGGCGATCGGTCCGTTGTGATACCACTTTTTTCGTCAAAAAAAACCGAGATTATGCTGATCGGCATCGACAACCGAGGGTTTCAATACTTTCCAGACACTGTTCACTTCTTCAGACTGGTAATGAGATCGCAAAATGCTATTGCTGACAAGATCTTGATATTTTCGTTGCGTTTCTTCATTTATCAGATCTTCACAGGAGATTCGCGTTGTAGATTAGTCTGTCGTCCCTAACTTGTAAAAAAATTTCCATCGTTGCTTGCAGTGACCAGATAATGTTTAGAGCCCACTCTTATCAACACTTGGTCAATTTGGCTTCGGGATCTTTTACATGGATGTGTTCATGTTTCCAAATGGATGTTTTTATGAGGAAAGAATTTACTTACCACTTTGAGAACATGAGCGGTCGCAAAGTACATTATTTCTTCATTTTCGGTCACAGTTTCATGACGGGAGTACGGACCTGCATTATTACATAAATTAGTGATTTCTGTCAGCTCTAACATTTAATTCACCAATCACCAATCTGACATCGAACTCAGTGATAAAGCCCATCAGTTTATCTAAATTATTGGGAAATAAAACCATGTTAGCTTACATCAGTATGGGACTTACATCAGCCTGTTTTACCAGTGGCTCAATGAGAAATCCAACCCTTAAGATTTCCGAGGTTATCTCCAATGTGAAGCAATGTATAGCTTTGAGACACATGGTCTCCACTCTTAGACCATTGAGTTTCTTGGAGCGGTACGAGTTCCAGCCAATACTCTTGCATACATGCGTGATTTGGCCGTCAAACGCACCAGGTTTTCAAAGTGACTGCACGTTACACGTGCCGATCTTCAATCTCGTATCCAATTACTTAAGCGGGAGGTTATTTTTTTGGCGGTATCCAATTTATTTGTTTGTTGACATTTTTAGCATTTGTAGTTTTTTTACGGATGCGGGTCGTCAGTCCAGCGATCCAACAAGATTTCTGAATTCTGTGGTGGTATTGTATGGGTCTTATGTTTCCTTCAAAATATTTACGAAACATGGATGCTTCACCGACAGACCCATTAAGAATAATTAGCACTGCTGCAAATAAGTTCGTGTTTAAAATCGAGGGTGCGCGATACGGTATAGCCAAAGCAGAGTAAAATGGTCCAATCATTAAATCGCTGTTACTTCAAAATCGTTATCTAGTGGGTTTAATCAAAATATTTTTGGAATAGCTCTTAGACTCAAACAGAAATTTATTATTTTTGTTATTATTTGTTCAAACAATTTCACTAGCTCATTATATGCTTAAGCTTGTACATACAATTTTGAACGACATCGAATACTCAAATAACTATACACTTAAAATTTGTTAAGCACTGTTATTGAAAGCTTGTTATTTGAAAAGCTAATCAACATAATAATTGTATACTCTTTTGAAACCACACACACACGCACATTTCTATTTGTTATTTCTAATTTTTTGTGTAGGAACCGCGAGTGATATTCAACGTATAAACGAAAAACACTTATCGACCATTAATTTTCACTTAAACTTTCATTGTTTTCAAATGCAACAACACACAACAAGTACAAACAAAATAGATTGGTAATTTATTTTTCTTTTCAATACAAATCTACCTTTTAGAAAAATAACTTTTACTTATTAACAATCTTATTATTACTTTGCAATCATAAATAACATAAAACTATGTATGTACGTCTATCGATCACACAGTGTGTAGATATTATATGCGAGTACACTGTGTACATCGAGTACATTTGGAACGAAAACATCAACGGTTTGTTCTCGTTATGGGAAATCTTTTGAAATTAAGGTTGGTCGATTGACCATCAACATCTATACGTTTTCGTCAGTGGAGACATTTGGATAGGAGGTACAGTGTTAAATGAAAAATTGTGTTCGTGCTCTTCGACCATTTTATGGCGTTCATAATCATTCAACTGAATGCTCTATTCGCCAATCAATCATTAAATTTCGAAACACTGTTTTACTATTGGATATTCATCACCCGGCTAGAGTGCGTACAAGTCGATCCAATGTGAACATAGCAGCTGTAGTTGAAGACCGCAATCAATTAATTCGTCGCCGTTCTCAAGCTCTAGATCTCTCATATAGCACATTGTGGCGTATTTTGAAGAAAGATTTTGGTTTGAAGGTATAAAAAATATCACTTGTTCTAGAATTGAAGCCGCGGTTGATTGCGTAATCGATTTGGTTTATGGGCGTTGTAAAAGCTCCTAATTGATTTTGTTTCATAATTTTTGGTGGAATGGATAAGCCAACAAACAAAACTGTCGTATTTGGGCTGATAAACAGCCAGAATAGATTCAAGACTTTCCAATGCATCCTGAAAGGCAGGTGGCATCATCGGAAAACATTTCTTTAAAATTGCGGAAGGACTGCGTGTAGCCGACTTGTCTTTTCAACAGGATGGTGCAACGTTCCACACAGCAGACCACTGATTTATTGAAAGATAATTTTATCAAGAAGGGGGCCCATGAATTGGCCTCCAGGATCTTGTGATCTGACACCGTTAGATTACTTTTTATCGGGGTATCTGAAATCACTTGTTTATATACCACAATCAATTTCTGTATTACAATCGAACATAACTCGAGTAGCCACAATGGAAAATTGAACCCAAGTGAATTCTTCTAAAAACCAGTCGTGGACAACATTTTAAAGAAATTATTTTCAAACATTAAATGTCATAAACCGAACTTACGTCACGAATACAATTTCTGAGTAGTTAATTGATTTGAATGCATTTTATTTCAAACAAACTTCCGGAAGCTCTGATTGGATCACCCTTATACCCATTTCGATGTTTCCTCTCTCGATCATTCCATTACCTCAATGTAGTAAATGTGTTAGTAAAATCGTGATGTCTCCGCTTTTACACCATTCGGGGCTTAGTATACTTAGTATACTTTCCTATCATCGAAGAAAAAACTCTAACCAACCAAGTGAGTGTTGACATTCATATGAAGATAGCTAAACATATTTGAAGACAGAGATTAAATACAAATCGTTTACCTAGAGTTGATTGCATTAATTCAGAGCTCTTGCCATTCCACGAGGTAATTTTGTCGAAGTGTCTTTTCGACTTTATTCGATAGTATGGCCAAATGAAGCTATGCCTGAAGAAGAGAAAGTAGTCGCATTGTAATCAATCCAAAAAGGATGATAGCTTAAAATGCGAGGATAAGCTCTTCTTTGCATATAGTATACAATGTACGGTTGTATGTTATCTTGGGTTGAACTACTCCTCTATGGAGAAGGAAACTATCGGTAACTACCACGGAAGAAGATTCCGTTCAAATCGGAGTTTGAAGCAATCCTAAGAATATAGAAGGACATATATCTAAATCAACTATCTGATCCACTATTTTATTCCGAAACCGATGTGTATACAATGCAGCACATCCGACAGTTCTAAGAAAACCACATCATTGAAGTCAAGCCAGTTGGACCATCTAGGCAACAAAACCCCGTTATCAGAGCCATGTGTAATACAATTCAGTGTAATTTTTAGATAAGGTTCCAAACGGAAGAGTGTGAGACAAAGTACTGTTAAGTTACTGGAAGACTCAAAAAATAGATTCTAAAATAGAATGAATTTAAGCATAGAACCACAAGGTTTAATGACGTCATTTTCAATGTTACCCAACAGTCATCAACAGGAATAAAGCTAAAACGACTAAACATACCTATTTTCTCTAGTCTGGTCATCGTATCGAGTGTCGTAGCTTTTATGGTTTATATTACAAATCTGAGCTTTCTGTCTTTAGCCCTTGTTATCAGGTAAAGCAACCCAGTTAATTAAGAATTTCACCGTCACAAAAGTATAATATTACGAAGCATTTTTGAAACAGTAGTTCAAATGTTTGATAGAATTTTGTTTTTGAGACATGTATGTTATAGGGGCTCAGGAGTCTGGATGAATATAATATCTAACCACTACAGAATTTTTGGAGTTTCCCAATAAAAGGTGCGATAGCTAAGAGTCTTTCTCATCATGCACAAAAGCTAAGCCATTGTGTACCAAATAACTTGTTGGCCAACCAAACCACATATATAACTGCTCAAATATTTCCTGTTACATTTCGAGCTTGAGTTGAATATTAAGCATATGAGGTCCAAAATATTACATCATTAGAGACAGAATGCAAAATAGATGAAACAGCTCTGAACAGATTATAATCGATGGATCTTGCTGACTCGAAATTTTATGAAAGTGGTTACAGTGATCTGATCCCAGATGTTCTTTTCGGTAATCAGTAACGGCTCTCACCAAGATTTATTGCTATACGGTCGGATTTGGATTGGTGATCGGAGATCATTTCACTGAACAAAACAACAGACAAGATGTTGTGAATTTTAATGTAGTTCGCGGCAACGGCATATCAAGGCAATTGTTTATAAATTTAAATGGAAAGTCAAATTTGCAGGGAATACTATTTGGAGGTATCCAAATAGACGAATAGTTTTTTATACTTTGTGAAAAGGCACCAAGGGATTATCGAAACTATTTGAAAAGGTTCTTCTTAAAAAATTAAAACCAATTATAGCAAAAGGTATCTTGTCCCCCCAGAACAGTTTGGATTTAGGGAAAAATATTCTACGATAGAACAAGTACATCGAATTACTGATGTAATCGAGAAATCACTAGAAAACAAACAAATATGCTCAACCATGCATCCTTGATGCATGGTTGAGCATATCCTTGATTTGGCGCAAGCATTTGACAAAATAGAGATCTTCCCAGCAATTTTTTCAAATTTTAAAATCATACATATCAGAGAGACACTTCCGAGTAAGATATGAGAATCAATACTCCCAATTAAAAAGAATATCAGCAGGAGTACCACAAGGAAGTGTTCTTGGGCCAATCCTTTACCTTAAATTAAAGTATCAAAAATCTAGTGATCATTCAATATAATCCAATAAAGCTATTAGTTGAGTGCTCGAGCGTCTTTCTTATTCCCGTGTGACTGTGTAGTAAATTAATAGTGTTCTTGCGGTGTTAATCATTGTTGCATCAGCTATTTCAAGACGGAAGCCCTAAAAAGAAAAATAACCTATGCTAAAGGTCAAATTACAAGACTTGATAACTTTGTTCGTTTACAATTAAGGACGATAAGAGTGTAGACTATAATTAACGGTCAGGCTAGAGAAAATCCATCAATTGAATAAAGCTTTTGTTGATATCGAACGTCAAATGATCGAAATATCTGATGTAGTGTAAACTGATATTGAAACCGTCGATAATCAGTACTATAGCATTGCTCTCAAGTTGCAAAGTGCTATACGTAAAAGGAATAGGGGTCCACTCGTGTCAAATTTATTGTAGAGCCATTTTATCAAACATTTGTCGATCAACCGAATGTGAATCAAGCAACAACATAATCTATTACACGTTTACACGATACGTGCGATGAAGTAATACGTGGACTTAAGGTAGTTGGTACGGAAGCAGAGAGTCGTGATCCGTGGCTCATTTACATAGCTACCCAGAAAATGGATCCCGAAACCAGATAAATGCGGAAACTGGAAACAACGGAGCTGGAATATCCTACAATGGGCAATTTATTGTCAGTCTTAACGAAACGTATGGATTCCCTACAAGGAATCAAGCAAGAAACTCGTGAAAAACCCGTTACTTAATAATCGCAACATTTAAAGGCAATGCACACTGCAGTCGCAGTAAATTATGCATTTTGTGGTAAAGACCACAATTTAACTGAATGTGCTAAATTTTTAGGAAGTGAAATTCAGCAAAGAAGAGACTATGTGAAGCAAAATGCACTATGTAAAATTTTGTTTAAAAAATAACCATTCAGTCTTTCAATGCAAATCTAGTTGAAGATGCAATTTGTGCCAGAAAATCATCATGCCATTTTGCATTTTCAAACCCCTGCGAATAACTCTGCAATCAAGCAAACTCATTAAATATAGATTCCAGAATGATAGCTATAGCCTCTATAGGACCACAGCAAAAGTTCTTATAGTTGGGCGATCTACGAAGCATGGATAATGTGAAACTCGTTGATCCGAATTTCTACAAAAACAACAGAATAGATATCCTTCTAGGCAGTGACATATTTTTTGAGCTATAATGTATGATGGCAAGAGGTACATTCCCAATTCTAGGCTTATAGCACACAATACGAGATTGGGGTGGGTAATAGCAGGAACGCCAATGCAAAGTGAAGGTATTAAAGCATTCCCAGTAAACCTACACATTGATGTTGACGCGACTCTTTGAAAATTCTGGGAGCTCGAAGAAATCAAACATACAGACGAAGTGAAATTTTGTATTGAGCATTATAAAATTACCGCTCGAAGGTCAGTAGATGATAAATTTATAGTAAGTTTACCATTCAAGGCAGGTTTACCAAGTCTGAGCAATTCCAAAATGATGGCAGTTACACGATGGAAATATCAAAAGACAATGGTGGCCAAAAGTATTTGATACCGCACCATGGGGTGATCAATGAAAGCAGTAGGACCACCTAGTTGCGGGTGATATTTGATGGGTCAGCTAAAACATTGAAAGAAAACTCACTGAATGACCAACTAGCAGTAGGACCATAGGTGCATTTAAGTTTATTCGAGCTATTATTAAGATTTTGAATCCACAAGATTATCTTCACGGCTGACATCGTAAAGATCTGGGCAGATCTGGGTTAACCGAAGAGATAGCAACTACCAAAAAAATGTATGGAGAAAAAACCCATATGAAAGATTGAACGTATACAAGCTCTTACTGTAACGCATATTAAAGCCGCCAAAATTGTAGAACAAGATTTTAATGTCGATGAACTAATGTTGGGTACAAACAATCTAAGAGATGCTAAAACATAGTTCAGAAACTAATAAACTTAATGAACAAAGGAGGATTCAATCTTCGGAAGTGGGCATCTAATTGGTCGGAAGTGGGCATATACTTGGAGTGAGGTACTCCACTAAAACAGATTGCCGCTGTTCATTAATTATTAAAAGTAATCAAAGCGTACCTCGCACTTTTTGTGTGTATGGTGACCAACGCTGTACATTTGGAATTAGTCGGCGGTATGACGACAGAAGCATTTTTGGCAGCCCTTCGACGATTCCATGCGCGACGCGGTATTTGCAGCCACATATACAGTGACAACGGGACGAATTTTGTAGGTGCCCAAAAGGAACTACAACGAAATTTAGAAATAGTATCGAAAGATGAGGCACTTATGAAGTACATCACTTTAGACAACCAATGGCATATTATTCATCCAGCTTCTCCTAATTTTGGTTTATGGGAAGCTGCCATTAAATCAACAAATTTTACATGAAACGTGTATTTGGAGAATCTAATGAAGAAATGTTGACATTGTTAGTCGAAATAGAAGCGATCCTTAATTCACGACCACTGTGTGAGATTTCAGCAGATGAATTCGATCTCCTCACACCAGGTCATTTGTTAATTGGGCAGCCTTTTAATGTAATCCCAGAACCCTACTTGCTATCTTTAAATGAAAGTCGGTTATCATGTTGGCAGCACATACAAAGGATGCCCCAGCATTTTTGGCATAGAACGTATATTTTGTATGCCATCTCTGCCAATGAATCCAAGAATCGGAAATCTGGTAGTAGTGATGGATAATGATGGTCCACCAACAAAATGGCTCATGGAACGTATTATATCGGTGATTCCAGGTCAAGATGGACTAATCAGAGTTAGTTTTCTAAACATAACTGGGGAAATCAAGAGACCCGTTACAAAATACCTTCTGCCTCCGGTGAGCCAAGCGGCGCGGGATAATCAGGGATCAGAAGCTGAAAAGACAACAATTCAATCGTTATTAGTAACAAATTTAATGTATTGTTACTTATCTTAATTTTAGTTAAACCGCTCAATTATTGGCCGTCATTCATCTTATAGTTATCAGAAATTAAGGCTCTGTAAAAGCTAAAATTATCAATTAGTTATTAAGAATTTATTTTGAGTTTTTGTAAATCAATATTACTATAAGCATTTGAATTTATATTTCCGCCTTATTTATATGCTGATAAGCTCAAGCTATTACATTTATTTTCTCTCGTCCACTTACCTTTTGACCGCAGAACAGCTTTATCAATGAATCTTACACATCCGAATACTTGCTGTCTCTGATAAGAATAAGGATCAAACTATTGTTTCAAAGTTTGTGTTTGTGAGTTTTATAATGGAATGATCAACTTCCAGATGAAGTGTGTAGTGGACGACTATTTACAGAGATTTAAAAAATTATTTATACCAAGGTGACATCCAAGAAAGTGAAATACGTTTGTTGCCAATAGGATATCTAAATTTACTATAGAGAACATAAATTATGGCGTCATGTACAATCCGCAGAGAAAGGACATCAGATTGTGTCTCACAAAGAGTATAATTGGTTGGATGATACGTATTAGATGAATTGGATGCATTGATTGATATCAACTAAAATTAGAGCAGCAAATAATAGGTGACACACCTTGAGTCTGGGTAAGATATTCACGAATGTAGGAGTTGCTTACTGTGAATCCTTTAAGATGGAAGTAATTGGATGGCGTGAGAGTGTGTACATTTGTTTGCCATAGCACTTAAGCAGTAATTATATAGAAGTGAACTAGCGACATGACGACTAACTGCTTTTTAGGTGCATTAAAAAAATTTATCGTAAGAAGAGCAATATATATCAATTTTCATCAATCCACCCACTACCTCTTATATGGCAGGTTTATGGGAATCAGTAATAAACCTTAATAGGCCACGAAGTCGTATTTGAACAAAACAATCGGAGAAACTATTTTCACCCTAAATACGTTATTATGTCAAATTGAAGCTTTAATGAAGCCACGACCGATATGTCTCGATGTTCGAGAGGACTTTAATATTTTGAGACCTGGTCAGAAGTTTATTCGAGATTTCAAGGCCAGACTAATTGGATAAAAAATTTTGATCGTTTGTGCGCTAGGATTTGGTTGTTAAAATAAAACTACACTTCCAGAAACGATGGCAACAAAATTGAGTATTAGTAGGAATTGCAATTCCAAAAACAACACGGGTAGTGCCAAAATAATAGAGAATCGACCAAATTTAAATAGAGGAGTAGAATGTTCAAAATGAAGCCATATAAAGTAAAAACCAATGAACTTTTAAAGCTTTTTTTCGGGTTTCAAGTTAGCATCCCAACAAAGTCAAGACGCAAAAACTATTGGTGGGAAGGGATTTCACAATGAATCATTTTAGCCTGAGTGATAGTTTAACTCAACAAAAAGTGTAAACTCTGCTAAAGGTTGTTTAAGCTACCATACCATTCAGTTTTGATATAAGCCCGTTTATCTGGATAATGTAATTCAATTATCATTTCGAGCTGAATTAAATTTCTCTAGAACGTAACTCGAAATTTTGATGTATTGCTGCCAGCCCTTCACATTTTGCCCTAAATAATTTTTAATTTCCAACAAAATCATTTACATACTTTACAGTTTATACATATACGAGTTTTGGTCGAACATATCGATATTTAAAATCAAATTGATAGAAAAAAAATTGTTTATAATTGAATTTAAAAAACCGAAAATGCATTTCGAATCGATAATTTGGCCTTAATTTCACAATTCAATAACTCAAAAACGAAATGTTCAATTTTCACAATCAAAATGAGTGATATTTTGGGATCATACGAGTGTATACAATAAACACACATACACGTATCGACAACAAATAGTTTTCGATTAAATATTTCATTCACATATAGCGGCATTAAAAATAAATAATTAAAAGTTACTTGCTCGTCTAAACATTAGAATCGAACAACAATAAGAAATTGAAATAATAACATGTGGTGTTGTGTACTCGATGTGAAAATTGCAGCACAAACTGTACGCATACACGCACTATTGTGGAATCGTATTGTGTTATAATCTTTCACTAAATAAGGAACGACATTCGGTCGACTTGGACAGTTTATTGTTTAATGTAAGGTGTGATCCAATAAGAGCTTCTGAAAGATGATCCGTTCTATGGGTACAATTTTTTTGTAATTTCTTTCGAGTATTTCCGCCGATAAACAAGTGATTTCAGATACCCCCATAAAAAGTGATCTAACGGCGTCAGATCACAAGATCTTGGAGGTCAATTCACGGATCCCCTTCTTGATATGATGTTCTCATTAAAATATTATTTCAATGAATCGATGGTGGCCTGCTGTGTAGCACGTTGCCCTATTCTGTTGAAACGACAAGTTGGCTACATCAATATCTTGAATTTTTGGCAATAAGAATTCATTGATCATTACTTTATAGTTTGCGCCATTGACGTTTGAACATTTTTATAGAAATACGATCCGAAGATGCCATCTACCCATAAACCAAAAATAGCTCTTAATCTCTTCTGGCTGTTCATCAGTCCAAATACGACAATTTTATTTATTCATCCATTCAGCCACAAATTAGTAAGATTTAAAGCTATTCCAACGCCCATAAACTAAATCGATGACGCAAGGGAAGGTCAACCGGCTTCAATTCTTGAACAAACTATATTTTGAATGGCTTTCAGAGTCCCAGAGCTTAAGAACGGTGACGAATTGATTGATTGTGATCTTCACGTACACTTCTAGCTTCAGTAGCAATATTCACATTAGATCGACTTGTATACGCTTTCGAGTCGGAGGATGAATTTCCTATAGTGAAAAAGTGTTTCGAAATTTATTGATTGTTTCGCGAATAGTGTGTTTAGTTATACGATTACGAACATCACAAAATGGTCGAGAAGCACGAAAATAATTTTTTCACTGAACACTGATTTTTGAAATGAATTCCCACAATTTGGGATGAAATGTCAATGAATACAGAACAGATATGTCATATGAAACTTGGAAAAAGTATCTCCTATTGGATCACTCTTAAGAGTAAGATCAAATCGCGTTAAGTTAAACAGCTCTACACGTAAATATTTGTGACATATTCTACATTTCCCGTGGGAGAGCCATTGTTTTTATAACAATCAAATAAACGACGCCGTTTCCTATTTCACCGAAAGCGTTCTACATGGAATGAATAAATGTATCCCATCATCCTTTTCCAATGCCAATCCTAATTTTAAAATCTTTTCAAAAGAAGCCGCCAAAGCAGCCAGACAAAATAAATCTGCTCACAAGAAATATAAGCGCAACGAAATTTCGTTTGAAACATTTAAGCCCACACGTAAAATCTGTAAAAAAAAATCTGTGCTGAGGAAGCGAAAAGAGTCGACATCACGAAAGCCGCTAAGGCTTCCGAGTTGAAAATCTCAAATCGCAACTTTTACGAGATGGTCGCATCGGTTGCCAATATTTCTAAAACATCAGCATTGAAATGTGCAGATGGTGCTTTAGTGGTGGATCCATATTTGCAGGCCAACTTACTGGCAAGCATCTTCACTTAGAACTCGACCTTAGTTGTTCGGATGGAGTTACGTCCAAAATGGATCCTGTCAACATCTCGGAGGTAATTGTCTTCAGGAACTTGAAAGCAATGGATATAAATAAGGCCACCGGACCTGACGGATTTCCTGTTCGAATATTGAAAGAGTTTGCCAGTGACTTGGCTCCAATATTAACTAAAAATTTTCGTCTTATAAGCAAGGTAAATACCCGAACGCCTGGAAGAGTGCAATGGTGCAACCGGTCTGAACAGAATCCAGCGAAGTAAATGATTAATTTGTATTGTAGTACACCGCCAAAATGGGAATAATTAATTAATAAAATAATACTTTGGTCGCCTTGTTAAATTAGTTATATTTTTGACTTATTATCGCAAAAGTTTTCTATACAATAAAAAATACATTGACAATTATAATGGATAAAACTTCAGGTGTCCACGTTGCGATCAAGTAAATAATTCATCAATGTGGCCGCTTCAATTATAGCACAGTAATTCATCTCAAACACTGGATTAGTTTGACTATCAGTCGTGAGATGACAGCTGCTCAACGAGTGACGAAAAATCAGAGTTGAGAAAACTCTAATTTAATTATGATACACTAGATTGATAATTTAATAATTTGATAATTTTCAGGAAACTGTAACACGGTCCTAACTTACCAGGCAATATCGATTGTGTCAGCCGTAGCTAAAATGCATTAACCAACAACTGGTGCATTATCTTGAGATTAATAAAATAATTTCAAATAAACAATATGGTTTCCGTGAAAACCGCTCCACAACCGATCTTTTGACGTATGTTGCAAACAACCGGAATCTCGCCCTTGAGCACCACGGAGAACCCTTTGCAATCGCTTTGGATATATCCAAGGCTTTTGACAAGGTTTGATATGAAAATCTTATTTGTAAACTTGTGGCATACGGCTTGGATTCGATGACCATCAAGTGGATAAAAAGCTTTCTCAAAAATTGAAAGCTCAACGTTGTGCTAAATGTGAGATCATCAACGACACACTCCCTAAATAGTTTTGTCACCAACTTTGTTTTTCTTATACATTCGAGGTCGAACCTACTCCTTCACAGTTAAACGGTAAACGGTTGGAAGTTGTCACCTCGCTCATTCAGATTTTAGTACAATGTTTGAGTGGAGGCTAAAAAATCAGGTCCATTAAATTTAACGAGAAAAAATCACAAATATGCACGTTCTCGCGTAAAAGAAGTCACAACGAATGAGTCGAATTCCCTTTTGTTATATAAAATGCCACATTCTCGTGGGTTGTAGCTCAATTCGTCTGCTTGGTGTTCAGATTAGCATCAATTTAAATCGCATCAGGTTCTCCAGATATATAAAACCTTTATTAGACCTTGTATAGAATATTGCTGTCAGGTTTGAGGTGGATCATATTGTACTGCTCTCCAGATACTGGATATAGTTCAGCGGCGTGCCATCCGAATAATACGAAACTCCAGACTTACGAAAGATCTAGACAGCCTACAACACCGCAGAGATGTTACAGAACTCTGCGTGTTCTATAGATTAATAAATGGAACTAGTGGAGAAAATACCACCATTTGTGTCGTGAGGATGGGTCACACGAGGAACTGTCAATGCACATCGGTTTACGATGAAGCTATCGAAACCTCGAACTGAAGGTGCAAAGCGCGAATTTATTTATCGAACATCTAAGAAGTGGAATTCGTTGGCCGGTTTTCAGTTTCCGTTGGAAAAAAATGCACAAGTTTAAGGCGGCTATCAACCTTTACTTGAAAAATCGCGCGTTTGGTGCAGTAGCTCTGACAGTTACAAGGAGCTAGGACAGTCTAAAAGTCCGCCCTTCATCCAATTAAGGTTAAAAAAAAATATTGTCGCTATTCAATCACTCAAATTCAGTCATCTCTCACTCGATTAGAGATTTGAATAATAGATTTATGTCCGTACAAAGGTCGTTACTTATGCAGGTATCCGCAAAGCGTGTCAAATATTTCTCTATATCGCTAGAGACAATTTATGTCCAGTCACCATTTGGCTAATTCGATTCGTCGCAATATTTTATACAGCAATTACGCGACCACCTTGAATGTCCACTATATACAGTTTTATGCTATGAACCGTCACACGATGATACATATCAACCTTCAACCTATAATAGATGCTAAATGGATAAGAAATATCCGCAACTAAAGTAATGGCAATGATTAAAATTAAATACTTTGCAAATTATGAATTAAGTTATACGCTCGCTCATATTGGGAATTATTTATTATAATAAATATTAAAACTTATTTAATAAACATTTATAAGCTATAAAATAAAGACGGCAAAATCACTTGGTAGGATAGTCATAAAATTAAAATAATAATAATAATAATAATAATGACGATAGCCATTCATAATGTCTGATAATAACAATAAACGTGCAAAGCAGTTTCTTCTTCTTAAAATTTTCCGTCTTTTATTATAAAAATCTTAAAAACTTTAAATAATAAATGATTGGCAATTATTATTATTTTTTTCTAAATACGAGTTTATATTATTAGATAATTTATTATTATTTATTTACAATATTTTAATTAATGATATGACTATTTGTTAAATAATATAATAACAAATAAATTGGCCGCGAACAATAATACACATTTCACAAAGTGATTTTTGATTAGAAAAATACAACAACAACAACAACAACACATATACCACGTTTGGGTTTGATTTTTCGATGGATGGGTTGGGGCAAACAGAATCACACCATTAAATCTATAATGTGATTGATTTGATGTTTGAGGTGATTGATTAATTTGCGAAACAGTTGGATTATTATTCAAATTAATATAACGGGATCTCCCTCTCAATCTGACTATTGATGAATAGGTCAATAATTATGATGAGAGTGTGTGCTTGAGGAATGATTCGTCTTCAGTAAATAATAAAATATTTATTTAATGCTTAATGTGTGAAATGATTCGATAATATAATTTTCGATGAATTCAGGATGACGATAAAATAACAATCGATGAACCAGAAATTATCGTTGACCTTGATGGATGAGTACGTATAACACATTGCTCAAAATGCGACGTTTATGGCACCTACTGAATTTTTTGAATCACAAGATATTCTGGCTCGATCACATTCTCCGTGCTGATCTGAAACGAACGATATGGCGGTCTTTAAAAGGTGAGCCACTTTTCAGCAGGCGAAGAAATCTCTATTGGCGACGATTGGTCCACGCGGCATAAAGAGAGATCTGGCATTTTCGAATTGTTAATATCACAATATGAAGAACTGGCTCGTGATCGAAACCGGTACAGTGGCCTGTAAAAATTTGTAAAAATTTGTGAATTTGGCTTGTCCATACTGTATTTCGGAACAGAGAGGTGAGTTAGCGGAAGGTGATACATTAACTATCATTGTAGACAATTTAAAATTTTATTTACAAAGTTTTAGAGCTGGCACTGTATAATATTCTACGAGTTATACTTGTAGGTTCGATTAAAAATATTATAAAAAAAAGAATATTAAAATTTTTACAATCGTTTTATTCTGGACTCTTTGATTACATTAAATAAACTCTGCAAAATTACAACTGTGCGAGACATATATACGAAATGCATTTCAATGAAATGCATTTTTGTTTACTGTGCGAAAATAAAATGTACTTATATTTGTTTTGACGAGTCAACATAAGTATATGTTGATCGTCTTAAATTTCTATTTCTTTCTCAGCAATATTGCATTGATGATAGGAATTTGATGATAGTGTTTTGATGATTTGAATTTGATGATGCACATCCGTTGTTATTGTTGACTGTGGAGTACCATTACGTAACTGCTCCCCCCGAAGAATAATACTGTCCTCAGTATTTCTGTATGTTTCCTGTATTGGTGAGCCTTTTATGTCATTGTACCATGCACAAGGGGTACAGGATGGGCAATATCTCCATATGATGAGGTATATAATGATCGCAACTATAATACATGTTGATATGGTCCAGTAGGTATGATGGTAAGTATTTGGAATTGTTGTACTTCGGAGATTGTTGATCTTTTCTATGTTGTTAATTGACCAATTGGTTAATTGAGGAACGTCTATTGGTGTCGAAATATTTTTGATGATTATTTCGTGGAATGGTTGTAAATGTATTAATTCTTCATTAAAGGTTTGTATTTTGTTTTGGTATACTGTTTCATTAATCGTGATCGAGCAGTTGTTGAATTTTATAAGTTTTATATTAGTGAAATAACGGGTTTCCTGAATGCCGCAAGTTGTACTATATTCCGTATTGCCTCGTTTATTGATGATGAGGTATTGTGAGAATACTTGCATGATTGATTCTTCTATCGGTTCGTTGATCAAGTTACATGGTGCTTGAATATTTGAGATGATTTTAGCAATACAATCTGTTGTAGTTAGTTGAATATCGAATTCTCTGCAGTAGTATTCGTTGTTTATTTGATTACATGGCTTATTTGAATATTGAAATTTATGGTCGTTCATTGTGATATAATGATTAGGGATGGGAATAGAATATGTTTGGTTTATGGTTATTGGGATTATATAATAATGTTTGAATATCTCTCTATAAAATTTGGGTATTGAAACAATGAATACTATTAAAGGATCTTTAAAGATTGTTTTAATTTCTATAAATTGATATAATTGATACTCGGATATAATTTTTATGTTTTGATCTTGCAATTGATTAATAAAAAATTGAGCTTCTTCATTTGTTATTAAGTAGTGTGAGATATAACCCTGTTTGGCTAGTGTTATTGTGTTTAATATTTCATCTAGGTGTCTTTGTAATCTGTCAATGTTGTATTCGGTGTTATGTATGAATTGTTCGAATGCTGAAATTTCCAATATGTCTTGAGTAGTATTTCTAAATTCTGTTATAGCTTTTTGTACTAATTTTGATTCTGATGCTATTGCGTTTTCTATATCTCTAAATCTGTTTATCATTTTATTATTTAAACTAATCTGTTCGTTAATTTTGTCAGTCATGATCTTTTCATTTGTATGTACGTTATTTAGTGCGGTTTTAATTTGTGTGTATTCGATAAAAGGTATATCTCCAAATATAATATGTATTCCTCTTTTTGGTCTCTTTACTTGTATTGGTTTTATATGATTCAATGTGTCTTGTAGTACCTGTACTTTGTTGTTAATTATATTATTTCGTGAGAGGAATAACGTGTCCAAATTAATGTTCTGTTTAATTTTTTGTTGTTTGTCTATATTGTCTTTGATACCTTGTATCAATGGTTCGTATGTTGAAATGTTGATTATATGAAGCAATTTCGTATAGTCTTGTATAATTCTAGCATTCCCTGGTTGTATTGGTATGATACCCTTGTTAGAAGAATAGTCAGTTACTTCCATTAGTTGGCTGTGGGTTGTTGTGATGGCCCGTTTGATTGGTTTAATGATTCGTTTTATTTTGTTTTTATGAATTCTTTTATTGTGGTCGTTAGTGATAGTTATTTTATTGTTCTTCTTAACTACATGTCTTTTAAAACGTGGCATGTGTTTATTTCGGTGTTTCAATTTTTCGTATACGATATCGTTAGTGTGTATTGACTTAGGAGGAATCCTAATTTTATTGAGTCTTTCTATTACTTTTACCTTGTTATCATGTGCGTGCTTGGTTATTTCCGTACATAAGTTTTTGTACTGGTTATTGTGATCCTGTATGTGTTCGTCTAACGTTAAGTTCGGGTTAGCTTCTGGGAATATTGTTAATTTTGTGTAGTGACCGTTTTTTAATTCTAAGGGAGTCATTTTTGTAGTACTATGTATTGTGTTGTTATATGTTATAATAACGTCCGTCATTAGTTCGTCAGTTTCCATGTCTAGGTCTGTACAATTGATTTTTGTAATTCGATATATCTCTATTAATGTGGAATGAAATCTCTCAACAGGAGAGTTTCCGGTTGAGTTACCTGGAGTTGTAAAATGAAGTTCTATGTTTTTATTTGAACAGAATGTTTTAAAGTGGCATGAAATGAATTCACTTCCATTGTCCGTTACAATTTTCCGTGGTATACCGTGTATTGATATATAAATTTTCAGTTCCCTAAGAGTGCTGTCGCTTGTACCGTCTATTAATGGTATTGCTTGTCCGTATTTTGAGAATTTGTCTAGTATTGTAAGGAATTTTCGTCCTTCTATACTAAATGTGTCCATGTGTATTATGTCTAAAGGTTTGGTGGCAGTTTCTGTAATTTCTAATTGGGTTTCTTTATTCAGTCTGTTATACTTGCTTGTAAGGCAAATATGGCATTTGTTAACGTATTGTTGTATTGTTGTTTTCATGTTCGGGAAATATATTGTCCGTCGTAATTGAAGATAGTTTTCTTTAGCACCACGATGCTGTCCTGCCAGATGAACTTTGTCTATCTGTATTTGTTGTTCTTTTGGATCTTCTATGTCCGTCAATAGCACATTACTTCGTAAGATCTTGCATTTTGTTGGTGTGTCTGGAGACATTTTTAATTTACGATCGATTTCGGCAAGAAATTTGTCTTCACATGCTATCGCTGTGATACCTGTTGAAGAAGTATGGGCCTTTATGATATGATCTATAATCTGGTCCATATTCTTATGATTTTTCGATATAGTGATAGTCGTCCTCTGTTTAGTTCTGAAGAATACTTGATGACGTTCTTGATATTGATTTGAAGTAGTTCCGAGTTTAATGTACAGTTGATTTTTAAATTCATTTAAAGGTGTTTGTGTTGGAAGAATAGTCACGTCTGGATTATTTGGAATTAATATTCCTAGTTGTTTGTCATCCAAGACTACTTTCGTGGATGATTCAGGTTGAAAGTTACACGTATTGGCTGTTAAATCTACGTCGGATAGATTGTCTGGAAAGCCTAAAAATTCACTTTGATTCGATGATATGGTAGTTACGTTGATTTCGGGTTCCAGCCTAGATAGTGCATCTGCGTTGCTGTTTAAGATGCCTTTTTTATATATGACTTCGTAATCGTATTCTTCTAACTTTAGTCGCCATCTGACTAATTTAGAATTGGGCTCCTTCAGATTCATTAACCATTGAAGTGGCTTGTGATCTGTCACGATTTTGAACCGTTTGCCGTACAGGTATGGTCTAAATTGTTTCACGGCCCAAACTATCGCTAGAAGTTCTTTTTCTGTTGCACTATAGTTTGTTTCAGAACTATTCAATGTTCTAGAAGCATAGCAAATGGGAAGGTCCCTGCCGATTTCTCCTTGAGAAAGCACTGCTCCCAAAGCAAAGTTACTTGCATCTGTGGTAACAATAAATTCTCTTGTAAAGTCTGGGTATTGCAATATTGGGTTGTTGCACAACATTTCTTTACATCGGTTGAAACAACTAATATATTCTTCATCCAATACTATGTTTTTGTCTTTTCTTAGGCAAGATGTCAGTGGCTTGGTTATGTCTGCGAAATTTCTTATGAATTTCCTATAATAACCAAGTAACCCTAAAAATGACTTGATTTGCTTTTCCGTTTTAGGCAATGGAAAATTCTTTACAGACTTTATTTTTTCTGGGTTCGGTTTGATGCCATCTTCTGATATGATATGGCCCAAAAATGCTAATTCTTTATGTAAGAATTCACTTTTATCTAACTGAACCTTGAGATTTGCACTTTTTAATCTAAGAAAAACTTGTTTTAAGTTGGAGATATGTTCTTGAAGGGATGAACTGAAGATTACTATGTCATCCATATAGCATAGACAGGATTTTCCTTCGAGTCCCTGTAAAACGTTATCCATAACCCGTTGAAAGGTTGATGGTGCGTTTTTTAGGCCAAACGGCATTCTTACATACTCATAATGGCCAAAATCTACTGTGAAAGCAGTTTTAGGAATATCTGTGGGGTTAACCTCAATTTGGTGAAAACCAGATGCTAGGTCTAATGTGGTAAAGTAGTTACATCGACCTAATTTATCTAGGATTTCTGTGATGTTAGGTAATGGGTACCTATCATCAATGGTTTGATCATTGAGTTTACGGTAGTCTACGACTAATCTCCATTTTACCTTGCCCGATGCGTCACTTTTCTTGGGGACAATCCAGATAGGAGAGGACCAAGGAGAGTATGATGGTCTAATTATCCCATCACGAAGCATTTTAGTTATTTGACTTTCTACTTCCTCTTTATGTGCGTATGGGTAACGATAAGATTTAGAAAAAATGGGCTTTTAGGATTTCAAGTCAATAGAATGTTTCACAGCATTAGTAAAAGTTAGGCTCTGGTTTTCTTTTTGGAAGATACTTTCAAAATCTTGACATAATTTTTCGATTAATAGTTTTTCTTCAGAATTAAGATGGTCAGTTCTAATGAGTTCCCTAATATCTTGGTTATTAAAAGTCTCATTATAAACTGAACAATGGTTTATTTCCAATTTATAATTGGATATGGGTTCAGTTTTGATTGGTTGTTCGAAAATAACGGTTTGTTCTTTATTTGAGAAATTTATAACTTCTACCAACATTTGGTAGTTTTTAGCTTTATAAATTCCTTCGGGAATTATTGTTTGGGAATTTATTTCAATGGGTTTAATATATAGTTCTCCTTCCTTGGTATCAATTGGGATTGGAATGAGCATTCTGTTACGAGGAGGAATTTTGTGAATCGGGGATGTATAATTCGGACGATATATAAATGGTATGGTGACTTTATCAGTTTCCAGTACCGATTTATGAAAATCTAATTTAATTTTTAATTGTTTAATCAAATCTAGCCCTATGAGTCCATCGAAATACTGGTGAAATTTAAATAAATAGAATGGTAGTGGTTCTTTTGTTTTGAACTCTGGGAATCCCGGTACTATGACCTGCTGATTAATTTCGTATTCTTTAAATAATGTTTTTACGAATAGAGGCTTGATTTGTTTGATTTTTGAGGGGATAATAAATTTAGGATCTATGTAGCTGGAATCGGATCCAGTGTCTATAAGGAATTTTAGTTTAAATTTGGTATTAACTGTTATCTCGATATATGGTAACATTGGTTTATTAGTTGAATGAGAATTTATGTATCCAATTGGTTTTCCGAGGCTAATTGCTGAAAAACCTGATCAGTAGGTTCTTCGACACTGACTTCTGGAATATTTTCTTCATTGACTGGTTGGTAACTGTCTAAATCTGAGAAATAATTTGATTCGTCAAATTTGATTGATCAAGTTACATGGTGCTTGAATATTTGAGATGATTTTAGCAATACAATCTGTTGTAGTTAGTTGAATATCGAATTCTCTGCAGTAGTATTCGTTGTTTATTTGATTACATGGCTTATTTGAATATTGAAATTTATGGTCGTTCATTGTGATATAATGATTAGGGATGGGAATAGAATATGTTTGGTTTATGGTTATTGGGATTATATAATAATGTTTGAATATCTCTCTATAAAATTTGGGTATTGAAACAATGAATACTATTAAAGGATCTTTAAAGATTGTTTTAATTTCTATAAATTGATATAATTGATACTCGGATATAATTTTTATGTTTTGATCTTGCAATTGATTAATAAAAAATTGAGCTTCTTCATTTGTTATTAAGTAGTGTGAGATATAACCCTGTTTGGCTAGTGTTATTGTGTTTAATATTTCATCTAGGTGTCTTTGTAATCTGTCAATGTTGTATTCGGTGTTATGTATGAATTGTTCGAATGCTGAAATTTCCAATATGTCTTGAGTAGTATTTCTAAATTCTGTTATAGCTTTTTGTACTAATTTTGATTCTGATGCTATTGCGTTTTCTATATCTCTAAATCTGTTTATCATTTTATTATTTAAACTAATCTGTTCGTTAATTTTGTCAGTCATGATCTTTTCATTTGTATGTACGTTATTTAGTGCGGTTTTAATTTGTGTGTATTCGATAAAAGGTATATCTCCAAATATAATATGTATTCCTCTTTTTGGTCTCTTTACTTGTATTGGTTTTATATGATTCAATGTGTCTTGTAGTACCTGTACTTTGTTGTTAATTATATTATTTCGTGAGAGGAATAACGTGTCCAAATTAATGTTCTGTTTAATTTTTTGTTGTTTGTCTATATTGTCTTTGATACCTTGTATCAATGGTTCGTATGTTGAAATGTTGATTATATGAAGCAATTTCGTATAGTCTTGTATAATTCTAGCATTCCCTGGTTGTATTGGTATGATACCCTTGTTAGAAGAATAGTCAGTTACTTCCATTAGTTGGCTGTGGGTTGTTGTGATGGCCCGTTTGATTGGTTTAATGATTCGTTTTATTTTGTTTTTATGAATTCTTTTATTGTGGTCGTTAGTGATAGTTATTTTATTGTTCTTCTTAACTACATGTCTTTTAAAACGTGGCATGTGTTTATTTCGGTGTTTCAATTTTTCGTATACGATATCGTTAGTGTGTATTGACTTAGGAGGAATCCTAATTTTATTGAGTCTTTCTATTACTTTTACCTTGTTATCATGTGCGTGCTTGGTTATTTCCGTACATAAGTTTTTGTACTGGTTATTGTGATCCTGTATGTGTTCGTCTAACGTTAAGTTCGGGTTAGCTTCTGGGAATATTGTTAATTTTGTGTAGTGACCGTTTTTTAATTCTAAGGGAGTCATTTTTGTAGTACTATGTATTGTGTTGTTATATGTTATAATAACGTCCGTCATTAGTTCGTCAGTTTCCATGTCTAGGTCTGTACAATTGATTTTTGTAATTCGATATATCTCTATTAATGTGGAATGAAATCTCTCAACAGGAGAGTTTCCGGTTGAGTTACCTGGAGTTGTAAAATGAAGTTCTATGTTTTTATTTGAACAGAATGTTTTAAAGTGGCATGAAATGAATTCACTTCCATTGTCCGTTACAATTTTCCGTGGTATACCGTGTATTGATATATAAATTTTCAGTTCCCTAAGAGTGCTGTCGCTTGTACCGTCTATTAATGGTATTGCTTGTCCGTATTTTGAGAATTTGTCTAGTATTGTAAGGAATTTTCGTCCTTCTATACTAAATGTGTCCATGTGTATTATGTCTAAAGGTTTGGTGGCAGTTTCTGTAATTTCTAATTGGGTTTCTTTATTCAGTCTGTTATACTTGCTTGTAAGGCAAATATGGCATTTGTTAACGTATTGTTGTATTGTTGTTTTCATGTTCGGGAAATATATTGTCCGTCGTAATTGAAGATAGTTTTCTTTAGCACCACGATGCTGTCCTGCCAGATGAACTTTGTCTATCTGTATTTGTTGTTCTTTTGGATCTTCTATGTCCGTCAATAGCACATTACTTCGTAAGATCTTGCATTTTGTTGGTGTGTCTGGAGACATTTTTAATTTACGATCGATTTCGGCAAGAAATTTGTCTTCACATGCTATCGCTGTGATACCTGTTGAAGAAGTATGGGCCTTTATGATATGATCTATAATCTGGTCCATATTCTTATGATTTTTCGATATAGTGATAGTCGTCCTCTGTTTAGTTCTGAAGAATACTTGATGACGTTCTTGATATTGATTTGAAGTAGTTCCGAGTTTAATGTACAGTTGATTTTTAAATTCATTTAAAGGTGTTTGTGTTGGAAGAATAGTCACGTCTGGATTATTTGGAATTAATATTCCTAGTTGTTTGTCATCCAAGACTACTTTCGTGGATGATTCAGGTTGAAAGTTACACGTATTGGCTGTTAAATCTACGTCGGATAGATTGTCTGGAAAGCCTAAAAATTCACTTTGATTCGATGATATGGTAGTTACGTTGATTTCGGGTTCCAGCCTAGATAGTGCATCTGCGTTGCTGTTTAAGATGCCTTTTTTATATATGACTTCGTAATCGTATTCTTCTAACTTTAGTCGCCATCTGACTAATTTAGAATTGGGCTCCTTCAGATTCATTAACCATTGAAGTGGCTTGTGATCTGTCACGATTTTGAACCGTTTGCCGTACAGGTATGGTCTAAATTGTTTCACGGCCCAAACTATCGCTAGAAGTTCTTTTTCTGTTGCACTATAGTTTGTTTCAGAACTATTCAATGTTCTAGAAGCATAGCAAATGGGAAGGTCCCTGCCGATTTCTCCTTGAGAAAGCACTGCTCCCAAAGCAAAGTTACTTGCATCTGTGGTAACAATAAATTCTCTTGTAAAGTCTGGGTATTGCAATATTGGGTTGTTGCACAACATTTCTTTACATCGGTTGAAACAACTAATATATTCTTCATCCAATACTATGTTTTTGTCTTTTCTTAGGCAAGATGTCAGTGGCTTGGTTATGTCTGCGAAATTTCTTATGAATTTCCTATAATAACCAAGTAACCCTAAAAATGACTTGATTTGCTTTTCCGTTTTAGGCAATGGAAAATTCTTTACAGACTTTATTTTTTCTGGGTTCGGTTTGATGCCATCTTCTGATATGATATGGCCCAAAAATGCTAATTCTTTATGTAAGAATTCACTTTTATCTAACTGAACCTTGAGATTTGCACTTTTTAATCTAAGAAAAACTTGTTTTAAGTTGGAGATATGTTCTTGAAGGGATGAACTGAAGATTACTATGTCATCCATATAGCATAGACAGGATTTTCCTTCGAGTCCCTGTAAAACGTTATCCATAACCCGTTGAAAGGTTGATGGTGCGTTTTTTAGGCCAAACGGCATTCTTACATACTCATAATGGCCAAAATCTACTGTGAAAGCAGTTTTAGGAATATCTGTGGGGTTAACCTCAATTTGGTGAAAACCAGATGCTAGGTCTAATGTGGTAAAGTAGTTACATCGACCTAATTTATCTAGGATTTCTGTGATGTTAGGTAATGGGTACCTATCATCAATGGTTTGATCATTGAGTTTACGGTAGTCTACGACTAATCTCCATTTTACCTTGCCCGATGCGTCACTTTTCTTGGGGACAATCCAGATAGGAGAGGACCAAGGAGAGTATGATGGTCTAATTATCCCATCACGAAGCATTTTAGTTATTTGACTTTCTACTTCCTCTTTATGTGCGTATGGGTAACGATAAGATTTAGAAAAAATGGGCTTTTAGGATTTCAAGTCAATAGAATGTTTCACAGCATTAGTAAAAGTTAGGCTCTGGTTTTCTTTTTGGAAGATACTTTCAAAATCTTGACATAATTTTTCGATTAATAGTTTTTCTTCAGAATTAAGATGGTCAGTTCTAATGAGTTCCCTAATATCTTGGTTATTAAAAGTCTCATTATAAACTGAACAATGGTTTATTTCCAATTTATAATTGGATATGGGTTCAGTTTTGATTGGTTGTTCGAAAATAACGGTTTGTTCTTTATTTGAGAAATTTATAACTTCTACCAACATTTGGTAGTTTTTAGCTTTATAAATTCCTTCGGGAATTATTGTTTGGGAATTTATTTCAATGGGTTTAATATATAGTTCTCCTTCCTTGGTATCAATTGGGATTGGAATGAGCATTCTGTTACGAGGAGGAATTTTGTGAATCGGGGATGTATAATTCGGACGATATATAAATGGTATGGTGACTTTATCAGTTTCCAGTACCGATTTATGAAAATCTAATTTAATTTTTAATTGTTTAATCAAATCTAGCCCTATGAGTCCATCGAAATACTGGTGAAATTTAAATAAATAGAATGGTAGTGGTTCTTTTGTTTTGAACTCTGGGAATCCCGGTACTATGACCTGCTGATTAATTTCGTATTCTTTAAATAATGTTTTTACGAATAGAGGCTTGATTTGTTTGATTTTTGAGGGGATAATAAATTTAGGATCTATGTAGCTGGAATCGGATCCAGTGTCTATAAGGAATTTTAGTTTAAATTTGGGATTAACTGTTATCTCGATATATGGTAACATTGGTTTATTAGTTGAATGAGAATTTATGTATCCAATTGGTTTTCCGAGGCTAATTGCTGAAAAACCTGATCAGTAGGTTCTTCGACACTGACTTCTGGAATATTTTCTTCATTGACTGGTTGGTAACTGTCTAAATCTGAGAAATAATTTGATTCGTCAAATTGTTCCTCATATTGAACATCTGGATTGTCATATTGTTCGGAATTGAATAATTCCCTAGATTGGAAATTAGGAGGACCTCTTTGTTGGAAATTAAATATTGGTAGTCCATGTTGATGGAATCTAGTTGGTTGACTGTATTTATTCATGTTAGATTGTGTGTCCATTGGCTCGATTCTATTGTTTCTATTGGGAATTTGAGGAGGTTGTTGTTTAGGAAGTGGTGGTAAAGGTTTTGAATTTGGATGTCCAAAGTTTTGTCGAAAAGGTAGTGAATTGAATGTCTGTTGACCTTGAGGCCTAAACCATTCCCGTTTATGGTTATAGTAAGTATTATTTTGATTCAAGGGTGGTTTTGGGTATAATAATGGTCTTTGTATAATTGGTTGAGTCTGTCTTGACTGAATTGGATTTGTACTTATAGATACACTTCTGTGATTTCTAATATAGTACATATTTTGCTCTTGTAAACATAGACTAAATGCCTCTGAAATTGTTGTTGGGTCTCGTGATCGAATACTTGAACCCAGTGGTTCCCTTAGCCCTGCGAGGAATGTAGATAAACACATTTCTCGGTATAACTTTTCTTTGGTTGATTTAACTATTGATCCAGAGTTTGATAATCTCACTAAGTTAATAATGGCGGATTGAATTTCCATTATTTTCCCGTAATACTTTTCGACTGTGTCTCCACTTTGAAAGATTGTATGTAAATCTCGTATTAATGAAGTTTCGTTTCTCTTATCACTGTAGTGTGAGATGAGATTAGTCTTCATTTGGGTCCAGTCTACGTCCGTTCCGTATGTTGTTAAAACACTGTCTGCCTCATCAATGATCTTATTTCTGATGTCTCGCAAGAATGTGATAGGTGTTTCACCTATTCCCATTACCTGTTCGGTTTGTTGGATAATTTCGTCAACATTTGTAATAAATTCATGTAGCGTGTTATTTTTACCCGAGAATGTCGGTAGTGACTTAATTGGGTCTGGTATTTTAAACGCATTTAATAAAGTATTTAATTTAGCTAATTGTTCGTCATTAGGTGGAGCCATTTTATTATCTATTTTATGTGGTACCTTGTTTTTCGATAATTTGCTTATATCTATTGCTAAGTTGTCTACTAATTTTGTTAAATCTTCTAACTGTTTTCTGTCGTTTTTACTCATATAATTTTCTTTATTATTCTTATTTATTTTATTTCTATTTTTTTTTTTTTATCGTTAATCAATTTAATTATTCGGTCGTATTCATCGAGGATTAATAAATTAATTGCGTCTTAAAAATGTATATCTTTAAATTTCTTTTTAAATTATTCACTATTTCACTTTATTTTCTTAATTATTTCAGGCCTGTATACACATGTACAGAATCACCTAAGCATCAAAATCTATAGATTTGATCTTTTTGAGAGATATTTCAATCAATATTAATGAATGGGTATTTGGGATTTTATGGGGTTGACCAAAAATTCTCACTTACCATGTAATCGTTATCCAGGTGATGAAGTTCATTCTATGTTGTATTACACTTTGTACTTTTTATTATATATAGGCACTAAATGTTATATATATTTTCGCTGGAGTATCACTCAATATTATTTAAGAAATAATAGCTTCGAGGCGGTGATATCAAACACAGTTTATATATATATATTTTTTTTTCCACAACACTTTTATCACTTGTAACTTATGTATTTAACGAAACCGCGTGTTTTGTCCAACTCGACAAATACTTTTTACGAATAAATTATCACACTTTTTTTTTCAGTTTGGATACTCGAAAAATATCCGCTATCGGCTGCGCCAGTTATACTTGTAGGTTCGATTAAAAATAAAAAAAAAGAATATTAAAATTTTTACAATCGTTTTATTCTGGACTCTTTGATTACATTAAATAAACTCTGCAAAATTACAACTGTGCGAGACATATATACGAAATGCATTTCAATGAAATGCATTTTTGTTTACTGTGCGAAAATAAAATGTACTTATATTTGTTTTGACGAGTCAACATAAGTATATGTTGATCGTCTTAAATTTCTATTTCTTTCTCAGCAATATTGCATTGATGATAGTGTTTTGATGATTTGAATTTGATGATGCACATCCGTTTTTATTGTTGACTGTGGAGTACCATTACGTAACTTACGTACAAATAAAATGGCAGAAAATGAAAAAGGCGGATGAATCGTTCGAAGACAACTGTACAGTTGGCACTGAACTCCATTGACACTCTGTAGAACTGCTTAGTTCGTATTGTAAACCACCCCAATTCACTGATTGAGGCTCAGATGTAGCGTTCAATGCACTGTTGAAATCTGGATTATTCAAACCAGAAATAGCACCAATTAAATGATCCGTTTTTTTATCGTATCCAAAGTTAAGACAAGGGTCCAAAATTATCGTTGATTATGCGAGGTATCCAAAAATATAGCGTGGATCGAAAATGTATATAAGCGGTATCCAATCGTGTTCCAAGGTAAGTTCCGGGTCATTAATAAAATAAATCAATGAGTATTAAATTTATGTTTTTTATTCACTGTATCACTGTTTATATCTCACTATATGCTTTCGCAGTTCGCTTTATAATTTTTTCGCGATATCAGCTGTTGTCTTCAGATAAGTATAATTTGATAGATTGATATACAGCTGAGGAATACTTTGTGTCTAATACTTTAAGGTATCCACAACATTCTCCGCGTCGTTAACGATTCCGTCGTTAACAGTCCGACTATCTTCATGTTCCTGCGGCTTACACAATTTAACAATTGGCCGTTTAAATACAGATGTTGATGTTTTAGTGTAACAACCCGAACTCTTCCTTGCGGATCGGGATGCAGCTGAACCACCTTTCTTAATGCAACTTGTAGAATGGTAAATTTTCCTCTTTCATTAAAACGACATCCCCAATTTTGAGGTTTTCCTGCGCCTTATGCCATTTAGTCCTCTGCTGAAAATTGTGCAGATATTCGACATTAAACTTCTTTCAAAATGATTCTGCCACCTCCTTAGCCGTCCCACTGGTACACTTTCAGCGATCTCTTCTTCAGGTAGATAGAAATTCACTGAATCTATTAAGAAGTGAACTGGTGTTAAGACATCAAGGAATGCGTCATCATCTGATGTTGCATAAAGTGCGCTCGAATTAAGGATTGCCTCAATTTGACTAAGCAACGTTGACATTTCTTCAAATGCCAAATGAGTGTTTGATGTGCACTTTGAAAGATGAGTTTTCACCGATTTTACCATTGCTTCCCAAAAACCCACCAAAATGAAGTGATGCTGGTGAAATACAATTCCTCCTCAATTGCTCCTCTACTTTCGATAAAAATTCTGCAACGACAGAGTTATAATTATTATTTGAAATTAAATTGTATACCTCGTTTAGATTTCGCTTGTCTCCAACGAGATGAGAACCATTGTCACTGTATATATGGGATGGAGCTACTCGTTCGAACACAAATCGCTTGAGTGCTACTCTAAAGGACAGATCTCACACTACAGTGCACAGACCGCTCACTACTTCGACGTGGAACGCCTTCGTCATTATATAATTAAATAAGGCTACATTTCCTTTCATCAATGTAGCACCTCGGTGCGTTTTCGTAGCTAATTGTATTGGTTCCACATAATCGACACCGCACGAAGCAAATGGTCTAGCTGCTTTAATTCTTGATATTTTATAATTAAGGAATCTCATCAAAATTGCTCTTAAAGTTGGCTGTATAGTTGGACCGACTAGCATTAATTTGTTTAAGATATTCCTGTTGACGGTTTGAACAAGCTATCAAATACTACTCGCGCAGTTTGGTAGTTTCACTAGCTTCCTTTAGCACACAGTGATACGGCAAAACTGCTTTTAAAGTTTCCAAATATCCTCGTTCTATATAATCGTTAAAAAATTAAGTATATATTCATCCTTAAGCAATTGCGATTGGCTTGCTTCTTTCTTTCTAATGCCAAGAATCTCCGTCTAGCTGCATTCACCGAATTACCCAATTGAGCTGCATTTGGCTTAAATGGGATTGCTACTATGTATTACCTATCATTATTACGTTCGCACGTAGTTTTATAATATTCTTCGCACTCCGCTTCCTTAGGATCCATAATGTGAGCTTCGAGTATCTTGTTCAAATAAACGTTTCAATATATTGTTAAAATCCGCTTCTAAATGTAAGCTAAGCGTACAATTGCTAGATTGAATTGTCCCATTTGTCATTACGCTGGTCTATGCAAACAACATTGGTTTCTCTTAGCAGAATGTAAGCACATACATAAATGATATCGAACGTTAAATGGTTATTGGCTGCTAATAAAGAAAAACACGCATTGGTCAAACAAAAATCTCGGCCATGAATATTACATTTAAAAATCGTTAAGCAAAAGTCAGCGGATGTATTTTTTTTTCTGCAGTAATCGTTGTTTGTAAACTTTTATTATTTCGGCCGAATATATTTATTGGTTCGGGCCCTGGATTTTGCTCAAACTGTCACTAAATTTAAAGATGTTAGATCAATCAAAGAGTAACAAAGAGCGGTGTTCGAAATATATGCAAGGCGTATTTACAATAAAATGTGGCTTCAATTTAAAACAAAAAATCCCGAAACCGAAATCAAATGCAACTACTTTGGAACGAATCTAAAGTAAAGTAAGTATTAATAGTATTAATTTTAATTTTGGATTCACCTGCCACCGATATGTGTTCAACGTGTCTCCGATTCAAAGATCAGCTCAAAATTGAAACCGATATGCAAAAGAAGAATGAGTTAAGCAAAGCTTTCACCGCCCTTCTGAACGAAGAAGCTGATGGATTATAAGCCATGTCTTTTTGATTGTCAAAAGAATATGTCGCTACCGAAAGTTGCCGATCAAGCTGCATATTACAGTCATCAGCTATATTTATATTTATTTGGAATATATTTATTTGGGTTGTTGGCACCGGGCACTCACTTTTAACTCCGCTTGATGTTTTCTTATACTATTGGACGAAAAACTGTTTGCCTAAATGATCGAACTAGATCGCGTCGACAGTCTTTTATAGGCTTTGTAATTTAAGATTGAGCAAAATACACAAAGTTCGTTTATTGGCTGATGGATGCGGCGGTCAAATAAAAACTCTACCATGGTTGGAATATATCAATACTGGTTGTTAAAAGTTGTTCCCTGAAACGTGTCATCCGTTGAGTTGGTTTTCCCATTGCCAGGACATTCATATATTCCACCTGATAGAGTTTTTGGTCAAATTGAGAAGCAAGTTCGATCAAAAGAAACAATTATAGATGTGGCCGAATATTTAGAAATATATATAAGGAACGTGGAACTATAATAAATTTGGGAAGTGATGAGTGCACTGCTTTCGATTTTAAAACCGAAATTAATAAAATACTTAAGCCACCATCGAATTGGCATTTTAAGTTTAACGATTCTAAAAGATTTATTTTAACTAAAAATCAGAACAACACGACTGTTCAAATTCGAGATGCACCTTTTTTCAAATCAGATATCGGAGCTTCTAAGGCAAATAATGAACGAGACCAAAATTTATAAGACTGACCAACGGCATTAAAGTAAAAGATGCTAAGTGGGCCCGAATGGCGAGAATACAGCAGTTTGAATTTTGATAAAACTATCATAGATGAAAATCAACTGTAGATGGTAGAAGAGTATGAAAACAGGTATAGCTGCACTTTTTCTTAATCCTAAAAGATTCTTGAAATTTAAATTTTTTAATTGAATCTTTTAGAAATTGGACAGAATTCAATGTTTTCATTTTGTGATTAATTGTGATTTTTATTTTAATATTATTATTGCATTTTGTATTATTTATCATAATTATTTTACTTTTTAATTTATTTTTAACCAATATTAAAAAAAACTTAAATCAAAATATTTTATTAATCTCTAAATTTCGAAATATAACTTTCAAAACCTACCTATTACAGTACAACGAGAATCAAAATAAATCCTTTTCATTATGGAACTTTGAAACTAACTCTATTCCATAATTGTTTTATAAATACAAGCTTAATTTGGATAATTACTAAGATTTAATGATGTAATATGTGGAATTATAGGGTTAAGAAACTAGGGAAATAATAAAAATTAGGCTTTTTAAAATAATTAAAAAATAAGTTTTTTCCAATTATCTTGAAAACTTGAAAAACGGAATAGATCGCTTTTGATTCTAATATACACATTAAAAGTATTTTCTGACAATTACATGTTCTAACTGATTTTTCTAGCATATGATGTTTACCTTTATGTATTTGTATTTTGTAGAAATCTACTGCCACGTGTGAATAATTAATTTATAATAAATCTACGGCTTAGATGTCGTAAACAGTCCTTTCCGGGTCTCAACCGAGACCTTACGAACCAGTTTTTTAACGATTGGCGCACATTGTAGGTGGTTATCCCAACGAATATTTTTACACACAAGCGATTTGAACGAAATGTTTACATTTTTTAACTGCAGTTTTTTATATTCAACGAATAATTAACGAAACCAAAATTTAAAAAAAAATTTAATTTTACAATCGAAATTGGAAATTTTTCAAGTAAATGGTCTTATATTTATAAATAATAATAAATAAATAAAACAAAAATTTTTTTTTTTAAATTATGTCATTTCATTAAAAAATTACTTCGCGTGCCATCTATTGTTTTCGTTAAAACGTATTGGTATGCCATCTAGAAATCTTCTCCGAAACTTAAAACGAAATCATGCTGTCGTTGGCATGCATTTACTATGAAAATTGACACGATTTCCTTTATAGTATTCTAAGTTATTTGATTAAGAGAAATCATATGGTGTATTTCTCAAATGCCAATTTTTACTAGCGACACTCTTCATAAATTATTTTTTTGAACCTACTTTTACGTCTCACTTAACGTCTCAATTCACGTAAAATCTATACGCAACAGTAAAAATAAAATTATACAAACATATTTTTGAGTGTAGTGGAAAGTAAAAGCACAAATTACTAATATGATAATTTGTGGTAGAAGGAAAACAAAATCGGGATAAAATAGTATAGGCTAGCTGAGTATTTTAGTATTTAACACGTTACATTAAAAAATTTAAAAAAAAATTGTTTTGTTTTTTATTGTGTGTAAATAAACATATTTAAATATTTAATTTTGTTTTGTGTGGCTTAGTGTAATAAATTTAAATTTGTGTAATTAATTTGTCATTAAATTTACAAATATAATATTATAATTTGTTGAATTGCATCGTTTTATTATTAATATGAGTAGACCTTCGGGTGTTAAATGTGCCGTTTTGCAACGCAATTCCAACCAACAAGACGGTGCTCGAAATTTCTTTCTAAATATTTGAAAAATTATTCAAACTAGAGCTCCGGTTAAAAAATTGTGGCATATCACCATTGAATAAAAAGCGAATATTTTTGTGTTCAAAACATTTTGAGCCAAGTTGCATTTTAAAGCGCAAGCTTAAATTAACGGCTGTCCCAACATTATGCCTGCCTCGTTTGCCTGTCGATGATGAGGACATTACTTTGAAAATCCCTTCAACATCAGCAACTGCGATTAATTTAAATACTAACCCAACCGTAATCGGATCGATTTTAGGTTCGGATGCTAAATCACAAACTTAACAAATATACAATGAAGTTTTATCCTTGCTAGAACCGAGTTCAGATATGAATGTTACTTTGCAAACCGCAAATGTTAGTTTACAAAGCGCATGCGCCTTCAGTCAAACTGATAATTTAAGTTTGGATGGTAAACTAAATACTTTTACTCAACAATTAAACATCTGAAGTTGCGTCGTTGCAACTGCATTTAAGTTCGTCAAATTTCAAAAGTTACTCAAACAAACGATATGAAAACTTGTCTTTAACTTTAATTTGGAGTTACCGTCGAAAGCTTCGCTTATACGGTGGCAAACAATAAAAAATTTCTTCTCGGGAACGGAGAACGCACTAATGCTAACCAAGTTAAAGGAGAAAATTGAATCGTTAGATACAATCAACAGACAATGCAGTTTAATTTTTGATGAAATTAAAATTCGCAAAAATTTAAAGTATAATTCAATTCGCGATTGTGTCGATGGTTTGGTTGATTTTGGTGATGATTATAAAAAAAGGCAAAAGTTGTTAATTATGTGTGTTTTCATGGTGCGTAGCATTATTGCAACTGGAAAAACAAAGTTACCACGTCCCAGAGAATGCAATTTCATCCAGTTCTTTAACTACGTTAATAAAGCCAAACTTAACATTGTGCAGTTCTTTAACCTTGGCAGTCAAAGCGGTAATATGTGACCAAGGGTCCAATAATCACAAAGCTTTGAATAATATGGGAACAAATACCAATAACCCGCTTGTAAATCACGATGGTACTGCTGAAATTGTAAGTATTTTTGACTCTCCACACTTATTTAAATCCTTCTGCAACTGCATGCTAACGTCTGACATTCAAACACCCGATGGTATACCAAGCTAGGCAGTTATTCGGGAGCTTTATTAATTAGAGCAATCATCTCCAAATCGAATGTGTTCAAAATTGACCGACAAACACATTAATCCAGGTCAAGTATTTAGCCGAAGCGTGGTGACTGGAATAAAAACAGCGTATGATTTAAATAAATTCTCCGATTCCGTCAAAGATAAGGTACCTGCGACCTTAATTCCTTTTGATAACCAAAACAAATTATTTGATTGTTTATACTCAAAAGTTTGTATGATCCTAACAAATATAAGTGTTTGACTCGATGACTATGTCAATTTAAAATTCCTTAGCGAAATGTTAATTTACATGGCAATAATTAAATTAGTTACTCTAAAGAAAGTTTACTCATTAGACGAAACACTTCAAACTATTCGCGGAATTCTGTTATTATTTAATTCCTTAACACATGAGAATCCTGACAATAAATATCTACTAACCTCAAGATTACCTAAATCAGGATGCTTAGGAAAATACTTTTTCTTTAATTAGATAATGGTAACAATTTCAACCCATATGTTAAAGAGTTTAGCTACACAGACTCAGTATTGTTATCAATTAAATATCTAACACCATTCATGACCTTAACAAATTGCGAAGAAGATATTGATAATAACCTAATCGTAGTTATTCGAGAAGATAAAACCAATGATGACTGCAATGATGACAAGAAATATTGAAATTGGATTCTAGCTTAACTTGCTCAAATAATGGCCTAGGCAAGGAAACTGATTTTGACAATTATTTAGTTGTAATTGAAATCGACGAGAATTTATTGAAACAGGATCATAACTTGACGAACCTGATTCTACATCAGAAACATCTAATAGGCTATTTGGTCCACAAAATTTAAAACAAATTTAATTGTGCTACTTGTGTAATAACACTTTTAAAAAAAAATGACTACGTAAAGTGTTCGTCTAAAATTTTAATAAAACATAAATTTTATGTCTGATTGCTTTGGAAAACTGCAAGCACCTTCTCAATCATTTTATGAGCTATGTCATTAATAAATATTAATTTTTGACACATTTTTAAAATTGTAGGCCCATATTTTGAGCTTAAAATGTAAAATAGTTAGTTCTTTATTAACCGAACAGTCCGATAAACAATTTTATGATGATATTCATCCCTGTTATAACCATCGCGTGGAGTTACTGAATCTGATGATTTAAATACTTATTAGAAAACACTGTAGATGGCATATGGAACGAGCAAAAAGAAATAAAATAAAACCAAGATTTGGACCGATTAGGCTATTTACAACCAGTTTCCGGAAAAGCTTCACAGTTGTTGTTTTTTTTCACGTCATTGTTGTTTTTTTTGTTATTTTTTACGGATGTGGGTCATCACCCTAGCGATCACACCATATTTAGTGGCCTCATACGACAAGCTCTGGATCATGTGGTGGTATTCTATGGATTTTATGTGTTGCCCCATCCATAGGACCCAATCCTCCGAATAATCATCATAAATGTCTGCAGCAAACATATTTTATGCTCTATCTCAAGGAAGTAGACTAATCATGCATTTGGACACGTTGTAAACTCAATAAAAAACCAAAATCAATAAATATTTTTATGAATGTTGAATCGTATAGTTTGTATAATTATGGCGGACTTATAAACAATTTAACGCTTAATGGATTTAACTGAATATTTTTGAATATCTTGTATCTTGGTGCAGGTATAAGAAATAAACTACATATATAAACATAAAAATGAAAACTTATTATACATATTTGATTGATTTCACTTAATTGGCAATGTTACCGCAAAACAAGTCAACAATTGAAAGTTATCAAGTACACACAAGCATGCACTACCATGTAGTACTTTGAATTCATTCAAAGTGAAATTTTGTTGAGTTTATTTTGGTCTTTAAACGTACAAGTTGATTTTATTTTTATTCCATTTCGTAAATGACAAAACTTATCGCGCTAAACGGAATGTTTAATCGGAAAACACTTTCTAATATACACAATATGTCATTTATAACTTGTGATATTTAATTCGTGACACTGTCAAATCCACCCCATAACGAACGATATTCTAATTTTTCTCTAACGAATGTAATATATGCAAAATTATATATTCAAATCGAATACAGATTCATTCCACACCCTTGAATCGTCGACAATATGTGGTATAAATTTTCTAAGACGTTTTGACAATCAATCAAATAAGTAACGAACCTATATACGATCGACTTGTATACATGTTCGAAAATATCTTCATTTCGATAAATTGAATAAAATTATCATAAAACTTAGATAGACAACAGGAAGATCATATTTTGCAAGATAATTAATAGTCTGTAGATAGATAAAGAAAACTTTACATTACACTCGTGTTATCTTCATATAAAATCGTGTTTAGAATAGTACTGAAGTATACAATTTTATGACTGATACGCGACTGCGATTCTAAAACAAAAGGCAATTAACTGATAAAACTGTTCCTACAGGCTTAGCATGATAAAAATATATTTTAAATTTTCAGCCACGACGTATGTCTGTTATATACCTCGGATTCAAACATCTGCCCAATTTTTGGTAAATTTACATATTTTCTATCTTAAATTTTGAAAAGTTAAGAGGCAACACTCGTCTTAGAACAAGTACGTATAATGCTTCTGAACTCTCACTTCATCTTCAAATGATGATTCTGAAAACTTACCGAATAAATTATCCCGCAAAGCTTTTGTCTTATTTTTAATTGAGCTTTACCTCGGGTATACCAGATAGGTCACCATTTCAAGTAAAACTGAATCAGCAATTAAGACCGATATCATTTCAGTTGCTATAGTCCCCTCCTTGAACACCGCATCGTTTCATTAATATATGTAGAAAAACTGTCATATGTAAAAGAATATTGTATTTCTTGCTAGACAGCTTTCGACCCAATAGTTTAATCGTTCTTTATGTTGAAATACATAAACTACAGGGTGCGCTTAATGTTCAAGGTTACGTCGCAATTTTTGTTTAGATTACATTTACCAGTTGGGATTTGACAATCGTAGAGAGTTGTCGATAACAATTTATTGTGGAGGATCCAACGCCGCCATAACATATTGACATAACATATAACATTGTATTTAAATAATTGTAAAGTTGTTAAATTGGTGTAACTAAGCCAACTACTCAGAATAGTTTGATGCAATAAGGCAATATATCCGGGTACCAAACATTTTGTGCACAAGAACTGGGTTATTCAAAGAATGGAAATCATCGGACGCGCAAGTCATTGCCAACATGTTCGCTGAGTTTTTTCAATCTGTCTTTGAACCAGAAGATGTTAATAAGTACGAAAATCTCTACCACGCTAGTTAAAACCTAATCTGTACCCAAATTAATAATCTGTACCCTACAAACTTTATTGAATACACCAGCAGCACAATCAAAGTTATTGAAAGCCAAAATAAGTTGACGTGGTGAACAAAAACTTTACCAAGGCGTTTGACTCCATTAGCCATTGTAAAGCACTAGAACGGTTATACTCTTTTAGGTTCTCAAATCGACATTGGTAACAGGAGGTCCAAGCCAATTCAAGGAACATTGAGTTTTTCACAAGGTTCCAATCTTGGCTCTTGGATTTTTACTATCTTCATCGACGCAATCACTGAAGTCATTCTACACTCACAAATTTTAATGTTTGCCGACGACCTCAAAATATACAGAACTGTCGAGACCTTAATCGATGTCGAGAAACTTCAAGAAGACATTGACAATTTAGCGGAATGGAGTGAGACAAATTTTCTTCACATTCACTAGTGCCTGCAATCAGTCCTTCAACGCTGCTTGTCAAATAGTTAAGCCTAACCGGCATGGTGGTCCAATGAAATGGGATATCCTCTAAAAGAACGAGAAAGCTCAAGACTGGGACTCCTATAAGGAGGAACTCAAAGTAGAATTGAGGAAACCATAAAGGATGTCATGGAGAATAATATGGAAGAAGCGATAAAATGGAAGAAGTATCCGAAATCTCTCGTCTTAGGAAGATGCTGTCTACTAATCCTGTCAGTCCCAGTTATTTAATTAAACCGGATGGATCCTGGACTGCTTCTAGTGATTAATCTTTGAAACTTCTCACGAAACCCACTTTCCAGGAAGCTTCGACGACTCGACAAAGACTAGTACTCATCGAGAGGCACACTCACTGCACATAGATGATATCGTAGTCAAACAACGGATCCTATGGGCACTTGAAGGAATCAAACCTTATAAATTGGCTGGTCCTGACCGAATTATTCCAACGAAGATTCAGAACAACTCGAAGATTATTCTTTCCTGGCTGGAAGTAATCTTCAAAGGGTGTTTAACACTGGTCTGTATTCCACGGGGTTGGACAGAGCTCAAAGTGATCTTTATTCCGAAAGTGGGTAAATGCTCACATGGCTACCCAAAGGACTTAAGACCACAAACTCTATCATCCTTTCTACTGAAAACCGTGGAAAGGCTGATGGATATCTACATTCGTTAAAAAATAAAGCATAGTGATTGGGCCCAGATTCAGCATGTTTACTGTAAAGGGAAATCTGTGGACACAGCTCTGCATGCCAAAGATAAGTACAATAGAGAAATCAATATTCTAGCAAGAGTTTTGAATGGTGTCGTTCCTTGATATTGAGGGCGCCTTTAACAATGTAAAGACGAAAGCAATTCTGGAGGAATTGTCGCTTGGGTGCAGGATGGTTAACTTGGAGCTGGAAGAATCCACCATAAGGAGGCGAGAGGCGGTTTCCTCTCCTCTGGAACATATCAATCAATGGGTTGCCGTTAAAGCTGGAGAGAAAGGGGATCGGAGCGAGTACTTATGCAAATGACATAGTGATAGCTTCCTCTGGGAAATATTTAAGCACGGTGAAGGAGGTAATCCAAAATTCCCTCTAAAGCATTACGAGGTGGGTCACTAGATGTGGACTGGCAATTATCTCGTCCAAAACTGAACTGGTACTATTAAATAGGACACATAAAATCTCGGTAGTAGATCCACCTCTCTTAATTGGCAAGAGCCTAGCTTTAACTGACAAGGCAAGATTTATAGGCATAAACTTGGACATTAGGTTTGGACCTTAGGGAAGTCCAACATTTTGGAAAGAAAAATCAAGGCTAATATAGCCATGTGCTCGTGCAGGAACGCCTTCGGAAAGATATGGGGCCTGAAGCCGGAGCTGGTACACTGCCTATTCACTTGCGTAGTAAGATCTGTATTCTTATAACCGGGGTCCTGAGAACAACACCAAAACGTGCCTTAGAAGTCATGTTTCACCTTCCTCCCATCGATATTTATGGTAAGCAATTGGCGGCAATTACGGTCACCCGACTATCATCCATATCTCAGTGAATATGTTTTCAGACAGGACACTCGACGATAATTAGATCGCTAAGGAAGGAACTGATGAATGTAGACTACGTTACACTGTCTTTGTGCTTCGTGAAAAGTTTTCGAACTTCGTGTCCCTCAAGAAAATCTTGGAGGGGCGGGTCGGAAACGGAAGCACTGCAGTTCTTCATAGATGGCTCCAAGCGACACGATAATGTCTAGGAGTTGGAGTCTTTTGTGATATATTTGGAAGTAGATACATCAGTTCGTCCCCCTCATTACTGCAGCGTATACCAGGCTGACGTGATAGCAATTGCGTGGTACCGGATTGGTTGTGACATAATGTGGTATCAGGTTAGCAAGGCAAGTCTGGTCAAAGCTGGACATGAAACGCTGAAAGATATTAATCTCCCTACGAAGACGTCTACTAAAAACGATCGTGGGGATACTCACAGGACACTGCCTACTTGGAAAACATGCGAGGAAGCGAGGGCTTGAAACAAAAGATTTTTGCAGAAACTGTATGGACGAGGAGGAGGAAGAGACGGTATTCCATGCCCGGATTTGGTACACAAAAGACATGAATATTTGGGTATGTTCTTAATGGACTGCCTCTCTGATCTTGAAAACTTTAAGGTGTGGTATCACAACGGACTGTCGCTGGTGTAAGTGTACTGTAGCAGCCACTCAACCTAACCTAACCTACTATCGGCTTAGTTAATCCGATAGAGATGATCTGTCTGTTTGTCTATCTTTATCTTTGCAATCTGTTTTAGAATTTAAGGCTCTCAACTCTTTCGACTAGTTACGTCCTATTTTACGCCACTACACAGCCAAATCGAGGACATACGGCTATATGTCCGATTTACGTAAAACATTTGCACATTGCATAGTTCCATGTCAGCCTACAATACTGTCATGAAAGATGGATTGGCCTATGAATTCTGCAACAGGATCCATTTTGCAGTATGCGCTTATCGAATTTGGAACCGGTTTCTTACTCACTCCAACAAGATAAAGATGATTACAGAAGATATATTTAGTAAACTGTATTTGACGAGATGGACATAAGATATATTGCTCAAATTAGACAGTACATATCTCAATCGACAAAAAACTCGGAGTATCCAATCTTCTGTTATGCATCTGCAAAACTATAGCCGGATGACCGTTTTTACGCCTAACCTCAATTGCAACCTTTATTTTTTGTTGGGTGGCTGCTACAGCACACTTAGACCGGCAATAATCCGTTGTAATACCAATATATGTACGGCTATAAGTCCGATTGATGTAGAATAATCGCATTGCATAGCGCCATGTCAGCATATAGTACTGACATGGACGATGGGACGGCCCATGGATTCTAAATTCACCAGGGGCCAGGTGTGTTTATTCTAACCGATCGCACCGCCCAAACGATCGATGGTGAAAAGCCGTTTTTACATCTTTCCTCTATCGGGATTCAAACCCGGTTCCTCCTGCTCCAACTGCCGCAGCTTTTACCACTGCGCCACCTGTAGTAATTACAACCCTTACAAAAACAGAAAATACTTCGGGACACCGCACATACGGGATTTGAGCATGACTGTAAAAGTTTCTAATATTCATTTGAGCTCATTAACTGTGTGATTCAGATACTTAGTTAAATTTTGTTATATCATCACTTTCGTTTCGATCTAAGACTTTATAGATCTTATCACTTTATATATTTAACATGTAAAACATATGTTTTTTCATCTAACTAAACCGGCCCTTCAATTTCGTATCGTTTCTATATAATTTTAAAACATATCGTAAATTACTCATCCAGATGGTTAGACATGGTTGATGAGCAGATTCATCATATTAATAAAATGAATGGCATACATTACGCATCCTTTCACTACGATGTGAATTTCAAATTTTATATATGCATCAATTATGTTCGTATCGATCTTCATCAAATTACCTTCCAATTTGAATGAGGTTATCTGCATAGTTAATCAAAATAAATTCAATTCATTACTTGAACTATGCATTTTCATCTCTAATTAGAGTTGTTACAAATTCGAACTCGTTTATTGTTAGCTGCTGCTGCTGCTGCTAATTTATTAAATGTAATCAAGTCCATTAAACCATATCCCGCGGTTCCATATAAATTTATTATAGTTTTGTTGTTTGTGAAAAAATCATAACAACATAAAAAAGGTAAAAACAAAAACATAAAAAAAAAGAAAAACTCCAACCGCTTTCACTTTTCATCGTCATCACCATCATCATCATAATCATAATAATCAACAATGGACGTAATTGAATTAATTAATTTAATTTTTTTATGAAATTATATTTAACACAAAAACAAAATATGATTTTTTTATAGAAAATTAGCATATATAATTAGAGATAGAGGGGGTGGAACGAAATGCATAATCGACAAGGGCGGGAAACTCAAACAAAGTGAAATCGAAAGTATACATACTCGTTCGTTTCATTAACCTCCCTCGAACCCAACTCCGTATGCATATTTGCAATTAAGCAATTAATTACTGACAATTAGTTATAAATCTTAATTTACTCGAGTGAAATTTATTTCAATTTACCGACAATTTAATATTTACAATATAATTGGCCATAAACAATATTTATTTGTATATTTTCTAATATAATATTCGATATTTATTTATTTATTAGTTTTTGTCTTTGATTAGAGTCTAGACAAAATAAATTTTGATTAAGAAATTAATCTTTTTAAATTGATTTGACGAATTATATATAGTGATTCGAGTGAGAGTGACGATCTATGTAATGTAAAGGGTTTTTCAATAAGAGGTTTCAATTTGATATTTTAAATAATGGCTGACACTGCTACGTTTGCAGCACCATACACTTTTCGATGAAATTTTACATAACCCATTCGCACATTTGCATTAACACTGGCATAGACATTATTTTTCACGTGGCTCCAAAGAAAAAAGTCTATAGGTGTGAAATCACAAGATCTCGATGGCCAATTGTGATCATCTCTTCGAGAAATAACACGGTCAGGTTTTCCTGCAAAATTGGGATTGTTTAGTTGCTTGTGTGGTACGTAGCGCCATCTTGCTGACAATAAACGTCGTCGACATCAATATCTTCTAGTTCCGGTCAATATCTTCAGTTGCACCAGCCTCATTTTTGCAAAAGTAAGGTTTACTTACACCGCCAGGGTGCCAGCCCAAAAATCTCACGAAACAGTGTCACGTTGAAGATGGAGAACTTTTTCAAAAATCATTCTTGGATTTTCTTAACCCCAAATGCACCAATTATCCTTAAGAACATAACCTTCGAGGTGAAAATGGGACTCATCACCGATATAATCCGAATCATTTTGATGCATTTGAAGGACCCAATCAGTGAAGATACGATGTTTATAGTTATCAACCGGCTTGAGTTCTTGCGTTAACTTTAACTTACACGATGTAATTAACACGGGTTTTTACATGTAAAAACGTGTAATTTACATAAGATTATTTTTTACATTCGATATGTAAAAAACTTAAAATATATTTTAATGTAAAATAACTGATGCGCCATCTCTTATTAAATTTAACTGTAACTAAAGCACCATCTGTGAAATGTTTTTGAAAACTTTAAAACAAATAGCACTGCGAATGGTTTTGTTTTCGTTTTTTACATGTTTTATGTAATTTACGCTGTTTTTTTTACATAATTTACATAAAAATGTAAAAAACCTATTTTACATGTAAAATCCCAACAGTAGCTATCACTGCATTTGGCTTCTTTCGCCTGTCTTCCTTTACGCCTGCCTCCCATACACTGTTAGATACTGGTTTTAGGTTTGCTATCATTCAGCTACGATGTAATAATTCATCAGCATCAGACAAGTTGTTCGAATATATATATATATATATATATATATATATATATATATATATATATATATATATATATATATATATATATATCCCCTGAGTTCCCCTGACTCCGATTCGGTGTCACATAGTATCCCACCGATCGGATACAAGTTTTTTTTATCCGATCGGACTGTTTAGAATGAATAATGATCAGTCTTCTCTTCTTTTGGATTGAATTATTCACACCTAACTAATGAAAATTACTTTTTAAGAATAGATCTTTATACATCAGACGGATAAATTTATTTTATCCGATTAGTGATTTTTTTATATTTTTGGATAAATTGATCTACGCATATGCGATTAAACAAAATTATTCATACGGTGTCAAAGCACACCCAAAAAAGTTTTTATTTTTATCATTCGGAGTGAAAGAAACGATACCAAAGAAGTGAACAGAATTGATTTTCCGGATAAATTAAATTAATTCTATATGATTTTTGACAGATTTAATTTCATTTATTTAAAACCGATAAAGTTATAAAAGAAGTATAGATTTATATTTTGATGCATTTAAGAATTATGGACTGGTTCACGTCATAGTAAATTGAGATGAATTAGGTTGCGTTGTTACAATCTTCCCGTCTGTTCATGAACATATCTGAAATGAGTAGTTCTATTAGTATTGTTTATGGTTAAATAAATTAAAAATTTTATACTTAGGTTTAAATTTCTACTCGTAGGTCTGGAATCTTTTGATACTACTTTTCTGAAAATAAATAAAATCAAAAATATTTCACATTAAAGCTTTATAATAATTTAAGGTTTGTTTCACAAATATTTTAATTTTTATCATAATACCACAAATATTTATTTTATTAATTTAAATTTTATTAATATACATTCTTACCTTCATGTAGGACTTAGTTCAACCACAAACAGGGTCGCATTAAGACTTGATCGGGCCCTAGGCACACCATCAAATCCGGGCCCCTTCTGTAATATTAAACATAAAATTTAAGAAAATATATAAATATATAATTAATTTTGAACATTTATTGTAAGTAAATTACATAATAGTTTAAACGCGTTTTCTTATTTTCGACTCTGTAAATTCATTGATCATATCTTCGTAGTTTATTATATTTAATTTATCTTTTTCAATATATAAAATAGCTAAATCATTCAGCTTTTCACCTCGGATGGTACTTCGCAAATAATTTTTAATAATTTTAAGTACAGAAAAAGAACGTCCACCCTCTGCGTTGCTAATTGGTAAAGTTAAATAAAGCCTTAAAATTATTTCCACATTCGGAAATGAAGATACAATTTTTTGACTGTGCAAAAACTCTAATTTTTCATTAGCAGAATTTAAATTTTCTGATTTTGCAATTAAATTAAAATGCTGAAGTTCCCCTTCGAGTTCTTGAATATTTACATCATCACCGTAGGTATCAGAAATATGCTTTATTTTATCTTTAAAATTTTGTTCACTATAGTCGAACATAAGTGTGAATTTATTGTAAATATTTTTATATACATTACTTCTGCGATTAATATAAAAAATTAATTTATCACATAATATATAAAAAGTATTTACTTTGAAATATTGTCTGCCTTCAAGTACGACATTATTATTTAAATTTTCATCAAAGAAAAACTTTCTATTACGTTTTCTATTTTTTTCATTTTTGTACTCTCTTGGCACTGTTTTTGCAGCTTTGGCTTCAAATTCATCGAAATTATTACGTTGTTTCTGAATAAATTCAGCTAATGATGTAAATAAAGTTATAGCGGTTGATAATGAACCAGAATTCGTTTGTAATGAACGGCTTACTGCATTAATTCGGAACAAAATAGTATCCCATATGTACATCAATAATACAAATTCAAACTCGCACATTTTATGAAAAATTCCTGCTACTTCTACTCTTACTATTGATTTCTGTAGGAGATCTGAAGCAAATATTTGTAATGCTTCTTTATATTGAAGAAAATTTTCACTTAAAGCTTTGATAGCATCGGCTCGTTCGGACCATCTGGTATTAGAAAGTGGTTTTACTGACAAGTGTTTGTTCTTAAATAATTTATCTAAAACATTCCATCGGCTAGTAGACGCCGAAAAGAAAACATACAGTTGTTGAATTGTATTAAAAAATTCAGTTATTTCTAATGAACTTTCAGCAACAGCAACACCAATTAAATTTAACGAATGACTAGCACACGGAATAAATTCTGCTGAAGCACTATGTTGCTTAATCAGATTTTGCAGGCCATTATATCGACCTGACATATTGGAAGCGTTATCATAGCCTTGTCCACGGCAGTTCTTAATATCTATTCCTAGATATTCTAAATAATTTAATATAACATTCTCTAAGTTTTTACCAGAAAGTGAATGTATAGGAATGAAAGATAGAAATCGTTCATGTACTACTCTTCGAAAGATATACCTTATGACTACTGTGAGCTGATCAATGTGGCTAATGTCTGGTGTGGAATCGATAGTTAAAGAAACAAATTTGGCTTCAATTATTTCTTTAATTATATCCTGTCTGATCCTATCACCCATTAATTTAATAAATTCATCACAAATGGTCGATGACAAGTAATTTGTGTGACCCGTTCCTAGGTTGGCATGTTTATCAATATGTGTTCGAAGAAATGGATCAAATTCTGATAAAAACTTTAACGCCTCTATGTAGTTTCCGCTGTCCTCTTTATTTAATTTTTGATTTTTACCGCGAAAAGCAAGTGCATTGGATGCCAGAAATTTTATAGTTGCCACTACTCTTTTTAAAACTTTTCTCCAGTATTGTCGTTCACTGTCAATATTTCTAATTCGAGATGAATCAACGCGACCCACTTCCTTCGACTTCAAAACTAAAGAACGAATAGATGACATATGTTAGACGATAGCTTCTGCATAATGTTTTTCCAATCACATGTGCCTTGTGTCATGTTGCTTTTCTTTCTAGAGAAAAGTTTATTTTTCTCGTTCCTTCGACACACTCCAATTTAGATGAATAGTCCCCAAAAACAGGTGATGGTTTGATTTAAATAAAATAATCCTGCATTGCTGTTGTTATAGTTTCCGGCTATCGAGCAATATCGGGTGAACACTCATCGTAGTTTTCCACTAAGTGTTCATTATTAGCTTATGATTCGGCTACCAATTCAGTTTCAAGCAACAAATCACAATTAACTTCTGCCACATTTTCAGTTAAACTGTCTTGATTTTTGTCTTATATTTGCGATGGAATAACATCCACTTCTTTTGTTTTAATGACATATGCCGATAGTGAATTTTTCATTTTTTTCCCCAGCCGATCGCGGCTTTCCTTTAATTTTCGTTTTGCGTTTCCGCTTAAATGTTTATCCGATGACATTCTATTCTACTCATAAAGAAGTCAAAAAAATAAATAAATAAATTGAAAATAATATTAATAACGAGCGTCAAATTGTGAAGTAAATGTTTAAAAAATAAACAAGGAAACGTCTTGGTATATTAACCTATATAACCTACCTGCTTTACAGTTTTATTAATTAACATGTGTTGTATTATATTTATGGCAAATGGATGCAATAACAACTAATTTAAAACTAATATCTAAATTCACAGTAGAACCAATGATTTTCGAAACACTGTACAAATTAACAGGCCCTGTATAGTTATAAATTATAATAAAACTTGGATTTTATTTAGAAATTTTATGAACACTACACACCAAAATAAACACCAAAGAGGAAAATTAATATGTTTTCGGTAACTCACCGATAAGTTGTTCATTTAACATTTCATGTGGATATATCGTCAAAGTGAATAGACGTATTTTTGATAGCTATAATTTGTTTTTTTTTAAATAATTATAATTACAAAAAGTGTAGTCATTAACCATCTCAAATAACTCGACAAAGTTTTTTTTTGTTTTGTTTTACTTTAACTAAAAGTGCAGTGTTCGTAAAAAAACTATTGTGCATATAAGTTTTATAGTGAAGTGTGAACATTTAATGATAATGACCTAGAACTTGGGTCATTATACTTGGTCTGCGTCTGCACCAAATCGGTCGGCAGTACTTAAAGTCTGGCCATGCAGGAAAATTCACCCTCATCGATGTTTGACCCCATGGATTCGGTGAAGGGTCCATCATTACAACACACAAATGCTAACGCCGTCGGCTCGGGCAACTTTATGAGCACAAGCGACAATCCATTTAAAATAGGTAAACTAATCATGAGATCTCCTATAAGGCCACGAAGTTTCTCTGTAGAAAACTTAGCCAAAACAAAAGAACCTCAGCAAAGTAACAGCAGTTCCCAACAAATATCAGGGAATGATTTAAATGAGAAAATAATAATATCATTACAAGCTGAATTAAGGGAAGCACGAAATGAAATCCATCGATTAAAACTAATGATAGATCAAAGTCACCCACAAACAAATGATTTTACTATACCTGATTCGAGCGAAGAAGAGGAAATAGAAGCACACGAAACAGCATGGCTAGTAATCAAGCTGGTACTTCATCAGACAAAACTGAAAAAGATCTAACTCAAAATACCAAAACTCAGCCCGAAAAAAACATCTCATCAGCAAAGTATGTACAATTCCAAAAGATTAAAGAACCTAGAAAAGGTAAACAAATTCCGCCTCCTGTAGTACTTAGCAATGTGACAAATTACTCCGACATTAACAAGTCATTACAGGATAACAGCATCAATTTCCAAGCCAAATTGATGAACAACAAGCAATTGAAAATAAATGTAGTCACCGAGACAGATTATAGAAATCTAACAGAATACCTAAACGGTTCGCAGCAACAGTGGCATTCTTATGAAAATAAACATACACGACCGATAAGGGTTATGGTTAGAAATTTGCACCAATCATGCGACCCAGAAGATATTAAGAGAGAGTTGAGTGAAAGAGGTTTTAAAATCCTTGATGTCGTCAACAAAATTAAAAAGACTAAGCAAGGGGATGAAGAACTAAGAATTCCACTTCCGTTATTTATGCTGACCTTCGATAACAAAGAAGATATTCAAAAAATTTATGAAATAAAACATATGTGCCATATGGGTGTAAAAATTGAAGCGGTTAGAAGTAACCGTACAATTCCGCAATGTAAACGTTGTCAGCGATATGGCCATACTCAAAAGTTCTGCCAACACGAACCTAGATGTGTTAAATGTGCTGAGAAACATTTAACTATTTCTTGTGAGAAACCCAAGAATACTGCAGCAAAGTGTTCAAACTGTGCACAAGCCCATCCTGCAAATTACCGAGGATGCCTGGTAGCGAGAGAACTTCAAAAAAGAAGAAATAATCTAAGTAAACCAACGAATTTACAAAAAAGTCAACCATCAGAATCGTTTAGTCATCATGTAAGAGGTGGTTTATCATATGCGCAAGTAGCTGAGACAGGAAAGGTCAGTTCCGGACCAAATTTGAACCCTACCCATTCGAATACTATGATGGAAATGATGCAAAATGTTATGAATGCCATAAACAACCTTTCTGAAAGGCTACAAAGATTGGAGCAGAGAAATTCTGCTTTATTATACTAATCAACTCTCTCAAAATGATATACCAAGAAAACCTGAGAATTGCTACTTGGAATGCTAACGGTATTAAAAATAAAAAGCATGAACTAGAAGCGTTTTTAAAAATGCAAAATATCGATGTGTGTTTGATATCTGAGACCCACTCCACCAGGCAATCTTACCTTAAAATTCACGGTTACCAACTTTATGAAACAATTCATCCGGATAACCAAGCAAGAGGTGGAACTGCTGTTATAATAAAAAACTATATTAAACATCGTGAATGCCAGCATTATCAATTACCCGAAACCCAGCTTACCATAGTAGAAATTACATCTACCAAGCAACGCCTTCAGATAGGATCAGTGTATTGTCCACCTAGATATAACCTGAAGAAACCGAACTATTTGAATATCCTACAACATTTCGATGGTAGATTTATACTAGGGGGTGATTTTAATGCAAAGCATGTTGATTTTGGTTCTAGGCTTACAACAACCAAAGGTAACGAACTTAAAAATGCAATAGTAGAAATGGGATGTAACGTCCATTCCACTGGCAAGCCAACATATTGGCCCACGGATGCAGGTAAAACTCCTGATCTACTGGATTTCTTTATATCAAAACAAGTTTCATCAAATTTTATTGAAGTAGAGGATAATTCAGATATGGACTCTGATCACTCTGCAGTGATACTTTCCTTAAGCGACAAGATAATTAGAAAGGAAACGAGACCAACTCTTGCCAATAAAACAACTGATTGGGCGAGCTTCAGATCTGAAGTAGAAAACAAGATTAACTTACAAACACGACTAAAAACTATTCAGGACCTAGAAGAAGAGGTAGAAAATTTCACCGATATCATTCAGATTACCACTTGGAATAATACTAATGGAACAGTATCCAAAACCATTGGTAAAAGTTACCCAAGAGAAATTCGGAATCTTGTCTTAGAAAAAAGAAAAGCTAGGAGAAAATGGCAACAAACAAGGAGTCCATCTGATAAGACGATTCTAAATAATAAATCACAACAGCTTAAGCGAGAAATTCAGAAGCTAAATGAAAAATCGTTTTCTTTGTATCTGGGAAAATTGACCGCTGATGAAGATACGAACTACTCACTATGGAAGGCAACTAAAAGTATGAAAACCCCAATTACGCAAATCCCTCCTATTAAGAGAAATGATGGCTCGTGGGCTAGAGATAACAAAGCAAAAGCTGAAGAATTTGCTAACCATTTGGCTGATATTTTCAAACCGAATGAGATTGAATCGGATATTATAATCGAAAATGAAAGCAGCAATTATGAGGGTGGAATTCCTCTAACAACCCAAAAAGAAGTTACCAGTGAAATACAATTCAATCTGAAGTCAGCAAAGGCACCTGGATATGACCTTATAACGGGAGAAATTTTAAAGCAACTACCAAAGAAAGCTATCGCTAAACTAACTTACTTGTTTAATGCTGTTATTAGATTAAGACATGTTCCTTCGGCCTGGAAAGTTGCGGAAGTTATTATGTTACCGAAACCAGGTAAACCCCCTAATGAAGCTAAATCGTATCGTCTGATATCACTGCTCCCTATCATTTCAAAGCTAATGGAGAGACTACTCTTGAAGAGAATGAAGCCAATAATAGAAAGTAGAGACCTAATACCGGGTCACCAATTTGGGTTTAGATGCAAACATTCTACAATTGATCAGGTTCACAGAATAACAGACATTATAGAAAAGGCGTTAGAAGAAAAACAAATTTGTTCGACCTTATTTCTGGATGTGGCAGCAGCTTTCGATAAGGTATGGCACGAGGGTTTAATACATAAACTTAATGCTATGCTTCCGGGGCCATATATTGATCTTTTGAGATCATATTTATCTGAAAGGCTTTTTAGAGTAAGACAAGAAGATGAGTATTCTGAACTGAGAGAGATAAGGGCAGGTGTTCCACAAGGCAGCGTTCTAGGTCCAGTCCTTTACCTACTATATACAAGTGATATACCACAGCCCGACCACGTAAGCATAGCAACGTTTGCTGACGACACCGCGATACTATCAACAGAGCAAACTGTGGAAGAAGCGGCGAATAAACTTCAATGTGCAAGTGATGAAATTCGCCAGTGGACCAAGCGATGGAAAATCAAACTTAATGAATTAAAATCTGCCCATGTCAACTTTACGAATAAATCATTGGTTAATCCGCCGACAATCAGCTTAAACGATGTGATGGTGCCGAACGTGAACTCTGCTAAATACTTGGGTATGACTCTGGATGTTAAACTTAAATGGAAAGAGCATGTGAAGAACAAAAGAAAAGAGCTTGATCTTAAATATAGACAATTGTACTGGCTAATTGGGCGAAGGTCAAAATTAAGCATATGCAACAAAATACTGATTTACAATCAGGTTCTTAAGCCGATTTGGCTATATGGCATTCAGCTTTGGGGCTGTACTAAGAACACTAACATTAAACTTATACAAAACTTCCAGAATAAGGTACTTCGGAGTATAGTCAATGCACCCTGGTACACTCGTAATAGTGATTTGCATCGTGATTTGGAGATTCCAGATATAAAACTCGAAATAAAACGATTTGCATCGAAGCATGAATCGAGACTAATGGAACATGTCAATGCGGAAGCCTTTCGGCTACTGGATAATGAACATTTGGTTAGGAGACTTAAAAGAACCAAACCCTTCGAGCTCGTTAGTATGTGAGCAGCTACCTACCAACGAACAGGCACTGTGCATCGCTGGATCTACAGTGACCACATTATATTTTAGTTTGGAAGAATTCAGATGTAAATTGATGGTTAGTCTGGAAAGACTAGTTTCAATAATATAATAATAAAAAAAAAAAAAAAAAAAAAAAAATTTAACATTTCAACAAGACTATGATATAGATTTACATAAATTGAAGTACTAGATTTTATTTTTAACTCCTACCACTCAACAACTTTCACCAATGAACAGGAAAACTTTTTAGTAGGGCGAATAAACCCAACTAACCAAAATTTGTAATTATAAAATTTATCATGTTGTGGATATGAAACGTGAACAAATACAAATTGTTGGTATATAAAGAAATTTGCAAAAAATATTAAAAATTTTAAATTATATAGTAAATACTAAATATAAAAATTAATTTAAACATCCTAGGCCGGGCCCTTAAAATTTACGGACCCTAGGCACGTGCCTAGCGTGCCTTTCCGTAAATTAAAAAACTATTAAATAGTTATTTAATTTGTGGTTCAACGCAATAGTTTCCAGTTAAAAATTATGAATATAATTTCTCTTGTCGTCACCTATTTAAACATTATACACAAATCATTAAATTCACGGATAAATTTTATTTATTTATTATAATTTTAATTTTTAAAATTCACTCTGTATTACAATACTAACACGAAACTAAAATTATTCGGGCCTTTTGTGTGGAATGAAAGTCAAATCCGAAAATCAAAAAAATTGACCCGAAAAGTCTTCGCTTGGGAAAACTCCAGATTGTGTAAATTTAACACTCCATTAGTTTCAAAATTTGCTACAGGAAGTACCTTTTAAAAAAATCACCGAATATTTAATATTTTTATTTTAATATTTCTGCGAAAATTTTAATTTTAACACCGAATTGTGCGAACAAAATCTTAGTTTATCTTTTCGGATAATTTAAATTTTGAGCCAAAACCTGTGGTGTTAATTTTATACAAAAGGATAAAAGTAAGGAACTTTTTTTGGATTGAAACATATTTATACCGCCTTATTTTTTTGTATATATATATATATATATATATATATATATATATATATATATATATATATAATATATATATATATATATATATATATATATATATATATATATATATATAAAGCTCTAAGAAAAGCTGCTTTATATGCTTCAGTGGTTAGTCCACTTACTATACTTCCACAGGTATGGATTTGGTCCGACCTCTTCCTATTTTGTTCTTCAGTTGAATTGGTCCGGCATAGCCAATTCTCACTGTGCTGAATGGCCGCAATAGAGTCACTCTGCAAGTAATTAAATTGTTCATTAGTTGGTCTAGAGTTCTGTGTACAACTGAAACATGCAACACATTTCTGTATAATGTGTCGTGTGGAATTTCTGCCGTTAATTATCCAGAATTTATTGCGGAGTTGTTATGTGTAAGCCTCTATGAAGTCTTGTTCTCCATGCATATCTCATTATTGGCAGCTTTGGCTTACTAGCAGTTAGATTTTTTGCAAAAATTTACATAACCTTAATAAGCCATCCTTGTCGATGAATAGGTCCAATGACATTAGTTGTTTATAAACGTGATAGTCTATACATCTTTAACAATACACGAGAATACATGAGCTTTTGTCAAATGATTCATGTAGAGCGTTAAACTTCGTCTCGGCGGCTATTGTGAGGCTAGTGAAGTTTTCAGTACTGTTTGTATACCAATTTCGAGATAATCGATTAGCTAGGAAGGTTTCTAACTTTGAGACGTAGCCTAGTATCCAGCACATGATTATTGTACAAACCGCCCAAGCACTTTTTTACATATTGATATTTCATTGGGTTTTGATATGCCTTAGAAGCCTGGATAGCAGATGCGCTGCACTTAGCTCTGTTAATATTTGTTTGGAGTTGGAGCTGTTAATATTTTATTGATTGCGGGAACTCTGGTTTTTGCCCCAAATAAACTAGTTGTAACTGCTTTGTGTTCATTCGTCGTTCTTAAATATATAGACTTTTTGCGAACCATCAGCCAATCCATGTAACTGAAATTTTTGACCCAGTGATGTTTTGATCCATCTTGGTATTTTTATTTGACCTAATTCACCTAATTCGGCCTTGTATTTTTAAATTTTTTGTTCTATTGCTGCTGATAGTTAATCATCCCAGTGTTAGTTCGCCAGGTTTCTTGAATTAATAGTTTTGCTGTTATCGTTATTAGTGATAACCAACCATCAGGATCAAACAGACTTGATACCCATTGCTGCTATTACATTGTTATTTTTTTCATCTATTGCCAATTGCATCAATGTTCTTACCGCGAGAAATGTTGCTGCTGTTGTTCCATATTTGCTGTTTTTAACCTGTATTCTCCTATTGGTTGTGAAGGATTCTTTCGCCACAATATTCGCTGTTACTTTTTCTAAACGTCTTTTCCACATCGGTTGTTAATGCGAAATTGTGCGTTCGCCACCTCAGGATAGTATCAATTAGATCACTCTGAATTTTGCGTCCGTTCATCATTACATCATTCAAGGATAATCATTATATAATAATCATTATATGATAATCATTTTGCTGAATGCATTACACTACCCTAAGTTTTATGGTAGTACTTTCTTGGTTGATAACAAGATGTGATATGTAATATGTTGGTCTATAATACTTTTCATTTAATGGCTGCCCTGACCGTGTTTTATATAATTTTGCATAAGATAAAGTTGGGCGGTAGCCGAGCTGTTGTTTTTGTGAATTTCTTTTCCGATTCTGCTTATTCTTCAGTGTGAGCTCTTTCTTTTATTGTATGACTCTCTTTGTATAAATTTAACTGTTGACCGATTCTCTTTGTCATCAGATTGGTGACCATTGACAACTTATTCATCTCTATGTTGCAACTTGTGGTTCCGATCCACTTCTGGTATGTCGGAATTTTAATTCTTAGTATAGAATGTCTGTGATTTGATTCATTAGTAAGTTTTTTATATTTGTCACATTCTTCCATCTTGGTTGTAATTTCCACAATGGCAGTTTTATACTGTGTGATGTTCACAACCATGTAGATTTCATCGTGCAGTACGACTATTTGATCCATAAGCTTCAGCATGGCCGCCAGTGAAATTTTTACTGCCGGTTTTGTTCCGGTCTTCACCAGGTTTCCGATTTCGTTGAGCTTTTGGTAAAAGTTTCTCATCCTGGTTGTTTTCTGTTTTATCAAATTGTTGCAACGGTGGATTAGTTGTTTTCAACCCTTCATCTTTGTTAATAAAACGGATGTCGGCTATCTTTTGATGGTTCTCAGAATCCTTTTTGATTGGTTTTTATTATTTTTGTTGGTTTTCGTCAATCGTTGTTGTTTTGATTTAGTTTTAATACACTTTCACTATGTAAAGTCTGTATGTAGACCTAGACAACGCCGTTAGTTTCTGCTTGTTCTTAATGCCTCAGACGAACATTTCATATTTGGCTCGAAGTATCACTATAAATCTGCTGTTATTGTTTTGAGCATCCTGTTCAAAGGGCCACTGATAGATAATCGCTGATAGATGATGTCTTTTTTTATTTCAATTATTCGGAGCTGACCACGGGTGGGGACTAGACCAGAATGAAATAATTTTGAGCACGGTTTAATCCATACTGATTTTATTGTGTGATTTAAATATGTTTACGACAAACCTGGGTTGTCTCTAATCAGAAATTTACTCAGTTTTTCTTGAGCGACGCACACAGTTTCGATTCTTCACATCACTAACTTGTCCCAACAGATCAAATTCACTATTGCCAGCCGAGAACGTGTTTCACGACGACCAAAAATAACTTTAGTGTTGCAACCTGTTCAAAATGTTCACATAACGGCATAGTTTTTACTTGTCTCTTATTGAAATCTTAAAATGAAATCTCTTATTGGAAAACCCCTTACATACTTTTTTTTTGATTGTTTAGAAATTTAACATTTCGGATCAATTGAAATAAATTGAATTTTAATTAAATTTTGATGTCATGTGAAATTTTGTGACGATATTAGTGTTGAATTACAATGTATCTACATAAATAGAGTTAATCTCAAGGTTACTTGAGTGTATTGATATATTCGATTATATATTATAGTGAATGGAAATATTAAATCGATTTTTAAGAATTGATGAACTTTTAAATTTTCTAATTATAGCATTGAACATGTTTTATGAATGAGTGTGAAGTTTTGACATATCTCAATATCTGTCTCACATAATTATTGTAAGCACAGTTTCGATTCTTTACATCGCTTTGGAAATTCACAATTATAATGTTTTGTTTATGTGAAAGCGTGTCGGATGTTAAAACACCGCATTATATACCTATCAGTTAATATTTGGTTTCAGACAAACACAATAATAATTTTGTTGGATCTAATTTGAACAATAAAAGTGTTTAATACAACCATATATGACGATGAAGTGCTGTGCGCATACCATATATACATTATAACGACAAGGTCGAGTATGGTTTGTAATATGATAGCCGTCGCTTTGCCAAGTACTAACATCGAACCCACGACTAAAAATGTTGGCGCCTTTTGTTGCTAATATGTCATCGTTATTACATCCCATGTCACAATGTATCCCTCTTTTTAAAGTAATCAGCCTGTCGTTCCATAACGATGATAAATGTTTCGTAGAAACCATTGGTGTTAGTTTCAACGCTAGTTTGAATCTTCATCAGCAGCTTGCACAAGGGCTTACTAGCTTACTACGTCAAATCATGAATCAAGCCCAAAATCAAGTGCACGTTTTACCTTCACGTTGTGCCACTGAAAAAGTGGCTCATTGCGCCATGCTAAAATGACACACTAAACTATTGTTTTGGATTGCGGTATAAATAATCAACTCAGCTGGAGAGTCCAGTCTAAACACAACTTCAATTTTAAACGAAGTATTCAGATACGAGGCACCCTCCTTATCAAATAGCTTTATGTGTGTATTGAATACTTCTGCAGGTCGGATATATAATGAATAATTTTATTGATAATATAGGAATAGAGGAACTAAACCCAGCCGAGGAATAAAACTTGGAGTTGCTATCAGTTTGTCTAGAAACATAACTCTGGTAGAGTCATTCAAACTTTTAACGAGGGAACGAGAATACATCAGTTATTGGGGTAGTGATCAATAAACAACTATGGAGAGTAGAAGACGTGATATCCTAAATAAAAGATTTTATTCAGAGAAGAAAAAATCGTGGACTAAACAATACAAAAATTGTTTTATCGACAAAACGTCCTCTTCCACGTAATTCTCAAATAAAATTGCAAGCATTGGGTGCTCAAAGATAAGCATAAGAACCATAGTGAAGATCAAATTACTCGAACATTGACCGCTCGGAGTAATCGTTGACATGAAGTGATTTCTGTGAGAGGACTTTTTACTTACGCAAGTACGTATGGAGTATAATTTTATTCCGGATACCGGGACCTCAGGATCTCTCCTGGTTAGTTATACATGCTCAAGACCTCGAGCCTGAATTTTTGTTAGTAATAACAAGAATGACATAATCCTAAATGAAATCTATTGCGTTGAAGTAAAGGTGGGACAGACATATTCGACGTCAGGTTCTAATAATCTCTGTAGCAGAGACTACTAAAGAGGTTATCAAAGGTATAGAGTACACAAACCGTAATGATATCCCAATCATTGCTGAATGTTATTCAAACTCACATCATATATGCTGCTGCAGCTCCGACATTAATGCTAGAGGCATTTACCTATTGGAGTACTGCGTCTGATCTATATAGTCATCTCAAATGTGGGCAATAAACCTACCTTTTTGACATCATCAAGGCAAAAAGTAATTGATATTACTCTTGCCTCGCGGAATCTAAGCAGAAAAATCTCATCCTGGATGGTCTCTCTTAGATGCCGTTATTCGCTCTGATTCTCTCTACTCAGCAATAAATTTGAAATTTGTGAATTTTGGAACACAAGAAACACTGACTAGGAATTTTATAGACTCCATCTCAATTAGTCATTTCTATTTTCAGTAATGAAAATCAGAAAGTGTGGAGGATTCGAAATTATAGCTGACAAGCTTGAAGAAGTACTAATCTGCGCCTATGAGAAGAGCTGGCTGCTAAGTGTGTTTGAAAGACCTGGGTCACCATGGTGGACCAGAAAACACGGCAGATTGAGGAAGCTGACAAAGAAACTTCTAAAAAAACAATAAGGTATTTCCCTAGGGAGGTAGGCCGTCGACGACAGTGACCGCGCGAAAAGATGTGCTCACGGTGGAGTTCTATCTCCGCTAATGTGGTGTCTAGTGGGCAACTCACTCCTAGTCCAACGAAACGACAACGGATTTTACTGTCAGGGTTATGCCAATGACATCACCATATAACCATATACTATGGCAAAATATACGGATGTACTTTGTGACATAGCTGTATAGCCTGGTGAAATGATCAGGGTCTATCAGTCAAGTGAGATATTTCTTTTCACAAGACGCAGAACTCCGAGAAACTTTAGTCTTCCGAAAATTGGAGCTCATATAGTATCCCACTCTCTTCAGAAGTTAAGTCATTGAGAATCTGGTTAGATCAGAAGATTACCTGCTGGAAATGCAGTCATTTGGTAAATCATGTGGTCTGAACCACGGGCACCTCTCCCTCCAACTCCATCCATTGTTCTAGGCCACTAAATAAGTGCGGCCAAAGAGATTATGAGTCGGACAACCGAAACGTATAGTCACTTTTCGATTTTCAGAGGGATACATCTAAATCGCCTTAAAAGTCTTTCTCTGCGTATTGTGCAAGCTACGCACACCACACCAGCAATAGCTCTTGAGATGACTGTATGTCTGCTGCTGTGTGATCTTTGGGTCAGAATGTTGTGCAGCACAAACAGCCGCTCGCCAACAAGGTAAAGACAATATATTTGGCCCTTCTGGCACCACGTTTAATATAGTGGAAGAAGGAACTGTTCACATATGCCTCGGCCACTAAGGTGACGAAGCACCAAATAAATTGCTGAGGTCAAATTCTTTATTCCCCTTGGTCAGCACACTACTGTCTTTCAGGCGGAAATTGGTGCAATTTTGATAGCAGCACTCTTTGCAAAGGAATTGAATTGCAGAGCTCGTTTTATCTGAATTCTGACAAAAAAGCTGCTCTTAAGTCAATTGTATCTAATACTGTTTCATCGAAACTAGTTTTGAAGAAGATAATTGCCTTAAATCGATAAAGCAGTGTGCATGAACTTACACTACACGAGATACCCAGTTACATGAGTATCAAAGGATTGGCTGATGAATTAGCCCGTTTGGGTGCAGCTTCTACTTTTGTGGTACCTGAGTCCACTTTAGGAGTGACGTCATTATCTGTAGAAACAGATATCGATGTCACTTTAGTGATCTGCACCAATCAATAATCAGCAATCATCCCAGTCCTTCTTGAATTATGATAGACGTACCTTAGGGATCTTGCTGGGCATTCTCACGGGGCATTGTCCCATGAACATCAGAAATGATGGACAAGGTGGTAGAGGATAAGAAAAAACTGTCGAGCTCTTGTGCTCTTGTCCTTCAACCCTTTCTATAGACTGCACTGTTTTGGATCACGATTCCGGTTTGAGGATCAACTGACGACTTTGAGGATACCAGATATCTTGGACTTCATTAGTAGAACAAATTGGATTCAGGACTGCGAGTGTACGTCTAAATAGCGTGAGTGACTGGAAAAACAGAAGAAAAATGGACAACGTTAATATTAAAGATAGTGTAAGCTAGTAAGCTTTTACACTAGACTGGTTCTAATTTAGATCCAGATCAATAGGTTAGAACAGATCAAAATAGGTATATGTGTTAATGAAAATATTTATCTTCTATTTGATCACTTTCCGCTCAGCCGAACATTGTAGTTTTTGAAATGACTCAATTAATATAGCTGTTACTTCTCTGAACATATTCGAATTAACATTATGACAACATAGCCAAAGTATTTCAGTTATACAAACACACAAAAATTCAACAAAAATAACGTACAGTATGTACACAACATAAAAACATTAATGATTGACGCGACTCAGTATATATCATAAGCATACCACACAAAACATCATACTCGTATTTTAAACGACATTTTAATTAAAAATTCAAAAAACGTACGCTCAAATTCAACACACAATTTGAACAAACTTAAGAAATAACAGATTTTCTTCTTATACGAGTGTACGAATACGAGTACATACCTAAATTATATTTCGACTTATATAAAAAAAAATTTCAACTACCAAAAAAAATTAATTTATAATTATTGGACTTTTTGTTCTTCACGCGCACAACAGCGACATTCGTGTATGTTTAACATTCTTTTCTTTAAATATGATTTATGTTTTAAACATTATATGTTAACAATTGTTCATTTATTAATAAAGAGAATCAACATAATATAATACTATACGTCTTATGTACATAAGATTGCGTTACGGTACAAAAACAAATTTCATTTAAATTAATTAAGTAAACGTTTAAGAATTTAATTTTTAAATATATTTGTGGTTGCCACAAATATGATTGATCAACAAATTTAATTTTAATTTGCTCAAAATTATAATTTAATTTGGTTTTGTATTATATTTGCTCAAACGATCCGGCTTCTGTATCAACACAAATAATCGAGGAGGAACAACAATGGAATAATAATTCGATGGTTAGACATGTACTCTGACTGGCCAGCGATGCTTTAAGCATCACGGGTCAGCAATGGTGGTTAGTGCTATTATATTTTTCCATGATTTCAGCTAGCAATGTTCTTTTCCTTATTATTGCTTCCTTCTTTCCTTGCGGGACCCTGTCCAATTATACATTCTCATTATATCACTGGTATCTATGTCTGACGAATTTGTTTTTCTATGTAGTTCAATGTAAGTTACAGTGTTAAACCAGAAGCATTTCAATATCCATCGAAGGCACTTGTTTATCAACACTTCTAATTTCTTCCTCAGTTGTTCTGTGTGTTTCATTATCTTCCACCCATACTGTAGTACTGATTTCACACTCTAAGTTGTCTGAGTGTTTGTTTGTGAGCAGGCACATGTCATCTGACGAGACATTAAATGTCCGCATTACATTATCCTACGGATGATTCTTTCCAAGCACTACGAAACATCTCGCGATGTACACCAGGTATTCCTAGATTTCAAGCAAGCCTATTCCTCGATCAATCGAGAGAGATTATGGTATGCGCTTGAATATTTAGGAATACCGAAAAAATATGTACATCTCTGTAAAATGACAGTAACGCAGTCACAATGCTGTGTTAAAGTTGAGAACAGGCTATCGAGAACTTTTGCAATCGATTCCGGTGTTCGACAAGGAGATGCGCTGTCCCCGATACTTTTTAATCTCATGTTGGAATACATCCTTCGTAAAAGTGAAACACCTCAGGACAATTTCTTATTCCGACAATCCAATCAACTTCTTGCTTATGCAGACGATATCTGTGTGATTGGATTAAATGGCAACGGAGTGAAAGAGATACTTGATCCACTGGAAAAGTTTTCAGCTTCCGTTGGTCTCAAAATCAACGAGTCAAAAACCAAATATCTGATCTCGGGTTTTCGAGACCAAGACGCAATTGATTTCAGTAGTGGTAACCACACGTTTGAATTAGGAGTGATGAGATTCAAGTATCTTGGATCTCTCATCACTCGCGATAACAGTGTGGGCGAGGGTATCAAGGTCCGCCTTGCCGCTGGCAATCGGGCTTTGTATCCTCTACGTCCACTGCTGAAATCAAAATATCTTGCAAATACGGATAAGCTGAAACTGTACAGAGTGTTGATCAGACCCGTTGTCATGTATAGATGTGAGAGTTGGACCTTGATGGATGAGTACGAAAGATGGCTTCTAACATTCAAGAGAAGAATCATGCGTGTGATATATGGTCCAAAACGCGACGTCGATGGCACATACCGAGTTCTATTCAATAACGAGATCAGGAATTTAATGCAAATTCCTGATATCGTGCATGAAATCAAAGGACAGCGAGTACACTAGCTCGGACACGTTCTGCGTGCTGATCCGAACCGAATGATACAGCGAACCTTTAAGGGAGAACCACCTTTCGGTAGGCGAAGAGGTCGCTGTCGGCGACGATGGCTCCACGGCGTAGAGAGCGATCTGGCATCTGCAAACTGCCTACAACGGTTTGAAGAGCTGGCTCGTGATCGAAACCGATGGAGTCAGATTGTTGACACGGTACGGGCCAATAATGGCCTGTAAAAACCGATAAAAAAAAAAAATTACATTATTCAATACAACCACGAACATCATTGGTGAGAGTACCATCGTTGCCTTACTCTTCTTACATTTCTTGTATGAGCTCAATCAATTTTTTTGGAATGCTTATTAAACAAACAAATCATCATATTGCATTTCTATATCGTTTCAAACGCCCGTTAGAAGTCGACATAGAGCAGGTACAATGGTTAATTCTATTGACTGGATTGTTCGGTGATGATAAGTCAATATGATCAGTGCAACTTCTTCGTAGCTGCAGCGAGTATGATTGTCAAGATTACTTATATTTTTGAGGTATTTCGTTAGAATTCTACACTTCTTTGATTATTGGTGTTAGTATGCTTGTATAGATGAATATCCTTTGAATAATTCGGCGGCTATATGCTGTTCCTGCAAGCAGGCTTAGTGTTAAGCTGAACGTTTGTAATTTTTTCAATGACTTTCGTTACGCACTAGTATTTAGTTCGTATATTTTGGATTGTTGCTGCCGCTTCAGTAGCCTGGAAATTGCTGTCACATTTAGACTTATTATATTTACTTGACGTGCTGTTTATTTGGTAGTGCGTTCAACCTCAGCCCTATTTTGATGATACAATTGAAACTAAAGTTTATGGAATCCCTTAATCTTTTTCTGTGTATCATCGCTTGTATTATTGGTAGCCAAGTACTTCTGTGGCAGTCTTCATGTAGTCTTCTTCAGTTTAGTTCCATTTTTGTTCTATATTATGGCTTCATTTCTATGGAAAATGAGTTGGAGCGTTTCTTGTTTTTCTATTTTAGAATCTGTGCTAAATGATTTGATGTTGAATGAAAAATTTGATTTGATTTGTAATGCGGCAGGCTACGATCTCTTCTCCATTGTTTTTCGCACAGGAACGCATTTTTAATCATGAAAGTTGTAAGGTGGATGTTGTATGTCTAAAATGGAATGAACACATTATCGCATTAGCCAAATCAGCTTCACGTAAACTCGGGTTCCTCAATAGATGCACACGGTTTTTTAAATCGCATCAGATTCTCCAGATATATATAAAACCTTTATTAGATCGTGTATAGAATGTTGCTGTCAGGTTTGGGGTGGAGCATATGGCACTGCTCTCCAGTTGCTGGATAGAGTTCAGCGGTGTGCCATCCGAATAATACAAAACTCCAGACGTACGAAAGATCTAGACAGCTTACCGCACCGCAGAGATGTGCAGAACTCTGCGTGTTCTATAGATTAATAAATGGTATATGTTCTGCAGAATTAAAGGTGAAAATACCGCCATTTGTTACGCCAGGACGGGTAACACGAGGAACGGTTAATGCGAACTGAAGATGCAAAGCGCGAATTTATTAATCGAACATCTAAGAAGTGGAATTCGTTGGCTGGTTTTTAGTTTCCGTTGAAATATAAAATGCACAAGTTTAAGTCAGTTATCAACCTTTACTTGAAGGATCGTGCGTTGGGTGCAGGAGCTCTGACAGTTACAAGGAGCTAGGTCAGTCTAAAAGTCCGCCCTGCACCCAAATAATACTAAACGTAAAAAAAAAATGTTGGCAATGAAATCTTCGTGTACAATCTTGACCAGTAGCTTTGACATTTTTTGTTGTTTCATTTGCATATTCGGTTAGGGCATAACACTGAATGAAGAGTTATGTTTCTTATTTTTTAATAGAGATTTCGATCCGTTTTATTTGTTTGTTACTATGCCCACGTCTTCCTGGTCCATGTCTCTACCAGCGAATATCACATAATTTCCATTGGTGTATCATTTAGTATTTATTTCCCCGCTCTTCTTCCATTTGAGTTTACTGGAAACTAGAATCTCGATTTGATAGCCTTTTAATTTCCTTCTCTTCTTTTGTTAACCTTAAGGGTTTCCGTCAGAGTTCTGATGTTCTAAGAGTAGATACGCCAACGTTTATATTAGCCTTTGCCGGATTGTATTGTTACTTCCTCTAGTATTCGTTTCTGTAAATCGGTGTGAATTCGTTGTTAACGAAAGGTTAGTCCAACGAATCCTAGCCACCTCTCAAGGCTGATGAGTAAGAAATACTGGCATGTCGGGGAGAAGAATTCGTTCTATTCCATTTTAACCTTTCAAGCAATGATAATATTCACTATAATGATATAATAATGATGTATTGTCAACAATATCCCGAGCCAGTATACCTTTTGACCAATATGGTTTCATTGGTTTCGATCACGGGCAGTTGGTTTTATTGTTGCATCAGAAGATGTCGAATCGCTCTCTATGCTGTGGAAAATTTCGTCGACATACCTAATTCGCTCTGGAGCTGCACGCATACTGGTGCTCAAAAATGGAATAAGCTGAACACTAGGCAACTTATTCATATGTTACCCAAATTTTAGCGTGATAGTGCATATACAGAGAATACACATTTAAAAAACTTTCGTTGGCAGAGATATTTTCAATACAATGGATTTTTCAACGCTTGTTGTATTTGAAACTTAATTTGGACTCTTAAAACGCGTTTCCGTTACAACACTTTGCAAAGGAAGTCCACCTGCAAATATTATGTAAAACAGTTTACTCAGCCTGTTTTTACATAATATAGGCTTAGCACAGAATAATGTGCTATATTCCCGGTTACTATACACTAGACAGTCGAAGAAACGGACCACCCTCCTGTTCCTAACACAAGTTCGTATAGGCACAGAATTTTGCTTTTTGCCAAGTATCAATGTTCTGTCATTTGAGTAGCCACGTACTTTTCACAGGCCATTATTTATTAAATTCTTGACGACGCCTGTCATGTCTTTCGTTCAAATCTCTTCTCTATTTGCACTAGGAGTGGTAGAATGAGAAGTTTGATAGAAATGTGGAAAAGGACAGAAATTTGTATAAAAAGATTTTATCCCTGATTGTATTAATGGGCTAGCACATGGGTACAAGTTTTCCAAAGGTTACATAACGAGAGTGTTGTATTTTAGCTAGTTTACGAATGGTATATAACGAAAATATGTGAGGATATAAGTCTGATTTACGTGAAATTACATGTATTGTAATGAAAGATGAGTTGGCCTATTGGTTCTGAAAATCCAACAGGAGGACGTATGTGCTCAATTAACATGTTGAATTCGGAATGACCAAATCAAACCAAAAAAAATTATTCTTTGCCCCAAAATTTGTTTATAGTGTCGGGCACGTGCATCATCATAAAATTTTGGTAGACTTTGAAGCTTAATAAATAATTTCTTTACTCTTCGATGTCGCAAAATCAACTAATTTCCTAACAGTACTACCAGGACTATTAAACTAGATAAACTGATAATTGCTATCACAAATAACCTGAAATTAATTGAAAGTTAAAATACCTTTATATCAATGAATATACCTTTATATCAACGCAGTATACGTCATAGCTGTCAATGACAGAGCGGTTATTATACGAGGTATATCTCGTAGTGGCCAACAGAGAAGCTGGTTTGTAATATTTTATGTAGACAAACATATTTTATATTGAATTACTATCGACCCAATTTTCCAGCACTCTTTCGAGCATTCCGTTAGTTAGGCGTGTTATGTTCACTTCTATAATGTAGGCATCGATTGTGAATGAACAAGTAATTTCAGATACCCCCAGAAAAAGCAATCTGACGGATCACTAGATCCTGGTGGCCAATTCACGGGTTCATTTCTTGATATGATCTTAAAATTTTATTTCAATAAGACGATGGTTTGGCCTGCTGTGTGGCACGTTACACCACCCTGTTGAAACCACAAATCGGCTACACCAATACCATGAATTTTTAGCAATAAAAATCCATTGATCATTGCTCTGTAGTTTGCATCATACATTGATAATCATACATTGTTTATACATTGTTCTCTCGAATTTTTAAAGAAATACGGTTTGTGTCACCTGTCCGTATAAACCGCACCAATCAGTGCATTTTGTACGATGGATTGGAAGCTCTTGAGTCTCTTCTGGCTGTTCATCATCCCAAATACGACAATTTTGTTTGTTGTTTATCCATTCGGCCAAAAATGAGCTACATTACTGAACACAATTTATCGATAAAAACCGGTTCAATTTGGAGCCGTTGCAACGCTCATAAGCCTAATCGATGCAAAGAAATTGTTTCGCGAATGAACACCATAAATTTCTACAATTTGTAAACGTTGTTCTCGAGTAAGTCTATTAATGGTAGAATGTCAATGAATACTGAACACAAATGTCATATAAACATGATGTTTGATATGTTTATGTCACGATAGTTGTCTTAGTATAACCTAAAAAATACTTAACACATATCAGCTCCCGTCAACAACGACTACTGTGTTAAACGTATTATATTTCATTTATAACTTATTAATAATTTGTACAATGCCAGCTAGATGCAGAGAAACTTCTTTAGGCCGCCAAACACGTAGAGCTGCACGCAAGCGAATCGCTATCGAGCCCAAAGAACAGAAGACCAAATCCAGCAAGATAATACTAATGTGTGTGTGAACATGGCGCGATTGCGTCGAGCTGAATCAGCAGGTGTGCGAACTGAACGAAATGAAGAAAAAAGATTAGAACAGATACAAGCCCGCCGTTTTACAATCAGCAGACGCAGAGCCAATGATCGTCAACGCCAACAGGTTCATCGATCATTTACATCTTATTCATTCCTGCGTCTAGCATTCGAGTATGAGCCCGATATTGAATATTATGCGTATTCGAAATTGGTAATTGGTGCTATTGATAAGGAATGTCTCATTGTCATGCTCTTGAAAACGAGCCAGCTGGGATGTGTTGCTCGTCAGGAAAGGTGCAATTACCAGCAATTGAGACACCACCTAAACTATTAAATGGTTTACTTATTGGTACGGATCCAGATTCTAATCTGTTCCTAAAGTCAATTCGAACATCTTCATGTTTCCAAATGACATCGTTCGGAGCAACAGAAATAGTTAACAATAATGCATCAATGGTCAATAATTCAATTCAACATTCAAAATCAAAGGCCAAATTTATCACAATGTGGGTTCATTGCTGCCAATCCCAAACGAATCACCTAAATTTTAACAAATTTACTTCATGGGTGGTGAGGATGCACGCGTGGATGCAAGTTGTGGCTATAATCACCTTAATTCACATTTTGCCAGGCGTATCATCGGCAACCTGGATGCCTATTGAATGAGCACAATGAATTGTTAAAGATATGCACATTCATTCGTAGAGTTAATGCACCTGTTCTTGATGATGTTGCTGGAATTATGGGCGGCTATCCTGTACGCGGGAAATCGTGATTCGTAGAAGAAATAATAATCTACAGTTCATTGTTGATACACACCGCTCATATGACGCTCTCCGAAATCCGCTAATGACGGGTATTGCGTAAATATTAAACAACGAGATCCCGCAACAAGTGTGGAAACAATCAAGAATGTTAGTTCGAATGATTATTATGCGTATCGGTTGATGATCAGACGTGATCAGGACAACGTTATTCTACGATGCCGTGAGCTTTGTCAACAATTCATAGTCGACATGTATGTGAAGATAGAGAGCGAACGACTACGATACTTGCGATTTAATCAACAAAAGCTACGTACGGAAGAGTACATTCACCTGCGAGATGCAATTGTCTGTCCAAACTATATCATCATCGTTCATAGGTATTTCACTTATGTGCCTTGACTAATGGGCGGCCGTGTTTATTCATCACCTTCACATGCAATCCAAAATGGCCGGAGATCACATCCTTATACTATTGCCTGGTCAAAGCAGAATACACCGTCATGACATTACATTTACAGCACGTGTTTTCAGACAAAAATTGAAATCTCTAATTGATTTCATTACAAAGATACATGTATTTGGTCCCACACGTTGCTGGATGTATTCCGTTGAATGGCAAAAGCGCGGATTACCTCATGTACACATTTTGGTATGGTTAATCGATAAAATACATCCTGAAGAAATCGACAGTATAATTTCTGTGGAAATTCCAGATCCGTCTACTGGTCAAATGCTGCTTGATATTGTTATTGCAAATATGATTCATGACCCATGTGACAATCTAAATCGTTCATCGCCTTGCATGGCAGACGGGAAATGTACTAAAGTTTTCCAAAAAAATTCACTGACGATACGATCACAAATGTTGATGGATATCCAATATATTGTCGAAGAAATCCCGATAATGGAGGACAATCTTTTGTTAAAAAGATCAATTACATAGACATTGACATTGATAACCGTTGGGTGGTCCCATATTCTCCTTTACTGAGAAAAACATTCAATGCTCATATTAATGTCGAGTTCTGCAGTTCAGTGAAGAGCATCAAATACATTTGCAAGTATGTGAATAAAGGCAGTGATATGGCTGTATTTCGCGTTGAAAATACCAATAACAACGATCAAATAACGCTTTACCAAATTGGCCGGTACGTCAGTTCCAATGAAGCTGTTTGGCGTATGTTTGGTTTCCCAATTCATGAACGAGATCCAGCAGTCATTCATTTAGCCATCCATCTTGAAAACGGCCAGCGCGTATATTTCACGAGCGAGACAGCAATTAATCGTGCGATAAATCTACCAAAAACTACACTCACCGAATTTTTTGAATTGTTTAACCGTGCGGATGCTTTTGCACGAAAACTACAGAAGTACCACGTTATTTCACATGGGCACCAACAAAAAATGGATGCCTCGTAAGCAAGGCGCACCAATTGATGCATGTCCCGGTTTATTCAAATCAAACGTCTTGGGACGAGTGTTTACAGTTAATTGAAGGCAGACTGAGTGCTTTTATCTCCGGCTGTTGTTGGATAATGTCATCGGCCCATTGTCATTTCAAGATATACGTAAAGTGAATGAGCAAGAGTATCCAACATATAAAGATGCATGCCTTGCACTCGGTTTACTGGAAGATGACAACCAGTGGGAATGTATGCTTACCGCCCAAGGGGCTCAGTGGTTAAAGCTGTGGCAGTTGGAGCGGGAGGTACCGGGTTCGAATCCCGATAGGGGCAGGATGCAAAAGGGATTTTTCACCATCTGATTACGATCGGTGGTGTTAATGAACACATCTATGACCCCCTGTTGGAGTGCAGAACTCATGGGCCGACCCATCTTCCATGTCAGTACTACAGGCTGGCATGGAGCTATGCAATGCGCAGATGGTTCTACGAAAATCGGACCTATAGCAGTACGTCCTCGATTTAGCCGTTAAGGCGTAAAGTAGGACGTAAATAAGCAAACCACGAAAGAGCTGGGAGAGCCATGAGCCCCAAAAAAGATAGCATAGAATAAAATATAAAAAAAAAAAAAAAAAAATGTATGCTTGCTGAAGCAGGATTGAACTGTACAGCAAGACAAATTCGTCTACTGTTCGCTATAGTGTTGACTCTATGTTTTCCGGCCAGAGTATAGACATTATGGGATAATCACAAAGATTCAATGACTGATGATATATTGCATAACCTCGTACACGATGCAATGATCTAACGATAGCATTCAGCGACACTATGTGCAATGAAGCATTGATTGCTATTGAAGATTTTTGCATTATTATTGCCAACTTACCTTTCGGTCATTTCGGTATTAATTCGCCAAATCGAAATGCATCTGATTTAATTAACAGAGAATTTTTTTTTTTTTTATATTAAGCTTTAATTGGGTGCAGGGCGGACTTTAAGACAGTCCTAGCTCCTTGTAACTGTCAAAGCTCCTGAATCCAACGCGCGGTCTTTCAAGTAAAGGTTGATAGCTGCCTTAAACTTGTGCATTTTATAATCCAACGGAAACTGAAAACCGGATAACGAATTCCACTTCCTGGACGTTCGATGAATGAATTCGCGCTTTGTACCTTCAGTTCGAGGTTTCGGCAGCTTCACCGTAAACCTATGTGCATTAACCGTTCCTCGTGTTACCCGTCCTGGCGTAACTAATGGTGGTATTTTCTCCTTTAATTCTGCAGAACATATACCATTTATTAATCTATAGAACACGCATAGTTCTGCAACATCTCTGCGGTGCTGTAGGCTGTCTAGATCTTTCGTAAGTCTGGAGTTTTGTATTATTCGGATGGCACGCCGCTGAGCTCCACCCTTAACTTGACAGCAATATTCTATACACGGTCTAATAAAGGTTTTATATATCTGGAGAACCTGATGCGATTTAAAAAACCGTCTGCATCTATTGAGGAACCCGAGTTTACGTGAAGTTGATTTGGCCAATGCGATAATGTGTTCATTCCATTTTAAATTGTTACTTATTTGAACACCAAGCAGACGAATTGAGTCACAACCCACGAGAACGTGGCCTTTTACCACAAAAGGGTATTCGTTGACCTGATTTTTAATTCCCCACTCAAATATTGTACTCAAATCGGAATTAAGCGAAGTGACAACTTCCAGCCGTTTACCGTTTAACTCTGAAGGAGTAGGCTCGACCTCGAATGAAATAGAAGAGTGCAATGTTGCATCATCGGCAAAACTGTGGATAGGGTTCACAGTGCTATCCAACAAGTCATTAATGTATAACAAAAACAAAGTTGGTGACAAAACTGATCCCTGAGGGACTCCGGCATTTGGGGAGTGTGTCGTTGATGATTTCCCATTTAGCACAACGTTGATCTTTCGGTCTTTGAGAAAGCTTTTTATCCACTTGATGGCCATCGAATCTAAGCCGTATGCCACAAGTTTACAAATGAGATTCTCATGCCAAACCTTGTCAAAAGCCTTGGATATATCCAAAGCGATTGCAAAGGCTTCTCCATGGTGCTCAAGGGCGAGATTCCATTTGATTGTAACATACGTCAAAAGATCGGTTGTGGAACGGCTTTCACGGAAGCCATATTGTTTATCTGAAATTATTTTATTAATCTCAAGATAATTCACCAGTTGTTGGTTAATGCATTTCTCAAAAACTTTAGCCACGGCTGACACAATTGATATTGGCCGGTAGTTTGAAGGGTCAGTTTTATCACAACCACGCTTAAGGACCGGTTGCACCATCGCACTCTTCCAGGCGTTCGGGTATTTACCTTGTTTATAAGAAAGGAGAAAATTTTTAGTTAATATTGGAGCCAAGTCACTGGCAAACTCCTTCAATATTCGAACAGGAATTCCGTCAGGTCCAGTGGCCTTATTTATGCCCATTGTCTTCAGGTTTCTGAAGACAATTTCCTCCGAGATGTTGACAGGATCCATTTTGGTACCACAATACGGAATTGACGGAGGTGTAACTCCATCGGGGACAACTAAGGTCGAGTTCGAAGTGAAGACGTTTGCCAGTAAGTCGACCTGCAAATATGGATCCACCATCAAAGCACCGTCTGCACATTTCATTGCTGAAATAGATTTTTTAGAAATATTGGCAACCGTTGCGACCATCTGGTAAAAGTTGCGATCGGAGATTTTCAACTCGGAAGCCTTAGCGGCTTTCTTATTGTCAGCTCTTTTCGCTTCCTTCGCACATATTTTTTTACAGATGTTACGTGTGGCCTTATATTCGTCAAACGAAATTTCGTTGCGCTTATATTTCTTGTGAGCACTGAGCAGATTTATTTTGTCTGGCGGCTTTGGCGGCTTCTTTTGAAAAAATTTTAAAATTAGGATTAGGATTGGAAAAGGATGATGGGATATATTTACTCATTCCATGTAGAACGGTTTCGGTGAAATTGGAAACGGCGTCGTCTATTTGATTGTTATAAAAACAATGGCTCTCCCATGGGAAATGTTGAAAAAATGACCGTAACCCATCATTGGGTCAATAATTGAATCGTGAACTACAATACAATACTACGGAAATGGTTGCTCGCAATGTGCCACTAATGAATGACGATCAAAGAGCCATTTACGACCGTATCATGATCGCAGTTGTGGCAGGACAAGGTGGTTTCTTTTTCTTCGATGCATCAGGTGGAACTGGTAAAACATTCCTTATTTCGATAATTCTCGCCGAAATGCGATCAAAAAATGGCATCGCATTGGCTGTTGCATCATCTAGCATTGCGGCAATTTTATTGGATGGAGGTAGAACATCTCATTCAGTATTTAAGCTGCCACTAAATATTCAAAATAACCCGGACGCAGAGTGCAACATAAAAACAGTCTTCCATGGCCACTGAACTGAAACAGTATAAAATTATCATCTGAGATGAATGTACTATGGCGCACAAACATTCGCTTGAGGCAAAATAACGACAAACTATTTGGCAGAACTTTGTTACTCCTTTCAGTTGTTTTCAGATAAACACTTCCTGTCATTCCACGTTCAACATAAGCTGATGAGATCAACGCGTGCTTAAAATCAGCGCAACTGTAGCTTAATGTTGAAAAGTACAACTGAAAGTAAATATGCGCATTCAAATGCTTCAAGATCCATCTGCTGAAATATTCTCAAAACAACTATTAGATATCGGCGATGGAAAAGTTACTACAGATGAAACTGGATGCTTAAAATTACCGACCGATCTCTGCACAATCATTGATTCGCAAGATGCTCTAATTGTCCAAATATTTCCCGATGTTCATAGACAATACTGGCAGAAAGAGCAATTTTACCAGAAAAATGTGGATGTCAACGAATTGAATCTTAAGATATAAGATTTATTGCCAGGAGACTTGGTGTCATACAAATCTATTGATACAGTTTGCGATACCACCGAAGCTGTGAATTATCCAACAGAGTTTTTAAGCTCATTGGATTTACCAGGCATGCCACCATATAATAAACAACTGAATATTGGATCTCCGGTTATTTTGTTTCGTAATTTGAACCCACCGCGATTAATTATTAAAAAATTAATGAAAAATGTTATTGAAGCCATCATTTTAACACTGAGAAAAAAACACAATATTTAATATAAGAAACTGAGATATTTATTTTTAATACTTTATAAAATCGTGTATTTAAGCAGTAAAATCATTTATTTTAACCCAAAAAACTTAATTTTGACAATGTTCTCTATAATTTTAAAATGTTACGCACATTTTATTTCAAATATTTTTAATTTCTCATATAAACATTGCGTTTTTCTCTTTATTAAATACTAAAACCTTTCAATTTTAGAAACTACTAGTATTCTTTTTTACATATTTCTTTATTATTTTGGCTTTTTATTTTAACAGAGTTGGAATGCTATTATAACAACTTTAAACTCTCAAATCAAACGTTAAAAATTTCATTTATAACAAAATAAATAAAAAAAACCTAGAATTTACATATTTATTTCTAGGATAGTTATTTTTTAATATAAATTCATTTTTCTCTGCCTTTGATACGATACGCATCACATAAAATTATATATGTAATAAAATTTCAATTTAAAGGATTATTAATTAATAATTTTAGTAATTTGAATTTTAAAAAATTAATAAAGTGTAAGGTTTGACGTGCACAAAATATTTTAAAATTGTGAAATATAACAATAAAACAATGCAAGTGCAATTTACAAAGTGTGGTTTTCAGTAATAAAAACAGTGAAATACACAAAAAATGTCTACTGATTTTATTCTAGAAGATGGAACATTGGATAATGTAATCAGTGTTGAATGTGATATGCAGGTGCTATTCTTGGCTTAACCCAGTTTACAATTGATCTGCTATAACACGAGGAACAAATTTTTTACTGAAAATGGAAAGACAAGATAGTGTCCAACTTTTTATTAAAATTAAAGGGGCTTTCGGTCAAGAAGTTTTGTTTAAAACTGGGTAAAAGACATGGATAGACTTAATCGTAAGTATATTTTTTAACCCAAACAATGATTTAAAATATACAAATACTAAATTGTAAATATTTCTACTTAAATAAGGCGTTCAATTAAACCAAACAGAAGATACTTCTGCGTCAATGGACAATAAGGTCCACAAATGGCTCGAGAGCTTCACATCACAAGAAGTTTGACTTCATGCAGCACACCTGCAAGTCCAACACCAAGAGCTGTAGTTCTAAAACTGCTAATTTAGAATTGAATAGCTCAATAACAAATTGTGTATAAGAGATTGGTAATGCCACAGCGCATAGCTACGTTTTGAAACTTTTTCAGGAGGCAATAAAAATTTTACTACTAAACATAATCACCGTTGAATTTTATAAAACTATTTAAATATGGATCTAGTCTATAATGTTAATATTTTCTATGTATCCACTTGATTCTTAAACCATTCAAAATATTTTTAAAAATTCCATTATAGGACAGGATATAGTTGAATTTTACGTGAAGAATGGAGTTTCAAACAGAGTATCTCAAAAACACTTATCCCAAATTTTGATTGAATATTGTATTTAGCATAATATTTAAATATTGCAACAAGATTTTTTTAAAATGGCTGAATCTATTGTTGAATTGTTTACTTTGGAGAATAAGGTAAAACTTTTAATAAAATAAAATAAAAATGTTAATACCTTTTAGTTTAACTAGGAAACCTACTACAAAGGCAGATGTGGTAAAACAAATCCACCGGGCAAGCTGTACGACCGCTATACTAATATGTGTCATTCAACCAAGTACCTAAAAAAACTGAAATTACATGAAATGGGCTCGTTGCCAATAAATGAACCTACGATCCAAACTGACTAGATCAAAATATAGGTCCATGGGACACTGTTATCGAATACTGGCAAAATTCATCAATCCAAAGAATATGTGAGCTTAAAAATTCTAATGATGAAAATTTGCATCGATTATGTAGCGAATGGCCCAGATATAATGATTTTTACGGTTTCCAATTGGTAATTATAAAAAATTTATCAAATTTTTAAATTTGAAATTGACTACTAAAATTAATCGTTTTACAGATTGAAATTAAAATTAATCGACAAGGTTGACAGTTTCGTCGAAAAATGTCATCTTTTATTTAAAAGAGACTGTTAAAGATAAAAATTCCAAACTCTTATTAGAGAAATTGAATCCTCCCGATTTAAAAGGTAATTAAACTATTACGTTAATCCAATATCACCTTAAAGCATTGTTAAAGCTATAGTGTTATGCGAGTTTATTATCTATTATAATTTTTTTACATACTTTGATTTCTTATTTCAGATGATGGTAATACTAAAAATTGGATAATTTGTAATTTATTACATGCCGTATTATTGCCACGTAGAACCACAATTACCAACTATTTTAGATGCACAAACCAATTTCGCTTTAAAATTAAATAACATAAATGATTTACAAATTTCTATCGGAAGATTAGAGAAGAAATTTTATGCCAACAAATCACCGATACAACCACGCATCATAACAGTCGAAAATGAACCCGGACAAATAAAACAGTTTTTTGTCTACTTTGATGGTATAAAATATAAGCTCCTATCGTTTCGCAAATGTATAGATATTTTAATGAAGTTAATTTTTGTTTATAATTTAAATTATTCAGTCAAAAGCCAATAGGTATGGTTATTTTAACAACATTATGTTTTTGACATTGACAGTAAAAATCCAATAATTTTTAATTTAGTTTAATCTCAAACGATGCCTGATCGTTACATATGTCATCAACATTTTATTTTATTACCACAACTTATAAGTTTTTTAAAAAAAATTCATAAAACACCATCATTATATGATGAATGTTATGCAATTTAAAAACATTATGAGTTAACATATTTACCCCATACTATATATCTTACTTAGTGGGAAGTACGTTTCAAGGGGTGTATATATGTAATATTTGTGAATTTGAAGGACTTCATATATATTACATTCACAACAAAAGAAAAGTAATAAGAAGAAAACAATTTTATTAAATTTAATTACATATTTTATATAAAAAATAAAGCTATGTTAGTAAATTATTTCATAAATTTATGATTATTTTTATAAACAAAATGTATAAAATAAATAAAATGAAATTAAAAAAGTTAAACAATTAATTAAACAATCAAATCTTTAATTATGAATTTATTTGTAGTAGATGAGTATAAAGCAAGCACTATTATTTTAAAAATTACTATGGTTAGAATTAGTATTAAGCAAGCTAGATTGTTTAAAATGATGACTACATTGTTAATTTAAACGTTTTACACTCTTAAAATAATGTGTATTTTTTTATTAAACCAAAAACTAAAAATTGTTATTTTGATTAATTAAATTATGTTTGTTTTAAAAAAAATTACTCCTTATTTTAACAAAAAATGATATTCAATTCAAATATTAAAAACATTTATTTCAATTAATTTTTGTCTCCTTCAAAATAAAAACTCAAAAATTTTTATTTTAAAAACTTATACTATTTACTGAATTTCTATAAAGAAAAATGCTTAAATTCACATGTAAAATATTTAGTTCTACATATGTTCTACATTTAAATGGCAAATTCCGAGGTGAAAATATATTACTACCGAATCCCTATTATACCCACAGATGTACCAATTCAATTTAAACGCCTTCAATTTCCAATTAATTGGCATTTGCAATGACTATCAATAAGTCTCAAGGCCAAACGATGTCTGTTTGTGGTTTATATTTGAGTACATCATGTTTTTCACATGGACAATTATATATGGCGTGCTCTCGAGTGGGCAAACCATCCACTTTGTTTATATTAGATAAAGATGCGAAAACAAAAAATATTGTACACTCTGTTGCATTAAGAGACTAATATTGTTTTTTAGTAATATTGTCATAATTAGTGATATGTACATAATTTTAAAGAATCAATTTAATAAATTTAAAAAATAAATATTTAGTGGTTTGTTTTTTTTATATTCTATTATCATCGACAGTGCTCCATATGCTCCATATTTTTTTCGTTGGCTAAATAATTTTTTGAATATAAATGTTTTAGTTGATAATTTCACGACCGTACGTTCTTCTCGAATCACGTCGTACAAGTGAACCTTTATGATTTGATTAAATATAACATTTAATGGAAAATATTATAGACTTATTCACAGACGCATTAAGATTTATACCGTTCAAAGTTTCAACACAACACCTGACATATAAGTAAGCGTTCAATATATGTACGAAAATACTCCATCATGTTCGATTTTGGTTTAAAAAGCTAAAATTGGTCCTTGAAACGAACATTAATTTTTCGAATACAAGAAACTACAAATCTTAATTACCTGTACAATAACCTCTCTGTACTATAGTCTCTGTAGGCACAAAACATTATTTTAACCATCAATTATTTATTGTCTTATATGTGTTGTTCAAGCCTTTTTGTATAAATTCAAATACAAATCAATTAATCAATTACATGTAATTACTTACACTTGAGTAGATCTTAAAATAATCTAAATCTCTTATTACGTATTTTATTGTGTCTTGTATTTTGTGTTTTTTGGACCCGCAGGTAATTTGATCCAACTATATCGTAGTTTGATCGATCCTTGAAACGATTTAGTCGTATACGAGCCATAGCATATTGCAGATGTTAATATCGAAATTACTTAATGTTTGTAACACATACGTACATATGTACAATCGCGGACAAATTACTATATATGAATTGCAATTTGAAGAGTAATATTCTACGACATTTCAACAATAAAAGAAACAAATAAAAATTATAAAAGAATTTGTTCTCTTTTAACAATTTTTAATGGCCAAATTCACAGTATGCGGTTGTAATTACAAATTTGAAATGATAATAAAATTTATTAAAAACTATTATTACCACAATTATTAAATAACGTAAAAAACGAGTACATAGTAATACTAGTAAATAAAATAATAATAATTGTGAGTACATACAACTAAAAAAAAAAATTATGCAAACAGTTTGAAGTCGTAGTAATATCGTAAAATAATTATAAGTTTTGTTGTTGTCGTTTTTATAGTAAATTACAATAATTACAACTATTTTTCTTTTATTGCATGTGGGATTATTGTGAAATTACGTCAATTTAATACGTGAATTATAATATATGTCTATACAATTTTAATTTACGATAATCTAAGCTAAACTATTCGAATTACGATTTACTTCGTTATTTGATGACCAGATATATATATATATATATATTATAAATATATATATATATATATATATATATATATATATATATATATATATATATATATATATATATATATATATATATATATATATATATATATATATATATAGTAGAGGTTATATGATGCACATGCTTGAGTATCTGTATCCAGAGAGCTCAGGGCTGATAAGGTTCGTAAGAAATTAGTCACCACTTTACGCATTACAAAAACATTCATGTGCAAAAAAAAATTCGGTTGACCTCACCGGCCGACCCAGTCATGTTAACTTCCCTTTAAAAAAATAGACTTAAGCCACCACGTTAAATTTAAAGGTCTTTTATTTTAAAGAATTCATCAAATGGTTAATCAATAACCAATAAGTCCATTACCATTCAAGTAAATATTTTATCTAATGTATATTCCAAAGCTTTTAGTTTAATTTAATACACAATTTTAGGATACAGTACCCAAATCCACTATCGTGCCAATTGTTGCAGTTCTCTTCCCTTCACTTGTGGACTTAACCATCCTACCGCCGTCAACACAAGAAGTGTCACCATCGTTCCCAATACGATAAACGGGCAGCAGTCACTAGCGAGAAATAGCCAACAGAGTTTGCAGTTGAAGAAAGATGCTCTGAAAGTGTTGCGGAAAAACAACTCCTTAAAGCAGGAACAAATAAATTTAATGAAATCTGAATGTGTTGAGAATGAGAACCGGCACAAACAAACTACTGATTTACTTAAAATTTTGATCAATATACAAAATAAAACAAACTAGCTGTTTATATAACTATAGCAAATATATTTAGTTAAACTAATATATTTGTGGATAATTATTATTCTTTCATTTTCTTGTACATGTTGTATTATTTACTGAAGAATGAAAAGATTTTTGAAAGGCATTTTTAAATTAAAATTAATTTGAACTGTGATGAATAATTTTATTTAATGAAAATTTTACATAAAATACTGTCTAAAATCCTTTGGCGTATTTGACAACCCACTTCAAGTTATGGGTTATTGACACTAGCCATGTGGTCGCTCGAAATAATTTCAGCTATAACAATTTCGTCTTCTGAAGCATCATATTCACACTTATAATTATTTAAAATTAAAATATTATGACATACTGCTACAGCATTTATTATTTTTGCAGATTTTATTGGGATATAACGTAACTTCCGTTCTCCTAGTATACAGTGAAATTATTCCGACGGTAAAATTATTTTGTTTTTGCAGTTATCCCTTCTCTGCTTACAGTTATAAGAAACGGCATAAAAGGGTCTCCTTAAAGCCAATATTTTTGAGAGTCAGCAGTCGAACATTCGTTTTGGAAAATACCATAACGTTTGCTTGCTCCCCAAACATAACTATCGTGAACAGATCCCGGACAACGTGCAGTGATATACGTTATGAGGTTTCGGTCATTTACAACGATTTTGACATTTAAGCTGAGTTCATACTTCGATTTCTTCGTTCATTCATTCGTTCGGTAATTTTGTTTTGACGATTCATACTATGGTAAAATTTCAGAACGATTTTGTCACTAACTTAAATAAATTAATCCCATTGACAGGCACGTAAACATTTTATGTATTTTGCTTCCGAATAACGTGGCTTTTATTTGCTTCTTTTTCATTTTGGTGTCAGATGTCAATGTTTGTTCAGACAAAAAGTTAAAGTTAAACTATCTCTTGTGACAAAGTGTAGAAACCAAATTGTCATTTTGGCATACTACGATTGGTCGAAATAAAATTATATGAATGATTGAATGAACGAAGAAATTGAAGTATGAAATCAGCTTCATACTATGAAATCCTTTACGATTTACGTATGTCATTTCAATGTTTTTACTAAAGCCTGCTCAAGCAATTTGCATGCCATCTATTACACTAATTATTCCCGGAATTCCTTTTTTTGCATACTCGCCTGCAATCCGATTTCGTTCTGCCTCTCCTTGTGGAAATTTATTGTATTTATTAATCAGTATATTGAGGAGGTCAGTCACTTCCTCAATGCATTTACTTATGGCCGGCTGAGACATATGTCCAATATATCGAATTGAACACCAGACACTTTATGTCAAAAGGGATATTTTTCTGTGGATTATCCGTTTCAATTTCCATCGTTCCTTGATGTGTGGACTGTAATGCTTGCAACTCTTCTATTAGTTGTATAGCCAAAGCAGGGGTGAATCGGAAATAGCTCCTAAACTCTGATTCGTTCATCTGATACGGGTTATACTTTTGTCTGTCCCTTAAATTTTGATTTCGCTGCCAGTATTCAAATGTGACGTGTGAGTTGTTCAACTCCATGGTCTACAAATAAAATTCTTATTGAATACCATTGATTCTAACGACCATGATTTTAACTTACACTAACCTTAGCAAAAGGTTTAAACACACACTAAAAAGGGCTTGGTTGTTTCCGTAAAACTAAAATTGTCTGTTTTATAATTTAATTATATTTTTAATTATATTTTTAATTATATTTATAATAAAGAAAGTAACTTGAAGGATATTGGTATAATTCCTTTAAATTTGGTGGATCTACATACCGGAATTGTGATGAGTACATCGATCATCCCGAGGAACTAATTATAAAAACCCAAACCGGTTTCGTGATATTAGACGTACAGCCATAAAATCCAAATGTATTCTATAATATCGAAATAGATAAAATTTCGCCGGAATCAAACTTGGGGGCAGTAAAATTTAAATTGCCTTTGTTCACTATAAACGAGGTATGACTTATAGGCCTATATATATCGCTTACATTAAAAGAATATCCGGGTCATGGCAAATACAAGATGACTTAGCTGATGGAATTTTTGAAAACAAACCAGAAAATAAAGTTAATCCAGTTTCGTTGTTTTACATTAAACTTAAATAAAAAAAAATTGATTTAATAAGCTTTTTCTCCAAATGTATCCAATTCACAAATTTTATTTCAATATGTTAAATATTGAAACAATCTATAAATGCCTGTCATTGGCCGTCAAAAATTGGCCTACAAAATAAAAGTATAACACTCTTTGTATTTTCAATATCTCACCCCTTGAGGATTTTCTACCTCTTCTTCAGGACCTAGAAGAAGTGGTAGAAAATTTAACCGATATCATTCAGATTACTGCTTGGAATAATACTAATGGAACAGTATCCAAAACCATTGGTTAAAGTTACCCAAGAGAAATTCGAAATCTTGTCATAGAAAAAAGAAAAGCTAGGAGAAAATGGCAACAAACAAGGAGTCCATCTGATAAGACGATTCTAAATAATAAATCACAACAGCTTAAACGAGAAATTCAGATGCTAAATGAAAAATCGTTTTCTTTGTATCTGGGAAAATTGACCGCTGAGGAAGATACGAACTACTCACTATATAGAAGGTAACTAAAAGTATAAAAACCCCAATTACGCAAATCCCTCCCGGATAACAAAGCAAAAGCTGAAGAATTTGCTAAACATTTGGCTGTTATTTTTAAACCGAATGAGATTGAATCGGATATTATAATCGAAAATGAAAGCAGCAATTATGAGGGTGGAATTCCTCTAACAACCCAAAAAGAAGTTACCAGTGAAATACAATCCAATCTGAAGTCAGCAAAGGCACCTGGATATGACCTTATAACGGGAGAAATTTTAAAGCAACTACCAAAGAAAGCTATCGCTTAACTAACTTACTTGTTTAATGCTGTTATAAGATTAATACATGTTCCTTCGGCCTGGAAAGTTGCGGAAGTTATTATGTTACCGAAACCAGGTAAACCGCCTAATGAAGCTAAATCGTATCGTCCGATATCACTGCTCCCTATCATTTCAAAGCTAACACTGAAAGAAAAAATATAGTGCCTACAAAAATGTTTTAAGAGGAACATATTATGATTGGGTTTTCTATTGCAACAATCATATAAATTGGTTTTGACAAATAAGAAATTCCGTTCGAGCGAACATTACAATATGGTTGTAACCATGTTACCAATAAGCAGCGAACATAATATTATGTTTGTTGCTATTATATTTTTCGGGAACACTTGATTGCAGCAAGTATTGCATGTTGGTAATGATCATGATGAACGTGAACAAGTTTGGTTGCAGTGAATATTATCTGTTGGTTACTACAAAGGTTTGAATTGTGAATTGATTGAAGTAAAAATGTTATAAAAATACATTTTGCAATAATACAAATAGATTTTTAATAATTTATTTTATTCCATAAAAAATAGTTCATATATACGAGTACATATATAATAATATAATAAATATAAATTGTATGTTCATATATTCTGAAAAAAAAAATCTATAAAGATAAAACTTATAAAAATTAAATATTAGACTAACTTAAAAATTAACACCAATTATAAACAAATTCACCATTTCACGATAATCAGTTCATTTTTTACATATTAACAACACAATTCCGGCGATGAACTGCACACCAATGCTGAAAGCTCCCTGATTTCTTGTTAGAATCCTGAAAAATACACCAATTTCTTGATTTTCTAAATTACTTAACTGAAAATCGAAAAAATGAAAAATTTTAATTTAACATAATCTGTCAGAAAATGAATATTAGTTGGAAATTATTTATACCTACTTCTATTAGTAAATGAAAACCATCTTCACTATCACCAATCACTTCCAAGCTATAATTTCGATGACTACAAAACCATGTTTGTTATATTTATTATATTATAGCCACTTTAACAGTTAACACTCGAACGTTTTAGGTAACAATGAAAAGAAACACTTGAAATTTAATAATTCAGGGTGAAGAAACAAAATATGATTGTGTCAGCCATGCATGACATTGATAGTTGCATGGTTGATACAATTGCACTAATTTTTGATACCATGAAATATATTATAGATACAATCATATGAAGCGAGTAAGCTTTGCTGTAAATTTGAATATGTAATTGTACTTCCGAGTTGTTTGCTTGTATCTTGGTTAATCCACTAGACCGGTTTCAATCTGATGATGATGACGTCATTGAATGACCGTGTGATCGAAAATATCAAATCCATCTCATCAGGCATATGCTACCGGACTTGATGTTTATACTGTGCGATTCGTATATATATGTTTAGTTGTGTCGCGACAGTACTAGTGAATTACAAGAACTTAACTCGAAATATTTTTATTAATTAATTGTGGCGTGAGATAATTTAATTGTATTTGTTGGAGTTGCTCAAGAACGCCACACATATTACTTTTGCCAACATTAAATACATTATTGATACAATTATAAATATGATTCCCTATATATTTGACGAGTTTTAGTATTACAATAAACATGTTTGGCATCATTATAAATATAGTTCGTACAAACATGAAGATGGTTCTGAAGAAATAAGAAATGTTTTACGCAACCATTACATGATCACTGAAACTTCTATCATTTTATGATTAATTATAATTATATTATCATGGAACCATGTTTTGTTCGCAGCAACTTTAACCTGCAAAAATTGTTTTGAAAAAACCGATTCTATTACAGCAACCATAAACCATCACAAAATGTTTCCCTTAAACCTAAACTACGATCAATTAATTTATTACCACAATTATATTTATTTTGTTGGAAATTATAGTTGTAAGAACTATATTCATTTTTACATTTTAACAATAAAATGGTTTCTACAATTTTTTTATTATCATTCATATCATTTGGAAAATTGTGGTATTGTTACGGCTAGTAACTATTTTCGCAGTAATAATACTATTATATTTAAAAAACACGGTATATTTGCTGTGATAATGCCCCAACCATATCATTTCTCTGCATGAATGGAGAGACTACTCTTGAAAAGAATGAAGCCAATAATAGAAAGTAGAGACCTAATACCGGGTCACCAATTTGGGTTTAGATTCAAACATTCTACAATTGATCAGGTTCACCGAATAACAGACATAATAGAAAAGGCGTTAGAAGAAAAACAAATTTGTTCGACCTTATTTCTGGATGTGGCAGCAGCTTTCGATAAGGTATGGCACGAGAGTTTAATACATAAACTTAATGCTATGCTTCCGAGGCCATATATTGATCTTTTGAGATCATGTTTATCTGAAAGGCTTTTTAGAGTAAGACAAGAAGATGAGTATTCTGAACTGAGAGAGATAAGGGCAGGTGTTCCACAAGGCAGCGTTCTAGGTCCACGATACTATTAACAGAGCAAACTGTGGAAGAAGTGGCAAATAAACTTCAATGTGCAAGTGATAAAATTGGCCAGTGGACCAAGCGATGGAAAATCAAACTTAAAGAATTAAAATCTGCCCATGTCAACTTTACGAATAAATCATTGGTTAATCCGCCGACAATCAGCTTAAACGATGTGATGGTGCCGAACGTGAACTCTGATAAATACTTGGGTATGACTCTGGATGTTAAACTTAAATGGAAAGAGCATGTGAAGAAGAAAAGAAAAGAGCTTGATCGTTAAATATAGACAATTGTACTGGCTAATTGGCCGAAGGTCAAAATCAAACCTTATGCAACAAAATACTGATTTACAATCAGGTTCTTAAGCCGATCTGTCTATATGGCATTCAGCTTTGGGGCTGTACTAATAATAGTAACATTAAACTTATACAAAACTTCCAGAATAAGGTACTTAGTAAATGCACCCTGGTACATTTCACCCTGGTCGGAGTATAGTCTATGCACCCTGGTACATTCGTAATAGTGATTTGCATCGTGACTTGGAGATTCCAGATATAAAACTCGAAATAAAACGATTTACATCGAAGCATGAATCAGGACTAATGGAACATGTCAATGGAACATGTCAATATTTCCAATTACTAACACAGACACATTTTTTTGTCAAAATTTTTTGTTATAAACTTCACATTAGAGCATATCAAATAAAATTTTTAAGTCAACCATTAATATACAGTTCAAAGTTGAAATGCTCGGATAGTAAAATAATGTTCAAATTTCCTCAAACACAATACAAACCGACATCTTCTATATTTTACGCCTACGAGGTTTGCCTTTTATATTTCGGGATTTGGGAACCCTGCTGTTGCAATCTGCGAACTGATATTGCAAGATCGTCATGTGACCTTTCGTAAGATAGAGACAACCTAAGGCATTATTGGGACCAGCACTCACTATTGCATGAACATTTAACTGTCAAAAAAATTTGTTCGCGTTGGATCCCACACAGTTTGTCAATCGCTCAAAAAAAGGCTCGTGTCGAAAGAAATGCTCGAAAACAACACAAATAGCGCTCGTATGTCAAAACGTTCTGAGTACGTATAACCTCAAAAACTACTAACTTTACGATAGAGCTGTCAGTTGACAGATTGCAACACCAGGGTTGCCAAACCCCGAAATATAAAAGGCAACCTATGTATTATAGGAAAAAAATGAAGTTCAAAAAAATAATTCCAACAAGCAATTCGGACATTTTATTTAACAGCAATAAATTATTTTTAATTAGTTGCTGTATCTTAAAAGATGACATGACATATATAGGTGCTATTTCTAAGTACGAACTAATTTGGTTTTGCAACAAGATTAATGTTGACATATATATCTAATCACATTTGTTCTTTGACGACATGTCTATTAAAACATCATTTTACTATTTAAAGCTATAAACTTATTGCCAATAAACATTGGAAGTTGTATTGTCAAATTTTATAGTGCCATAAATCAAGACTTTTTAAGACTAGTTGATAAAATATACCGGATTATGTTGTTTAGGTGATGCTTGTTGTTAGATATCGTCTCAGCTGATATCAATTTTTATTTCAATTATTCTGAGCACGGGTGGGGGCTAATACCAGAATGAAATAAATTTGAGCACGGTTTAAACGATATTGATTTTATTGTGTGACTTACATGTTATATATATATATATATATATATATATATATATATATATATATATTTATATATATATATATATATATATATATATATATATATATATATATATATATATATATATATATATATATATATATATATATACATTTGTTCTTACTAATTACACTAACAACATGAAAATACATTGTAATATGAAATTGCTTATAAGCATTTTTACCCGGTTAGTATGTTTTTTATGTTATAGTATATAAAAATGTATGTAACTGAAATTTAATGTTAAGCTAATTCTAAATATTGTAATTTCCATGGATTTTCAACCTAAACTCTGTTCATATTGAACATCTTGCGGGGCAGCGAGCGGTATTTGCTGCCATTATGTACTGACTGTTATTGACTTCTTTTGTCTGTCTTCTTGATTGATGTCTGATTGGGATGTTGTTATTTGATAATGCTTTAGGTTTTACTTCCTCAGCAGCAGTTGGATTTTTTATTTGTGAGGCCCGAAAAATTTCTTCCTCAATTGGCAGCCTGCATAACTTTGTTATTGGGCGTTTATAAATATTCTGGTTGCACTTTATTGACGCAATCCGAACTAAGCCATCTGAAACTGGATGAACCTCCATTACTCGCCGTGTTGCTCGGACGAAAAATCGAAGTGCAAAAAAGAAATTAAATTAAATTAAAATAAAAAAAAAGTGCAGTGTTTGTTTATTTTTCGCATACAAACGTGTGCTTATTAAAAGTTGTTGATTACTCACGGTGTAAAATGTGACGATGGGACTTTTTTCTCCAAAAAAATCGTCTTCAAACTCAACATCAGATTTAAATATAGTAAAATCTACAGAAAATAACTCAAGTGCATCGACTTCTGCTCAAAAAACAATGCATCGTCAACACATGTATATTCAGAATACAAAGTATGTGTAATTCCAGAATATAATAAAAATAGTGCAAAATCATCAAGTATTAATGTAAGCAATATGAGTGAAATAAACATTAAAACAATGGAAAATAATCATTATAATAACGTTGACAATGAATGTCAACAAACATTAGTGCAAACGGGTATTGAACGTTACATTACAGTGACTTCAAAAAGAAAACGTAATCCCAAATCTCCAGAAGAGGCTATTTTTAAGACTAAGCTAAAAAGTGTTAAGCTACATCCAGATAGAATAGAATCGCGCAATCGCTTCGAAGCTCTATGTGTGGAAGATCACAGTAAAGATAAAAAAGGAGAGCCTAAAGAGAGACCTCCGTCGATTTACTTAAGAGAGGAACCATCGAAATAATTGGTAACTGCACTCAACGCGGAAACCAACGGTGAATTCTTTATTGCCCAAATCAAACGTGGCAATATTAATGGAACCAGAATTCAAGCAAAACATGTTGACGGCTATTCAAAAATTATAGCCATCTTAGAAAAAAACCAAAAATTCTTCTACACGTATAGATTGAAGAGTGCGAAAGGAATCACGGTTGTTATAAAAGGGATCGAGTCCACTGTGCATCCAGACGAAATTAGCGAAGGACTAAAAACTATGAACTTTAAAGTGAAAAGCGTGATCAATATAATAAATCGCGAGAGAAAACCACAACCTCTGTTTAAAGTTGAGTTGCAACCAGAGCCAATAAAATTTAAGGGCCATCATCCGATCTATAATGTTAGATACTTATTGTATCGAAAAATCGTAGTGGAAGAACCACACAAGCGTAAATCTGTTTTACAATGTAGTAACTGCCAAGAATATGGCCATTCAAGAAATTATTGTAAACTTCCAGCTACGTGTTATATGCGGAAACCTACATGAAACTAGCAAATGTGAGCTGGATAAAAAAAAACAGAGGTAAGAAAATGTAGTAACTGTGGAGAAAATCATACTGCAAACTATAAAGGTTGTGTAGTATACAAGGAGTTAAGCAAGAAAATGACTCCACGACAAAGAGTCGAACAACAAAAGTTAAATCACATATTCAAAAATCAAACCAGCGACAGTGAATTATCTCCAAACACAAGTCCTAAAATATCTTATGCAGAAGCTGTCAAAGGCAACTCTGTTAATGCAAAAACAAGCGATGACCATGGTATTTATAACATGATCAGTTCTCTCAATGAGTCAATGAACAAATTTATGCAGATGATGGGGACTAATATGAGTCTCATGCTTCAAAACATGAATACTCTCATGCAACTTCTCATTAAAAACCAAAAATGAATGCAATTAAGATAGTTGTATGGAACGCCAATGGGCTAGCGCAACATAAACTTGAAGTACAAAAGTTTTGTATTGAAAACGATAACGATATTATGCTGATTTCTGAGACTCACTTTACAAATACGAGTTACCTCAAGATCTCAGGATACAGTATCTACGAACTGCTATTCTTATTATAAAAACAGAATAAACCACTATGAACTCCAAAAATATAGGGAAGCACATATTCAAACAACCAGCATCTGTCTAGAAGAGTGGTCAGGGAAATGCATGATATCTGCGATTTACTGCCCGCCGAGATACTCAATTAAGAGCGAACAATTTGCGAATTACTTTAGAACTCTAGGAGATAAGTTCATAGCAGGAGGTGACTACAACGCAAAGCATATCCAATGGGGTTCGAGATTAACTTCTACGAAAGGAAAACAACTGTGAGACTGTATACAGAATGAAAAGATGGATCACATATCTTCTGGCCACCCAACCTACTGGCCAACTGACAGACAAAAATGCCCGATTTACTTGACTTTTGTGTAACAAAGTGTATAATTAGAACATTAGTAAAGGCCGAAACGTGCTACGATTTGTCTTCTGATCAGTCTCCGGTATTGATAACTCTTAACATGCAGGTTCTACAACTAGAGCCATCTAGATTCCTGACGAATCAATATACTAATTGGTCTCTATTTAAGTCTACAATTAGCTGGAAGTGTTCGTTAAATATTCCATTAAAGACAAACTATGAAATTGACGTAGCGGTTCAACAACTAACTAGTATTCTACAACAAGCCGCTAAGATCGCTACCCCGATTAATGCTACGCTGATCAAGTCTGCTAATTTTAAAAAACGTAAACTTTCTCCGAATATTCAACAACTACTAATGACGAAGCGCTCAATACGCAGGCAATGGCAACTCTACAGGTTACCTACTCTTAAATCAATCGCTTTGTTAAATAAACATGACGAAGAGCTTCAACATTATCTCAAGGGACTTACAGCTACTGAAGCAACGGATTTCTCATTATGGAAAGCTGCACGTAAGCTGAAACGACCAACACTCTCATTCCCTCCAATACGACTCTCTGACGGAAGCTGGGCAAGAAGTGATGTAGATAAAGCAAATATATTTGCAAAACACCTTAGCGAAGTGTTTACACCTAACGAGCAAGTTGGAAATCAAGAAAATCTAATCAATTTTGCAGACACGTCTGAAAGCAAGCCAATCAAATACAAGTGGCGCAATGTCAAACAAACGATCAAGGACAACATCGATGTAAAAAAGGCACCCGGACATGATCTGATAAGTGGCAAAATGATGTCAAATCTACCGGATAAATGTATCAAAATAATAACTTATATATTCAACGCTATAATGAAAACAGGCCATTATCCAGAAATCTGGAAAACTTCAGTTATTATAACGATTCCAAAACTTGGCAAAGATGAAACAAAAGTTAACTCATATCGCCCAATTAGCTTATTACCAACTTTCTCAAAGTTTTTCGAAAAAATGCTTTTGCAAAAAATTAAGCCAATTTTGAACAAGAAAAACATCATACCGGATCATCAATTTGGATTTCGAGAAGATAACGGAACCGTGCAAAAAGTTCACAGAGTCGTATCTGAAATCAGGAACTCCTTTGTATAAAAAAAATATTGCTCTGCAGCGTTTCTAGATATAGCCCAAGCTGTCGAGAAGGTATGGCATAAAGGACTTCTACATAAAATTAGAGCACAATTACTGGCAAGTTTCTGTAAAATTATTTGCTCAATCAAAAGTTTTTGGTAAAATATAACACCGCATCCACAGATTTATATGATATTGATGCAGGAGTACCTCTAGGCAGTGTACTGGGGCCAGTGCTGTACGTGATCTATACAGCAGACTTACCAACTTCAAATTACGTGAAAGTTTCTACTTTCGCGGATGATACTGCAATCCAAGCTGCCCATCAAAATCCTACGATAGCAACAAGAATTCTACAAGAACAGTTAGACAAAATCGAAAAATGGCTAATAAAATGGAGAATTAAGGCCAACGAGCGTAAATCAACGCACATAACATTTACACTCCGTAAACTCACCTGTCCGCCTGTCAGACTAAATCACATCACTCTCCCACAACACGAAAGTGTTAAATATCTTGGACTTCATTTAGATAGAAGACTCACGTGGAAAAACACGTCAACAAATCAAATTAAAATGTGTTAAACTAAATTAGTTAATTGGAAAACACTCAAAGTCTAGACTGTAAGGTCTTGCTGTACAAAATGATACTTAAGCCCATCTGGACATATGGTATTCAGTTGTGGGGCTCCGCGTGTGCTTCCAATATAATAAAACTGGAAAGAGTGCAGTCACGAATACTTCGCACAATGGTGAACGCACCCTGGTATGTATGCAATGCAAACCTTCGACATGATTTACTCATCGATATTGTAAACAATACAATTCATCAGTACAGCAAAAAATACCAGTTAAAACTTGTTTGTGATCCCCACGAATTAGCCAGGGAAATATTAAATACGCCAAGAAATAGTCGACTAAAAAAATGGATCCTTTGGATCTAGCTAGGTAATTCAGATTTTACCGAGAACTAACATAGGTTAAGTCTTATTAATTGTATTTATATTACCCTTTAAGATTTGATTACATATTGTTAGTTTCCTATGTAGGAAAGATTCAAGAATAAAAGCCATAGGCAGTAAAAATAAAAAAAAAGTTTTCCAACGTGCTGGTGGCAGGTTATCTTCCTTCAGAAGAACGACGTCTCCTACAATTAAATTTACTTGAAATTTCTTCCACTTTTTCCGTTGTTGTAACTCCTGCAGATAATCGCTGGACCATCTTCTCCAGAAATCATTTAATATTTTTTGCACTAAATGCCAGCGGGTTTTTAGGGAGTTAACGTCTTCGTTGGTCTCAGGGGCTATCTTCATTGGCTCTCCTATTAGATTATATTCTGCGATTTGGGTTATCAACGTTGTTGCTTCCTCAAACGTTAATATTGTCTCTCCAATTATCTTTTTAAAGTGTGTCCTCACTGATTTTACGCCTGCCTCCCATACACCACCAAAATGTGGTGTAGCAGGAGGTATAAAGTGCCAAGTTGTTTCATCCTGCTGTAACAAACCTGCTAGTTCTGGTTCTAGATTTGGTATCTTTCGTCTACGTTGTTTTATTTATCGCTCAGAACCAGAAAACTTAGTTGCATTGTCGAAATATATGTCTTTAAATCTCTGATAGGCTGCTATAGATGCTTTAGTTGTTAGTCCGCTTACTACTTCCACATGTATGGCTTTTGAAGCCATACATACATATACCGCAATGTACCCTTTGTATTTGGTCTGACCTCTTCTTATTTTGTTTTTTAGTTGGATTGGTCCGCCATAATCAATTCCCACTTTTCTAAATGGCCGCGAAGGAGTCACTCTGCAAGTGAGTAGGTCACCAATTAGTTGGTTTAGGGTGTTTTGTTTATATCTGAAACATGTAACACATTTCTGTATAATGCGTCGTGTCAATTTCTGCCATTAATTATCCAGAATTTATCGCGTAGATTTGCCAATGTTGTTTGTATAGGCCTCCATGAAGTGTTGTTCTCTCATGCATATCTTGAACGACCCACTTGCTTATTTTGCTTTCCTTTGATAGCATTATTGGCAGCTTTTGGCTTACTGGCAGTTGGACTGTTTGTAAACGTCCACGTAACCTTAATATACCATCCTTGTTGATAAATTCCGGGTCCAACGTTTTATTTTCCATTAATGCCTGAAGTTCTTTACGGAATTATCTACGTTGTTGAATTCTAAGTATCTGAATTTCAGCTAGCTTCAGCTCTGGTACTGTTATTTCCTTTAATTTGTGTCGTTGTTTATAAATATGATAGTCTATGAATCTTTGACAATGCGATTACCTGCGATTTTGTCAATTAATTCATGGAGAGCTGGTATCGTTATAAGTGATAGCCAAAGGACAGGAACCAATAGTCTTAATGAATCGGACAACAGTAAATGTTTTGTTGATTTTTTAAGATTTAGCCTAGTGACGTCAAATTCAAAAGTGTCTGCTTCAGAACTATAAAGATTTCCGAATGTTTTTATTACGTTGTTGACTTTGAAATTGATGATTCCCTTTGCTCGTAGATGCTCTGGAACATTAGTTAAAACCTCTGCTGAATTCGACGCCCATTTCTGGTTGGATGGTTATGACTTCTTTAATGCTGTCACTCCCACTTAACAGATCATCTAAGTAAAAATCTCTTTCCATGATCCTGGCTGCTATTGCATAGTTATTATTTTCATCCATTGCCAATTGCTTCAATGTTCTTACCGAGAGGAATAATGCTGCTGCTGTTCAATATGTGACTGTTTTTAACCTGTATTCTTCTATTGGCTGTGAGGGTTTTTCTCGCCACAATATTCGTTGTAAGTTTAACTTATGCGTTCGCCACCTCATTATGGTATCAATTAGATTACTCTGAATATTAGATCCGTTCATCTTTATCTCATTCAAGGATAATCCTGATGACGTTTTGCTGGATGCATCAAATACTATCCTAAGTTGTATAATACTTTTCGTTGGTCTATAACACTTTTCATTTACTAATAATCTTGCATTAAGTCGTGATATAGTTTGGAGAGTGGTTTATCTTTCATAAATCTTCTAGCACTAATGGTTCTGATTTCAAAGGTAAATGTACCATATATTTCCCATCTGGTAACCGATGTGTTGTTTTTATGAATTGCTTTTCTGCATCTGCCACTTCTTCAGTGTGAGCTCTTTCTTCCTGTATGGCATCATTCTCTATGAATAAATTTAATTGTTGTACGTTTGTATCTGTCACCCGATTTGTGGCCATTGACAGTTTATTGCTTTCTTTGTTGTAATATGTGATTCCTCTCCACTTCTGATAATCTCCAGCGAATATCGAAATTTTAATTCTTGGTAGAATTTCTGTGATTTGATTTGTTAGTTTTTTATATTTTTCACATTCTTCCATCTTTGTTGTTATTTTCACAATGGCAGTTTGATACTGTGTATCATTTTTTCACAGTGTTGTTCTGTGAAATACTTCAGTTCTTGCTCTTCAGCCTCGGTAGAAGGCATGCAGATTTCCTCGTGGATTCATCCATAAGCTTCTCCATGACCGCTACTGATATTTTCACTGCCGTTTTTGTTCCGGTTTCCACCAAGTTCCCGGTTTCGTTAAGTTTTTTGTAAAGGTTTCTCATCCTGATGGTTTGTCGCCTTATTAGTTGTTGTAATTCAGGATTTAGATCCAACGCAATGTTTGAAGAATAGAATGGATAGAACGGATGTCGTTGTTGATAGAACTAATGTCGACTATTTTTTGATAGCTCTCAGTTTCCATTTTGACTGTTGTTTTTTGTCAGCTGTTATTGTTCTGACTTAAGTGGCAACTTTAGTTTTAATTAATGTAGACTATGTAATGTCTATGTAGGCCTAGACAACGCCGTCTCGCCAGTTTTTCCCGATTAGTATGTTTTTTATGTGATAGTATTTAAAAATGGAAAATCATGTTAACGAGATGGAGCAACTATCACAAAATACATATAATTATTGTTGATTATATTTTGTGTCCATCCTAATTCGCTAGGTGACAAAATGAAAATGTGTTATGCAAATAGATATCTTCTGCGTAAACCAAATGTATGTGGTGGTGAACGAATTGCAATTAGTATAAACAAATAATTTATTTATATATGCTTGCAAAACGTGATTCGTCACAGGACTCCCTCGCAAGTGAGTCTTCCTCCCTAAGAGAAAACAGTGTGATGGGCTGCGATACGAACAGTTGTATGCGGTTTCCGAACTTATATCTGATAAGTTGTAAATAGTATGCCGTAAGTCGGTTTTAGCCGGTCAATTAAAATTGTTTGATTTTTTCCATTAATTGGTACGATCCTGATTTCGTGTTCGTCTACATTGACGACATTCTTGTGCCATCACTATCTGAGGAACAACACACAACAGCTTCACTTTGAAAAACCAAACCAAAAGTTGACTTTCATATCAACAGTTCTACACAACACAAGATAACCCCTAATGGTATTCTGCCGCCAGAAGAACGAATTAACGCCATTAGGGAATTCCCAGCTCCTAGCTCAATAAAGCACATTCAGCGATTTATCGGCATGGTAAATTACTCCCACCGATTTATACCGAAGCTTGCTGAAATACTCGCACCAGTTCACAACTACCTGGCATTACTTCTACGTAAGCCGAAAACAGCTAAGACGAATGGCCCGACGAATGTCAATTAGCATTAACGTCGCTTAAGGCTGAACTTACGAAGACAACACGTCTACGTCATCCACTAAGCGACTAAAAGCTTAGTATCACAACCGATGCGTCAAACACTGCTGTCGGCGCTGTTTTACAACAGTACGTGAATGAGTGTTGGAGGCCTTTGGGATTTTTTTCTAAAAAAGTTTCGGATGCCGAAAAGAAATATTCCGCATTCGATCGGGAATTACACGCAATATATCTAGCGGTAAAACACTTCAGATATTTTGTTGAAGGTCGGGACTTTACAATTTACACCGAGCACAAACCTCTGACTAGAGCCATTCAGTCTAAAACTGAACGTAATCCGAGGCTATCTCGCCACTTGGATTATATTAGTCAATTAACCTCTGACATAGTGGATGTTTACGGGCCAGACAACGTTGTCGCGGACACATTATCCCGCACAACCGACAACGAACTGGCCGCAGTCTAGAATCACTTCGACTTAAACACTTCTTCAGGCATAACTTCATTTCGCCATATTAGTCGAACAAAGTCGAAATTGCAATAAGTGAATCACCACAGATGCATAGTGGAATGGAGTGAATGATCAGGTTAGCTAAATGTGACTGGACTAAATAATTTATTTATTTAAATAGTTTCCCTCATAAACGAACTGACAGTGTATTAGATCATCAATTGTATAAGAAAATGCTGTCGGGTCATCGCGAAATTGATATTCTCCCACGCGTTTGATGGTGATGTATTGGGAATTATAGGGACACATCTTTAAATACAGCATATGATGAGATGATCCAAAGGTGTATTTTAAAATACTCCAGTGTGAACTGTTGAGGCGATACGAATACATATGATGAATTTTGAATGGTCCCAGCTTAGTCGTTTCTGTGATTAACATTCCGTTTCCTAAACCTTATATGTTGAGATGCAAGCAGAGCCTGGGCTTGCCTACTTTTTGGAATAAGAATTCTCAGATATCTATTTGGAACTCTGCTAAATATACTCCATTATTAAAGTAACATACCTAGGATCACCATAACTGGCTGGCTTGTACTTCTCCTATCATATCATATCATGTCCCAACCACTTCGGCAAAGCTTGATCAATATCCACCATGGTTTGACGGTTAAGACAAAATGTTAAATAAACGGGTTTCCCGCATATATGACATTAAAAGTAGGGAAATCATCGGAGGTGCAATTTGTCTTTAAACCAAAAGACGTTGATAAGTGAGAAAATCTCCACCACAACCTGTCAACTGAGGTACCACATATCACAAGAGAAGACATTATAATTAGGCTCTGAAAATGTTCAGCGATTGTTGTAGTCCTGACCATATACCTGCTTCTTCTTTGAAAGATTACATCAGCTTGCAACTACTTCTTTGCGTACTGTTCAATCAGTCATTGAGATCGAGAGAGCTTCCTAAAAATGGAAGACAACCAGAATACTCCCATTCTTCAAAACTGGGGATAGAAATGATGTACCATGTTATAGAGGTATAACGTGGATTTCATCTATATCCAATTAACTTGAACTCGTAATATGCTATTCCTTCAAAGAAGTGGTGCCTCATCATGTGGCTCCGTAACAATATAGATTCATGCCAAAGAGATCAACATCTACAAACCGTATTGAATTCACCAGTATTACAATCAAAGTTATCGAAAGTCACAAGCAAGTTGACGTGGTGTAAATACCCCATTAGCCAATGTAAAACACTAGAACGGTTATACTCATTTGGTTTCTCAAACAACTTTATTCCCTGGTATAAGCTACGGCATCCAATACCTCGATATTGGAAAGAGCAGATTCAAGTCAATTTAAGCTGCAGTTCCAAGTCAGTTCAAGCCAGTTTTAAAACATTAAGAAATAAACCATGTCCCGCTACAACGAGTGTCTGAGATCAAAGACCTCGATGTTATTTTCGTCTGTATTTCGCATACATGCGGTTAGAATAGGAATATGCTGTTACCGTTTGGTGTCCGTTTTATGAAACAAACATCTATAAACTAGATTCAGAAAAAGTTTATTCGTCACTTAAGTTGAAATACTTGGAAGAATGAACACGCATTACCGCACTATGAAAATCTGCAGCATTTACCACCATATCTGGACTGCTGTAAAACATACAACATACCCGTAGCGACTCTAGAAAATAGACGCGAGCTTTAAAGTATCCGTTTATCGGTAACATTTTATTGGGTAACATTGACGCACCTTTAATACTAGAAAAAAATCAAATTAAACTGCTCAGAAGAAATGAGTTCTTGCAAGTAATGTGCTATGGTTCTAACCGATTTACATGATGTGTAAAAGCTTAATCAGACAAATCACTTCGAAGTCGTTTATCATTTGAATATGACTCTAATTTTGAAAATTTTTTTGAGCTGCACTCATTGATCTCACTGATGGCTGCAATACCTAGTACTTCGGGTATGTTATTGTGTTTCTAACATACTAAGGAGCATTTGCGATATTTCTTAGTATTTTGTATTATGATCTCTCAACCCCATAATTGAAAGCCATATGTCCATGCAGGCGTGATAGATAACTTGTAAAGAGCAGTTCATTGTTTTTTTTCTCTAATCTATTTTGGGCTCAAGGCACTTTCTACTTGTTCGCGGTTTGCTTATTTACGTCCTTACTTTTATGCCATTGCAGCCAATTCGAGGACGTACGGCTATAGGTCCGATTTTCCTAACCATCTGCAACATTGCATAGCTCTATGCTAGCCTATAGTGCTGCCCCTATCGGGATTTAAACCCGGTATCTCTCTCTCCAACTGCCGCAGCTTCAACCACTGCGCCACCTGGGCGGTCAGTTCATTGTTATATGCCGTTAGTTTTGATTTTCTTTATTACTAGCCAGTACATTTAATAGTAACGACATTTAATACCGTGGGTCAATTGCATCCATTCACAGTGAATGTAACGTATAGGTTGATTTAGCTTCACCTACTTTTATTCGCTATGTTTTTAGCCAGTCCTTAATTTTCTTCAAATTACTTTGCAGATTTCTAGAACCTATATGAAGATTTTTGTTTGATAGCAGAAGGGCGAGTGTCGATAAGCGAACGTCGATATCATTATTATCTTTCTAATTGATAAATCCTGCTCGAATGGCATTTAAATCAGTAGTTGATCCATTCTTGGAAATTTTTGACAAAATCAATCTTATTCTGGTAATAAGGCCATCAAACCTTATCAAGAGCTTGTAATACACATAAGTAGTTTTATGCAGTTGAGTGTGCTTCTGTATTGCCTATAGCCTATAGTACTGACATGGAAGATGGGTCGGCCCATGGATTCTGCATTCCAACAAGGGGTCATAGTTGTGTTCATTAACACCACCGATCGTAATCAAGTGGTGAAAATCCCTTTTGCATCATGCCCCTATCGGGATTCGAACCCGGTACCTCCCACTCCAACTGCCGCAGCTTTAACCACTGCGCCACCTGGGCGGTAGAGATTTTTCTTATTTTTACATTTCCTCTTTGAGAGCAGAAATTTAAAAAGTTTCCATTTGTTATGATTTGTTCCATTTATGTTGTCTCAAGTAAATTGATGGTGGTTTCTCAATTTGGGTTTTTATCATCTGATGAATATGATGAATCTTCAATAAAATCATCGGTTTCTACTAGGCTAAAGAAAAGATTGCTGTGAGATAATTCAATACCAGCGTGCTTGGTAGACTTATTTATGCAAGTACTTTGCGCCGATCTTGGAATTCTATTTTTTGAGTAGAACTTTTATATATTTGTCTACATCTTTTTGAATAAAATACTGACCTACATCACTAGTTTAACTATTACCTTTTGTAACGGCGTAAAGCACAACAACTTTAAAGGAGCTGACGAACAATTTGATCTGTATAACAAATAAATTTAAGTCTATTATACCAAATCATTCTTATCTTTGTCCAACCAAATCATTGTTTTTCAACAAATCCAAAAGTGTTGTTTGTCTTTAGAATCCAGTTTTTTGAATTACTATAGATTTGAACTATTGAGTCACTTCATAAATAAAATCGATCAACCGAGTTAAAATATTTAATTATTTAATTGTTACAAGCCGATGTGGTCCAAATCTACTATATCATAAGTGCCATCAAAAATCGCTAATTATACGATCAAATTATTAATTCAAAATTAACAAGTGAAACAAGAAGGACCCAAGACAGTCTCAACCGGAAAAACCTCTAGATATAGCAAACATTATCTAATTCCAGAAAAGCTGGCCTAACGAACAGCGGTTAGATCTATGCACAGAACTGAAGTCGACGGATTCGTATAAGTATCCACCCTGATTCTGGTTTTGTCAAAACTGAAATAGAAATTCGGAACCAGGAATTATATCTTAATCCCCAATAATTGTAGACTATTACATACATTTTTAAAGAATGATTATTAAAGCTTCTTTCATAATCTTATTTTAGGTGGTAGTACCTAAACTTACCTGTTGTAAATTAGGGAAAAAAATAATCTCCTCATGCCGCCTATCAAACCAAAGTTGGAGTTGTCCAATCAGCTTCCGTTTATAAGTTCTTTTCCCGTAAGTTCTTCCATTTATAAGTTCTAAGAGGTTTGGATCGAACATTTAAAGTAGTTTGCCTTCTAAAATGAAGAAATAAATTTCTTTTCAGACAGTCCCTATTGACCAACGTCTCGCCTCACCTTTGTGTCAGCAATGCTAAGTCAGAAAACCTAATTATTTTTTTGAAAGATAAAAATTGACCTTAACTCCCAGAGCAGTGCATACATCAATTCATACTATATCGGCGGACTGTTACAATACTTGAACTTTAACTGAAACTGTACTTGATATACATGACTAGGCTTAAATCACCATAAGTGATTCTTAATCGGTTTTTAAATGCAGTTATAATGTTTTGCATGTACGTGTGTATACTTTATACATGTCTTCTTATACCGTTCACCGTTAATCACACACACATAATATAATATATAATAAATCAGCGAGACAATACATTTCAACGCGAGTTATCCTCTATCAAACAATAACCATCTTAATTTCTCATTGTTGTTCTTATATAAGCTTTCTGTGTGTAATTACACATTTTCACGTTCAAAATTTAAAATTTATGATATCATCCTCATTGTCTTTATATTTATATGAGATTTTCAACGATCAAAATCGTCCATTCGAAAATTGGTCGATCGTCGATATGATTATCTTTGATCATACAAATTAGTGTATTAAGATGGAATTATTCTTTGCCCTTTTCTTATTATCTTACTCGTATATATAAACAAATTCTTCATTTTCCAGTTCGTATTCTTCTTGTGTTGTGTTATATATTGTTTGACCATTTATTTCACATCTCAATTTTTTTTCTTTGTTCCATAAAATGTTCTTATTCTTATCGGCGATGTTGATATACTCTCTTTATTGTTATACATGTATATATACATACTGGTATAAGAAGAATGTATAACGGGCATATGTCAAAGAAAGAATTTCGATTATATTCTTCCCGAAAAATGTATAATTTATTTTGGGATTGTTTTTGGTTCGATTAATTTTGTGGGAAATTGGGAATAGCGCAGGCGCTTCGAACTTACATTACGCATTGAATAATATATCATGCATTATCAGTAAAATAATATACTCGCCATGCACTCCTTACAGCTATATGTAAGATAAACGGTCAGGATAGCTAGGGAAACATGGTGAACTGCTGGCGTAGTAAGCATCTAGCTGAACGACAGCTGCCACATGAAAACCCAGGAAGCGTCTGTATTATAATGAACGGCTTCTGGGTCTGCGTATGCACTGAGTCGGTCGGCAATATTTAAAGTCTGGCCGTAGACTAAAAAGACTATGGAAAGGATACCCTTACAATAAACCAGTAATGAAAAATACAGTATAGGAATTAATATCCCAGGTGGCAGGCCTGATGGATTTTGATGGTCATCCCTTAATTAAGCCAAAACTAACGAGTCTCAGCAGATGAATAACTGTGCTGATAAACATTAAACTATTGCTTGTGAGAAATCTAGGACGGCAACTGCAGCAAAGTGTTGAAACTAGGCGCATGTCCATCCTGCAAACTGCCGAGGATGTCTGGTAGCGAGAGGAATGCAAGAAAGAAGAAAAATCTAAATAAACCGACGAATTTACCAAAAAGTCAACCATTAGAATCTTTAAGGCATGATGTAAGAGGTGGTATCTGGTATATCATATGCACAAATGGCTGCGACAAGATGACATACCAAAAAACTTGAGAATTGCTACTAGGAGTGCTGAAAATGTAAAATATCGATGTGTGTTTGATATCTGAGACCCACTTCACTAGGCAATCTTACTTAAAAATTCAGGGTTACCAACTATATATGTGAAAACTTCATTCCGGATAATAAAGTAAGAGGTGGAACTGCTCTTATAATAAAAAAAACTATATAAAACGCCATGAATGCCAACATTATCAATCACCCAAAACCCAGCTTACCATAGTAGAAATTTCATCTACCAAGCAATGCCTTCAGATAGAAGCGGTGTATTGATCATCTAGATACAACATGAAGAAAGCGAAACACTTGGATATCCTCCAACATTTCAATGGTAGATTAGGAGGTGATTTTAATAAAAGTCATGTTATGACTTTTGCTCTAGGCTTAGAACAACCAAAGGTTACGAACTTAAAATGAAATTGTAGAAATGGGATGTAACTTTCAACCCACTGGCAAGCCAACATATTGGCCCACGGATGCAGGTAAACCTCCTGATCTACTGGATTTTGTTTTATATCAATTAAAGCTGCGGCAGTTGAAGCGGGAGGAACCGGGTTCGAATCCCGATTCGGGGTAAGATGCAAATAGGTTTTTTACCTTCGATCGTTGGGCGGTGCGATCGGTATGAAAAATTAACATATATCTGGATCCCCTGTCGTTAATCAGTACTATAGGCTGACATGGAGCTATGCAATGCGCAGATGGTACTACGAGAAAACTCGGACCTATAGCCGTACATAGAGTGGAATCACAACGTTCATCAAATTTTATTGAAGTAGAGAATAATTCAGATATGGATTCCGATCAGTCTGCGGTGATACTTTCCATAAGCGACAAGATAATTAGAAAGAAAACGATACCAACTCCTGCCAATAAAACAACTGACTGGGAGAGCTTCAGATCTGAATTAGAAAGAAATATAAATCTACAAACACGACTTAAAACGGTTCAGGAACTAGAAGAAGAGGTAGAAAACTTCACTGATATCATTCAGATAGCCGCACAACCATTGGTAAAAGTTACCCAAGAGAAAGAGAAGCCATAGGAGAATATGGCAACAAACGAAGAGTCCATCTGACTAGAAGATGCTAAATAACAAATCCCAACAGCTTAAGCGAGAAATTCAGAATATCAGCAGGAGTACCTTGTGGTACTCCTGCTAATATTTTCTTTATTTCCGAATATCACCATCTAGTTTAACACAGAAGTGCCGGTTAGCTATGTAAGATTTAAGTATTTCATAAAATTGATTTGGTAAATCTCGTTTTAATTTGTATTCTAACCCTTTATGCCAAACTTTATCGAAAGCCTGTGCTACATTCAAATAAATACTAGAAATAATTTTCTTTTTTTTAAGAAAGTTTGTTACCGTTAGTTAGTTACCGAAAGTTAGTTACAGTTGGAGCGGGAGATACCGGGTTCGAATCGGGGCAGGATGCAAAAGGGATTTTTCACCATCTGATTACGATCAGCGGTGTTAATGAACACATCTATGACCCCCTGTTGGAGTGCAGAATTCCTCAAGATAGGCTGACCCATCTACCATGTCAGTACTATAGGCCGTCATGGAGCTCTGCAATGCGCAGATAGTTCTACGTAAATCAGACCTTTAGCCGTACCTATAGCCGTACCTCCTCGATTTGGCCATTAAGGCGTAAAAACGATGCGAAAAAGCTGGGGGAGCTTTGAGCCCCAAAACAGATTGCATAGTATGAAATATTTAAAAAAAAAAAGTAAGTTTATTCTAGAATTTTTTTGGAATACGATGCACTTGCTCGATTGTTGGATGGTTTTCCTAAAGCCAAATCGATGAGATGGAATATTTTTGAAATTATTAGTTAAGGAAATCGGTCTATACGAGTTTTTGCTATTATATGGTTGCTTTGCTTTGGGTATCATGATTACTTCAGCGACTTTCCATTGATTTGGAACGTGATTAAGTCTAAATACTGTGTTAGTTATTTGGAGTAGCTTTCGTAGTCCTTTTTCAGGTAGGACTTTTATAATTTGTCCTGTCATTAAGACATCTTCTTGCACTGTGACAGAAGCTATATTATAGTTTTCCACTTCCTGTTGCTTCATGTACTGGTGGTAAGCTTAAATCTACTGTTTGTCTAGGTACGCCTGGAACGTATTTTCCAGAAGAGTTGCAAATAATGTTACTTTCTTCTTTCCGCTTATAGCCCAAGCTCCATCGTCGTTTCTAACTGGAGGCATTTGAAGTTTAGGTCGTTTTAACATTTTTGTTGCTTTCCAAAGGGAGTACTCGGTATCTTTTTCCCCAGACCAGCTACTTAGGTATTTATTAATTTATTTATTTTTGATTTCTTAATTTGCAGCTTACGTTTGTTGAAGAAAAAGTTTAGCGTAGTTTTATATTCAGGCGTTCGGTTCCTTTGCCAAGCTTTTCTTGCTTTTCGTTTTGCTGCTACTAATTCCCTATTTTCCAAAGTATAAATAACATTCTTGCGTGTTTTTCTTGTATTTGATGGAGTATTTGACTACTCCACGCCACTTGTTGTATGACGCTGTTAAGTTATTCTTTTTCTTGCTGTATCGGATTTGTAATTGGCACTTGGAGATTAATATTATCCTCAATTAGTTTCTGAAATTTTCCCCAGCAGGTTTTATTATTTGTTAGCCACGGTATACTAGTTTTCTTAACAATCTTTGCACTGATTGTCATAATATAAAAGGTGTGTGATCTGACATAATCCCGTCGCTGCTTTCTATGTGTATGGTATGTATGTTGGTTGATATCTGGAGTGAAACTCGGCTTGTATCGCTGCATTGTTGTCTTGCTGCAAACACCTCTCTTCCTTTTTAGAGATTGATTTATAATGTGCAATAGTCTTCCTTTATCAGATTATATCTTCGAGGACCTTATATTGGCGAAACGCTATATTCTTTGTTGTTATTTATATAGTCTATAATTGTGACTACTTGCATAAATTCTTCTTCAATTTTAAGATTTATATAATGTTTGATGTTTTCTTTAATTACCATCCTCCTCTTGCTCTTCCTGTTGGATGACTGGCATGGTAACAGCTGTACCCATATAATTTGACATATGAAGTGGTAGTAAATGGGTTTCCTATATTAGGCATATATCTATTTTCTCGGAATTTAGAAAAACTTCTAGTTTTGGAGGTTTTATTAGCCCGTTTGCATTCCAGGTTACTATTCTTAATGTTTTATTTATTGATGTTTGAGACGTTTTAATAGAGAATAGATGCCATTTCATTTAGAGAGGCTTGCTTGTCTTTAAGACATTTTTCTTGTTTAGCTAGTCTAATGTTAAGCTTGTTAGTATCTTTTACGGCCCGGTTGTATCTTCAGTGCTCCTTGAAATTATTGATTTCGGCATTTCCATTTGAGAGTAAAATTTCCGTTTTCTCGTTTTATTTGATTCCTCTTTGGTGAAGGCTTTCGAGATTTATCTGGAAGCAATTAATACATTTTGCAGGAACAACTCTACCAACTGGAAAGCATACTGTTAAAACCTTGAAATTTTTTGCACTGCGGTATGCGGAATGCGGTATTTTTTTCAATGGCTCTATTTTAACTCTCATGTTAAGAATTGCTTTGATATTATACACATCTTCCACTTTTTCTTTTATTGAAAATGAGCTTAAATAGTGGAAGCCCTCTGTTCTTGATTTGAACTCCTTGTTCGGTTTCAATTTTTTTTCTTTATGATGTTTACAGCATTTTCTATTTGGTGACCCTTTTGACCTGGATAATGAACATTTGGTTAGGAGACTTAAAAGAACCAAACCCTTCGAGCTCGTTAGTACGTGAGCAAATATCTACCAACGGACAGGGATTGGTTCATCACTGGATCAACAGTTTTTTAAGAATTCAGATGTAAATTGATGGTAAGTCTGGAAAGACTAATTTGAATGAATAAACTGTATTTTGGGCGTTTCACCTTTATGCACGCGATTAAATGTCAATCAAAATAGTTATATAACCATCTTATTATGTAGACGAGAGTGTTTTTTTTCTAAGCCAAATTATTTATCGAATTACTTAACTGTGCAGTGTAACGATGATACAATATACAAAGTATCACTATAAATTGTTATGAGTGAAAATTATCTCATTATATTATCTTAAAAACCAAGAAATCCAACGAAACAAAAAATTATATTGCAGAATCATTAATGCTACACTCCCAAGACAATAGAAGTAAAAGTGTTTTATTTAGTGAATTTTTTGTATAGTCTGAACAAAACGAATTTTTGGTGAGAGTTTTATTTAGTGTCACTTAAGTCGTAAGTTCATTGTATTTACACTGTCTTATGTGTGTTGTATACAAATCGTTTTGAAATCAATTTCTCTTTCTTGGGAATACAATGTAAAACGAACTGTGTGCTACTGCCAGTTATTCCTATCGTGTAACGATCAAAATAGATCTTAATCTTTTAAATATAAAATAATTCGATCATGTTCGAATAGAAAAAGGTCAGACTCTAGAAATTGAAATCATACGGTGTTCTCGATAAAAATGTGTTATTTTTAACCTACCTTAATACAATCACTATCTTATAACATCTGATCTTACATATGCGTCACACGATCTGTTTATCATATAGATGGTTCTAAAAACGATTAAATATCGATTTTAGTAGTTTGCAGGTTTAACGTGTGTGGTGATTCACAACTTTATGAACTTTTAACCAGTCGACCATGTCAAGATGGTGAACACTTGTCGACATTTTGTGATGTCGTACTTGATTCGAATTCTTGTCGATGAATCACAACATACAGTATATAATAAATATGTCATATCTATTATCTGCAAGTTATGTAAATTTTTTTATAGTTTTTATTGCCAAAACACCAAAACTGGAATTGTAGGTAATTTCATGCACCAAAATGTGAATAAATTATTGATTTTAACACAAATCTTACACATATTATGATGCAAGATGGTTTGTTGATAAGTTAAGATGCGCAAATCACTACAGAATGACGATGTTCTATTATTATATATTTGAACGAAAGAATATGGCAGTTATATCGATAAAAACAGCGCCTGAACTAAGGTGAGATGTTAAGAGGGATCTGACGAACAATTTCTCCAATACTGATCCTTTTTTCTATGAAACTATTAACATGATCATTTCAACTGTTCGTGCTATTATTAACAACCCGTACACTAGAAACATACTAACTCTACATTCAATTCTATTACATTATAATATTATAGTAATAATTTCCAATAGTAACATATGGCACCACAGCCACTCGAAAGATCTTGTACGGGCCATTGGCAGAAATCAGAGCTAGTTATCTAATAACAATATAATATATATCGGCGCTTAAATTATTTCCATTAATGCGAAGAGTGTGATGCACTTAACCTGTTAACCTTTGCGTGTCACTTCAAAGAATCACTCACATCCCATCCGCACGAAACGATTACAATGGAAGCATCAAGCCACATTTTCAATCCCAGTGAATAAGCCCAAATTTTTGACAACTGGAGATCTTATCGGATCACTCAATATTCACAGCCGTTATACTATACGGCTATGTTAGCACCTTATGTGTTGGCTCAAAACCATCTCGATATATAACACAAAGTTCTATAAGCTAAATTTTCTAATTTGGATGACGTCCTAAAATATTTAAAGAAATTTTGAATAACCAACCACAAACAAAATAACATCTTGACAAAGTAACCTACAGGAACATACTCGAGAAGTGGGCAATAGCGGTCTGTGTGCTTTTAAACGGGTCACTTAAGATAACCCCTACTGGAACTTTCGAAATTTTGTTACACATTCTCAATATTTTTGGCAAGCGAAAGGCAACCTTTACAACCGTAACGCTCTCTGCAGGAAGAAATTAGAACCGTTAGATAGGACATTCGAACATAAATGCCGCTATGTAAAGAGATGACGAATCTTAATCCGGAATTATCTAATTTCCCAAGACTTTAGAATTTTTTGCGATTGACTCTAGACTGGATGGAAAAATTACGGCATCGTGCATCAGGCTAAAGGCGATATAGAGGTGTTTAACTAAGGCATAATTTGGTATCATCTATTTTGACAGTCAAGTGGCATTCAAGTCGGAGAAATTACGTTCACTTACGTATAAGATGACATTGAGTTTCTTATCAAAATGGGTGAACATTTTCTGTAACCCTAAATATCTTGGAGCGGCAATCGAACAAGCCAAAAATTGTTGAAATCTTCAATTCCTTTCAGAAAAGAGATAAGTGGGGTAATGCACGATAGATTGACAGAAGAAACGTTAACGTGCAGTATAGCGACACAAGCTTTTCCAAGTCTGTACTTTACCTACAAAGACAACATATGAGAACGGATTCAGATTTCATACTTGCTGTAGATAGCTTGATTGTGAGAGATTCGATCGTATGCTGGGAAAACCTTAAGAAGAATAATGAGGTTATATGTAATGTAACCTCCAATATAGATGCTATACCTAGCAAAACTAAAGTGCTCCTAACGTAAACAAGCTAATTAGGGTAACTCCAAAAAACGGAACCAACACAGATACATTGAGACAAAACACGGTTCTTACATTTCAAAAATTAACAGAAAAAGTAATATGTCGTATGCAAAAATGTGCATGACAATGTTACACCGATGTTCTAAGTGTCCTATCTCCTAACTATTTATATTCAACCGAATTGTTTTTGATAAGTTGTATGGGATCAGCATCTAAACAAAAATATGGATATACACTTGGTATAGTATATATGTAACACCTCCAAGAGAAGTCACGGGAATGACATAGAACGCTACACAACCAGCTCTATAAAAATAAAAGACATTTCGTGACAAAATTATAAAGATTGAGGCGATCTGTAACAAACAACAACCAACAAATGCTCATCCAAAAAGCTGAAGTAAAAAAAACAAATGAACAGTCAGCTGAAAAAAAATTCAGTGAAAACCAAACAATGGCTTCATAAACATTATCCAAACTCTGCTCTGTGTAAAGTGGGTGCCGCGTGAGCTTGTGGCGTTCACAAATACGACGAATAGTCACGCCACTACAGTGAAGTAAAAAAAAACAAAATAATCGAAAAAAAAAGATTTCGATTAAAATTCTGTAATTCGCTAGGACTGCAACATAGCCTCACAACATATATACAAACGAAATGCAACATACATCAAGTCCGGTCGCAAATGCCTGATGAGATGGATTTGATCTTTTCGATCACACAACAAATCAATGACGTAATCAGATCGAAACCGTCCTAGCGAATGAACATTACAAATCCACATATAAGATGCCATACATTTTAAGACAAACGTATCCATGAGTTCTTCTTCAGGAGTTCTGGTTTAACTCCCATCATTATATCATTAGCTGTCACGATTACAGCTCCCAGCATTATCATTATATTCTACAAGCTCACAGTCGAACAAAAACAGCAAAGAATCGATGCTTCATAGGAGTATTCAAATAGAATTCTATAGTCGATTTGTGACAATGGATGAGACATGACTTCACAATTACACACCAGAATCCAAAAAAAAGTCAAATGAGTGGACAGTAGTCGACGAACCGAATCCAAAGCGAGCAAAGACACAACAGTCGGTTGGTAAAGTGAAGACATCTGTATACTATCTCCAAAAATGAACCATCATCAACAGCGACTATTACTGTGCATCTTTGAATCGATTGAAGGCTGAAATCGAAAAGAAGGTGTTGTTTCACCAAGACACTGCACCGTATCACAGATCGATGAAAACGATGGTGCCTCAAGCGCCTTTTTCCTGTTTTCAGATCTCAAGAGAATGCTTGTTGAAACGAAATTTAAGTCCAATGATCAAGCACTGAAACTGAGGCTGAAACCTATTTTGTTCGTTTGTTAGTAATATTCTATCGGATCTCATTAACGCGCCGTAAATACCGAAAATCTTTCAAATTAACGTATACCCAGTAGACACCTAAGAAGATCAATATCATCTACAGTAAAGTTCAATATCATACAGAGATCAGAAATTTGGGCTCGGACTCGTTGACTTTGAGCCCAACGGACCTGAATACTGTTCTATTGGATTTATTTCTTAATTTTACTTCATTGCCACTTAATCTAAGCACCTAGATATCATCTGAACATCGAAGAAGGTGATTAAATTGTTGCGATAAGGTATGTTTTTGTGTTTCACTTTTACGAAAGTTTTATTCCAATATCATAGGGAATAACGCTGATTGAAAATAACTCGAGCATAGGTTCATTTCGCCCTACCAATTCGAGCTTCGATTTCGACCAAGATACTCATGCGGGTTCTGAATTAATTTGTGATTTCCTCATAGGATGGATCCTCAGTGGTTATCTTAGTGGTTTGTATTTGATAGTATTCCAACACTCCTTCAATCATTTTTCGGCTTAGGTTTCGCTATCTACAAATTTGGTTGAAGACCGATACGATCTCACGTGCTAGAGAACTCGAACCCATCCTTTTGATATCAACATATGGTCAATTTGGCTTCGAGAAATTTAACTGGATGTGTCCATGTTTCCAAGTCGCTTATTGTCTGATTATTGTCTGTATTGAGCCCATCAGATTATCCAAATTATTGTCAAATGAGTGTTTATCATGAGGTTGACTTACATAAATGAGAGCATATATAAATACAATTGACAGGTTGGTTAATCTCATGTGGTTTATAACGCTTTTTACCAACAGCCCAATGAGAAATCCAACTTCCAAATTCATCTCTTATAGCCTCCATTTTCATAGCCGTAGAGTTTTGTGGAGGACCATGAGGTCTAAGTGATAATTTTTCATATATTGTGATAAGTTCAGATTTTCTAAGAGTCTGCACGTGGCGATTCTTAATTTCATGCTGTTAAGCAAGTTTAGTTATCATGTTGGCTGCGTATTCGATTTACTTGAATTTTTGAACACTTAATACTCTAGGTCTGGTGCACCCATACTTTTGTAAATAATTCGAACGAAACATAAGACCAATATAATACAGTATCCAGAGTTTCTCGAAGAAGGAGACTAAATTTGCTTGGATCGTTGGTCTGCCGACCTACATACGTAAAAAATAATCAATTATTAAAAATGTCAACAAACAAAAAACATCGGATACCGCCAAAATAACAATGAACATCCGCTTAAATATCCGGACACGAGATTGAGGATGAGCACGTTGAACGTGCATTCACTTAAAAAACCTGGCGCGTTGGACGACCTCATCGATGTTCCAAGGCTATACATTGCTACACAGATGACCTAGGAAATCTGGGAGTTGGATTTCTCATAAGGCTGTATTGGACTCATTAGGAAGTCGATAATCGAATAAGTAAGTTTCACTTGCACATGAGCTTAGCCAACCTGTCAATTGTCTGTGTACATGCGCTCATACTGTTGTAAGCCGTGTAAGCGACAAATACTCATTTTACAATAATTTGGATAATTTAATGGGCTCTATGTCAAATCACCAATCTTGGTTTCTTTAATGCTAGAGTTGACAGAAATCAGACCGACTTATGTAAAAATATAGGTCCGTACTTCCAACACGAAACTGCGAGAATTGGGAAAGAATGATATACTTTAAATAGCACATTCTTTTCTCATAAAAACATCAATTTGGAAACATGAACCCATCCAGATAAAACATCCCGAAGCTAAATTGACCATGAGTTGATTTCAAAAGTGCGGGCGCGAGTTGAGATCATATCGATCTTCAAAAAGATTTGTGGGCATATTTGGCCATTGCAAAGCTACAATGTAAATGTTCGCACAAGTCAGGGGAATATACCACGCGATTTTCCTGTGAAGGTTTGATAAATGAAAAAACGTAACGAAAATATCAAGATCTTATCAGCACTAAGATTTTGCGATCTAATTACCAGTATGATGAAGTGAACACTGTTTGGGGAGTATTGAAAACCTCTGAGTGTCATATTTCTGTTGAGAAACGAAATATAGCCCATAATTAAATACAAACAAATGGTGGTATTTTCTCCTTTGATTCTGCAGAACATTTACCATTTATTAATCTATAGAACACGCAGAGTTCTGCATCTCTGCGTGTTGTAGGCTGTCTAGATCTTTCGTAAGTCTGGGGTTTCGTATTATTCGGATGGCATGCCGCTGAACTCTATCCAGTAACTGGAGAGCAGTGCCATATGCTCCACCCCAAACCTGACAGCAATATTCTATACACGGTCTAATAAAGGTTTTATATATTTGGAGAACCTGATGCGATCTAAAAAAACCGTCTGCATCTATTGAGAAACCTAAGTTTTCGTGAAGCAGATTTGGCTAATGCGATAATGTGTTCTCACTATAGACTTACTTCAAAAATCGGCTCAAGTTTTTAAATATGCAGATACCATCTTTGTGATTGGATAAAATGGCAACGGAGTGAAAGAGATACTTGATCCACTAGAACAGTACTCAGCTGCCGTTGTTCTCAAAATCAACGAGTCCAAAACCAAATATCTGATCTTTTTTTTTAAATACCAAGATGCAATTGATTTTAGTAGTGGAAATTGCACGTTTGAAGGAGTAATGAGATCTTTGATCTCTCATCACTTACGATAATAGTGTGGGAGAAGATATCCAGATTCGCATTGCCGTTGGCATTCGGGCTTTATATTCTCTTCGTCCACTTCTGAAATCAAAATAGCTTGCAAATACGAATAAGCCGAAATTTCACGGAGTATTGATAGGACCTATCATGTATGGATCTGAGAGTAGGACATTGACGGATGAGTACAAAAGAAGGCTTATATTTATCAAGAATCATGCGTGTGATATATGGTCCAATACACGACGTTGATGGCACATACCGAGTTCTGTTCAATTACGAGATCAGTAATAAAATGCGAATGCCTTATATCGTGCATTAAATAAGTGGACAGCAGGTACGCTGGCTCGGTCACGTTCTGCGTACTAAAGAGGTCGCTGTTTGCGACTATGATGCAACGGCGTAGAGAGCGATCTGGCATCTTCTAATTGCTTGCAACAATATGAAGAGCTGGCCCGTAATCGAAACTGATGAAGTTAGTTTGGTGACACGGTACGAGCCAGTACTGGCTAGTAAAAATTGGAACAATATTCTTAATCAGAATCATTTATGCGAAAACTTTAAGTGCAACAGCCTTATTTCGAACAACATTTGAGACTACTTTCCGGCTAAGTTTACAAACACATAAAAACATCCGCCTAACTTTATGATATGATATGATATGATAGGAGAAGTACAAGCCAACCAGTTACGGTGATCCTAGGTATGTTACCATAATCCTGGAGTATACTCAACAGAATTCCAAATGGATATCTGAGAATTATTTATTCCAAAATTATGTGGGCCCAGGCCCTGCTTGCATCTCAACATGTAAGGTTTAGGAAAAGGAATGTTAATCACAGAAATGACTAAGATGATAATCCACAGCAGAGTCATTGCTAACTACATTAGCCGTGTTTCTTGACGCACAGTGATCCGGATCAGATCACTTTTTCCATGCAAACCAAAGACACATTTTGATCCAAAATGAAATTTGGATCAAAATGTGTCTTTGGTTTGCATGGAAAATGTGATCTGATCCGGATCACTGTGCGTCAAGAAACACGGCTATTATTAATAACTTATAATATATTGTTAGTATAATCATTTTCACATTTTGGATTGAATTTGTTAGTATTGTTATTTTGTTAGTTGGATAGGATAGGAATGATCTAGGTTCATCATATATATGTAAATATCTTCGACAGTTATTACTGGAGCATTTAAATTATTATTTTTAGGCCATCTCATCATATGCTGTAAATTGTTGTTGTCCCTATTTTCATCCCAACACCAGCTACGCGAGGGTAGTTATGTCTTAATGACCCGACAGCAATATATATCATGATGATCTATTTAAGTTCAGCTATGTACTTGTATGAAATTATAAATAAAGCTGTATATTGTTGTCGGTATTAGCTACCTATGTGTCATTCATTCTTGTCTGTTTAAATTGGGATATTATAAATTCAGTTTTCATTTACATCATCATTAATTATTAGAGTAGATTATTATTACACCGTTAGGATTCTTATCCGAGTAACTACCATTATGGTGAACGATTCAAACGATTTAAGATATTTATTAATTTATATAGTAAAGTGTACTATTCTTGAAGCAAAATAATCGTTTGATCGTAAATACCATTCAGCAGTCATCTTTTCAGTTATCCACTGTGTTCTAAAAAATCTTAAACAGATTACCATTATTCTCCTCCCAACAAATTATCATTTATTATCAGTTGTTATTCATATTTCAGCCTTACTTTATTTTATTTTACACTTGTCTTCAAATTAATCCCATCTATTGATTTATTCTTCTTCAAAATTGTATATTTAACGTTTTTAATTTATTGAACTATTTGTTAGAGGTGACATCTATTGTCAAATTTTGTTTCGTTACGCAGGTTCAGTGTAAAGATAACGTATATAATTTCTTTATTATAATTTTGGCGTCATCCTACATGTATGTAATCGTTATAAATTTGTGGAGAATTAAACTATAGTTATAATAAATATCTGTAATCCAATTGTTAATTTTGTGTGAAGTTACAGTTAACTTAATTTGTATAACAATTAATATCTGTGTTCTAATTCTTAGTTTTGTGCAAAGTTACAGTTTACTATTAGTTGCATATTAATTAAACTATCTTTATATCCCTTCTTTGATCCCTAACCTATTCCTATTTCATATTTGTGTCCAAAGTGAGTATCGTCATGGGTCATTTTGAAGGTTTTTATATAGTTCAAGTACCCAAGGATGGTAATTGTTTATTCTCCTCTCTCACATCCCAACTTCTATCCATTCGTCATTGGTGTGCCGAGCATTTCTCTTTTGCGAAATGTCTTAGGGAAGATGTTTGTAACTACATCAATGAGGATCAATTGTTAGATCGATTCCTTAAATGTCTTTCGTTAGATGGGACTTGGGGAGGTGAAGAGGTTCTTCAGTCTGTTTCAACTATGTACAGTGTCCGAATTGAGGTTCATCAAGTTGGTGGAGTACCGCCTATTGTTTTTGGGGCTAATGATCATATTCTTAGAGTGCTCTATACTAACAACAATCATTATGAAGGTTTATTTAAACCTGCTTTTTCAGATCTCTCACGGGTGCATCATTCCCCCGTTAATCGTATTAGACAGGTGTATTCCGATTCGAGTTTTTATAGATTATACTCCGTTCCTTTAAGTAACCAGACCCCCCCGGTTGTACAAAAACGGTTAAATTTTTGTATAGGAACTTGGAATATTCGTGGTTGTTCTACTGTTTCTAAGCAGTAGCGTCTTGATGAGATTTTAAATGATGTTGGTTTAGATATTATTGTTATACAAGAAACCAACTCCGTAGCTACTCGAATTGATACTTTGAATTATAATTGGTATCTTAGTCATAAAAGGGGTTTGGCAGTTTCAAATCGTATCAATCGTGGGGTAAGGAATGGTGTTGGTATCTTGGTAAGACAAAATTGTGGCATTCGAGTTCGATATTTTGAACCTATTTCCGAGAGGCTTTGTTTTGCTTTTATTAAGTTAAATGGTTTGAGGGAATTGCTAGTAATATGTACTCATTTCCCCTCAGTTTCTAAACTCACAGCCTCTCACCTTTTATCGATCCGACTATCCAGAATTATTCGGAAGCATGGTAAGGCTCGGGATGTTTTTGTTTTGGGTGATTTTAATGCCCATATAGGGTTAAATCAAGCGAATCTATTGGGTAAGGGGGTTGTAGGTAAAAATTTGTATCATTCGGAAACCAATGAACGTGGTGATATTTTATTGGAGTTTGCGATGCAGAATCATCTTATAATTTGTACCACTTTTGGGCGTCGAAGTTGTCTTGAAACCTGGAAGGGTCCTATTTCCGCTTTCCAGTTGGACCATATATTATTAAGACCGGATAATTTTCATTTATTTGTGAAACCTTCCAAAGGTACTTTCGGAAAGGGTTTTGTTTTAGGGATTGATGGAGTTTTGATCAGAAAATTTGTTTCTGATCATAAATTAATTTTTAGTGTCGTCGAAAAGAAGACTATCCTACAGAGTTCTCAAATTGTTTCTATGTGTCCTCATCAGGATTATGAAAATTGAGATTTTCGGCATTGGCAATTAAAACTGTTGAAGGATCCTGATATTCTTAGTGAATATCAAAGTAGGGTAGTAAGCTGTTTGAAAAGTGTTGGTATACTCATTGATGGTAATGATTCTATTCTAGAATCTCTACCTGTTGGATGCACGATCAAATTTTTCTGAAAAAATAAAACATCAATTAAAATTTAAATTTACGAACGTCTTAATTCAAACTTATCTTAACACTTAACTCTTAGTTATTCTGGCTCCTGCCCATACATTATAATTACCCCATAAGTCTGAAAGAATTTATTTAAATTTATCTTAAAATTAGAAACATGAATTATATACTTACCTAGAATTAATTAAATTTACTTACTTTTGTTATTGTTATTTGTATATGTCAAAATTGTGACAATATTTTGCAAATCATAGTTACATGTACTTACAGCAAATTATGATTACATGTTAAGTTTAAGTACAAATAATGTTACAAATTAGATGTCGCAATTGAATATTATAGATTACAGTACTAATTTATTATGGTACTATAATATTCTTTTTATAGATTTTTTTTTTTTTGTAAATAATCATTGATATTAGAACTTTAGTAGAACTCACTTATATCTAATTAAAATAAATAAGATAATAAACCTTTAAACTAAAATCTACAAGCATTTTTTCAATCACAACTTGGGATATACGTAAAGGATAGATCATTAGTTATCTCTCATATTCTAAGATACCTAATCCAGGTATACTTTGGAGAGGTCTTATTTATTCCATTAAAACTTCGTCTAATTCAGTTTTGTCCAAAAACCTTCCCTTTCCGTTGGCCAGCAATCTTCAATAATTGCGTTAAAGCGTGCACTCAAGCAGAAACCTCGGAATGATTTTTTGGTACGAAATTGTCGTTTCCACGTTCGTGAACAATTTCGCAAGAACATTTTAAATGATGTCAATCCTTTCGATAGGCTTCGTCAAACTTATCGTTATATTCGAAGTTATAGGCAGGATTCTGATAGGGTGAGTGGTGTAACAATTCCTCTTTCAGGGTGGGAACATTTACTGTCAATTTCCACTGGACCTGAAATTCCTTTAATTCCTAAAAGTGACCATCGCCCTTTATCTTCTCCTCCCACCTGTGAGGAGATAAATTCAGTGTTATTCTCTATTAGAAAAGGAACAGCACCAGGGTTAGATCAGGTATCTATTGACTTATTGCAGTCTTTACCTGAATGGCTGGAAACCGTTCAGATTCCTTTGCCTAAGAAACGTCGTCCGACCGCAATAGTGGATTATAGACGAATAACCTTATCTGACACTGGGTATCGTGTGTATGCTAAATTTTTGTTAACCCGGTTGTAAGAGCTCTCTTCGGAAGTAGGTTCATATCAGGCTGCATTTATACGTAATCAGTCCGTTGATGATCACATGTTTGTTTTACGTCGTGTGCTTGACGAAGAATGGAAGACCGGAGAAACCGTTTATGTTTTATCCCTAGATTTGAAACAAGCTTTTGACACTGTTGGTCATTCCCAGGCTCGTATTATTTTGTCTCATCTTGGTATTCCCCACTATCTTGTGAACCGAATTATTCGGACCTGTATGTGTGAGTACTGGCTAGTAAAATTGGAACAATATTCTTAATCAGAATCATTTATGCGAAAACTTTAAGTGCAACAGCCTTATTTCGAACAACATTTGAGACTACTTTCCGGCTAAGTTTACAAACACATAAAAACATCCGCCTAACTTTATATACATAAAACTGATTGACAGTTTTTTATGTATAAGTTTACATTAAACATTAATATTGTGACCAAAAAATCTACCACCCGTAAACATAAACAACTGTAATAAAATTTAATTTATATTTAATTAAAACTAAAAATCATTCAGCAACAATTTTATGATCGCTCTAAATAATTTCGTTTCAAAAATAGAATTCTTCATCTGTATACCAGTATGTTTAGTGCAGGCAGCACAACAACAACGGCAACAGCATGAAATCAGAACAAGGAAAATTATTTTCTTCGAATGAAAATTTTTGTTTTTCCGTCAAATGTTCAACAGAACGATCATCACGAAACAAGACAAAAAAAAATATGGTTTTGGAATATAATACGTCTTATGACAATCTACTTACAAATATTTATTAATAAATTAAGATTTTTGTAACTAGAAGAAATCTTCATAAATCAGTCGCTTTTTTTTTTGGTTATGTTGGGATTTATAAATAAAAATTAACCATGACAAAATTTTCCATTTTCGTTATAAATAAAAATCACTTCATAAATCACATTAAGATCACCGTGAAACATATACAGATACAACATAATTCATCATATCGTGTGGACTACAGCATACGAAGACATAATGATGACAATATCTATATACAAGTCTACAAGCACATAATGTTGTATAAACGAAGCAGGTTCATGGTTATTGCGCGCTTATGTCATTTTTTTGTCTGTTGGTGTTTCGTATATCATATCATCTTCACGATATCTTAAGTGCGATGAGTATAAAATTAGAATAAAACAATGTCAATGTTATATACCGATAGAAAGTTAAATGGTTTTTATACTTTTCGAACCGATTTTTTGTCTTTTGAAATATAAAAATATCACAAAAATTAAGAACATGGAATTCGATATGACATTTTAGTCGTGTGTAGGTTGTTACACTTTCGGATCGATTTTTTGTTTTTTATGTTTTCGAGACGAAATCTTCAATAGATTTAATCTCATGCACACCAATCCCAAAATATAAATTTACATTTTATTTTGTTATAAGTCTTAATGTTTGATTGGCATATAATTTGATGAACAACCATAATTGTATTTTGGAAGACAATGAAACTATTACTTTCTTTTAACTTTGATCTTTAAGAAATTGTTATATAGGTTTCAGTTTTTGGTATTGACATGATGAAGATTATATGACTTTCTGTTTCGCTGAGAAATTAAATAAGAACATGTAAAAATGCAGTTAAATCTTCTTCGTGAATATGATTAAGGTAATCTTTCGTTGTGGTTTATGTAAAAATGAAATTTTTCATTATTTCTTGAGTAATGATATTATAGTTAGATATACCTGTAACAGACCAAATGTGTCACCACAGTGGTTACATCTGTTCCCTTTGGGATGACAGTTTGTAGCAGTTAGAAGCCAAATTGCTATAATGGGATGTGAATAAAATAACGATATCCATGTTTGAATATCCTTTCCTATTCCATTTTCCTATCGTCAATGAATCAGCATTCCTTTTCTGATCAACGATACTTGAGATGCTAGAGAAGCTTTAAAGAGATGGCACAGGTAAAGGGTGGTTAAATTTTAACGACCGATGTTGATTTTGAATAAAACACAAATTATTTAGGAAATTATTGTCAATTCTTTTTATTATGATAATATGGTATGGTTCAATTATGTTTGGAACAAAATATCGGCCAAATGGTCGCCGCGACCTCGGCGGCACACCTCCACCCGATGGTCCAAATATTCGATGACGCTTAGGCATAATTGAGGTACAATGCCGTTAATGTACCGAATTATCTCATCCTTTAGCTCTCGAATTGTTGCTGGCTCATCGACGTACACCTTTTCTTTCAAATAACCCCGAAGAAAGAAGTCCAACGGTGTCAAATCACGTGAGATAACAGAGCCATTGTTACGTTAGCTGTGTGGCAAGTGGCACCGTCCTGTTGAAACCACATGTCGTCCACATCCATATCTCCCAATTCGGGCCATAAAAATGATACCTCCAGCCCATAAACCGCACCAAAAAGTCATACTCTTTGTGGGTGCATTGGTTTTTCGACAATCACTCTTGGATTATGATTCGCCCAAATGCGGCAATTCTGCATATTGACGAATCCACTGAGGTGAAAATGTGCCTCATCACTGGAGATGATTTTTTTCGAAAATTGAACATCCACTGATACCATTTCTTGCCTCCATTCTGACCATTGACGACGTTTGAAATGGTAAATGCAAGTCTTAATGCATAATATTCATCAACAGCATATTTTCTGCAGTACGAGCTGTACGAGCATGCACTGGTGTTTTAAAATCTTCTACAAACCCAGTTTGCTCAAATTTTTGCACGAATTTCCGATTGTACGCACATTTGGACGATTCCATTGACCGAAAAAATCACGAAGTGCACGATTTGCATTTTGATTTGAACGCCCATTTTCATAATATGCCTGAATAATTTTAACGCGTTGCTCGATTGTGTATCTTTCCATGGTTCAAATTGAGTTAGTCTCAAATTGAGAAATGTCAAATTAAATGCAGAAAAAAACTTGACGTTGTGTGGTTCACATTCAGCGTCGACCCTTAAAATTTAACCACCCTTTACTTTAACGCCCTCTGGTGTTTATGAACGAAATGTAATGCGTAGTAAATATACTACAGGTAGTGCATGTACTGCTCATTACAAGTCACCTTCCCAGTAATTAAGCAAAGCGGAAAGTCTAAACCCCATAAAGTGTATAAGGAACTTATCGAAAAATATTTGGAAAGTTTTCAATGCAATTAAAAGCGAAACACAATGCTGGTAGGAGCGAAACAGTATAGGATCAAACCGAATTAAAAAACTTTAAAGAAGTTTAACTTTTGAATTAAACGACGAATATTTACAAAACTTCTCACCTCACACGGATTTTATTGAAATAGGTTACTAATTAATGTTATTTAATATAATCAGAAAGAGTTTGAAGCGTGTAGCTTATTGTAAATTTCAATGTGTATTGTAATCCGAGTTGTTGCTTGTCTCTTGTAATCCACAAGGCCGGCTTCGATCTGATGATGACGTCATTGAATGACTACGTAATCAAAAAGATCAAATCCAGCTCATCAGGCATATGCTACCGAACTTAATGTTCATACTGTGCGATTCGTATATTCAGTCGGGACGCGACAGTACTAGTGAATAGAACTTAACTCGAAATATCGATTTTAGTAATTTGATTGTGGCGTGAGCCAAATTTGAGATTTTATTTGAGTTGCTCCGAACGCCACAAGTTATATAACCTTATAACTCACTACACCATTCAAAGTAATTCTTGCCGTTTATTTGATATTTTAGCACAAATTCACTGTCCCATTTTTTCCACATCGCTAGCAACCACAAAATCACAGTCATATACTAAAATCATAGTCTTAAACAAATTATACACATAAACCAGACTGAAAGTCGGATAGTAAAGGAACCCTCCTTCTACCGACATTCATTGCCAATATGATTCCTTCCATAATAATCCAAATCAATGCGGCACTTATAATAAAGACGATATCATTTACTATTAACATTTAGTGCTTAAATGTAAATTCCATCACCCACACGATCATCACTTACACTAGCATCTGTAAACACTTTCAAATGAGCACGATATTACATTTCCAACTAATAAAATTCTTTCTTAACCGATAACTCGTTCATTACACATCTTTTGTAGTGTCTCCAAAATTCAGGCATACATGCAGGTTTGCAGGAGAAACAGCTGTCACCACTTTTTGGATGTTCATACTCTCTATAAACAAGCGGGTTCTTTGAGTTTTCCTAAAAACTGTTCTTGTCTGCAACCTGGTTATCATTACATTCACTAACGCGTTACCTTTTATAATCATTCCCACAGAATGTATTGGGGTTGAATCAATCACCCCAGTTACAGTGGTACTGCATGCTCTTACTACACTTGCATTTTCAACTTTCATTAACGCACTAAACTCGACCTTAGAACCATCACCACACACGGTCCTTCAATACGCAATTTTTGGAGAGTGGGAGGGGGGGAACACTAGTTCCTTTTGTTGAGTCATGTCAGTCACACTAGGATGAGCACCCCATTTCGGATTACTTACCCTTTTGATAACATTCTTTAAAACTTAAACCTTGATCGAAAAAGTCGCGTTCGATATGTCAATCCAAACATTTTGTCTTACTCACACATAGATTTAAATCAGTCAAACGGTTGATTACCTAATTCTCACAGTCCTGAATACGATCACATGCTGTTTCAATGTTTGGGCCTTAACCCATTGAACAAATTCATCTACATACAGAATGGCTTGGCCTTCTGAGTTTAACCATGAATCGAGCTCGTATACAGATTTTAGAGAGTTGGTGAAATTTTACTCCCTTGCGGAATTCCAATCTCTGCGGTATCTACCTCTCCTTTCCACACTTATTTCTATCCATCTTTATCATCCTTGGGACGGAAACACAAAGTCATACACCATTTCAATGTCCAAAAATATGGCCACAATTTTCCTATTTTCCTTTTGTACTACCCACACATTCATTCGCAGAGTGATTCGAACAATCGAGCGAGTGAGATTGAATCATGGAAATTGTAAAGAATGTCTGCATAAACGTCATTTGAGTGAAGAAAATATGTGTGATTCTTGTATATGGTTGTAGAAGATTTTGAACATTTGCTTCATTACTGCATTGAAAGTGCACCAAATATGTTCACAATAGAGTAAAATTCGATGTACTCCTGAGTCCAAGGAGTGTGAATGAATGAAAAGAGCTATAGGTGGGTATAAGGCTATGTTCGAGTTTATCAGGAAAGAAAAATCTGTTCATACAGTACATATTACTAGGAGCCGTAATGCTGAGAAATCATTAGGATCTAGAAACCACTCTTAATAGTACTAAGTCATTGACAGTACCTCTAATAATATGATAATAGAGGTATTATTGTTATTATAAAGAGGCGGGAACAAGTAGGCGATGAGGCGCAGAGCACGTCGGCCTAAACGATATTTTGAGCTATGTTCCCCTAGTGTGTGTATATATTTTATTCATATTTGTGGACATTATTCCATTAGGGCTGATTGTTCTGACCCCAAAGTGGTGCAGTCGTAAACGTACAATAGCGGTGCAATGGCACATCACATGTACCGCACATTCCATTATCGAATCGCCAAAATAGGAGTTGTTATGGAATAATTGCCTTTTCTAAAACTTGACTAGCCACTTAATCAATGTACGAGTATGCTTTAAAAAATGATGGTCAATTCTGAGCTAGAGGCAGAAGGAGGCTACAAAAAGACGTTATATCACTTGTTCTTTATATATAGCGTAGTCATGGCTCATTCGTGACTGATCACACTGGAAAACAGGACAAAGGAGGGATAATGGTCGCAAAATGTTGTCTCTGTGCAAACCAGCTCGTTGACATTTAAGAGATGAAATGAAATACTTTTTTAACAGTCTCAATTGGAAATTGAATCGTCCAACATAGACAGTGGCACGATAAAATATAAAATTATGTCAGTAAGCTTTCAGTGAGAAATGAAGATGCTTATAGGTAATACATATCCTAGACAGTGACCTTAGTTGAAAACCATTTATTTTGAAAAAGGTGAATAAGCCCCTGTTTCTAGTTAGTCTTTTCCAATGCAGTTACAATATTGGAAAGAGATAAAATTTGAAAACGGAGGTGATATACTGAAGCACATCTTATGTTATAAGCGAGATGTTGAAAATGACAACTACAGTAGCCTTAGAGATTTAATCCTCTCAATCAAATTTTACAAGTCAGTTTGTGTTGTTTGTTTCGCGTGCAAAGGTAAGATGTTTATTTTAAGTGGAAACATGTTAGGTTTTGGAATATTATTCAAGATTTGGAAGCATATTGAATAATATTTCAAAAATAAATAATAAATGACAGTATGTTTTAATTGTTAAAAATTATCTAGATTTAATTGGTAAGTAACGTCATAGTTTACAGTTTCAATAAGATTGACTTATTTATTTTTAATTACATAGGAAACAGCCATATTTTATCGCAGGACTCTTGCAACACGAGCTATAACAATTATGATGATGATATACAATCACAACAACTAACGATTTCCAAGATAAAATAAATCAAAAATTGTAAGTTTTAATGTTTCAATTATTATATAATTTCGAAATTATTAATCCATTTAATCAATTTTTGAAACTAGGCTCTGGTGAAATATTGAAGTGCAAACGTTGATGACAGAACTTTAACTTTAGCAGTTCCAGTGATGTGCCAAGATGTAGTAAAAAAATGTTTAAAATAAATTGTGATAAAAATGCAATATTTTATTATTTAAATAAAAAATTAAATATTCTATGTATATGTGTTGTATTTAATTTTATATATATATATATATATATATATATATATATATATATATATATATATATATATATATATATATATATATATATATATATATATATATATATATATATATATATATATATATATATATATATATATATATATATATGTGTGTGTATGTGTGTGTGCGTATGTGTATGTCTACACATGTATAAAATTTTACCAAGTTTAAGTTGAATTTGCTTTAGCTTATTAGTGAGGTACACTAAATCTTTGTCACATTTAAACAAGTAATTGTTCTAAATAACCAAGTTTATCTCAAATATTGACTAAATACATGATTAAATCCAATAAGTAATTTTGTTAAACGTAACCAAGACGTTAGTAAAATTTACGTTACTTTTGGTTAATTCAACTTTTTTATATTGTTATTACATTCATTTTTTTGTTTTTTTATTTCAAAAGTAACCATGTAAGTTTGGTTAAAATAAGTAAGCATTTTATTTTAATAACCAAAATTTGGTTATTAAAATAAAAATATATTTTAACCAAGAGTTTAGTTATTTATTTGACTAAGCCATTTGGTTGGTTGAAAAATACTAATTTTTTGGTTAAGTATGCAACCCGGGCATACTTAACCAAAAAATGGTTGATACTTATGACCCAAGTTTTTCTCTGAGTGTAGTTAACTGATTTTTTATACATCAGAACCATAATGTATTTTGATCTTACATTAAGCGTGAAAAGTATTTTCTATGCTGTCGAAAACTTATTGATGACTGTCTACCCAGACTGCATAAATATACCAACTTCTTAACGGACCGTCAAAAGTTTTACTATTTATCAGTGTAAATGTCAAAACTTAACCGACTTTTCCAAATGTAGATATTTGTTGACAATTTCCACTGTCCGACACTAAACGTGACCAATTTTACATCTGATCGACCATTTTCTTGGCTCTGAATACTTTCATATTTGATTCCAGTAGTTGAACAAATTACTTTTAATTCACTTATTTTATTAGAATGATTTTATTATATGCAATACCCGCTTGAGGTAACATTTCTTACTACAGTTTCCCTCTCGATCACTACTGTATAAACCGCACGCACTATAAAAACTTGGACACCGCCATCGCATCTACTAACTCCTTCTTAAATCTCAAACCTCGAGATTATGCATCGGCATACGTAGAATGTACATAGTCACTTATAAAACCTGGCGTCTATGAAATCCTCATCATATGTATCGAAAGAGTATCGATTGAACTCGTTGACGATAATTCGATGAGCTCTTAACTTAAACGTCAGATTAGAGATTTTTGACTTTTATGCCACAGTTATCAGAACGAATATACCATAAGTTTCTGCAGTGAGGGTTTGATCAATGATGAAACGGAATGAAAATCTCAAGATCTTATCAGTAATAGCATTTTACGATTTTATAAAGTATTAAAAACTTAGGGCATCGATAACTGTATCGATGCCTCCCAACAAACCCTCGGTATAGTTTGATGAGAAGTGTTGTTTTGCTGTTGAGCAACGTAGTAATGACAACTAAACGATTTTATAGAAGAAAAATCGTGAATGATGAAATACTTGTATTAAAAGTACAGTTATCCCCCGTTTAACACCACGATACATTCCATTAGAAGTGTTCATGAGAAAAGAAGGTATTGGTTTTCTAACTATTTTGCCCAAGAAGTCGTAAAATATTTGATGAACAAAGTAAATCTTTAAGGTGTTACTGATTCTAGACAATGCTGCTGGGCATCCTCAAAAATTTAGAACTTCAGCTGTTCATCCAAGTAGCTGTTCTCCCACCGAACACAACGTCGGTCATCCAACCAATGGACCAGGGAGTTATTGCGACTTTTAAAGCTTATTTAAAGCTTATATCAAGAGATCATTTGAACGAATTTTGAATTAAATGGACACCGATAATAACCTTACAGTTCCTCAACTCTGGAAGCAGTTTACGATTTTAAATTGCCTTGAAAACGTTACTTTGGCCACTAAAGAAAAAAAATCAATAACTTTAAACGGTTGTTGGATATGAAAATGTCCTGAAGTTATTGCAGTCCTGAAGTTATTTACTGTTTCTCGTGTGGTTAGAGGAAAACGATTCGACGGTTAGTAAATTTCTAACATTCAAGAGATAGTTAGACAAGACGAAGAATAAACGGAAGAAGATCTATTGGATATAATAGATCAATTACAGTTTTCAAATGAGTTAAGCGATTCCGAAAGCCACAATAATATTGAAATTAAAAATTTTAAACTTGCTTCATTAAAAACAACCTTAGTTACTGTCGAAAACTTAAAATACCATGTGTTACATCATGAACTGGTATATGAAAAGCAATTTACATTTCCAAAGAGGGAGAAATTGAAAGCCAAATGAAGGCAGCCATTGATTTTATTAAAATTGGTAAATGTAAACAAATAGACAGTAAAGTTCAACGCAGCTCAAGTGACGAAAACCTAAATTGTCAAAAGAAACAGATTCAGACTAACGTGCAATAATTTCTTCGTGAAAATAACCCTGCAGATACCGATACTATATCGGGTGGGCCATTTATTGGTTTAAATTTGAACCACCGGTTATTTCGAATCTGGCAATACTTATGTCATTCTATTCTGTCACAAAAATCAGTATATTATCTCCACTGAACAAAATTAATCGATTTACGTTTGAGCAACGTTGGGATTTATTGGAAATTTATTTCCAAAACAAAGACAATTGGTTGGAAATTGCACGATTGCCAACAGTGCCCGGTTTACGCAAGTTTATTGTTAAAGTTCGTAAAATTGGTTTCATTGTTGATGCGCCAAGTCGTGAGCCTACTCGTACAGTGCGTACACCTGAAAATATCGAAGATATCGAAAGAGGACAACTCAACCATTACGGTCAATGGAGACACCTATCGCATCATGAAAACGACGTTTGATTTCAACAGGTTGGTGCAACTAGCTACACATCTCATGCCACAATAGAATTATTAAGTCAATATACTTTTGATGGCCGTTTAATAAGCCGAATTGGTGATGTCAATTGGCCGGCAAGAAGTTGCAATTTAACACCATTGGACTATTTCCTGTGGGGCGCCGTTGTTAAAGACAAGTGTTATGCCGACAAACCAGGGAATATTGAGCATTTGAAGGCCAATATTCGTGATGTTTTTGCCGAAATACGAATTGAACAATTGTATTTCATGAATTCTGAGTTTCAGTTAGCAGTATTTTCACAGAACACGAACTTTCTGTGAAACAATAGTACCTTGTTAAGCGGGGATACCTGGACAACAACTGAGTGATTTCGTTTATGACTCTTTTAATGGAAAACACGTTTCTGATCTATTTAACATTGCACATTTGAGTTTTCATCATGAGGTTACGATCGGTGGTGTGAATGAACACAACTATGTCTCCCTGTTGGAGTGCAGAATTTATAGACCGACCCATCTTGGCATGGAGCTATGCAATGTGTAGAAGGTTAGGAAAATCGGACCTACAGCTGTACGTCCTCAAATTGGCTGTAATGACGTAAAAGTCAGGACACAAATAAGCGAACCGCGAAAGAGTGGGACGTGCCTAGAGCCCCAAAACAGATTGCAAAGAAATAAAAATAAAAATTGCCTTTTGGCCGGCAAAGAGTCAATCCATCTTTTAAAAAGCCCCGGTCAGTTGATTCTGCAGCACAATTATAGTTTAAATGGTATTATCTTAAAAAATACTTTTCAAAGGCGAAATATATTATTAAGACGATTTTTTAGTACGAGTATAAAGATGTAAAAGTGAACAAGCTCAAAATAAATATAGCAACAGAGTTCTTAATTATAATACATAACCAAATCATGTAACAGATAGGTTTATAAAATGATATTTTTCTTCTGAACAACGAAGTGATATTTAGGTTAATATTCTTGAAACGAAATAAGAAAAAAATAAATTTTTAATTACAGACCAAATGTAAGTGCGGTTGCCAAAACTCGACAAGAAAAGAAATTATATAATAATATCGAGTGTTATTCACATCTCGACTCGCACAAGAGGTAGAATAACAACAACAAAAAACTGTCGGAAATGACACAACATCGGAGATGCATGTTTTTCTCATTTCATTGTATATATGTAACTGTGTATGCACGCTTTTTCTTAGCAAAGGTACATACATCGTATAGTATACACACAGATATTTTAATCGATAATCACCGTCATCTTCACCATCAGCAGCGGTACCATCAAATCAACATCGCATAGAAAAATATGTTGTTTACATGTTATGTAAATTTATGTAATTTACAATAATACATAAATCATTATCGGTTGTTGTTATATAATGAAAATAATTAGTTTTATTTAACTGTGAATTGTTATTCTTGTTCTTCTCGATAGAAGAATAAAAATGTTATGCAAATCAATCATCGAACGATTGATAAAGTTATAATTAAGATGCTGCTTCAAGACATTTTTTAGTGTACGGAATGTGGTTAGTTCAACTAAATAGTTTGTGTGTGTGCTTAGATCTTATATCTATGTCTATTAGCTAGGTGGTATAATATAGCCATTCGCTAATGACACTAACATTCTAATCACACATATAGATATAAAGAAGCAATCTTTAACGACATCTTTATCTAGAAAATGTGCATTGATGGTACAGACAATAATGTAGTTTTATTATAAACAGATGCACAGTGTACTTAGTCAAATATATACGTTCTCCATATTTTAATTAAATTGACCCTCAAAACACATTAAATAAATATATTTTTTGTGTGCATTGCTCTAACAGAAGTTAATCTAATTATAAGAAATTATTTTATGACATTTTTCAATTTACATACATAAAACAAAAATTAATTAAATTTATTTCAATCGAATTACAGTCCAACCAAATGTTTAAATTTTTATTGTCTGGGCTATTTATAACGAAAACATTTAAGAAGGTTCCCTTTCTTCTTACATCCATGTGTATACATGTATGTACCATTAAATACAGTTTTATTATATCTTTTGTTTGACCGCAATGACAATAGTTTAATTATAATTTAATTACTAAATGTTTAAGAAAATATTTTAATTATAGAAGATTTTGTTGTATAGTGTATGAATAGTGCAGCAAAGCAGTTTAACTCAGGTAGGTGAAACCACTTGATTTTTGATATCACCCTTTGATTCCTCTTTTGCTTTATGTCCAAGTATAAATGATATTTTGGCAACATTCCGCAAAACAGCCTACTACTCGCGATTTCAGAAGTATGACCAGTACTTCTGGCAAGAAGTCCTGACAAAAAGGGACCCATTGAAAATGTAGATGTATAACAGCGAAGTCCCATTTTAGCGAATTGATATGCATTCGCGGCATCACATATGTATTAGTAGTGATGAATTATTATAGTGTGAGTGAAAATTCTCCATGCTTAAAAGCTTGGTTTAATACCAAGCGGTGGGATCCCATCCGGGTGGGATCACATCGAGTCCTGTACTTTGCTTAATCTTTAGCTTTCTCCATGCAGTCTCTAATTCTTCTTTAGTGAATGGTAGAAATGCTTGTGGCTGTATGGACCTATGGTTTGCACGATCGTGAAGCGGGAAGCCCTTCTTTAACTATGGTGGTGACAGTAGTTCTGTAGCAATGGTGTAACCATTCGGCCAAATTTCATGGTTACGATTATATAGGCCCCATGAATCCCATGGATCCTCTTCTATCTTGCTGCAGAGCTTTTGCCAGCAATTCTTCTTTGATTTCAGTATAGCCGTCCTCATGTTCTTCCTAGCACATTTCAATTCCTGTTGGATAAATGTATCCACTTGACCACGGGTACTCCGAAATCTCGCAATAATTTTTTTCTAGCGCAGTTCTGCAATTTCCGGAGTCCACCAGTATACGCCTACTTTCCTGCTACGACTGCCAGTCTGTAATACCTCCTCACATGCCTTCTTAGTTGCGCTGGATTCACCTATGCGCCAGCTCCTACTTCCAATATTCTTCTTCTCTACTATATTATCTGACTTATTTGTAATCACTTCGAACATAATATAGCGATGATCACTAAGGCTTTCGTTATCTAGAACTTCCCAGTTCCGAAGCAAGTTTTACAATTCTTTCAGAACCAAAAGTTACATCAAGAAAAGAGCCGTAATTGCCTCTTTTATAGATTGGTATCTGCCCTACATTTAGACTTTTAAGATTGTAGGAGGCGGCCCAGTCTGCAAGCATTTAACCTCTGTTGTCCAGTATTTCACCTCCAGTGGAAATCTCCTGCTACGATCTTTATTCAGACTCCGAATAATCAAGCCAACTTCATCTAGTCTTTTGGCAAGCCTCCGGTTTATTGGGTGAAAAATAGCAACTCATAATAATGAGATAATCTAAATCCACCCAGACAACTCCTTTTATAGCACCAAAACTAGTCGTGGGAATATCTTTGGATAATATAATAAATGCGGCATCACCGTTCAGGTCTGTTTTTCAGTTTCCTGCCTGTAGTTTTATCGGTTTGTTTTATTTACCAATACTCATGCGTCTACTACAAATAGTCTATTAGACTATTCGTAGTAGACGCATGAATAGCTTCCACTACTGTATTTGATATTATTAAATTTCCTGTTGTGGTCAAATTGTTCATGTATAGTCTATTGTGCGCTATTGTTCACTACATTCCTTCCGCATATGCCCACTTTCCCCACAACTTAAACAGCAAATACCACGATCCGGTCCCCGGCAGTTCTTTGCTAGATGTCCAATATCTCAGCACCTATAGCAGCGACGGTCGTCAGAGCGCAATTGCAGTCGGCAAGAAACCCATCCAATTCGAATTCGCTTTCTGTCCACTATCTGCCTTGCCCATTTCTTGGCAAGTTTTACCGTGGCTTTCTTCGTGTCAGAGTAGGCCGGTGTTATTGATGTTACAAATATCTCGTCGCGATTCTCCTTTCCAAGAGCTGCCTGGACTGCCTGTTTTACAACAGAGTAACTAGTTCCTTCTTCTCGATCCCTAATGTGTACCACTGCTAACTCTTATTGATGCAGTGTCACTACATCATCAACTTTTTCCACAATGACTTCCTTAAGAGCCTCGGCTTTGTTCTTTCCGCCCTTCATTTGGATCATTAGGACATTAGACTTCGTTTGCCTAATGCCGACTATCTCCACTCCCACGTCTTTAATATCGACACCTTTTATTACATTTCTTAGAAGATTGGCATTCCCTCCGCCTTTACTATGACCATCTCGTTTCGGTTTCTCATCCTTCCTTTATGTCTATTACCCTCAGTAAAATTAATTTCTAGTTTACATGTACTAGGGAGTAAACCAGAAAATAATTTTACTGGGGGTAATAGACATACATATAGGTATTGAGGTAATCACCACTTTTTGCTCCGTCCAGAGTCTTTATGGACTGACTCTCTCCTATACAGCAGATTACATTTATCCCGCTGTCGAAAACAACACTCTAATATTTTTCTCAGTTTTGGCATCTAATGAGATATTGGGACAACGCTGATATCCTTCACACCTCGGGTGGAGTTCCTCATTTTCTTTGCCACTTCGATGCACTGTTCCTCTAGAATACTGACGTCGCATTGTTGATTCACGTATCGTATCAAACGAGTTTCCTTTTCTGTTCTTGTGTCGCCTTCGAAACGTATCGGTGGCAGTCATATATATATATATATATATATATATATATATATATATATATATATATATATATATATATATATATATATATATATGTATATATATATATATATATATATATATATATATATATATATATATATGTATATATATATATACATATATATTTATATATATATATATATATATATATATATATATATATATATATATATATATATATAAATATATATATATATATATATATATATAAATATATATATATATATATATATATATATATATATATATATATATATATATATATATATATATATATATATATGTATTTATATATATATATATATATATATATATATATATATATATATATATATATATAAGTGTATATATATATCGCTTTATAGTCAAATATATTTTAATCTATTCATTAATCTCGAAAGACATGAATTTAAATTGATAAGCTCAATTTCATAGAATGAGAAACACCCCAACCATTTAACCCCAAATATCTTGGCCTGTGCTTAAAAAACTGGCAGATTCTGGAGAAAAATAACAATCAAAATCTTGGATTACGAGGCCAATGAAAATGCACCAAAGAAAGTAAAGATCGATGTTTTACATCAAAACACAAACTATTGCATATTTGAATGTTTTGTTGAACTTCTGGAATAACTTTTAAGGCCATCAAATAACCAGATTTCCGTTTCTTCCCAATACTCAGATAGGACGTGAAATCACAAGGAAAAGTTATCATATTTGAAGCTTAACGCAGGAAAATGAATTGTATTGTGTAGTATTTGCTAAATGGCTCTCTTACTCGTTACGTTAAGTTTTTGGCAATATTTGATCCGAATGATTCTTCTCTTGATTGTTTGAAGCCATTTCTTATACTCATCCGTCAAGGTTAAACTATCACACCTCTAACATCATCCTATTCGAAAGATGTATTCCATCAAAATATCTCGAGATTACAATTTGTCGGGATGTAGGCACATGTGTTAGTAAAATGATGTTCGACAAGCATGAACATCATTTTATTTGATTAGTTTAGCCACATATTCAAGTCTCATAGACGTTTATCTGTCCTACTATATGAAGAACAGATTTATTTTCTATGGTGATGACAAACCTAGTTTTTATTTCATAGATTATAACTCCAGTCAAACCAACAATTTTTGAGCTATACTTTTCACTATACCGAGAATTTTCAGGGTGACGTATTCCCTTACGAAATTCGTTTATAAATAGCTTTATAATGACCAGCAAAGCATGTAACTAGAAATGCAAACAGTCATTAGCTAAATCACCTTCAGAGACTTGTTTGTTTGGGTATTGTAAGAGTTATGGACACCAACCGCACTGCAGGGAATGACTGTAGGGCTGCTGCCGCTTGATCTTGGGATAAGAAAATATGCAGTGAAAATATGCAGTACTGCTCGCCTACAAGGCAGAGATAATCTATCTAGCCCTATAATCTAAGCCATACGTATAAATTGTTCGTAAGATCTGAGCTTAGATGCGGTAAAGGTAATTTACAGCTTTTATGCCATAGATTATAATAAATGATATTAAATAAGTTGCTTGCTATTGGGGAAGACTACGAATCTAATCTCTTTTACTCTTAACTTCTTAAAATTACACTTTTGCTTTCCGGCGTTCTAGTTAATCGATTTTAATTGAATCCTGTTCAACTTTAACAAAGCGTAGTAGACCATTTCTTAGATCAACCCCTATGTAAGTACTATTGCCAAAAGTAGTTCAAACAGAAACTTTTGAACATACACTGTTCGTTCGTTCGCTAGTTAGCAATTCGATTCCATGAAAACTAGCGAATTGAAATTAAGCAGCAAAGTTTCTTTCATCATTAGATAATTGGAATAGATATAGATAATTGGAAGCAGTTCTGTTTCTTTAGACAAAAAGTTTAAAATTTAATTAATACAGTTTATGCATAATCACCTGTCAATTAAATTAATACATCGCCAACAATTGATTAATGCTTTAAACCTATTTTTAAGTTGGAGTCGGAGTCAAAGGTGTGACTATTTATATAATTAGTTTAGGAATTAACATCCCAAAAACTTATGAAGCTTATATATTTCATAGGGCTCTTTACATTAAAGATTATTAGCACGAAATCATAATCTTTATTTAAGCTGCAAAAAGAAACGGTTATCGTTCATGTAAGTACAATGCCAGTTATAAATAAATCCGCTACATGTACTGCTAAGCACAACATGAACCAAATATGCCATTTAAGAATAGTTCTATTCATTTGGTATTCAACTAGCAAAAACTAAACCATTATCCCCGATTCGAATTGAATCGGCTACATACATGTACTAACAATTGTTGATTTCCTGTACTAATCCAAATTTAGCATAATATATGGCGATGCCATCGCGTGACATTCATCAAAACCCACACACCGATTAAATAATTTAAATTCAACTCCACATATGACCTATATCGAATTATAAATATGTACTCGTATACGTATACGTAATCGTAATACATAAAAATAATAAATTTACATAATTATGATTATAATTGTTTTGCAAATAGTTCTTTTCGTTAAACCTTTTCGTATATAATATAAATCTAAGACTTATACATACATGTGTACATATATACAAACATACACTTGGGTGCAAAAAAATCGCACATTGCTCAATATTCCACTAAAGTTCAAAAATATCAAAAAAATCCAATATTTGTTTAAGTTTTTTTAAATGCAGATTCAAAGTCTATTTCAATACCTATCCAGTGGTACCTTGTTTGTATTTATACGTGCAATTATACTGATTTTTAGTGGTAAACATCTGAAGGTACTGGTATACTACTCCACCCGTATGTGGTCTTGCATTATTCTGCATGAAGAGAAAATTTCAATAAACCCGGCACAAGGTACGAAGTACTTCCTTAATGTTGAGAAGTGATTCCTCTTAATCGACAGCCAGTATTGGCTCGAGTGATGAATACAAGATCAAGAAGTCTTCGCCTCTACTGATATTTCTTCACAGAATATGCACATTCCACCGCCATACGAGGCACGTTCTTCAATGCAACATTGTGCTTATCACTCTCCTTGTTCTTTATACTCTTCCGCGTCCATCGGTGCCATATAAACACAACCTGCACTCGTCAGAGAATAAGGATCTTCTTAATTCTGGTTTTGTCCAATTCGAATGCTCTCTACATGCTTTATAATTCACGACGGGTTGGGTTTAGTGAGTTGCGCTCAATTTTGGCCCGTTTACTGGTCTGTGTTATATAAACTTCTTGGAGCCGCCTACAACAAAGTTGTTACTGGAAAGCGGTGCTGTAGCACGAGGTCGGCCAGATTCTTGAAACCATCTGATGCCATCGGTTTCTTGATTTCTCTACCCGCATAAATTAGTGCAACCACTTGTACGGCTAGTGATTGAAGACGTAATTAATAGAGGACCGTTCAGGCTAAGCGTTGATTTGCGGATGATCACAATTTCATGGCATGCTATTGTATTGATTTTGTCGAATTGTTTTTAGAATTTAATTCGAAAGCCTGCTGTATGCATTTAACAGAAAATCCCTATGTTGACATGATACAAGTACAAAAACTGGTACCACTGGATAGGTATTGACGAAGTAGACTTTGAATCCGCTTTAAAAAATTAAACAAACAAAAAATTAAACAAATCTTTTTTGTGGCTCAAGACTCTCCCAGCTTTTTCGCGGTTCGCTTATTTACGACCTACTTTACGCCTGAATGGCCAATTCGAGGACCTACGGCTATAGGTCTGATTTGCGTAGAACCATCTGCGCATTGCATAGCTCCATGCCAGCCTATAGTTCTGACATGGATTATGGGTCGGCCCTTGAGTTCTGCACTCCAATAAGGGGTCATAGATGTGTTCAATTACACAACCGATCGTAATCAGATGGTGATAAATCCCTTTTGTGTCCTGCCCCTTTCGGGATTTGAATCCGGTACCTCCCGTTTCAACTGCCACAGCGTTAACCACTGATCCACCTGGGCGGTCGATTGTTTTGTTATTTTAAACATTTGTGAAAAATTGAGCAAAGGCGTTTTTTTTGCACCCAAGTGTATGTATGAATTGTATATGTTGTTAACCCATTGTATGGCCGCCGCCGCCGGTGCTTAGTACACACATCTACGATAGAATTCTATTCAATTTGCATGTCGAGAGCACAGTCATTGTGTGGTTGAAAATTATTTTCAATTAAAATCGTATAAAACGAGATCCGCGTGTGTTTCATTTCAAATCGATATAATAAACGCGGAGATGTTAAACAAAACAACAACAAAAAATGCTGCGGTCATAATAATCTTTGTAACGGTTTAAAACACTATATACATGATAAGAGAATTAAAATAAATTCTTTATATCCATTCAAGAATAGGTTCGAGTACCCTTGAAATGTTTAATAAGATTACGAAACATATTTTTTTTTGTTTGACTAATTACAGGTGTTGTGCTATGATTTATACGCGGAAATTATGTGTTTTTTTTCGGGTTATTGTTAATCTCATTTCCTTGATCAAAAAAATTTATAATTTAATTTTCAACGAATCATATAGTTAATTACAAATCTATATGGTTTGTCAAATTTGATTAACGCAGATTATCCGAATTTGGTTATAACTAATTAATCGAAATGGAATTTCAAATAACAAGCCAAATACCATTCATTTGATTAATAATAGTATGTCGGTTTGGCAATTGGCACACATTAGAGGTTTTAATCATTTAATTTAAAAGTATGACTCTGTGAAATATGTGTACATGTCGACAGAACAAACTTGATGTTTTTACGAGTATGTCTACGGTATGAGTAACACATTGCTTTTTGCGTTTATGTGGCACACGATGAAGTGTGTTAACCACTTCCAGTTATTCATAATCTGTTTACTGTATTAGTATTGCCGGATTTCTATTTCACTATAAATATTCACATTCTAGATGTGTTAAATTAACCAAGGCATATTTCGAGCTAGAATAACTACTTTAGGAACACAAAATGACAAAGAAAAGGAACACAGAGTTATCGAGGACCGCCAGTCCGAGGACAAGTTATTTACACTAGTGTTGCGTTCATTTCTTCTCAGCTTTCGTTTCCTCTTCGCTAATTTGTACCACCATCTATGGAGAAATAGTGAATCCTAATAGGTAGAAAGATCATAGGGTGATACGAAAAATTCTACCTCAGTGATCATAGGAATTCCGATGTTCGACACACCAAACTGGCGTAACAATGTGAAGCAGAAAATAAAAGAGCTTGATCTTAAATATAAACAATTGTTCTAGCTAATTGGACGAAAGTCAAAATTAACGATATGCAACAAAATACTTATTTACAATCAGGTTCTAAAGCCGATCAGGCTATATGGCATTAAGCTTTCGGGCTGTACTAAAAATGCTAGTACCAAACTTATAAAAGACTTCCAGAAAAAAAAACTTCGGAGTATACTCAATTTGGAGATTCCGGATATTAGTAATTTGGAGATTCCGGATATTAAATACCAAATAAAAACATTTGCAACGAAGCATGAATCAAAGCTAATGGAATGCAGTGAATGCAGAATCCTCTCGGCCACTGAAAAATAAACATGTGGATAACAGACTAAGAAGGACTAAACTTGGTCATTGTAAAGCTACAATGGAAATTTTTATATTAGTCAAGGATATAGGAAAAGGACTTATAATTGAAAAATATCAAGAAATTTTTAGCTTTAGCATTTTGATAACTCTTGTCAGTTGAACTACGAAATAAAGTTTATAATGAAGCGTAAACTGGTATTACGATTCCATGAAAAATTGAACTCTCATCTTCTATAGATGACAGCTATGAATACAGTTCGGGTTTTTTTCATAGTAAAGGAAACCTGTGTGTTTATATCACTACAGACGTGAAAATAGACCGCCAAGAGTTTCATTAATATTCCATCCTATAAAAAAAGTAAATGCCTTCACCTGGTGGTTATTATGTTAATTTTGAGCTTTTGTTATTAGAACCGTAACCAAATGAAATTATGCCCAAGGAATCGAAATTGGTTAGGAGTTATGTTAAATTTAAATACGCCATTTAAAATGTGGGAACTTTCACGATTTAGCTCTCTTTCTCAAATTATGTGAGATACTGTCTTACCCTATTTTGAAAAAAATCACTCACCTATATTGGTAACTTTAAATGATGATTCCGTTCAAATCAATCAGTCAATGATAAAGTTTGAGAATATCAAGCAAATACACACATCTTTGTCGAATAGCAGTCACAATACTTCATTACTGTCGAGAATAAGGTATTAAAAACTTTTGCATATTTATTTCTGGTGTTCAACAAGATAAGAACACTTGCTGCTGCCAGGTTATTATTCCATTATATGGCTCAATGCTATATATGGAATCCACAGCAATTTGAAAACAATTATATTGGTTAACGCCCTTTTTTCATATTCTGTTTTATGATCAATTTTACAAATTGAAATACAGCAACAGAAAGACCTCTAAGAAAATCCAAATTGTTGCGATCGAAATGTTGAACATGAGTTAGATGATTTTCCACAGATCTGTAAATCGTTCTCAGTGATCAGTAAAAGCGAAAATGGAGATCACGCGAAAATGTGTTGTCACAGCAACTTTCACCAGGAAGATGTTGTTCAGTATTGCTATATAGTAAAAAATGAAGTAATGAAAGCGGGTAACGATAGAGAATTAAAGTTTTGAAGGAATAACAAGATCGTTACACTTGTTAGATGGAAAGATACAGATAAAATAGTTGATATTGTTAAAAAAAACCAGTGATATCAAGTATTGGATAAACGGCATAGTTGATGTTTTGAAGATTATTTTCGTTTTGAACAGTAAAAATTGGCCAACATAAAGTTTTATAGACAAATTTTTAAGAACAGAAGATAAAAATTTCTATGAACTTTCAGAACCAATAAATTGGATGGCTATCAATAAAACAGAACCATTCCCGAAAATAACTGAAAACAACAAATACAGCATGCCAATATAAAAAATATTACGAAGTGGCTGGAAATTTACATATTATCAAACCAAAACTCATGCGTACTATATCAAGAGCTTCGTTGTAGTGTTTGGTAAGTGGACTAAAAAATATGAAATTTCAGTGAGGAACAAGAAAATACTTATCAAACTGTACTCTATAGAGGATATGTGTGTAAAATTATCCCACAATTCTATACCAGAAAAAAAATCATAATATGGCAACACAAACAATAAAATTATTTGTGAGGTTAGCCCAGAAAAAACAAAATAATGTCTACAGCTTATTTGGCTCAGGGTGGATGGATTTCCTCAGGGAACGATTTCCCAATTATTGTAAACAGTTTACTTTTAATACCTTCATGTCAAAACCATACCACCGTAGTCCGAGGCATTTTAGTTAAATTCAAAATTTGTATAACTAACTTGGCCAAGGGTTCATTTACGAACACTTACAACGCAAGGATTTTACAAACCTGGGCTGGGTTCACTGCACATGTGTGTAAGTGGGGTTTTATAATGTTAGTGTTGCAATCTGACTTTTTTTGATTTTCTGGACTAGAATTCTGGGATAATTTCACATGTATAAACAAAACTGAGAGTTGTAAAAGTATATTAAAAAATTTCAAATATTTTTATAATTTTAGCTATTAATAATTAGTTTAAATTATATTGACAACTGCGATAGTATAACGTTAGAGTACCCAACGCTTATAACTATCAGATGATATTTATTCTATCACTTAACCTGACCTTATCTGACTCTGTAGTTTACAAGCCTGGTGTTTGTTGTTACTCAATATTTAAATTTTTTAATTGGTTTTCTAGCACATAGTAGCGTGTATTACTATGTGCCTCGATAATTGTAACTCTTTAGTTAACGATAACTCTTTCTATGGCATATGTTACAACGAGTATTGCTTGAATTGTCTACAATATATATCGATAAGACCGATAATTTCGAATTAAATTATCGATAAATGACTAAACGAATTAAATTGAAATTCATACTTATGGGACTACCCGATACTAATCACAATAAGTGTAACCCACTTATTGACTCCAACAAAACAGTAATGTAGTCAAACTTATTGTTATCTGACAAGCGTGTACACAATATCCGGTGTTTTTAATCCAGCCAGTGCTATACGAAAATATTTTTTTTTTACTTTTCTTAATAGACCATCTCCCTTCGCACATAAGTATGGCAATTAATTGAATAGCGTAGCTGGGACTAAATACATACAGTTGGACTTGTTTATAATAAACAATTAATTGTATTTCAATTTACGTTTATAATTGTCTATTCCCTTTGCATAATTGATTAAATACAGTTTTACAGTGTAGCAAAATATAAAAACTTCAAACGATTTGTACTTCTGTCTATATAAACACCAAAAAAAACAATAAATTTAAAATGAAAAAGAAAAGCTTCTTACAACAACAAGACGATCAAAATCAATTACGTATACAAAAAAGGTAAAATACCTGTCGTAAAATTTCCTGTAAAATGTTTAAATTAAACGAAAATTACTTTCGATCAAAGAAACGTGAGCACAATTTTACCAAAAAAAAAATCCAATCAATTTAACACGATCGTGTAGATTTATGCACAGCTATACACATATACACGAGTGAATTTAACCACCCAAAATTTTGACATTGATCCGACTTTTGCGCGGCCGATGGTATTGATATCTTATTAGATAATTGTTCACAAGAGTTTATTAGCCCGATGAACTTCGCACTTGGAGGTGTGTGAAATTCTTTTTATTTTACACACACACTAAATAATTGAATAACGATGATCATCATTATTTTTGACCACCTGTGGGTATATATTATATCATTTAAGATGTAATGGGTTATACGATATAACCAGCATATGGTTCCATGTACACGCATATAAGAAATTATTATTTGTCGCCTGATCCAAAAAAAGACGAAATGAAATTCATTTAGTTTTGATTTTGTTAGACTGTTTTTTGGACGATGTCCAGGGGAGTGATTGTCAATTTCGCAACATGATATTAAATTACATTGCTACGAAAGACATTGAGTAATAAATTTCTCGACATTTAAATGTTTCAAATTAGAGTTAATTGAATTTCTCCCAAAGGTGCGGTTTGTTGTTGTTTTTTTTACTGTCGGATGTGGGAGATATGTAACCAATTAAAAATAATCATATGTAAACCATCATTTTCCGATTTTTGTATAATGCCAGAGTTATGTGCATATGTACAATTATATGTGTACGAAATGTGCATAAGAAATTATAATTTTTTGGCATTTAGTCAAATTTGAATATATAAACTCCCAATGAGTCATGCCTTTTTATATATATAAATGCTGCAGCAGTAAAATGCTGAAAAACATAAAGTTCATTTTGTTTAAAAGAAAATTATAAATTACGTTAGTACCTTTTCACGATCAAATGTTACAAGAGATCGTATCACAAATATACGAGTATGTGCAGTAAACAAATCAAGAAATTTTTTTTGTACAAGCAATATGTATGTTGCTTATATAAAGGTGTAGATATTCATTTAACAGTTTTTTACTATAATAAAAAAATTATCTCAACGATTATCACGTTATTTATGGTTTCTTAATAAGCATAAAAAATCATATTTTATAGGAAATTTTATAAATTTAATTTAAATTACAGAAGAATAAGTAAAAACTTGCAATCAAAATACCTGATACTGTCAATGTCTTAATATACAAAGTATTCTACACACTTATAATTTATAAATGTTGTGTTCTTTATAAATATTTAATATAAAATTGCTTCCCTCTACAAATTTGCATGTTCAACAAAAATCATGTAGCGAAATATCTTAGGAGTATTGGCTTTTCCATGTTTTGAATGCTTCTGGTAACATGTTACAATTCAGCGAAGGATACCTAATCGCAAAGTCAAGTAGTTTGGTTCTTAACGTTTTTCATTTTTCAGGGTAAAATATGTCTTTCACATTGTTGTAAAGCACTACTCGCACTTTGATGGTCAACACAACATTTTATAACTCATCCTACTATTTATTTAACCTTAGTCTCGCATAATAAAAGGTCAAACTCTCCGCGATGTTTTGATATATTTTTGAACGATGCAGTTAACAGTATCAAAAACGAGAGATGGAAATATTGAAATGAAGAAGGCCTTTGACAACCAAGAAAAAATCGAAAATATTTACAATATTAAGGTTATCATCAACCTTGGTATTAAAATAGAAACACCGAGAAAGGCCACTCTCTTCATGTAAAAACTGCCAAGATTATAATCATACACAAAAGTACTGCCATGAAAACACACAGAAAACGACTGCTCAGTTCCCTGAAATGCAACACCGAAGTTTAGTGTATCGACCGTAAAGGCAAACATCCAGTCAACTATAGAGGATTTGAAGTTGCAGTATAGAACAACAAAATGAGATAAATCACGCAAACCAGAGACAATAATAAATAAACAAACTATAACCAACTTTAACATTCAACGAGAGCAAGGGAATGAAAACGTTACATATGCACAAATAGTCTAGCAAACAGAGAAGAAACAGTATAATGTGGGTCTCATTTCTACAGGACATGGAGGTGATTATAACGTAAAAAATACCTATTGGATATCATGGTTAACGACTGTTAAAGTAAAAGAACTGTTCGCGCAGGTAAACAAATAAAATGACTCCAGATCTTACAGACATCTTTATTACATGCACTCCTAATAATAATACTTCTAATAATACTGGTAATGAAGCGCAGCGCTAGCTATCCAGATGAAGTCAGAGAACTTTTTAAAAATAAAATAAAATCACAGAAGAATAAGCAAAAACATTCTAGCCCGGAAAATAAGAGGGTATTTAACCATTGTTATGCACTCTAAAGGGACAAAAAGTTACTGTGCCTCATGCAAACAATGATAAATATCTCGGAATGACATTAGATGCTAAACTTAGATGGAAGGAACGCAAAAAAAAGAAAGAGAAGAACTAAACATAATATTTATAAAAATGCATTGGCTCGGGAGACAATCTGAACTAGCGATCCACAACAAACTTCTGTTATACAAACAAATTCTGAAACCTGTATGGACATATGGTAGGCAACTATGGAGGTGTACCAAGAAGACAAATATTAAAGTCATACATACAGTTCAAAATAAAATCCTGCAATGTTTTGTTAATGCACATTAATTTTGTACATTCAGAACGACAACCTTCATCGAGATTTTTAATCATGTTTTGTTTGCCATGTTTCGAGTAGCTTCATAATACCATCGGTGTTGCAATTCTGTGAATTATCGTCGCAAAACTAAGCCAAGTGGTTTTTAGCGGCGCTTCGGTCTGCTATTTTTTTACCGTCAAAAGTGTTTTGGAGAAACCGAAACTAATGGTAGTCAGAGCGTGAAAGGTCCGGACTATACGGTGGGTAGGTTCCGGACTAAGTTGCAAGTCATCAAAAATGTCGGTTCATCAAATATCTTTGCTTTAAAAAAAAAATAATTAAAGAAGGCGGAAATTATTCCAGAACTCAATGCCACTAGAAGCCCACGGTTCAACCCACATACACATACAGATTAAAAACACCCAATCGTGATTGATAAATCGTCATCACCCCGGGAATGCAACCCGAGACCCTCGAATGACAGAGCAAGTATACTACCTTCTCTGCCACGAGAGCGACAAAAAAACTTCTTTGCTTTAACTCATGTGGCATCCAAAAATCGAGTTTTTTTATGTAGTCTGCTCTCTTCAAATGATTTCAAACTGTCATGTAATGGATTTTTAATGCTTCCGCTATATCCTGGCTTGCCGACCAGAGCGATGTGCATCTTTGACATTCATATAGCGGAACGAAAACAACCCTGGGTTTTACGTACACTCACCATTTTACGGCACGTTATTGCAGCGTTTTTACCCGTTTGATAGTCAAAATCATCGCATAGCGTATTTCTTAAGACTTTTCAATCAATATAAGATTTGAAACAAGCATGGAATTATAAAACAATCTTCACAAATAATGGAAACTGAAATGTCGCCTTTTAAGCACATGTACATATGAGACCATGGTGTGAGTGTGGCCTCGTGTGGTAGGCATCAACACCATTTAGTGATGGAGACCGCTTTTTATATGAAACAATATAATGTATACTGTATCGTGATTTTAATTAAAATTGATATTTCTGATTTAGCTTTGTGTTGTGAGTGAAACGATTTTCTGGCAAATCCAGAAGGAAGTTCACACAGAAAGATTATACATTTGAAATTAACGCTATGTTAAAGTTCATTATTAATATAAATGTTCTTGTGTTACTATTCTAAGTTATCATACTTAAATAAAAATTTCTTTTACATTGCAATGAGATCGATATCCTGGTATAAGTATGAGATGTGAATATATTTCGATTTAAAATTCAAAGGACACGATTTACCCAATAACTTTAAAACTAATGATAATGTTAAAACAAAATTAGAAATAAATTCTTATATTTTAAATATGATAGCAACTTTACTTTCTACTATATGACAAATATATACTGTATGTACTACCAAAGCCCTCTTGATATAAAGCCAGAATGCATACGCGGTTTTTGAAATGGGCTTTATTTAGTGTATCAATAATGTACGTTTTATCAAGAAACTCATACGAAACATACACATTTCTTTTTAGGATTTAGCTATTGCTAGTTAGAGCTTTCAAAATTTTATTTCATAAAATAACAAAGAAAAGTAGAAATTAGATATGAACATATATCATTTTTTTATGAACATATGTCATAACTATAAATTAATTTATATTTATATAAATTTTGTGCTTTTTATTTCAATATAAACGAAATCCTCTTAAATATATTTTACTCGCTCTAATTCTCTCTGGTCGCACAACGAAAGTCAAACTCATTTCTTAATAAATTTAAAAAAAATAATACTGTCGAAAATACACATAAATTAACGCGACAATCAAAAGAAAGAAATTTCTAACATGTAGTTGTTAATAAATAACATAATCAGCTGATCAATGTTTACATTTCAAAATTGACAACAACACTTAATCGCAATTTCTATTATTCTACGTATTTATTCACAATCACAACACAACACTACACTATATTCTCAGTCAATCCTGAAATACATCGAATCATTAAAAAAGGTTTGTTTATGCTGGATCAACATAAGAATAATATTAAATATTAAACCAATTGTTATGCATTAAATATTAAACCAATTATCATAATGACAAAATTGTCATAACAATGGGAGCAAGAGAATATTATTTAATATTGAATGACAGTTCGATGAAATGCCATTACTAGCGTTGCTGCAATACCAATAAAGCTCAGGCCAATTATTCTCTTTAATGAGTTACTATGAGTAATTGAATAGAAAACAACAAAATTTGTACAATTCATTCGTAAACTGTCGATTTCTCGCAATTTTTTGACTTTGCTTTGTTATATCTTACAATACAGGCCTTCACGTCAATTTTAGTATATGAAGCATCTAAATATGATTATTTATCAAGACTGCTGTACAATAATTTTCCTATTTATTGAAACATACTCAAATTTTTCATTCATAAGAAATTTTCCTAATTGTTATTTTTATTTTCAGATAATATGTTCTCTTTTTGAGCATACTTGATATAAAATATAGTTCTCGTAACCTAACTATGTATCTGTCTCTATTTGCGTTTTAAGTTATTTAAATATCATATTTTCATTGAATGAATAAAGGAAAATGGAAAAATAAATCGGAAAATTATCAATTTCAGGATGAAAACTGAAATTTCTGTTTTCAATTGAATTAAACCTAAGTTAAATTTGAACTACTTTTCATTCAAATATTAACTATATAATAAAGCCTAACCTTTCATACATTTTGTATGATATTGACGTTGATTTTTGTATTTTTTGTTACACTAAATAAAGCTCGTTTTGAACATTCCGGCTTGAATCAATCAAGATCGCTTTGGTACTACATTTTTGTAAGTAAATTTGTATCGCGACTAATTTGTGTTATTTTTACAAATATAAATTATATTCAGTTTAATATTTTTGTGAAATACTTTTCGCATTATTTTTGACGGGAAATTTTTTTTTCATGTTAAATTATTATTGTTAAAACAAAAGTCGGTATTTAAAATTTGATTCAACTTAAATTTAACATTTTAATGGGGTTTAAAGAATGTAACGATTAGTTTTGGTTCCTTATCATTGCGGTAAGGTTTCCTCGAATCGTTAAAGATTTCTTCGCGTGATCTTACGGTGATGCAGCATTTACCGGCTAGGTGGCAGTCGTACGGGTGGGATCTTTTCACCGATCACGAGAAGTTTGATATGCTGCGTATATTACCACTTAAATATGAACCTCACACACATGTTATACATCGCTAGCAGCTTTACAGCCCAACCAATACCACACTGAGTTATGTGACTATGGATCTTCTAGTCATCTCTTCTCTCCGCTCGCCTCAATACTACTGTACATATTAAAACATACATCCCCAATGTGTTCAAAAATCTATACCATTATTTCTGTATTTAGATCAGAAGGTTCATATTAGTATTAGTTTGGAAAACGACAAAAATTTTCGACTATGACGTCACACATGATCACTCAGACAAGAAACCGATGTACTTTTCTACTCATGAACTTGTATTAAAAAAAAAATTAAAAATTCGAGAATCAAGCAGTATTTAATATTTGATATATGACAATAAATATAAATAAAATATAATTGAAGATATAAATATATATGAGTTAGTATAAATATAGTAAATATAATTTAGTTTTTAATAATGTAATCGAATCATGATTCTTAGCATTCCCTCTCACCCCCTTAATATCTAAGTTTTAATTAAATAAATAAATAAATAATAATAAGTTATATAATTTAATAATTAGACATATTTATGTATATATAGGTAATAAAAAAAATTAACAAAAATATTTGATCAGGTTATTATTTGCGTGACTCTCACCAACTATGACCTTGCAACCATGTGATTTATGATGAATGCTTGTTTGTGCTGACCCGAAGGTCGTTTCGTATAACCGAATCTTTGAAAAATATATGGTGCGCTTGGAACTATGATTGCCCGATTTATAATATATGATATATATAGTGTAGTATACATATATGGTATATGAAATAAACGTACGCTTACCAAGAATATCAGGGAGCAAAATTATTGCTTCGATCGAATTCTAAAATTAAGATATTAAAATTGAAAAATAAGTTCTAAACCCCATATCACCGTTCCGACATTAAATAAATACCTTGGTAAGCATCAACGAAAACACTAACAATTATTTCTGATCGTTGTGCTTTAAGTTTGTAGTATTATTATATGTTATTATTATATGCATATGAACAAAACTAAGTACGTTTTCACTTAACTTCACATGTACTTTTATATTATAGGTATTACAAAAAATAGGTTTTTCTAGGCTTATTTGTCTAACTAAGTCACAACTAGAATGATTGGCAGTAAAAAATTTAACTTTTCATGCTCGAATTTTTAACTGAAGGAGAAATTTAAAACTTGTTTTGCATAATACATCGCTGAAATCATATGCAATAAGAATTCCGAATGATACAGTACACCTGGAGTAGTTACGAAATACAGTACATCTGGAGTAGTCACATATAACGAGTGATTGCGTGATATCATATCAATATGATATTATTATTATTTTTTTTTTGCTGTACCCTATTGTTCGTAACAGTGACCTGTGACAAGAATTAAAACTCTCTTACGTTATGCTACAATGTGCACCAATATTGGTTCGTAAGGGCTCAGATGAGACGTGGTTTCGTTTAGATATACGACCTGTAAGCCATATAGTTAGCACTTAATTTCCTATTATTCGTTAATAAGAAATGAAACAATTTTTTTTTCATTTAAAATTTAAAATAAAATTTTTTACATAAAAATAAATTCAATGGGAAATACAAAAAAAGAAATTCAAATTGTCATGTAAATGACATTGTTTTTAATGAAAATTTGGTAATAATATCTTATTTGGGTTTCGAAAAAGATCACTTTTGTTTTCAGAAATTTTTATTTTTATTCGACAACTTATTATTTTTAATACCAACAAATCAGAAATTATCAATTATGGCATATGGCATATATTGAAAAAGTAGAGGCTTTGCAATTTTTACAATCATTATTGGTCATTTGTCAATTATTCTTTTGTTTTTAAATTTGAAAAATTAGCTTTTGATTAAAAAATAATACGCGTTAGAAAAAGAGAAAATGAAATGGGATAACATGTGAACCATGTTATAATGCAATATCGAAATTTCTGTTTTAGTTGATAATTGAACTAGTTCAATGCCAAATGATAAATGCCAATAAATATTCTTTCAGATAAAATTATCTTAAGACAAGAATACCAGAAGAATTTATTTTATGTTAATATATGTGAAATAAAATTTATATTTTTAAAATCATGTTTTTAATTTTCAACTTTTAATAAAAATATTAGTATAAAATTTTAACAAGTTAAAATTAATTTGTAGAAGAATGATGTCAAAAATTCCATTCTTATCAGGTAAATTTATTCTGTTTGACACATTTTTGTATAAAGCTTTTTCCACTCAATAATTCTTTTTACAACTATTGATATTATATGGCTGGTTAAAAGTTCCTCTTATGATTAAAATGTATTTAAAATTATAATTTACCATTAAAATAACGTCACATGCAGTTTTGTAGCTTAATTTTATATTCCAATATTGCATGATTTATTTTTTTTAAAATTCATAATTTTTTCAAGTAAATCAAATAAGGCTAGAAAAAATCAAATAAAAGTTTTATCAAGATAAATATATTTCAGATCAAAATTTATTGCACTTGACATTATTTTTTTAAACTTATTTGTTTTGATTAAAGCCTATATGCCTTGGGAAATTATTGCCGTCAGCAAAAATAAAAGCGAGAGAAAAGTATATATTGTAACAAAAATGCTGTCAGCAAGATTTTACGGACAAAATATTTATCATAGTGTTAGTGTGCTGCCATAATGTTCTATAAAAAATGTAAACCAAAGCACTTTTTATGGCAACATTTTTAAAACATCCTTAAAAACGTATAAAAAATGAAAACATTTTTCACACACACATGTAAAATAAATCGTTCGTCATTTTTATGGTCAAATGTCAATTTTTTTCATTTTTTTACGTCAAAACTGTAATTGTCAAAATTATCCCATAAAATTTTACTATAAACATGAAACAAATATATAAATTTTTTCTCTGTCACTCTTTTGGAATTTTTTTGTTTTTTGTTTTCAGTAAAAAAATTTTGTCAGCAAATTTTCCCCTGTAATAGAGTCAAAGCCGACTGTAGTGTGTGTGTGTTCACACAAGCCTGCTTCTTTTTTCACACGAGCATAATCAAACGAAAATATCAACCTTTGAGTGTGTTGGTAAACCAAAAAGTCCATATAAAAAAAATTCAAAATTTGACGTTTCTCACTAACAAGGTCTATTTCGAAAAACATACGCACACTACAAAAGGTTGAGTACAATTATTCTCTTTTTCATCTCTACTAAACTGATAAACGATTGTCAAATGATAATGGTAATTTTGATAAACAATGAAAATGACATTTATGCAATGACAGCTTCCTTTATGCAAAATAATTTTATTTTATTTGATAATAAATATAGATCAATTGTTGTGTAAATAAATATAAATTATTGTGGATAATACACAATAGTGTAATATTGAGGATAACATCGAGGGAATGTTGTTATTTTGTTAGTTTTAAGTAAATTCGAGTAGGTTAGGTTTGTGGTCAAGTTTTTCAAACCAAAATAGAATATATATGGGTTGCATAGGAATGTATTTTGTCGAATCAAAATACATTCCTATGCAACTTATATATATATTTTGTTTAATTATGTTTTAATAAATCTTTTATCTATATACATTAATTTTATTAAAATACTTTCGTCTTTAGGTGTATCGTTGCGTGAAAAAGTTTGTGTGGAATTTGCATGTACGTCACGGTATGAATGTTTAAATGTGATAAAAGATAAATGTTCTGTTTAAAATTTGAATATTTTAAACTGTCCTTGAAATCGATCTTGCAAAATTATAATTTCCGCGATAATTTCATTCTAGTTTGACGTCCATGTACTTTATTAAATGATCTTTGAGTTTGACAGCAGAGAGTAAAACACGCTCATTCGTTTTTATTTTACATTTTTTGTACATTTTTACTCAATAATACTTAGGTGGTGTGCGTTTGTTTATTATTTCTATACTGTATTCGCAATCATGTACGAATAGAAGAATATTCACTAATACCACTAAAGGTTGATATGCTTCTACAATGCATACAGTTTGGCTTGTGTGAACACACACACACACACTACAGTCGGCTTTAAATAGAGGCTTAAAGCCTATATTCCTTGGGAAATTATTGCTGTCAGCAAAAATAAAAGCGAGAGAAAGGTATATATTGAAACAAAAATGCTGTCAGCAAGATTTTACGGACAAAATATTTATCATAGTGTTAGTGTGCTCCCATACTGTCCTATAAAAAAATGTAAAACGAAGCACTTTTTATGGCAACATTTTTAACACATCTTAAAAAAATGAAAACATTTTCACATACACTTGTAAAATAAATCGTTCGCCATTTTTATGGTCAAATGTTAATTTTTTTTATTTCGATTTTAAATTTTATAACGTATTTCATTGAATGCTTAAGCGAAAATATTATTAGGGAAAATATTTAAAATATACAGTTTTGTTTAAATAATAATATAATAGCATATATAATATGTAATATAATATATAACATTTAAATAAAATAATAGTACTCGTTATAAACATAATAATTATAAATTACAATAGACAAATACAGTAAGTTTGATTCAGGTTTTTGTTATTTTGACGATTGGCTATTGGTAAGGTAATGTAATTACAAAATTTTTCAATATCGAGCCTACATTATACAAATATGTATTAAATTTATCGTCAATCCAAATGTACTAAACTGAAACGAGGTTTAATTTTTTTTTACTATTTTAGGAGCAAAAAAAATGCATATATTAGAGGATGTCCGTGTTGATGTTGACAACAGTGGAAGTTCGGGTATTCAAAATTATTTTGCCACCTACTACGATGAGGATGATCAGTATGACCAAAATCCCATATCAAACGAAATCTTTTGTATTACCGGGTATCAAAATAAATCTGAGGTTTTCCCACCTCATGAGTGCGAGACGAGTAAAATGATGCCAATACCGAGACCTATAGTCACAAAACCCAATTCGGCACCTATCGTTACGCCACCCATTCCAGAAAAAATTAAGAGCAGTGTACAAGTAAAGAGGTGATCTTAATTTTAGAAATGTTTGTGTTAATACGATTTTATTTAAAATTTTAATAATTTTTGATGCCGTACGAACCAGGTCACCACTATGGAATATTAGGGATGCCGAGTACCGTAATCAGAGTAAGACAAAAGTTTATGGGAAGAAGTTACTCGGGTTATGGGAAGAAGTTTATTTGAAGAAATGGAAACAATAACACCTAACAGTCGTAAAAGTAAATATATGTAGATGTACATATATTACATATAGGTACAATTGACGTTTTTTAACGCTTCACCAATATTGTACTTATGTATGTAGATAAAATATAACATCTTTCTAATTCTTTTAAGGACGAAAGTAGAGGAGTGGACCGATAACAGCGGTACGTAGATTTATTAGAAAAAAAGACGAGAATAAAGTTATTCGCAAGGTCCGATTTTCGTAGAATCATCTTCGCATTGCATGGCTACATGCCAGCCTATAGTACTGACATGGAAGATGGGTCGGCCCATGAGTTCTGCACTCTAACAGGGGGTCATAGATGTGTTCATTAACACCACCGATCGTAATCAGATGGTGAAAAATCCCTTTTGCATCCAGCCCCTATTGGGATTCGAAACCGGTACCTCCCGCTCCAACTGCCACAGCTTTAACCACTGAGCCACCTGGGCGGTCACTCTAAGTATTGTAAACTATAATTTTGATGCAAATGAATAGGTAATGCTTTTAATCTAAACTAGATTGTAAATCTATAATTTCCAACTGAATATCTTATTTTACCTCTTAAATAAATGTTAAAAAAAGATTATGAAATAAAACTATATCCTGTTCAATATATTTAAAATCTTGAAAGTGATGGTACGTTTCTTCTTTTAGAACTGTATAATATAATTAATAGCGCTAATTTGGTCTCAAATGCTTTCACGTATTAAATACGTTGCATCATTTCATTTAACATTTGTTCACTGTTGAGCGTTCGCTTAAGATGGTTAATCTTTGACCAATAAAACTTATGCGTGTTCTAGACATATAATTTGCTCCATTAAGTTACAGTTATTAATTTATTGCAACGCAAATCCATTTTTGGGAAGTTTTTCAAATAAATCTGACCATTTTGTGATTCTTTTAAACTTGAAATAACAGGCAGTTCCTCTGATACTTCCATATCTATTGTTATAAACCTCTTATGAGTTTCAATAATGGTGCTGTATCACTAGTTCGTACAGATGCTTTTGGGCACTTTTTTGGTAAGTATCTTTTACTCTGCTGGATTATTCTTTAAATTGGCAACTCTTTCGCTTCGGTGTACAATAGTTAAATTTTCATTTTGAGTTTTGTTTCGTTATGTCAATCCATAATCAATATTTAAGTAATTAAATATGTTAAAACTAAATAATTTTAAAATTTTTGGATAATTGCTCGCATTTTGTGCTTTGAGATATTATGGTTCGCCGGATATGGCTCTTTGGTTGTAAGTTAGGCACCACTCATTAAACGATCGATAAGTTCCTCACTCCAACTGGGGGTCTTAAATCTTTACCTTTGCATCACCGATCATAAACATATATAATAAAATTGGTCAAATTAATTTTAAATACTAGGCCAATACTTACAGCTTATAAGTTTTATTATATTTTTACGAAAACAGTTAACAAATGTTGTAGTATAACAACTTAAAACCATCTGTTGTAGGAGTATAACATCATCCTATTCTATTCCACCGTATTAAAATTTTATGCTAATCAACGTTTGATTTATACAAGATATGTAATTAATTATTCATTATTTTATATAACATTTAGATTCTCGTATCTATATGAAGACAACATGAAACATCATAAACTGTGGGATGCAACAAAAGGAAGATGTTGGTTGTAAATTAATTCCCCACATTACATCAACACTTAACTGTATCGCTATAAATTCGTCATGCAAACAAAAATAAACTAAAAAAAATTCAATATATCGTTAGTAACTCAAATCTTACAAAATATTAGAAATTATTAGCATAAAAAATAAATTAATTTATTTTATAAAAATTATAAAAATGCTTTTATGCATAATTGACTCCAAATCCAAACGATAAATAAATTTTAATTATTAATTACGTGTGCATACAAACGTACTCGTATATACACAAACATCTTTCGACAAATCTAAAATAAAAAAAAAATAGTATTAATAATTATTATAGTAAAAGAACGATTACAATAAATAATAAATAAAATATTGTACAACAATAGAAATATTATTTAAAAAAATAAAATTATAGTGTGGGCGATCCAAATTCATTTACATATTCAAGTATCAAGATCATGTTGGTATGTATTTTTGATTTTATATACGAAACTATAAAACTAAATTACAGTTTCCACCTCCAAAAAGCATTGTCAAGCTTTTCGGAAAGGTTTGTTATTTCAAAACGTCGAAAAATTAATGATGATTCAATTATCATGGTAATTTTTTAGAATTTTTCTACATTTCGAGGGTGATGAAGGTTTAACGACATTTGAGTATTTATAATGTGTGCCCGGGGTTTACTAAATCACACAGTATTATTGTGGGTCAAAATGATGAGTAGTTGTGTATCGTGATTATTCGCCGATTATAATTAATAAAAATCCCAAACAAAACGCAAACATCATCGTCTTTAAGAAGAATTGGTGTTTCATCTTAAAAAACATCATGTGCGTCACAACAAAACGATAATATAATTTGGTGGATAGCTCCATCGATGTTGTTGTAAAGCACGAGCCAATTCCATATATTGAATTAAACGTACTATCTGTTATTTAATCAAATTATTAGTTTGGCATTTCATGTTTGTGAACAATAGACAATTTTTTTATTTTATTTAAGAATTAGATTTAGACAATACCAAACTTTATGATTTTTAGTTCAACGAACGATGACAATTTGAAATAAAAATAATAATTCTATTGAATTTTCGTTCTGATTGCTTTTTGTTGTTGTATAAATTTATAGTTTGAAAATAGTTGTATTTAGAATTATGTTTATTTACTGTTTGGGTGTTAGGTAGAGGCTAAACTTTCACCGGCACCACGACACAAGTTTGGTAAGGCACGTTTGGGACGTGCTAAAATGTTTGATTTACCGTAATTTTAATTTTTCTTTTTGCGGTTGCATATACACGAAAACGAATTCCTGACATATTGATTGAATTTGGCCAAACTGTACAGTATTCATAAATCAGTTCAAAATAATAAATTGTTTGCCAAATTAGGGAACGCATAGAAACAGTAGGTAGTTTCGTATGGCACCATGGTTTTTATTTTTATTTCACCCGACTGTAACATTAAGTTGAACATAAAATCACTGTTGTATACAAAATTTCGACAATGGGCATCGTATTGTATTGTATAAAATAAACTTAAAAAGGAATAAAAGTATGGCATCAGAATAAGAATTCAGGAATAAAACCACATTTACCACTTCAGGAAAAAATTAAGACCATTTGTTAGGACTGACCGTAAGAGATCAGTTGAGAAACGTTTACAGCCGTTTACGGCTTTTTATTTCTGTCATACATTATTTTATTATCGTTCTTTATTACATAATTAAATAATTATAATTGCAATAGATATATGACTTTCTAAAATAGTACATTATTACACACCATTACGTTCGTACACATAAATTTAACGAATATTTTACTTGTTTATCAATTTAATTGTTTGCCCTTGATCTTCAAACCATTTCGTGACATTCGCTAACTGTGCATTTAAAACTACCAAACTATATATATATATATATATATATATATATATATATATATATATATATATATATATATATATATATATATATATATATATATATATATATATATATATATATATATATATATATATATATATATATATATATATATATATATATATATATATATATATATATATATATATATATATGTGTGTACACATACACTCCTGGACAAAATTAACGCATATTTTTTTTTTGTAATAAAAAATCCCGCTGGACAATTTCAGTGGAACTGGTATCAAATGATCCCAAATTTATAATTTTCTCAAAAGAGGCGCAAATGTGTCGTTATGGAATTATAGCGGCTATTTTTCATTGCAAAATGTTAAAATGTGTCGAACTATTTTTTTTATTTTTTAAAAGCGGTTTATAAACATTAAACTTGTTTTATTACAGAACTAGCTTTATTACAATTTATTTTGATTAATTTAATAATGAGTATTTCCCCCGCCCCCACCCCCCCCCCCCCCGTGCCCTTATAACAGCTTCCATTCTTCTGGGCATACTAAGTAGAATGCTTTGTATCATTTCTTGCGGAATGAGATTCCACTCTTCTTGCGCTGCAATTATCAGCTCTGCTGTCGAATCTGGTGTAGGATTTCTAGCTCTAATACGGCGTTTTAGAATGTCCCACACGTGTTCAATCGGATTAAGATCAAGACTCATTGGTAGCCACTTAAGTGCACGAATGCCAATATCTTGGAGATATTGTCGTACCGTTGCAGCTACGTGGACTGGAGCGTTATCATGCATTAACACAAAACTGTCATAACCTATGAAGCCCACATATGGCAAAACGTGATCGCCAAGAATGTTCCGAGTATACCAGTCTCCACCAGTTCCGTACGGCCCTCCAAACTGATTCCACCCCAAAACATTATTGAACCTCCACCAAAGCTTACAGTTTGCACCATGTTACACGGTGTGTAGCGTTCTCCAACTCTTCGGTATACAAGATTACGTCCATCTGGTTTCCCTAATTGGATTCTGGTCTCATCTGAAAAGAGAACAGTGGCCCATTGATCAGTTCTCCAATTTGCATGAGTATGAGCAAATTCTAAACGGCTGGATTTGTGGCGGGGAAGAAGCCGTGGAACTTTTACGGGCCGTTTTGGAGTTACGTTTACTTCTTTTAATCTGCGTCTAATTGTTCTGACACTAATATTCACTTGACGTGCACTAAGTAACTCATTTTTGAGTTGAGTAGAAGTTCGATCTCGTAACGAATTCATTTTTAAAAATCGATCGTCATGCTCGGTTGTGCACCTTTTACGTCCTTGTCCGGGCTTTCTTTTATACTCTAAGGTCTCACGATACCGCTTAAGTATTCGTGAAACCGAAGACTGATTAATTCCTAATTTTCGTGCGATTTGTACTTGTGTATAATCTTCCTGATACAATGTGACCACTTTAATCGCCTCCAGCTCTTGAATGGGTGCCATATTACAATGGATTTTATATTAGGTGTTTGCTTTAGAACACATTTACAAGAACTAGTGGTACTGCATTTAAAAATAATTGATATGCAATGGAACAAAAGCCGATCGTCGCGTTGGATTTCAAACACAATGCACTTTTGATTAAGCATTTTTGAAAAATTTAATTGATTGGCTTGCAGTAAACTTTATTCAAGGTGGTTTCTGATAAAAATATAAATGTGCTATCATTTGACACTAGTAGTATTAAATATTTAAAATTGACCAGCGGGATTTTTTTTATTACAAAAAAAAATATGCGTTAATTTTGTCCGCGAGTATATATATATATATATATATATATATATATATATATATATATATATATATATATATATATATTTATATATATATATATATATATATATATATATATATATATATATATATATATATATATATATATATATATATATATATATATATATATATATATATAAGTATATAAAAAAAATATGCGTTAATTTTGTCCGCGAGTATATATATATATATATATATATATATATATATATATATATATATATATATATATATATATATATATATATATATATATTTTTATATATATATATATATATATATATATATATATATATATATATAATATATATATAAATATATATATATATATATATATATATGTATATATATGCATATATATATATATATATATATATATATATATATATATATATATATATATATATATATATATATATATATATATCGTTAAGATAGTTCGTAAGGTCTCAGTTGAAACGCGGTTTCGGCCTCTAGCCATAGATTATATATTTATATATACCGGGTGTTTCTTTTAAACTGAGACGATCAAATATATCGAAAAATAGCCAATCTACGGAAAAAATGTTCATAATCAAAGTTTAATCATACCGCGGGGGAAATACATTAGTGCCAAAAATAATCCCCCACCTCTTGCTTGAAAACGTGATGATTTTTATTTAGAACATATTGCAAAATCGAATGCGTGTGATCTAAGAAGAAGAAATTGAAAATATTGCATTTCGTCGATTACAACGCCATCTATCATGAACCGAACAAAATATGTCATTCAAATCATACGTACTTTTAGTCGTAGAATCCGTATCTGCAATAAAAAATAGGTTTTCCTATCTTAGTTTAAAAGTTACCCCCGCCAACCTATAAAGCGGGGGGTGGGGGACTATTTTTGGTACTAATGTATTTCCCCCACAGTATGATTAAGTTTTGATTATGGGCATTTTTTCCGTAGATTGGCTATTTTTCGAGATATTTGATCGTCTCAGTTTGAAAGAAACACCCGGTATATATATATATATATATATATATATATATATATATATATATATATATATATATATATACATATATATATATATATATATATATATATATATATATATATATGTATATATATATATATATATATATATATATATATATATATATATATATATATATATATATATATATATATATATATATATATATTAATATATGTATATATATATATAGGTATATATATATATATATATATATATATATATATATATATATATATATATATATATATATATATATATATATATATATATATATATATATTTATTCCATGTTATGGTCGTGATGGAGGTTGTCATTTCTAATATACCATGGGTCAATGCCCATTTACAATGCTACGTACTACTTTGTTTTGAAATGTTTGTATAATTTTAACTGTAGTTTTTTTAGCACAGTCCCAAAGTTGAATGCCGTATGTCTAGATAAGTTTTAAGATTTATTTATAATACAGTATTTATCAGCTCAGAGTTTCTTCCAGTAAGCCACTGCATTTTTCTGAATTTCTATTCTAATTTTGCCTTTTTTTTAACATGCGCTTCCAACCTGAGCTTAGTGTCTAGTGTCATGCCAAGGTATTTCGCATTGACAGAGTTCAAAATTTGTTGGGAATTCAGTCTAATCGGAATGTATTCTACTTTCTTGTTTGTGAAGTTGATGTGTTTTGATTTTGATTCGTTGAGCGTTATTCTCCAAGTGTTCACTCTATTAATAGCATTTTGTAGTTCCCGTGTTGACTCGACAATATCAGTGGCCATAACTGACGTGGTATCAGTTGTGTCGTGGTTTAAATGTTCCTATTCTGGTTTTTTCTATATTTGGTAAATCATTTGTGTACAGAAGGTATAACACAGGGCCAAACACACTACCTGCCAATATTTTCTCAGATTTGAGTTCTTCCCTTCATCTCTAACCCGAAATCTGGTTGAAGCTTAAATTCTCGACTATGGTGCCATAGTACTGTTAATACCCTTTACTCCTCCGGCACCTCTTCAATGGTATCAGTGATCCTATGTGCCTGTTCTATTGTAGAGTGGCCTTCTCGAAACCCAAATTGATGTGGTAATATAAGTTATTTATTCTCTATAGTTGGCTTTAGTCTCTTGAGAAACAATCTTTCGAAAATTGTTGATGTGTTTGTTAATAAAGAGATTGGCCTGTATGATGTTTTATCAATTAACTTATGAATCATTATGATTTTAGCTACTTTCCACTGTCTCAGAACATAACTTTGTCTACAGGCAGCATTGTTTATCTGCTGTAGTTTCCGTAGTGCTTTGAATATTTTCGTTGTTAAAAGGTCGTATCCAGAGGACTTTTTTATCTTTAACATTTTGTACCTGCTTGATTTCTTTCACAGTGACTGGTACAACAAGTACCTCGTCTATGTTACTTACCGGTGTTAAATATTTATTCGCTCTCTGCCCAGTTGGTGGTTTGAAAGTAATTTCTAGGTGGTCGACCAAACAGATCAGCTTTTTGTTTATTGCTGCGAGCTGCATGAGTGCTGAATCCGCGGTACCTCTAATATATATGTATACCGCTTAGGATGGTTCGATATACAGGTTACTCTTTGACTATTTCATAGTCTTGTAGTATATTTTCTACACTGTTTATTCATGATATGTATTGTAGAGGATTACCATCAAAAACTTGCAGCTTCTTCAAACAGTCGGGAAGTTTGCTTTTTTCCCGTAAATCATTTTTATCTTTTGGCCCGTTTGGAGTAGTATTGTCAACAATGTGTGTTTCCTTGACTTCTAGTCGCTCTAATCTTTTGTCCATTTTGTTTATTACCTCGATGTGAGACTTGAGTGACTCGTTCAATCGGACAATTGAGGCTTGTAATTTTTTTAGTGTTATAGCCATATTATTATTTTTTTGTATTAGATATGATTTAAGAACTTTTATAGTTTTGTATTATTTTCGGGAAATTTTTTATTATTATTAAATGATTTTGTTTTAGATTATGATTATTATTCACTTTTGTTATTATTATTATTAATCCATTATTTATCCATGAAGTATGTACACTAATTTTTATCGTTTCGGAAGATTCGCAGTTTCTCGTTTTAGCTACCAGCGTTTACTCTTGCTAGTGGCCTACAAATGGTGCGGTTTCACTCACGTTACTGTATATCACGTTACTGTGTACTATGGGAATAGTAATTTATTTTTCACTAATTTGTTATGATCATTAATAATAATTTTCAGACTTTTTTACTATAAAATTACTATAGGGATAGTAGTTTTTGGATCATTTTATTCCTCTATTGTTAATAAACTTTATTGTGTCGTTTGTTAGGATAACTTTTTACATTCGGTTTGGCACCAGTTAAGTTTATACACGTTGGATAAACTAAAAAAATATTTTTTGCACTATGTCCGCTTTATTTAAACCCAAACTTATATCTAAATTACAAAAAAAAATTCTAAATTACAATATTAAAAATATTGCTGATTTATCTTATCCAACTTGTATCAAATATTATTCTACTTTATATACAAAATGCTATAGACGCTATTGCTGATTCAGCTTAAAACTCACATATGCAATGTTGACACGTTATGTATGCGGTGTAACCTGGTGACGTGATTGTGGCATGTGCTTAACTAACTTTGACTAATCGCTAATCTGATAACATTAATATTCAATAAGTTATTTTAATCATATTTGATACTTGAAACTGGGAATCTTTCAACTTCAAACTTATGTGTACAATTGAGAAATCAATTTTAAATTAATACAATTTTACACGGATCAATGTGCAACAAAATGTCTTCGTTTAATTTATAAATTAGTAATTACGATAGATAATTTTGTATTTTAAGATATACTTTGCATTACTGCTCCAGTAAAACCTCAATATCCTAGGGCAAGAATTAGATATAGAAAATATGGATTAAGTATTAATTTAATTTTGATTTAGAGACATTTTCATATAATCTTATTGATAATTTACTTGAAGGCAGGTTTTGTACTAATACTATCAAATTTGAGTTGTTTTTATAATTCAAGAATTATAAATATTTATACAAGGTCATTCAATAAGTCCGTAGGATTACACATAGATGGCGTTACTAGAATTTTGTTCATATGAATTTTATTTAGTCCTAAGCTTCGTTTCGTTTGACAGCAATCTGACTATTGATTCGTGAATTATAGCATTTTGTGTAAGCAATTTTTGTTTTTGAAAAAAAAATGGAAAAAGGTGAGTTTCGAGTTTTAATAAAGCATTGCTTTTTAATGAAAAAAAAATTCAGTTGAAACCGAACAATGGCTTGATAAACATTACCCGAACTCTGCTCCATCGAGATAAATGGTAGAGAAGTTGATTGCTGAATTTAACTGTGGTTGTACCAGCACAAATGATGCAGATCGCTGTGGACGCCCAAATGAGGCTGTTATTCCAGAAAAGTTTTGTAAAAATTTTGTTTTTTTCTTACTTATCTTACGGACTTATTGAAAGACCGTTAAATGTATTAACTTCAGTTTTGTATCTTCAGAGTAAGGTGTTTTATTCGTTGATTATATTAAATAAAATGACCATATCAAAAGCCAACCCGATGCGTTTGAAATTATTAAAGAATTAATCAGAAATTATCAGAAGTCTATGACAACGATGCTATAACTACTACAGTAATTAAAGTTCGAATTGCTTCCTATCCTCTGTATTCTCTGGATGTAGTTGACCAACTTAAAATTTTTAAAATATTTTTATTTTTATATATATTTCGGGAAATTTATTTCCATCTTCAGTAATATTTATTCACTGTTAAATAAATTTGAAATTTTGAACACTATATGCAGATAACTGGAAAATTTTAACTTTTATAATAAATCCGAAACCCTATCAGCTTATTGGCCAATGAGGAAAAAAATCATTTCGGACAGTCAAATTGGATTGAGAGAAATCACGAAACCGTAAAATAAGTTGCATCTGAAATCAAGAACCTCCTTGAAAAAAAGTACTATTCCGCAGCGTTTTAGATATTGCCCAAGCTTTCGATAAGGTTTGGCATAAAGGACCACTTCATAAAATTGGAGTACTGACAAGTTTCTGTAAAATTATTTGCTCAATCATAAATTTTTGATGTCCGCCTCCACAGATTTATTTGATATTCATGCAGGAGTTTCTCAAGACAGTGTACTGAGGCCAGTGTTGTACTTGATGTATACAGCAAATCTTCAAATTGGGTGCAAGTCTCTACATACGCGGATAATACTACAATCCTAGCTACGTACTAGAAAGAATATCGCAATATCTCGCTTCACGTAAACTCGGGTTCCTCAATAGATGCAGACGGTTTTTTAAATCGCATCAGGTTCTCCAGATATATAAAACCTTTATTAGACCGTGTATAGAATATTGCTGTCAGGTTTGGGGTGGAGCATATGGCACTACTATCCAGTTGCTGGATAGAGTTCAGTGGCGTGCCATCCGAATTATACGAAACTCCAGACTTACGAAACATCTAGACAGCCTACAGCACCGCAGAGATGTTGCAACATCTAGAAAGTGGAATTCGTTATCCGGTTTTCAGTTTCCGTTGGACTATAAAATGCACAAGTTTAAGGCGGCTATCAACCTTTACTTGAAGGATCGCGCGTTGGCTGTAGGAGCTCTGACAGTTACAAGGAGTTAGGACAGTCTAAAAGTCGCCCTGCACCCAATTAAAACTAAACTTAAAAAAAAAATAGTAATAAAAATTCACAATAACATTTAGGCAAAATCGAAAAACTGCTAACAAAAATTGAGGAATGGAGAATTAAGCCTAATGAGCGTAAGTCTACACTCATTACATTCATACACCGTAAACTCACAAAACGAAAGTGTTAAATATCTTGGACTACATTTAGATAGAAGACTCACATGGAAAAACACATTGAAGCTTAATGTCAACAAATCAAATTTAAATGCGTCAAACTAAATTGGTTAGTTGGCAAATACTCAAAATCAAGTCTAGACTGTAAGGCCTAGCTGTAGAAAATGATACTTAAGCCCATAAACTACTAGATAAAACTAGTTTGTTCTCCCATCGAATTAGCCAGAGAACTATTAAATAAGCTATAAGATATTGCAGACTAGAAAGAGAGCCTCTGGATATTACCGAGTGCACGTTAATGTTAAGAACTAACATAGGTTAAGAACACTTACTAGATGAATTTGTATTGGCTTTTAAGATTTGATTAGATCTGGTTAGTTGGCTATGTAAAGGAAAGATTTAATAGAAATACTTTCCATTTTTTAAAATTATATTTATGAAGTTGATTTCTAACTAATTTTACCAATTTCGAAAGTCAATTGCTACATGTTCTTCCATCCTCTAGTCCTCTTTCAGCAATAAAGTCAATTAGATTAAATTCCAACTTAGTCAACAGAGAGGGTTTCTAGTTGGATGAGGTTTATCTAGTTAAATGACGATCTGGCATATTATGCAAAATATTGTTTACTGATGAAAGTATTTTTAATTATTATTTTGTATTTATTAAATTCTATCGAACTTTGAACAGTCTTTTTTTAACGCACTTCTTTCAATTGTCAAGCAATAATTTTCCTTTAGTCTATGTAAAACTTCATAAAAAGTTAACAACGTCACCTACGATGAGATTATTGTCCCCTAGTAACATCAAAATTATGATCTCTTTTCCCTTTTAACAATGATCTTCTTCAATTAAACATTTCTGGTAGCTGAAGTTGTTCCGATTTGGCACACAGCCGTTTCACAGAACATCTGTCCAACCTAAATATCTATAAATTATTTTTAAACAGTAATCTCAAAATTATCCACCATTTTGTTTTAGACTGATTTCGGCAATCTTACTAACCTACAATAATTAAACAAAAATAATGTTGGACTGATTTTCTAAGACTTAAATCGAATTTAAATACTTTATAAAAAATTATTTAATTATTAGATTTAGTATTAGATTAATGAACTTCGGAACCTATTGTCCATTTAGCAATAGATACAGATCTTTTCAAATTACTCATATTTCGGTTGAGCAGAATAAAATACAAAACGTATGTGTAGAAAAATCACATATTGTATGTCCAGTACACAAAGAATACTAAAGATTGATCATCAATATACTTGCTTGATTTGCAAGTTGGGCACCCACTCGAATCTAATTATGTATAGATATGTTTATGAAGTAATATCACATGACCCAGTTAAATTATAAAATACAAAGTTTTTTGTCCGAGACTAACAAAATTGATAAAAATCTGCTATTAGTGCACATACGAGTATTATACACAAATCTTATTCCACAATACATTTATGGAATTGAAACTATTTTATATTCGTTTTACTTGTTGTAGTTTCAGGCCGCGAAAGATAATGGATTTTACAGAACAATTTCCGATACAAATTATTGTAATATTATGCACAAAGAAAAATTTGCATTGATTCCTCCTGTACAATTAGGTCTTTAACACACCACTTTTACACAACAACTTACAGCATTTTATAGTGCATATACATACACACAAAATAGTCGTCTCTTCGATTTCAATAACTATACACATAGAATCTTGACTTAACATCGCAAGCAACAAAAATAACCTGTCTCTGTCCTCAATTTTGAGTTTTTTTTATTATAGTTGACGATCATAAGTTTTTTACTTCTTGATCATCATCATCATCATCTCCATCATTATCATCATTTGATCATTTCTTTTCTGTAATGAACCAAACTTCTCCGAAATTCTCCATAGATTATGTTCTCGTATCGTGGACCAACGACAACACAACGAGAGCCTTAGAAACACAAAATTATGATGATCAAGTTATAGGCATAACTAAAAACAAAAGAGAGTATTGTATGGTATTCCGACGATGATGAGATACAAGCGAGAACGTTATTATTGGTACAGAAAATATAAGAAAATAGAATATGTGTGAAGATAATAAGCATATACAGCTTCCGTGAAGATGTTTATTTAGGTGATTTAACATGCATTTGTGATCTAATATGTATGTGTGTTAGAGATCTTTGTTTGAATACATATAGTAATTGATCAGATGGAAATCTTTGTTTTTTTTTCAATAGTATTTTGTTGTTGTTTAATTAGGTAAATATAATTAGGGAAATTCATGGTGAGTGATGATCGATCGGTTTTTTTTGTGTTGTGCTCTTATGTATTGTATTTCCTTAGTAGCACAATTATTTATAGCTTTCTTATGTGCAGTGGTGCTCTGTGATTGTTCGACGAATGTTATAGGTGTTTTATTTGAATAAGATGTGTGCGGTCTAAATTTATGAACTCTTGTATAACTCTAGATTTAACTATGTACTCAGAGACGATTGAATTCGAATTCCAACACATTAAGTGTTTTCATTATATGCCTACGAATCGTGAATCTATTCATGTCAAAATTTAAAATATCTTTGCACATCTTGTGCTCGATATACCACATATTTCAATTTTATTTTAATCTCATATATAACACTACCACTTTTCAATACTCACGTATAACTTTGTTTGGCCGTACTCATTTAATAAGTCTTTCATTAGTCAAGGTTTTATATATTCAAGTTCAAAGAGCAATTGACCTTGATTCACAAAAAATCCGATCGATCAGTTTATAAACTTTGACAAAAAAGCCCAGGATGTTATGGTATACGATTATTTAAGAATATGTCACAAGGAATATGTAAGCCAAGTATGAGAGAGTAATCTACACTCCGTTGACCTTGGAAGCTGATTGTCGGGCGTTAAATTACATTATCATATCCAATCGATATCTAACATCACATCTCGAGGACCTATACCTATATATATATGTACTATATTACATTTAGTACGTGCAATCAGATCTAGTGCTCCTATTTGACACTTCAAAAACAGCAATCGTAACACCTTTCGGGTTGTTCGAGTTTTTTTGATTGACATTTGGTCTCGGGAGTGTAGTTCGGATAAGAATTCTTATTTATTATTTAGAATAGTCTCTTTGCTAGTTTATTATTTGTTATGAATGTGTCCATGTTGACGGTTCACTTCAGACGTCTAACTGTTCGTAGTTGGATCGGAACGTTGAACACTTCGATACAATTATGCTGTGGATCGATCTGATAAACCTTGTTGTTTCTGGTAAAAAGATTATTTCTTCTTTTAAGTCATACCCATATCAGCCTCACTTCAGGCCATTTACCTTTGTACCGTGTACTGACCTTTATTTAAGAACAATTCCTGAAGTAAAATTAAAAAAGGCCTCAATCTCTTCATTATTTACAAAAAAGTTAAAAACAATTCACCCAATTATTTGATACACAATTGATGTCACTCACTATTGCATATTCCGCGTCACCATCTTTCCTCGATCGTGTTTTTGTTATGTAGCCACGATATCCTGGCTGTGTTTAACTGTTTACAGATAATAATAGTGATGAGTTTTGGAACCCGATTGAACTCCTTCACAAACAGTGTCATATATACCCCATTGTGAGATTTTAACGTTGTGAAAGATAACGAAATTGAAATTCTTCCCAAAAAAGGGCAAACACCAAGAAGAGTAAAGGCCTCGACACAACAGCAACAACTATAAGGCAGGGAACTTATTGGCAGATCAAACAGTTTATGAAAAACTAAGTCACAAAATCATCAAGAACAATAGACGTCTTGTGAACTAAAGAAACAGCTAGGTTAAGCCTCAGGAAATATTTCACCCAAGAGTGTCTTGTGTTAAAGTAGAGATAAATAAAGGAGATTCACTGGATCAAATCTTTTCAATACGCTGATTTTGGCATTGGAAAGATATTCCTTCAAAGTTTAATGGACTATCAACGGTGAAACAGATATGTATTTATAAACTGATACGCATTGAAGTTAGCGAATTCTACATGAAGGTTTGCTATCTTATTGAATTCAAAAATCAAAGAGTTCCTCAACTCATTTCCTACCATACAAATGAACAATTTGTTACTGAGTTAAAGAGCCACCTACAAAACGTAAGGCATTTCCTGAGTGGAAATCAGCCACCCGCAAAGCTCTGAAGATAGCAGAAAGCTAGTTATAAAACAAGTTATAAAACCATAATAAATCATAGTTAATGTATTCTAATCACGATGACCGTCTATTTCCAAAGCTGTACAACTCGTCGAGGTCATACACCTCTCTGGAGTTTTCAGGCAGAGCTTCTTGCTCAAAATATATTTTAACATAGTGACGAGATTGCTGAACACTAGCTTTATTGCTGACTACTCTACCCAAACCGTACTTTGTACTGACACTTTCGACCATCTTACGATCACAGTTGGGATTTTACATGTAAAAAAGTTTAAATGGAAATTCCAAGTAAAAAATCATTCGCAGTGCCATCTGTTTTAAAATGTCAACAATCTACCGACGTTCGTTTTGATCATTAACTAACATAGATACTTTTATAAAACCGCCCAGGTGGCGCAGTGTTTAAAGCTGCGGCAGTTGGAGCGGGAGGTACCGGGTTCGAATCCCGATAGGGGCAGGCTGGAAAAAGGGATTTTTCACCATACGATTACGATCGGTGGTGTGAAAGAACACATCTATGCCCTCTGTTGGAGTGCAGAATTCATGGGCCAACCCATCTTCCATGTCAGTACTATAGGCTGTCATGGAGCCATGCAATGTGCAGATGGTTCTACGTAAATCGGACCTATAGCCGTACGTCCTCGATTTGGTTCACGGAAAGAAATAATTATGCATAACTAACATAAAACATGCATATACCCTATCGTTTTCGAGCCTAGTAGAAATTGACGTAAATTATGAATATGTTTGCATATTATAAGTAAATATAAAATTTCAGATATTAAGCATTCTTTTCTTATTTTAACTAGAATTTACTTTAGAATTTAAGTAAATTTTTTCTTGTTAGAAGAAAATCTTTGCATGAAAGTAGAAATCAATCATGCATTATTATGAATGAAACAAGCAAAAAGCGCATGAAATTTCCAAGTAAATAAGATTGAATTCATGGTATTTGTACATGTATAAATAAGTAAATTTGAATTAAATCATGTAATTGATACATAAAAATTATGTGCTTTATGTCAAATTTGCTTAAATTTTTATAGCATTATTTGCATGATTCATGTAATAATTTCCCAAATATTAAAATAAAATCATAAAATTTGTTAATTTTAGTTGGGATTCAATCTTTATTTTAAAATATATATTAAATTTATTTAGTAAAACATAAATAAAACATGATTATTAAACATGATTTTTAGTTATTAAATTGGTTTGTTGAACATGTTGGAAATTCCTTTGTAATCAGTTTTATAAAATAAGATAATATTTTATATCTCATGAATCCTAACATCTATAACATTCTCTCAAAATGATATATGCATGTTATCAGACTAATGATGCTACACTTTTATAGTTGAGACCCAAAATTGTGATGAGTGTGAATTATCCCTTTTACGTTCTCTTTTACATTCTAATTATAAGATGAAAGAATGATAAGAGAAGTTTTGATTCATTTTTCAAGTAAACTTGGGTGTTTTACGTCATCTGATGTTTCGTTCGATTCCACAATTTCTTCTTCTGAAATAATAAACAAACACATAAATATTATAATATAATATGTATGAAACAATTAAAAATGACATACAAGTCCGAAATATTTTAATCGATTGATTACAAATACAATTTAGTTTATTGTATTAAATAAATAATTAACTATATGGCATTTATCAAATAAGATCTATAATTGGCTAGTAATCATTAAACACTATATAAAACAACTGTGTATACTATTATATGGTAGAAAGGAATACATATGTTTATTTTAAAATTAGTCTTAAAATTTATTACTATATTCACTTTAATCTTAATTCGGAATTTGGTTCACAATCGATAAAAAATATTCTATATAAATACCAAGTGTGTTACCTCACCTTGTTGATCTTTGCATTTTTCTCTTCAAACAATCCCTCGTAGAAATATTCCATGATTCGTAGTTTTCTGGCTGAATTTCTAAGATCTGAAGAATATTGCAATGCTTAAAATTTAAATATTCTTTTTCCTATATAACAAATAAAATAACAAATCATTATTGGTAAAACTTATCTATTGTAGAAAATTTATCTATTTACAAACCTGAATTTCTGAAGAAAAAATTGTAAAATTGTTTCGATATTTGTCTGTGAAACCGAACAGACAATTAATAATTCCATTATCAATTGAATATGACATACTGAATTTCATAAGTAGTAAAATGTGGTTCACAAACAGTTTATTTAATACACGTTTTAACACTATATTTTAAACACAAATTGTATTCTTGACTTCAACTATAAATGACAACTAATTTTCTTCATTGAAACACTTGATAAAGAAGGTTCCTATGTTGGTACAATGAACGTCGTATTAAAACTAATGTTATTATTTCACTTGTTCTCTTGACTTCGTGGATCTCACAATAAAACTAACTTCGTATAATATCTAAGACAATTTCGCATAAGTTGAGCAAAACTTGTGTAGACTATGCAATTTAAACTTGAATTTAGCAGGTTCTTCATATAATAAGAACTATTTACTCATTCCCAACTGCCACAAAAATATTATTCAAAATATAATAATCATCAAAGCAACCAAATACTCATAAAAATAATCGACTCAAATGATTAAATGTTTCTTGATTTATGTAAATAAACCTTTTCTTGAATGATGACACAATTTACTTATTTTATATAGTAATTGCTCAAATCAATTATACTTTGTTTAAATTAAGCAAAACAGGATATAATTTTGATTTACTAAAACTAAGAAAATCGTTTACTTGTTTGATGTAAATTATTTTTTTTCCGTGTTGTAATAGCGTAAGGTAAGGACGTAAATAAGCGAACCGCGAAAGAGTTGGAAGTGCCTCGAGCCCCGAAACAAGATTGTAGAGATAAAAAACAAACAAACGTATGTTTTATAAAAAACAATTAGTTATTAGTTGGAGAGACATTTTTTTAACCTTCACCTGAGCTCCAGTTAAAGTAACTTTGGGCGGAATAAACCTCTTCATAGTCGACAAAAAATTTTACACTGTTAATTAGAAAATAGTAAGAATATTTTTAATAGATCATGCTTTAGTTATAATTAGATTTGATAAGAGATGGCGCCTCAGTTTTTTACATTATATCATTTTTACATATGAATGTAAAAAAACCTTGGTAATTCATACGGCCAACTTTGCCTTGGGCTTAGCTTTATCAAAATCTTTACTTTTCCAGGACCGTACTTTTGAAATCATTGCAGTTAAAACAGCTTTACAGATCCATACTTTCTGAGTGAGGTCAAAAACTATGTTAAACTTAGAAGTCATGAGCATAATTAGTTTTCCAGTTTCGATGAAAGCTTTTTCTCTTGAAAATTAAATGAAAAATTCAATACTCAGATTTCCAAGATCATCTTCACTGTGAAGCAGCATATAAGACTCATGGTCTGCACTATCAGGCATTCGAGTTGCTTGAATAGTAACAAATATATCTCACTCTTTTACAAAATTGATGAATATATTTTTGTTGCAATATGCTCAGTAAATTGCTGCTCAAGTATGCCTATTGTGAAGATCATATACGAAATTTTTTTGTTAACGAAAATTTGAATTTTTATTTGTTTGATAAACGGTGTTCACACAGCAAAAGATCGTTATCACTATAAACGTGATTAGTTCAAGGCTATTGATACTGTTTTGAAAAGATAACAAAACTAATTTTGTGCTTTTTTTTCAAATGGTGATCTACATATTAACTCGACTGAAGTGTAACTAACAAACTATGGCACATTAAGACTCTTAGTAAAAAGTTTTCTCGTTTGACCTTTGTTGACTGATATTTACGACTTCAAAAAACATCAACTGTCATTCATTTTAATTGCAGCAAGTCATCCTGCACAAACACCTGAAGCAAAGACTGCACATGTACAATGACTAAGTTCAACTATATGGAAATTTTAGTAAGCAATTGCAACAATTCATTAATCAGTACCAAAACTGCCAATCGCTAATCACAGCACAGTCATTGTATTTATACTGCAGTCTGCAGCTCAAAATGTTGTGCAACTAAAAATGTGTAGGTAAAATAAGAATACGAATACCGCGCATAGGTGCGTCTTTAATAAAAAAAATAAGTATGAATTTGTAAGTTTGGTAATTTTAACATTTTAATGTAATTAAATAATACATTATTGGATATTTGGGTCTTGTGAACGTTAGTGAAAAAAATCAGGCAAAATAAGAAACAAAACTCAAGAAGACGAAAATCACAACAAAACATGTTGAGTATTGAGAATAAAAATATGCACAATTCAATATGCGAGAGCGAGTTGTAAGAGAAACAGAGTATGAGCGATTATAAAGCCGATAATTACCGAAAATATTTACTCGCGCAATGTGCGCAAAACAAAACGAGATCAATATATCGATCGTATCGATTCGATATTAATGTGTTAAACAGAAATCAAACTACAAAATTTGTTTTTTTTTTTTGTTTTTGTATTTTCGATTATTTATTTATTTATACTCTTCTGTTTTTTGTTCTCCCTCTCTCGTCGTTCGTTTTGTTTTTTTTTCCGTCGCATATTTTGTTGTATTGTAAGGTGATCGTGTCTAAAATGAAATCGAAACGAAACAAAATTTTTGAAATAATTTTTAGTTGTGAAACGTCGTCGGTTGTGTAAAGAAGTAAAATTTTTCATTGTAAAAGATTTTTTTCTTCTATTCGAACGAAAAATTATTTTATTTTTAATTACTTATACTGCATTTAATTTTTTTTATGTTTATGAAAATGTGATTATATTATTATTATTTGTTAATTGGATTCAACAACAATATTATAAATTGTATCGTTCAAAGTGAATTTGTAACGGGTTTTCCCGTCTTAGTATTGTTGTGTATAGTTTTTTTTGTCGGTGAGGAAAGGTGATCAGTGAATATTTTTGTTTTTGTGTGCCAAATATTTTTAAGTGTTTATAAATATAAATAAAAGAAATATAATTTGTGTATTACAAAATGTAAAAAATAAATATATTAATATGTTATTTAGAAATGTGCTGATCATATAAATATATATGTATACAGTATACATATTGTATTAAGAAGAGTTTTAAGTTTACATATTTTGAATTAGAGAAAATAATTTAAAAATAAGTGTTATAGTCTTTAAGATAGTTTTTCATAATTATATATTGTGGATATCGCGGGCAGTGAATATTTTGAAAACACATAATACTATATTACAAAAATGGGTAGCCGTACTGTGGATTGTCGAAAGTTTTCACCAAATATTTTCAACAAAAGCAAATGCAGTCACTGTTTTCGGCAGCGTGAGGAACACAGTGCTGCCGCATTGGAATGTAATCGGGTAAGACATAATATATATTACACTCATATATATATATATATATATATATATATATATATATATATATATATATATATATATATATATTTATACGCAAATACATTCATAAGACGGTGTTATTTTGAATTTGTTTTTGTAACATTTTTCTTAAGTTCTTTTGCACGCAATGCGGAAACGAATATCTTATATGGATTATATATTCAGTATTATTTTTAATGACAATTTGCAGTATTTTATGCTCTTCTTGCTCTCCTAAGACTGACTAATACTTTATACATTATTTTATAAAATAAAAACAACTATAATTATAATTTGTTGTTAATTGTTAATGATTTTACAATGTTGTGTATGCAATTCGATCGCGATCCAAGTCTTAATCCTGATTCTTAGCGAACAATCTAAGTGGGTAGTTGTAAACAAAACAATTTTAATAATTTATTAAGTTTCTATACTATTAAACCTTAAAATTTAATTTTACCTTCGCTAGTTATAGCTAAAAGTAATAATAATCCGGGTTTACTTTTCATATTTTTATTTGATATTGTAATTTTGAAAGTGATCTTCATGGTCTGATAGGCAGTTAATTTTAGAATCGAAAATTACGGTCATGTTTTGGTTTTGCTAAGGTGTTTCAATCAATTGATATAGGTATAATGAATATTATTTATGAATGTGAACTAGATTTGGATGGACTTATACCTTATCTAATCATCTGATCAGTGATCAACCACATTATTATTTATGTTAGAATTCTATATAAAAATATAGTATTCAAATTTATCTATAAAACTTTATCTAATCAACTACACATTAAATGATAACCAGGTGATGATTATTTTGAAATTTGATGATAGATTACATTGTTGTTTCAAGGTGAACATAAAATTGCATTAATGCTAAATTTATGCAAGTTAATAGTTATTGAAAGTGGTAAACTTCCGTTTTATCAAAACAATGTATAAGTAAGCAACATCTAGAAAAATTTCACCTTGGCGGGCATAGTTTTATTCTTATTAATAATTTAGTTAGATATCAATCATACTTAAAAATTTAGGAATAAGCTTAATATAGGCAATAACTATCTGCTGCTTAAAATAGTAATTAAATTTTTCTAGTTAAATCATATACTAAGGTCTATAAAATTCTCCAAATCCACTTAACATTAAAATGCCAGTTTTATTCGTAATTCTCATGTTAACCTCGAGAAATATCCCAAAGCCTTTTAACATTGAACCTTTTTTTGTAGACAGTTGATAGAAAATTTAATATATAAGTAAAATAATAGTTAATAGTCGTTCAATAAATTATTTTTAATAGTTCATATGTATGGTATCAGTAGAGATGAGGTTGTGGCTGTTTACAGACTTAACTCAACGATTATTCATTAATTTGAGTATTCTAATATAATGAAATAGGTCAAAGATGTTTATCGAATATCGACTAGGTAAAATAGGGTTCAAACATCAAAAACTAAAAGTGAGTGAAAGTTTTACTATCTAATTCGAGCATCTGAGGCTATAATCTGTTAGCGGTATCGTATCAGTCTAGGTAATCGCTCTAAGATTCTGTTTGGATTTCTGATCATTTGTTTATTTAAAACTTTTGGTATTAAAGTCAAATCTTTTTAAATAAGACGACACCTGTTAACTATGATTAAGAGGTAATTTTGAAGAATGAATCAAAATAGTTTCTATTGATGAACTTGATAGTCATTAAGTGAGTCATAAAACTGACAAGTATACAAGTGTAGCAGAAACACAATTTTTAATCTAAATTTAAACTGCTTCAAGTTTATTAGTGAATATTTTCAAAAAACTAGAATATTGATGAATCATTTAAATTTTTGCAGGCTTTAATCTTAGTTTCCTGTTTGATTATATTTGCAAAAATTTGTGACTTAATAAAATAATATAAAATTGATTCTTCTTCAAAACTCCATATTATCATTTAAGAAAATTAGGACTTAGTAAGGACATAAAATAAACCAGAACTATAAAATAATTCGCATCATACTGAAATTAATTAGCAATTTAACATTTTGTTATGTAATTAGAAATGTTGCAAATTAAAACTAAACTGATTGTAAATGAAGACGAAATAAATGGTTTGATTTGCGAAAGTTGACCTAAATTACTTTAACAGCTCATTAATTACCATAAAATGCATCAAACATTATAGAAAATCACAAATCGCGATCACATAAAATAAAAGTTTATGCATAGTTAAGTAATATCTTAAGTATCGCGAGATAAAATGATACCCACAATTTGCCCAAAAATCACGTTTCAAATGATAATATATACTTAATCCAGCGAAGGTTTTACACACTAACAACATTCATTTGTTTGCTTAAATTATATAAATTTCGTCGTCTGATATTAAATAATGTATATATCCAAGGTTTTTGTTTCGACTTACAACATGATCGTATGTGTGCGTTTATTCAACATAAACAACAACAAGAGCAATCATTTATTAAAATGATCAATGAAAATAGTGAAATATGATCTTGTATATACTCGTATATAAACACTATACAAATTTTGTGTGTGCGGTCTCGATCACCGTCTTTGTCTCTCTCGTTCGACACAATATAATATGGTTTCCGATTGAAAACAATAAATTATTATTGTAAAATAATTAATTAATTGTATTTTTTTATTTAAAAGTATAGGCATTATTTTAAACAAATAAACGCGACCACACTAAATTTTTTTTTATAATTTTTAACCGCCATTAGACTTATGTTTATAACGGTTTATTTAAATGTATATTAGTGTATAAACAATAACTTTATTTATTTTATAGAATATAATGTTAGTTATAAAGCAATTGTTATCTATACCTATAAATATAATATCATATTCTAAAATGGTAAAAAAAATTTGTATTCGAGAAAAATAATAGGTAATAACAATTTTCTAATAACATGTGTTTTTCGATACTCGATCGCAATTTTCTTGAAGAAAATTGTATATTTTGAAACCACTGACTTAAATTCCAACGGATATTGCAATATATGTATACCAAAATTGCTTACTTGAAATGTATTGTACATATGCTTATATATAATATTGAAAGTATTACAATTACACGAAAAAAAAAATAACACACGATCAGTTCAGTTGTTTAGCCTACGGTCTAATTGTCTGGAAAATGGTAAACGTGTGTATTAACTTTTGTTGTTGTACATATTCATATTCTGCGCTAAAAGGCTGAATTGCGTTTTCTTGCTAAAAAAAAAATTTTTTTTTTAAAGTATTTTTTCGCGTTGTCTTATTCTTATTTTAGATCAATGAATGTTAATTTCATTTCTTCTTATTAAGAAACAAGATATTTTAATTTTTAAACAATGATCGCATATAAAAATATGTGTACTGATGATTAATAGAATTAAAAACAAAATATGTTATGTCTGTTCGGTTAATTAGATCTGCGAGCTGCGACAAACGATCCTCAGTCATATATAATATATACATACGTGTAAGAGTATTGATCTTGAATATTATTTTGTTTTGTATATTGTAACCCAATTCAGTTGTACTATGTACATATGATCATATGACCTCAATGTTATTTTATCGATTGTACATATATGCGGTTTATGTGGTATTTATATAGTTTTGAGGACTTCATTTCTATAATATAATAACACCTTCACATTACAATAACGATGACGTTTTATATTCAACCGCAATAATGCGATGATGATCAAATCGTGATGGTATGACTTCAACAGTTGGATGGCGCCCCAACTTATTTTTATCAATAGTGATTTTTTGGTATTATGTTGATTCATAATGATTTACTTGGAAGACGTTATAATTTACGTGATTTACCAAATCTGTTGTTTGTATTAAAGGCAAGGCGTTGTTTTTCTGATTAATTGGTATAGTTTTATTTGAAAACCTTGATTTAATTTAAATGATCGCTAATTAATTAAAACATAAACATGCTGATTTATCGCTAATTATGACCGTAATGAAGGATGTTTTTATTGCATAAAAACCTTGCAATGTAAACTAGCCCCAGGTTTGTGCATATTGTTTGTTTGTTTTATAACAATTAGAGAACTTTTAAACTAAAATAACTACATCAAGGCAGTTCACCTAAAACACCTTTTATGTTTATATTCGTTTCGGTGTCCTCGTTTAATGAGTGTGACATGAACCATGTATGGTCATTTAAAAAAATATAGATTGACACACATGCATTCAAACTATGAATATCAATCAACCATATGCATACATCTCATCGTCAATGATCATTTTTGATGTATAAAATATAATAAAATAAAGATAATTTTTCTTTTAATATTTATTTTACTAAAATGCAATAAGACGTCGACGACGACGATGGATGGAAAAAATATCTTTATTTTTATATGCATAATACGAGCACACAACGATTTATGAAACGTAAACAGAATTACGATTTGTGAACGTTCAAAATTTATTATTTGACTCATAATTCAATTAAAACTTTATATATAAATACGATGCAGACAGACAGACAGCCAGCATATCGTATGAATGAAAATAAGAAGAAAAACAATAAGAAAATTTTCTTTATGTCATTATCTGAAATTGTAATTTGTACTAAAACACTCGATCGGCCACAGAGAACCGATATAAAACTTGATTGTTGTTTACATATTTGTACAAAATTGGGGAAATTATTTTTAAGTTCAATATATATATAAACATAACTGACCGTAATCTTAAAATTAAAAATTATTTCGTCTTTTGTGTAGCCCAAACATGTAAATTAATATTGGTATGCGTGTATAAAGAATAATATACTTTTGTAGAGCAGGAGTGTATGTTAAGTACCAAAATAATGTCTTCAAAATCATATGTTATTTAATCAAATTTTTATCTTATGTCCAATTTGCCAATATACTTACTGCTTATAATACCAGCTATGCTTAGGGTCGAGAAAATCTATGCCTAGTGAAAATCGTATTAACTTAAGTTTATTAACGTTTAAATATATAAAGTATACAGAGGAGAGAAGTTCTAATGTAGTTGAGTTGAAATATCGTTGAAATCGAAATATGAATGTCTAAGTATAAACTTGATAACTATGTTTGTAGTTTTTTTTTCAATACGACTCAGTTTTTAGTGTATTTCGGTATAGTTAACTCGATTAAACCCTACAATTTCGTGTAGAATTCACTATTACATGAGTCAACTTCGTCTGTGATGAAAACTAACTAGAACGCAAACCTGGCTGAACCCTGAAGGTTGATTCGCGAGGGTGGAAATTTTTACTCTAGCTATTTGAATTAATGCTGTGAAATTAAGGTCGATTTAGACTTTACAACAATGTTGGCCACAAAAAATATTTGGAAAAAGAAGCAATTAGTACATCGCGATTTTTATTTGAAAAACAATAACAGAAATATAAACAAACCGCCCAGGTGACTCAGTGGTTAAAGCTGTGGCAGTTGGAGCGGGAGGTACCGGGTTCGAATCCCGATAGGGGCAGGATGCAAAAGGGATTTTTCACCATCCGATTACGATCGGTGGTGTTAATGAACCCTGTTGAAGTGCAGAACTCATGGGCCGACCCATCTTCCATGTCAGTACTATAGGCTGGCATGAAGCTATGCAATGCGCAGATGGTTCTACGTAAATCGGACCTATAGCCGTACGTCCTCGATTTGGCCGTTAAGGCGTAAAGTAGGACGTAAATAAGCGAACCGCGAAAGAGCTGGGAGAGCCTTGAGCCCCAAAAAAGATAGCATAGAATAAAATAAAAAAAAAAAAAAAAAAAATATAAACAAACATTATTTTATTAGGTTTTTTTATTTTTGAGCTTTTGTTTGAGCAAAAACGTAAAACATACTATAAGATATAGTCGGGTCGAGTATATTTTATGGTAACAATAAAAAAATCCACAACAAAATTGGCGATTTTTATATTTTAATAGTTCAAAACGAAAAAATTCAAAAATTTTCAAATCAAAAATTGAAAAAAATTTTCGCTAGACGTTATATGTTTATAGTACAAAAATAATAAACCACAGTGTTTTTTATACTTAATTAAATTTAATGTATTTTAAATTTTGAAAACTAGAGGATTTGAGGACCATTGGAGCTACACACAGATCAAAAAAAGAACTTTGAATAACAACTAATAGGCAAGGCTCTCAATGATCTGGCTATACGGCCGTAAGAAGCGCAAGACATGATGAGAGGAAACTAAAAAGAAAGACGGAATGGTAGTAACTTAGAAGTGGTCATGGTAAACAAAAGTTTATGTCGTGAAATAACGTGATTTATTAAAAATGCTTTAGGATAAAAATTATCATTTCACGAATTTTTATTACATTGCAAATAATATCGAATTGAGTTAAATCTTTCGAAGTTTGTGTAAATTAGCAGGTTTTTTAAATAATTGTGGTAGTGCGATACCTGATAAATGAGACTGAAACCCACGCATTGCTGTATTTGTTACTTCTCCTTATGTATCTAAAGCTAGATTATCGAAACTAAACAATCCCATGACATCTTAAATGGATGTATCTTGACTCCTGCTAAACGTTCTAATCCTAAATTATTTTACTACCAATATGCTCTTGTTGGATTGTTACAATGTTACCAACTTTAATCAGGAAACACCCACTTTCGTTCAAATCCAACAGATGATAATTATTCATCCATACACATTATAGCTTTGTAGAAAAATTAGTTTATGATATACCGTCACGAATCACGATTTTAGCTTATGGTGTCAACTGTTAACATTTCGTAACATATAATATATATATACGTTTTAATTACATGAAATATATGTATAACCAGCGCCATCTTTATTTTAGTCGGTTCTGGTATAACTCATTCATACTCCTTAAAGCCTTCTCAATTTTTATTTTTACTTGAAAACACAAACTAACTTTCAAAAAATATATTCAAATGAAAAAAAATTATAGCAGAACGACCTTTTTATTTTATAATTTTCCCCTTTCTATCTCATAGGCATTTTTTATACTGTGCGTTGTTTTTTTTTGAAGCAACAAAAACTGTTGTGGAAACATGTTGTAAAGTCTAAATCGACCTTTAGAAACTTATAGATTATTGCTCAAAAATTAGCTTGACACTTGTCATTTTTTTATTTTATTGAATTTCGATTTGCGCTTCGACTGTTGTGACCAAATATTTAATTCTATATACAAAAATATATTGTGATTTTGTGCGATTATTTAATTTTGATTGTAATTTTCTCATTAATTAATAAAGATGGCAACACTGAACGTCGAAACATAGTGGTCGACTATTTTGATTGTAATTTTCTCATTAATTAATAAAGATGGCAACACTGAAGTCGAAATATAGTTGTCTAATTATTGTCTTTTAATATAGGTAGGTTGTGAAGTATTACCCATTTTTTCGGTTTTACTCGTATTATGACAGTTCAAAAGTACATACTTTTTTTTCTTTAAACTATAAACTACGAAATCCAGATCTCGGCGGCCAAATAACTAGTATTTGCAATTTGTGTATGTGTTATTTGGCATCAATTTGCTGAAATCATATATGTACTATCTAAATTTATCAAACTGAAACAGATATGACCAACAAGGATATAATCCCTTTAAAAGATTTGCATTATCATGTATTCGATCAATAGAGAGAGACTATCTGATATGCCATGAAATATCTGCTAAAACCCATACATTTTTAAAATCTAGAATTTAATGCATGTTTCTCTAATCGTACAAAAAATCATAAAATAGAGTTGTTTCACAATTTGAGACATTTCACAAAGTTGGGATTGTTTTTTTCTGACTTGAACGTCCCTAGAGATAGTAAGTCCAACGATAGTACATATAATCTTAAATCTTATACCTTCCACTGCTAGATCGAAGTGTTAGCTAAACCTGTTCGACCATTATAAAATGATTTTTCAAATTTAAATCGATTATATAGTGGTAGATTAAAATACTCTGCGACAAGTTTTTTGATTGCGATCTCAACGATTCAAGGTTAAAGCACCATCAGTTATGATGCCTATACATTCATCATTCTGGATATATTAAAATTATGTTTGAGTTACCAAATTATATAATCCTTGGACTCCACCTTTAACCTGAATTTCGTATATTCAGTCCTAATTAAAATATACCCATAGTTTGTATATATGGTGTAAACCAACAGTTCAAGGCTGAAACAATTTTCACTTCATAAATTTAATTTGTATCTTTTATATATAGATACAGCATATCCACAATTCAAACTAACAAAAATCTAGAAACATAAAATAGTTGATATTCAACTTTGTGTTAGATTCATCCGTCCGCCTCTCTATATATATTATGTACATACGTATATATATACAATCTCGTCGTCATCACTCGCATGTTGTGTGCCTTCTATTTTTTAATCTAAATCAAAACAATAGAAACTCAAAAGTTTTCAAAATTACAACACCAAAATCGAGCTTACATATATAAGATATTGTCAAACTAACCTCAAATATTTATTATTTAACAACGTCTTATCTAATTATTTTAAGACGCGACGCGTACATTTTATATAAACAACAGCAGAGCGTCACACACGCAAACAGATAACACATTATACGTATGGTTGGGGCCATAAAAAATATGTTTCGTTTATTTTAGTTTAATTGTGATAATTATAATTTTTTGTTTTGTATGTTTGATTATGTTTATATATATTTACATTGTATGTAACTTACATATTAACTATAAAGAATTATACTTATATGTATATAAATATTTTAAATTTGATTAAATATCAGGTATTTGTAGTACATACATTTAATATAATATATAGCTTTATACTGAAACGATTAATAAAATGATCCTTTCATGATACACAAAATTGATCCTCCTGCTGTGAAACAAATGTTAAATTTTTTTTTCTTAGACAAAATATTTGTGCCTGACTCATGTGAAGTGAAGCGCCCTATAATTGTAAACAGATTTTCATCAAGCATCTTGTTTACATCAATTTTGGTTTCTTTGATTTTATTTTTTTTTTTGGGGTGTCATCATCATTAACAAGAATATCGTTTTTGGATTTCTTCTTAGCCAGTCACGCGATTATGATTATACACATACATTGGTATATAAATATACATATGTAGGTATTATAATATAATAAAATTAATCAAAATCTAGAATTAAGTAACTTAATACCTTTACGGTTGGTTTTCGTCCAATGAACGCGATCCAATAGATAGATATGTGTGACATCAATAAAAAATCGTTTTAAAGTCCACCATAAGTCGAATATAAATCGAATTAAATTGGGGACAATTTTTTCATTAAATATAAACTTTTTATTTTCAATGGGCTATATATAGTGGTAATAGTTATAAATATAAGAAACTAGGTCATCAAAATCTATCATATTCATCTTATATATAAATGTACATCTTAAAGGTAGGCTATTAAATAAATATATGTATGTGTATAAAAAGGGCTCTAAACACTATATGCCGCATTGTATAAAATCAAAACCATGTTTGATTTATCTCTGTATGTTGGATATTTATATTTATAATGCATCATAAAATTCTTGTCCCAGGGCATGGTTACAAATCAACCTCAAAACCAAATTAATCATAATTAAAGAAGATAGATGCATATGTAATTTGTTACGTTCGTCAAACTTAGCATATATATCAGATGCAGTATATATATATATATATATATATATATATATATATATATATATATATATATATATATATATATATATATATATATATATATATATATATATATATATATAAATATATAATAAAATTTAATCAACAAAAACCGCTACTATACCGTGTCACACATAAGTGCAACTTAACAGTAATCTGTAATGTAATTCCATAGTTTTGTTCTCTATATATTTTGTCACCGTAACGATAAAATTACCATTTGTATGCATATATATGTATGGATGTGTGTATATAGTGCCAGTAAATGTAAAACTGATTAAAAGATGCAGCATAGCGTAACACATAGAACATTACGGAAAGAAAATATGTTACATGTTGTTATTAAATTACAACATTAGACGGTTATAGAGTAGAACTAAAATATAAGAAATTGGGTTAAGGGAATTTTATATTATTTATCATAATTTTCTTCTTCCCTTGATTATATAAGCATTCTTGTTTTATTGTGTCTTAAGATAGACTATTAAATTATGAAAAAATTAAATTTCATAGTTATTATAATTTTTATCCGTGAAATTAATCTCCTCATCTCTCAATATATCGGTTGATTCAAAAACATATTTTTTTGTGTCTTGAATGATCCCAAAATATGAATTATGTTGAATATACAACTTTACCTTTTTAGTTTGTACATTTAGCCTACTCGCACGTAAAGTGCGTGTCAAGAGATTGAACAGTTGATAATGTCCGATATATAAAAATAAAATACAAAGCTTAAGGGTTGAGGTTTTTGTTCAAAAATAGAAGCTTTTTATATTCATGGTATAGGTCTGATTCATTGGATTATGTCGGCATTCGTTGTATATAGTCAATATACTTTCTGATTAGAACAACACATTTGTAGTAGGTAAACCTAACGATTTATTTGGAAGGTATATCCAAAAAATTTTTAAAGGTTGTCCTGAAGAACAGTTTATAGGACAACCTATTATAATTTTTTGGATACACCTTCCAAATAAAATGATATCTAAATTTCTTTAATTGCTCCACCGAGCCATCGAAAATATTATTTTTGTCTTAGCGAAGACTTTAGTTTCTGGCCAAAAGAATACTTTTGTTAACTAAATGTGAACGTTGTTGAAACAGTCTAATAAATCTGAGTCACGCAATTTTGCTGAAAATCGTTTTTCTCTTTTAAATAGTTATCGATGTGAATTATGCCTCTTATAACTCAGGAAGTTCTTTCAGTGTTGAATCCTATTATTTCACTTGCTCTTTCATAATGGAATCTTTTTTTAAAATCAATATTTTAAAGATTGCTGTACCTAATTAGTTCACGCACTTTTAATCTTCGATCAATTGTTTCTGTAGTATAATGGATTTTTTCATTCTTATATAGTTCTATGGTAGATAGAAAATCAACTTCTCTAACACATATTGATATACAGGTAAATATTGATTAACGATCCCTCGCTTTCCAAAACCTCGGATCTACGAATATCAATTTTTATCAATACAAAAGAAAATGAACAGTTAACACATATAGAAATTTGAAAGAAATAACAGCAATAAATTGGGGCTGTGTGGGCCCAGATCAGAAATAGCACATGAATGCAATTTGAATTAAATTATGGCTCGAGGTAGCAGACGCAATATATGATGTAAAAGATAGCAGCATAACCAGCGATATACTGATAACGGCAAAATAAGGCGATATTGACGGAGTCGATGAAGAGTTCATTCGATAATTGTTAAATGAACAGCCCGCAGAAATTTCTATTGCGATATTCAAGTAATGCTGGTAGAATCACGTTCTAAATAATCAACAGAGAATGAAGAGCCAACAAAATATTTAAGTAGCCATATTCTGAACAATTTATTTTAAAATGGATCATAAATAATGATAAAATGAAAATAGAGATAGCATTGTGATTCTCTCAATTAAAAAGGATATGATGTGTTAAAAACAAAGTCTTCGACGAGATTGAGAAAGAAACAAGACCGCAATTACAATCGATTATTTTTTTTACAAAATAAAATTTTTGTACTGAAAACATAATTTTTAGTACATAAAGCCATATAATTTGACGAATCCTCGCTTAACGAAACATTTCCAGAAACCGAACCCTTAATCTTTGCAAAGTCTACCTGCATTGTAAAGGAAGTAAAAGAGTCACTATATATGCTTAGTTTAAGAACACTTTTATCTCATCAATTATTTTGTATGCTAGATGCTTGCACTTTTTCATTTTACTGAAAATGATTGATTTGCTTTGTTGCATTTTACAGCCGTACTAGAGATATTTAACTTCTGCCACAATGATCTGTTGATCATAATACGGGTAAAAGACGCATTAATAAATCAATTCTTGTAAACAGTAAAATACTGTGTCAAGCGTAAAGCTCGTTGAGGTATGTTTTGCTAAACCAGTTACTTTTGATACGACTCTCGTAATTATAATAGTTTTAAAAAAATGTTGGACGCTTGATTTGAAGCCTAACCATTCACTTTATTATATAATATTTCTATGAGGAGATGTCAATATCTTTATTTTTCATGGTTTTCTTTATACAGCCCACTACCTGTTACTGACCTAAGCATCGTTTCAATTGACACCTTTCGAACCACATACCACCACCCACCATATATTCCGTTTCTTCTATTTTGAGTTATACCGTAATGCGTAATAAACATTTAATACAGGTAAACCTTGCTTAACGAATGGGTCCGTTCTCTGGAAATGTAATCGAGGTATTAAATTATTTGAGTTTATATGAGAAATTACTAGTTTGCACAATAAGTTGGCTTAAAATTATAAGTTTGTCTTGTTTTTTTCTCAATCTCGTCAAATATTTTATTTATAACATATCATAACTTTTTGGATTGAGAGATTCACAATGCTACCCCTGTTTTAATTTTTATAATTATTTCTGATATATTTTATCCATTTAAAAAAAAAATAATTCAGGATGTGGCAGCTTAAATATTTTTGTCGCTCTTCATCCTCTGTTGATGATTTAGAACGAATCTACCAGCATTACTTGAACATGGCAATAGAAATTTATGTGGTCTGTTAACTTAAAAATTCGCGAATGTCCTCTTTATCCACTTCATCGTCTTACGTTGCCATTATCTAAATATCACTGACTATGCGGCTATTTTCCACTACATCAGATTTTGCGTCTGCGAGCTATAATTTACTTCAAAATGCATTCATTGTGCCATTGCTGATCTGGTTCCACACAGCTCCAATGTTATTTATTGCAGGCTAATATTGTATTTCTATAAATGATAACTCTTCATTTTCATCACCCTCTTTAAAAATAATATAAACGTTTGTCCATTGTTTGTTTAAGACTGGTAAATAAAAAAAATCATCTTAATGTTTTCTACAGTATTATCGAGCGATTGAGGACTGTTTTCTTATTCGTTTTTCGTGCGAGGATTTATCAAACGAGGTTTACCTGTAATAGGTTTGTTCTTAATTTAATAAGTTGCCACTTCAAAATGACATTTACACTGAAAAGATAAACATATATTATATAAAATTATTACGCACGATCGTTTCATTTTCGTTTATGGTTGCTTATCAAAATTATTCGCTGAATCCATTTTCACATGAATCTTATATTACAATGGTGATTGTTTATTACGAGTTTATTGTCAAATTTTTAAAATTTACAAATACAGGAGAGAAAATAAACGATTTATTTTATAATAAATCATACTTCGAGGTTATCAATAGTGATATAAATTTTAATGGTTAAATTTCTTTATTGCCTATTAGCTAATTATAATTGCCAGTATTAAGATTATAATTATGTGAGATAAGAAAAACTGCAACTATTGTTGTTACCTAAATGGTTTATATCTTATTAAATGCCCTTTTGTTCTGACCTCCTCCAACTGATGTAAATTTAATACTCCTCCATTTGATTAACGTTCACATTTGATGGCAAATACTTTTTACTAAGCACTATATCAATATAATCAAAGTTGTTTGCATTTACCTAAGTGTATATACTTCATAACAAGGCCTTGAACTCCTATCAAATCGGTTATATTGCAATTCAGCCCTCACAACTATATTTATAAATCAATTATTACTCTTGCATCATTTTATGTTTGTTAACAATTTTTACAATATATTCATTTCGCCATAACGTATGTACATACACGTATTATCTATAATATAGTTACAAGTACAAATTTTTTGACTACATAGCGCAGCGGCACGATAACAATCGATTTTCGAAATCAATTATTTAGAAATCATTACGTGTATTTATATATTTTCAACACAACAGTCATATCTAACACCTAATTTTAGTTTTACAAAAACATATAACATGTATGTTAAAACTATGAAATAATTTCAACTTTTCAATTTATAACTAAATTGAAAATTTTCATTTTAACGAAAATTTCTTATCACTATCGAATCAACACTTTAATAAAAAAAAACAAAATTGAATTTCTCTTTTTTTTTTTGTGTTAAGTTGTTACAGATTTCGTATGAGTTATTTAAGAACGTTTTCTCTTTTCATGTAACGTTTATGTGTACATATAAAATATTTTCTGATTGAGATATGTGAAGTGATTTAAAGGGTCAGGTCGAATGCATTAAATCCATCATACTTAAAAACAAAAAAATCGACCATTTGCTCTACATATATACATATATCGTAACACGCATTCTTGAAATTTTCTATTTTATCTTATCGATTGTGAAACCTTTAAAATAACTAATCTATTAGTAAGATATTGTATATATTGTTATATGAAGTCATACAAAATATCGTGCATGTTTTTAAGGGTTTCTTATGTATAGCATATATATAGTTATGTGTTTGGGCGGAGGTTATATTTATTATGTCTCATCATCATTAATTTATTATCACCTTACGGTGGCATTCTTCCGGTAACCGATAAATCACTTTCTCTGCTCATCGTTGTCTCACGCGATTGCACAATCATTATAATGCCCTTTTAATTAACTCATTAATTCATCGTTGGTTGGGTTGAATGACGAAAAGAAATATTTAAAGTCGCCGATGCATAATGTATACCGGAAGAGTATAATATATATTTATAATTTAATCTTTCGTATCAAAGACAAAATGCCACTCCTCCACGTATAGTTGTGTTTGTGTATGAGACGTTGTCGTCTCTATCAAAATGTCACAAACACAAAACAATAGAAATTGAAATTTATGCTTTTTATTAGGAAAACTTTATTGTGTTTGGCGATGAAGCAAAATAATTGCCATCTCCTGAACGATATTATTTCACGTCGTAGGTATTTTTTGTTGTATAATACAATGCAATTGAGTGATCTGGCAAAAGAAAACTAATTGCTTTATTATTTTTAGATTACCTCTCTTAGAATTTTGTATATAATATGCAAATGCAAGTATTTATTGTAATGGATTCGAAAAAGTTGTAGGTTGGGAAATTCGCGTGTACTTACTAAAATTATCGATGTAATTTATATTGTTTAAACATAATCTGGGCCGTTTCGTGTACTACTCGTACAAACAACTGGTTTGTGAGAAAAGTCTTGATTTGAATATAATTTTAAAACTCGATATCCATAAACCACCTTACGTTGCAGTCTATTAATATCCAATCTGTAACTATTCTTCTTATATACATTTATAGATTCACCATAAAGATCTAGTTCTCCCATTTTTGGATCAATATAAGATTTTTTTTTTTAATATTGGAAATTTATTCTATGAGAATTTTTTTGCTGTATGTTATGTTATTGGCTTGGGTCAGTTGACTCAACTTTAACTCACCAGTCGTCTTTAGAATATATAGATAGTTATTTATTTGCATTATTATTATAACTCGACAAGATGATACTCGTACCTAATGTTTGGACAAAACATGTTTAGTTACACAATTATATTGGTGCATCTTTAAGATTGTATTACACAGTAATAATTTTTAGCTAGAATCAGTTTCATTTTACTTCCTTCAACACATTAATATATAATGGTACTTATAGCTGCGTTTGAACCAATTATGGAGTGTATTAGATTGTGTAATTAAGAAATTATAAAGAGCAATAAATACCGGTTTTGTATCATATTATATGTATCTGTAGATGTATATATAAGACTATAATAAAGGGTTAAATAAGATGATAATAATACGCTGCACTAAAAAGATTGAAAAAGAAAAAAAGGACGTGGATTGAATTTTAATACAATATTTTGCTTTTGTTGTTATTTTATTGTGTAACTTAAGTAATAAACCGCATCCTTTAGATTATTTCAAGACTCAACAAACCAAACAATAGTGTTTTAATTTAAATAAAATAAGGAAGGGCCGCATATTGTATATAATTTATAATATTCATATATCGATAATTTATGTGCTTCACCTTTCGTGTACAAAATTATTTCCGGATCGCGTTGGTGTGTCTATACATATATCTCGAGTGCGCGTATAGTGAAACGTAATTAACTGTTAAATGATAATTACTGAGCTGTCTGTTTAGAAACATTTTATATAGCGCATAAATCATTATATAAATATTGCAAAATTTCATTCAATTATAAATTACACTGTGTATGACATATAGTATGGAATTTATGATAAATAATTTTTTTGCATTTCTAAGACAAATGATACGGGTTGTTAAATGTTGGTCAAATTGAGAAATACTTAAATTTACTTAACCGCATTTCGACATTGGACTGTAAATCACAAAAGTTTATCCTTTCTATTCAACAATCCAATCTAATTACAAACACACAGATTCAATTACGTTGGTAGCAAACTACTGAAGGAGTTCTGCATTTTATAAACAATGATTATGATTACTATTTTTATTTATATTTAAGTCAAAATCTTAAGTATTAAGTCAATTCGTGCTTGAGGGTAATTTTCTCTATTTAACTGATAAATTTTGTTTTATTGTTTGTATAAATACAATTTATACAAGAATAACAGAAAACGAAAACATGATCGAGTAAAGAATAAGAAAAGTTCATTTGGATGAACGAAACTTTGTAGTGACGTATAAATCGACTACATATAATATCAAATTAATTTTTCTTATTTTCAAGTAAAGTTTTGGATTAAAGTTTTGGATAATTTGTCTAGTTTGTCAGATACGTGAACCTAAACGGACGTGCCTCTCAATGAACATCCATGTCCATGTATGATATTCTTAAATTGTGACTTACTACAAACTGTATCTCTCAACTTGCATATCTAATATCATTGATCTACTATTTTAGCTATCAGATGATCAGATTCTTCCTATATTAGGTCGAGTATACTTCGATAATAAATTAAACATCAATCAGTCGAAACCGTATCATTTGACTTTTTTGAATCTCTTATCATTCGTAAAATTTGATAATCGAAAATTGTAGAAAGATCTAAACCGAAACAGCCAAATTGGCACATTGGCATGTACAATTATTATAAATAAGTATAAGCAAAACAGCTTAAGATTATTGTTGATTTATGTCATCGTTTAGAGCTTTTAGATGGTTTCTTCACAATATTTCAATACATACCAATTAGTTTTTACTGACAGACATTTTATAAAGAAAATAAGTTATAAAATTAAGCATCAAGACCGGACGCTAGAATTTGTTACTATATATGCTTAAGATGACTTGTGATCCTTTATAAGGTAACTGTGTCAATACCACCAGCAACATATATGTTAAATATTTAAAAGGTACACTAAATCCAAATTTTGTTAGTGTATACCGTAGATGTACAAAACTATAAATTATTTCCCAACCGTTGCGCTACTTTCCAGCCGCATGGCCATAGGTTAAATATATTAATAATATATCCCCGTATACCAAACAATAGATTGATGAATTTATGTTTGCGCATAAAACCATTTTTTTTGTAAGCTATAAGATTACAATCAATTTGTATTGTTTTCATGCTATAGTATTGTGTATATACGTTCGGAAAGAATTTGTCCGCGCAACTTTAAATCAGCCACAACATTCAATAACTGTACAAAAGAGTTGCTTGAAATTATTAGATTTAAACTTCAACTTGACCTGAAAATCATTATTTTGTTTTGTATATGTACGTACATATAACACAACAACCAATCTTCCTTGATATAAAATAAAGATTCTGTGCGCATTTTTCTATTCAATTTTATTGCATCTTACAAGATTTTTTTTTTTTTTGCTTAGACTATAATTTTTGTGGTTTAATGGTTTTAAATATATTTTATATAAAATTTATTTTCTTGAAATAATAAAAATAATTTTATTGTGACATCTTCTGTATATACTATCTTATAGATATTCTTAACATGGTGAAGTAAAAGTTTGTGCATTAAACACTTTTAAGGAAAGATAGATAAATAGAGAGGGAAATATATTTTCCAGTTCATTGATTTATGGTACACAACCTAATATTTACACAATAATAATTGGATAGACAACGCCTTCTTACATACATTCATATGGTGTCCCGTTAAATTAGTATCGCGAATATCAGTGCGCGATTTATTAAGAAACGTATATACATGTACATGCAAATAAGATTAATTTTATATAGTCGAAACATAATTTAAAGACGTATGTACATGCATTTAAAAAGTAGTCGAAGCTGATTGAATAAAATTATTTATCTTGTTTATAGTTTGGCTATCGCTGCATAAAAGAACAATACATATCTAAACTTATATACATTTATGCATGACGACAACTAATTCAAAAAGATGCATTAATATGTTTTATTATTCGTAAATTGAGATCATAAATTTTTATATTCATATCATATTGTGTTGAAGAACACAATATTAAGTTGATTGTTGACATCATATCGTGTATAAGAAAAATATCTGGGCGACATTTTGTGGTTTGGTACAAATCTTATTTTATATAATATTTATGTATGTACGTACGAGTGCATCCACATGCATGAGTATATATATATATATGTATATAGTTTCATTGGTAATATTACTTTTTGCAGTCTCCATTATTTTATGTTTTAAATTGTAGTCGTGACATAAATTTACAATTATTGTTATTACCATTTTTGTTTATTTATTTATGAATCAATAAAAGAATTTTTTTTTCTTACGTTTGTTACCAAAATCGCGCGATAATCGCAACATACCGCTACAATCATGAATGATATCTTATAATATGTACATATATATATATATATATATATATATATATATATATATATATATATATATATATATATATATATATATATATATATTTATCAATATATAGAACTACAATTATTGTTGTATAACAAATACCATTGAATTCACGCTGTATCTAGAAAATTAACTGTTCATTTAAGTCTTATAAGAGTTTATTATGTTTCATTGAATAGTTTATCGCGTGCGACATTTTATTTGTTTGTACTCGTATGTCTCAACTATATTTTTGTTGTCTTTAACTGCATACAAAAAAAAATATGGTCATGTTTTTAATACATACTTGTGATATATAACTGACCTCTTATTCTTCCAACATATAAGTTTAAGCCCTTCTTTTAGTTTACATTAAATGACTTCTGACTTCAGATTTACCGGTTTGTTTTGTATTTCTTCAACAAAGTAGTTATTGATAATAAAAGTATGATTATTTGTGTTCGGTTAGAGTAGGTCAGACAAACTTATCAAAACTGTTGAATTAGTGTCTTTCGATTCATTTGTTATATAATTGATAAGAGTTTTTGGCGTTCAAGTGTGGTTTTACTGTGTGGTTTGTAAATATAATAATAAAACTAGAAGCTGAAATTATATCTTGGTTAAGTTAGTTATAAGTTCCGGTTGAATAACAGCCTGTTGTTTTGTATATATATAAATGTACTAACGACATTGAAGTGTCATTATTTAATAACCATAAAGCACAAAACATCGTTTATTTCGTAAATCTTTCATAGCAAGAAAGATTAATTAAATAATAGCGAAGTAAAATAAGTGGGACAGATCAAAAGGTGCACATAGTCTTTGAGGTCATCAATTTTATTCATTTTTTTTTATTAATTTAACTATATACAAACAAGTAATGACAAGTGAATATGATTCAACGCCTTACCATTTTTAGTTTTTTAAAATACTGCTATCCCACTTATCAATAAAAACTCTTTTACATAATACAAGTAATATAATAATAATGATCGATGAAACTACGAAATCTAAGCATTCGAACACATCAATTATATAAATTAATTCGTATCTTATGTAAAATATAGCAAAGTCTTGTGTATAGAGAAACACCTCAAAATAACTCTGGATTGCAAAAAATAAATCAACCTGTCTCTTCTCTGCATATCTTACTTATAAATATATGTAGATATATATACAAACAGATACTTATTTCAATAATAATTTTAATTTTTTTTTATTTTCTTAAATATTTTCTCACAATAATTTCTTCAACTTCATCTTAAAATTTAGGTCAAATCGCGAAGCATAATATAAGAAGAATAAAAAAAAATATTTTTTACAATATAATAACAATAATAAAACGATTTTCATTTTATATTAATAATAATATAAATTATTTATTATTGAACAATTATAAAATAAATTTAATAAGCGCAACCTAACGTGCATACATGTAAAATATGTTCAGTGAAAATTTATATGCTTATAATTTTTTTTGTTGCTTTTTAAGATGAAAATCAAAACCAAACCTACTTTCCATAAAGCACACAACATAATACAAGAAATATGTATATGAACATAGTAAAATCATACATAAAAGAGAATATAACCGCCAGTTATTTTTTTTTGTAGGTATGTAACTTATCTGGAAAATAAGATCTTTTCAACAATAATTTAACAACAATAACAAAAATTTCACTTTCAATATTTCAAAAGTTCAACTACAAACTTTTTGTTTTTGTAAAAATTATTTTACAAAAATGAATTGTGAAGATTCACTTTTATTTGAAAGAAAAATCGAAAGAAAATGAAATGCCTTTCACCAAAATAACAAATATTTAATACGTAAAGAAAGGCGAAAAAATGTTCAATTGAAATTGGAAATCAGATTGAAGATGATAAGAAAATTCGTGGTTAAATTTCGGAATTAATTGGTCCTCGATATATGAAGATATATGATGTCTGTGTTACTTTTACCATATAATAAAAATTGCAATTAAACCCGATAGCAATGTCTAGATTATAAATTATTCTAATAACACTATTTAATATAATCTCAACGTCGCTTTGGACTCGCTGATCCAACGACTCAAGTAATCAATTGGTCCATCCCCATCGACATAGTGATTCTTGACCTAATGGGTTCAGCTTCCGTTGATTTGAATGTGATAAACACACGTTTAAAGGAACGTCGAGGTGTAAGTATCTTGCATTTCCCATTATTCATGATCATGATAATAGTGTTGGAGAGTACATTAAGGTCCGCCTTCCCTCGGTTAATTGGTTTTTATACTATATTGTGTATATCGCGCATTGGAGTATGGAACATTTTAGGCCGTACTGTGAGACTGACTTCATTGAGTGACTTCAATTATTTCGAGTCCTTACCAATCGATTTTTACGCCGCTGCTTTAACTTTTTGACAACTGCTTCATTGGCATTGAACATTGTTAATAAAGTTAGTATAAGAAAAACATTCATTACCAAGCAAAGACCGTATAGCTTGCTTCCTGTCAGAATGACAAGTAGAAAAAGCTAAGGTTAACTAAAATGGCTTTCTATTGGAAGAAAGGTCTGCAATTACAAAATAATTACAAAATGCAATTACAACGAATAGAAGTTTGAGGTTATATCACAACATTCTCGAAGTTGATGATAACTGTACTCATTTTGTAAGTAGTTATATAATTCTCGATCTCAATTTATTGTGAAATTTATTGTGAAACATTTCTAGGGTTCCATATTTCGCCCTCCTCTCAAATGGGCTCAATCATTTTTTTGATGTGTAAAAGTGTATTCGGAAGAATATTGAACTACCTTATTCTATCGCCAAAATGGTTATTAGAAAGTTTATTAAAAAATCTTCGACATCTATCACAACCACATCACATTAAACATTCTCAACCAAATAAGATTCATTCCAATGTTCAATCCTTACGTATCAATCTATTCTCACTGGGATACACTACCATGTCTCCAAAATAACTGAATTTTCTTCTTCTAAATTCACTCTTAATCGATAATTCATTCTAACTGAAAATTTAAGCGTGCAAGGTTGGTAGATGAACAATTTTCGGACCTTCTTGTCTTAGTTAAATTTTTAACTAATATTAAATTTTCCAAACTAAGTTTAGTTTTTGTGTTTTTAGTAATCCATCACTGCCTGAATGATAAGTTGACTTGCCATTGGTTAATATTAGCTCAAACTCTCGCAAGATGCTCGATTCTCTTTTAAAATTAAAAGTATGTATAATTATTGGTCCAATTAAGAGATGGATTTGAACCTAATATTCTAACTGTGTGAACTGAAAGAAAATCTACAAATCTTGAGCTAGTGGGCTAAGAAGTGGCTCACCAAGTGCTATATTCAATCTCTTAAGATTATTTGTGATTCTTCTAAACATTTTAAAAACTCTACGAGAGAAAACTGAATGAAATATTAAGGAGTACCACTTCTAAATGACCTAACAGATCTCTGGATCGATTAAATCAGTGACCACACGTTTCAAGTATCTTGAATCATTACTAACGATAACAGTGTGGGAGAGGATATAAAGTTTCGTCTTGTCGTTAGAAATCGAGCTTGATATCATCTACGTCCACTTCTAAAACAAAATATCTTGCAAATGCGGTTAAGCTGAAACTGTACCGAGTGTTGATCAGACCCGTTATCTTGTATGAATGTAAGAGTTAGACCTTGATGGGGGAGTTCGAAAGGTGGCTTCAAACATTCGAGACAAGAACTATGCGTGTGATATATGACCCAACACGTGACGTTGATGGTTCATACCGAGTTCTGTTCAATCGCCAGGCCAGAAATTCAATGTGAATTCCTGATATCGTGATCTGGCATTTTCTAATAGTTTACAACAGTATGAAGGCTCGTGATCAAAATCGATGAAGTCAGATTATTCATACGGTACGGGCAGAAAATTGCCGTTAAAAATCGTTATTAAAAGCACATTTTATAACGACAGTATCTACTTCTTTCAATAATTGATCATTCATTGATTGTTTAACTGAACTTATATTCTTTTATTCAACACAACCTGTTGCTAATTAAAATAAACACCTTGATGAATAAAAACTGCCATTATTATCAAATGTTTTCTTGGGCAAATCGAAGAATGTAAAGAGAAAGTAAGGTTAATTTTTAAACGAGAATAAATAGTAAAATTAGCCACAACTTTCAAATTATGATAGTTATAGGTAGATTTTTACTGAAACAGTCATGTTAACCGAATGAAGACGAATAATTGAATAATTTTTTCAGAAAAATATGTGTACTAGTATAAGATAGATAATTCCTGCGAATATTTTCAGTGGTTCATCAAATCACGATCTGACGTAGCATTAGTGTGCATGTTCTCAATTTATTTAGTAGCTGCGCTTCTGCGGGATAAATATGTGTATTGATTAGGAATTTCACTATCACTAAATATAGAGAATGAATTTACTCCAAAATTATAGTTAATTTTTTAGAAATAGAATTAATGGGCTTGTACTGAATAGTGTTTGGTTAGATATTGAAATTGTTTTGTGTTGCCAAATTTAAGCAATAATTTCAATAACTTAAAATAAAATTTTCATTGGTCGAATCATATAATTTTTTGTTGTTCCTAGAACTATTGATAATAGCCTTTTAAATAAAATACGTTTGCTCTTCTGTGCCATTTTGCTCTAGGTAGACACAGCCGGTGAATACATATTCACATTTCAGATTAAACGTTGAAGCAAAATGTCGGTTGAATTGCAAATGACAGTTTGTGAAGTACAATTAGTAAAATAAATTAGCCTACTATATTTAGTTATACATTCACTGTTAGAGTCAACAGGCGCGGTCCGTCATAATGGGCAAGGTGGGCAGTGCCCACCTTTACCATTTACTAAACTTCTATCAAGATCAAACAAATTATAGTTTAAAAATCGTTTCCCATACATAGATTCAACGATTTGTTTTAAATTTACGCGCATATTGTTTGTAACCTGTCCAAAAAATCATGTTAAAACGTTCTAAAGTAAAATATTCGTAATACATGCATATATATCTAATACACACATATACGAGTACATAAAGTAAAATGCAAAAAATGGTTCATTTCATCTCTATTTCTCTCAAAAATATACATACGTATGCATTTCCTATTCTATTTGCATTTTATATTTGGATTTTGTCTATAAACTCTCATTAGGCAAATCGCAAAGTGCTACATATTTGAGTATTAAATGCATTATTTCTCTCTCAGCTTTACGATTTTATTAAACCAAATACCATGGTAATATCGTCTCTCAGTTTGGTTTTATACAAGAATAGTGGGCAAATGACGTAAATCACTTGCTGGTATAATTTTATCTCTCTCCTTTTTAACATAGGAATTAATTTTAAGGTGAGATGAAATAGAAAAAATGTTTTTTGATTTGGTTTTTGTTGTTGACTTTTGCTGTTTTTAAATAATACTAGATTCCCTCAACTTACGTGATTTTATATAACTATAGATTTTAAATATGATATCGGTTAGAAGTTAAAATTTGTGGCAGTTGCGAATTGACCTTATGTGGCCATAATGAAAAAACTGATTCAGATCGACCGGGAGTGTTCAGAGCCATATTCGAATCATTTTGCAGAAATTAGGTTACTTTAAAAGCATATTATGCTACTACTCCAATTTTTAACGGAACTTTTAAGCACATTCAACATGATGTTCTCAAATGTATCAATACCGTATATAACGACTTCGTTTATGTAGAAATTCAAGATATTCTTTACATTTCCATTCAAGCAGAAACTACTGATGTCTCAAACAAAAGTTAATTTGTGTTTATATTTTGATTAGTTTCTAAAGAACGTATTTAAACAGGAGAAGTCGTCTAAAGATTTATTTGGTTTTGTAGAAATCCAAGATCGTTCAGCTAATGGATAAGGTGTACAAATAGAATATTACCAGTGACAAAAATACTGCTCAAACTTACGACGGTGTTACAGTTATGAGTGGAAATAAAGGTGGAGTGCAAATCATATTAAAACAGGATTTTCTGACGTATATTTTGTCTACTGTTATGTTTCAAATTTAGTCCTTCAGGCCGTGTGAGCCAAACAAATATCAGAACTGCGTATTTTTTGCCAATTTATATGGGATATCACCATTTTTTTTGTATCTCTTAAAAAATAAGTAAGTTATTGCAAATCTGTGACAAAAAGCTACCACGACCAAATTTCATCTCGGGAATTTCCAGTCGTACAATTAACGTAGTGTATGAAAAAGTGCAAGAGATAAAAAAATTGCATGGCAACCATTCAGAACGGCACAACTTCGGATACAAGAACGTTTCGCGAAGCGTGTGGTTTTATTTTATTATACTAAACGATTTAAAGTTTATTACGTTTGAAAGATTTTTTTCTCATTAAACAATTAAATTTATTTTAAAAGAAGCGTATGACGTAATACAAGAGCATGTTAACGATAGGTTTAGCAACGCAGAATATTTAGTAATCAGTACTTTTAGATTGCACAAAGATTAAGCTTTATGCTTTAAACTTTTCTTACCAGTTGCTAATTACAATAGCCAATTTATATCCATTTTTAGATAAAGCACTCTTGAAATCTAAACTACAGGTAGTTTATCAGCAAACAATGATTTTTCAGCCCGCAAAACTATTTGTGAGCTAGTCAAAACTATTTATAATAACAATTTAGAAAAAATACTCGAAGAAGTTATTCGCCTTTCGATAATAATAATAACCATACCGATGTCGACCTGAATCAGTATCAAAACGATGTTTTTTAAACGCTGAAAACTGTAAAATCTTATTAAAGAAGCACAATGAATTGGACGAATGATTGAAGAAATTAGCTGTATATTCAATTAAAGAACCCTGATCAATGAAATAGACAATTTTAATGGAAGAGTTCTGTATCGATAACACTTCTATTTTTAATTTAATTTTTCATGAAGTTTTATATAATTTTGCCCACCCATGATTGAAACCCACGGACCGCTACTGAGAGTCAATACTATATTAAACCACAGAAACCACAGAATTATTGGGAGAGTTTCGGTTCCTCAACAGATTGTAGATATAAGTATCCGGTTAAAAATAATTAAATTAAAAATAAAGTGTCGAAACTTTTTTTTATATATATTTAAGCAAAACCTAGAACTACAATTAGCTGTCCATTGTATCAATTTACCCGATGTTACACCTCGCAGACCTTCTGTTTAAGAAATTTGTTTAGTCAAATTCTGCAAAACCTTTTTATATTCAACGCGATGAAATTTGTAGGAAGTGTCCTGAGAATCGACTATACTATATTTTTTCCGTAACTGCGACAGTCATAAGAAAATATTTTCAGATCGCCGATAGTCTTTATGTCTGATATTAGAAAACTTTTCAAAAAGCTTTATGGTTGTGTACCATAACTCTAAAATATGGCTCTAATTTTCACAAGTTACCTAATCCGCTATTGAAGAACAGTGACAAAACATCCAATACGTTGATGCGTATACATGATTATATGTGTTCCAAATTAAATTACATATAACCATACATATTATAAAACCACTTTATTATATTGATTATATATCATTATAGTGAAATCTAATTATTTAGCAATAAAATATTTCATAACCAATGTGTTCGATTTGTTTATAGTTTAGAAATTGACATAAAATTAAATTAGAAATTCAGATCAATGAACTTAGTTTTATTTCAATACACAATGCGCATACGTTCGTACCTTCGTTTTTTTATATTTGTAATTAAACTCAATCAGTACGTATAGTAAATTAATTAATTAAATTAAATAATAAAATTTTTTTTCGTAAAGCTAAGGAAGTAAAAGTCGGACATGCAATATTTATACCAAACTGTATAGTTTATACTTGATTATAATTGTTGTGAAAAATTACAAATACACTTTTTAATGATAATTAGATTTTTATAATAATAATAATTAATTGCCTATGTACTCTATTCGAAAAAAAAATGTAAATTAGATCAAACGGAAATTTGTATGCTCAAGACAAAATTACTCAATTAAGTCATATAAAGTCATAATTTTATATTTAGAGTTAAGTATTACTTTTGTTACACAACAGAATTATGCGCTGTTGCTGTTGTTGTTATTCTACAAAGAATTAGAAGCTTTAGAAAAATAAATCGATTTGTTTTGTTCGAAAATTTGGAGCATAATCTTACATATATTTATAAAGTTATAGCAAAATTATGATGTGTTGAAAAGGTTTATACGTATATAGGTTAATTTGAGATAACTACTTTAGTCATTAAACTAATCACGTGTAACAACGAATTGATGTTATTTATGTACATATACAGTATGCGACAAAATACACTGTACAACTATATTGATTGACTATAAACGCTATTTTGTAGCTATCTAGTATTGGGTGCCTCTCAGCTAATGGAGTCGGTGAGCTCGTATTAGTTGACGGGTTAATGAAGGAGGACGACTATGTGCAAATATTAAATCAAAATTTAACAAAATCAGTACGTAAATTATATCTTGGGTGACGTAACAATTTAAAAAAAAAATTAAATTAAACTGCTTGAGTGGCCCCCACAAAGCCAAAATCTCAATCCGATTGAGAATTTGTGGTCGATCATCGATAATAATATCCTGATCACTAAAAGAACAAACAACAGCGATGTTTTTAACATAATTAAGATGACGTGGGTAAACATTAGTATAGAGGTCACTGCAAAGTTAGTTGATAGCATGCCAAATAGGTTGCAAGCAATTAAAAACGCTAAGGGAGGACCAACAAAATATTAATACTTAAATCCTTTGAAATTAGTATTTAAATGAATTAAACCATTAAATTTTGCATCGAACTGTTTATTTTGTTGCAGCAAAAATAGTCTAATTCATAAAATTAATTAATTTTTCAGTTTAAATTTCACTTGTTTTGTTTTAAATAAATAAATAAAGCCGAAAATAAATCTGCTGAAATGTTATGCTAAAATTTTTTTTTTCGATGAGCGTCGATCGGCTCACTTTGTCACATACTGTAACTATACTTACACAAAGCACGAAGTTTAGAAAATTGCACATACTCGAATATACTTTAAAATATGTTAGATATTTCAATACTATATTTGTTACGTATATACGCGTTACGAAATGTTAGTTTAAGTTTTCCCATCGTGCTCACCAACTTTAATCAAATCAAATTAAAATTCAATAGTCATTCGTATCGATTTGGGATTATTTTTCACACACATTTAAATTTTATATATTTGGTCGCAGAGCGTATTAGAAACCTAACTGTCCATTATTTTTTTTTTTGGTTATAATTTATGAGCTTCAAAAGCAAAACACAAAATGTTCAAAAAAAAAGACATTTAAATAAGAAACTAATAACTACTTTGACATTGAATTTATATATAGCGTGTTCGTTCATAAAGTACGTACTATATATTGAAATACAGTAGTGGAAAAAAGTAGGTGTACACATGCACATTATATACGTATCAATCAAATACTTTACAACTAGAGTAGGGCGATCGTAGGTGGAATTTTCCATTCACTGTGTGATGTTGATTCCCGTATGTAGATGAAAATTGAAAAACAGTATAATTAAAACCCCACACGGACAAGTAAATTATATACTTATGCGTATTATTATGTATATGATTTGGACGTTTGGTCGACATTGTTAAGTATAGTTCGTTGTATGAACGATTCACTACATCAGAAATTATATTCTCTATTATACTATACAAAACTCTAAAATAAATTCTTCAAACCACCTGGACTTTTGTTTTCTTTAGATTTATTTATATCGACATTTAAGATTCTTTTTTGGTAGCAAAAGAGTAGATCTATTATTCAATTTATACCGAACAAAGTATTTTATACATATACACACACACGAATTTTAAACCCAAGTAAAATGTAAGATAATCAACTTGTTGTCTTTCAACTAAAAATACAAAAAAAAAAGAATAAACTAAAAATCTTAAATGGAAATATTTGGTACACCTGTGTTTAAGGTATCTTATTCTTATAAATGTATTGTAGTTAAATACGTTTATATATTCTTTTTCATATAGTGTATAGTAACGGTGTGCTTTAAATTCAAACTTAATATTGAAAATTAGAATTTGAATAAGAAAAGACGCTTTTACTATAATATGCATCATTAAAAAATATTTATGGTTACAGACTGTACTAAATCCAATAATCAACCTAAAACTAATAAAGATTTTTAAATCCAACAACAACAAATGGGCACGTATCAAAATATAAACAAAAACAAAAATTCTTCCTTCTTCCTTCACAAGCATTGGAATGTTCTGTGTCTTTGAAATAAAATCGTGACTTTAAAGACATTTCAATGGGTCGCGCGCGAAAAACTAAAGTAAAAAAAAAACTGTAATAAGAATGTACTTTTATTATTATTATTTTACGAAAAAAGCAAGAAATTATAAAATACCAGAAGACAAACGATTGTCATAATAATAATCTGAAAGTTTTAAACAGCAACAACATATCTAAGTCGAATCCGATAACAACAAAATGAAAAACTGCTACTGTGTGTGAAAATGATGTTGCACGCTGCTCTTATACAATGTTTTCGTCGTTGTCGTCATTATGTCTCGTTTGATTGAATTTTTTTTCAAGTTTTTTAAGATTTATACATATATGGAGAGTAAAAATAAACTAAACTCCGCGATAACTGTTAAATCGCGCAACAACACAAAATGTATCTCAATATACTGAATTAGTTAATTGAAAATCGTGTAATAAATAAAAATAAAATATAAATACGTGATTCTTTCGGAAAACGATGACACAACTTGCATGCATGATCGAGTGAAGTTATATAGCTTAAAAATAAAAAATTAAATGTTTAGGTTTTTCATTTTATTTATTTATTTAATTTCTTTCACTCGCGGCTTGGCACCCTTTCTTTTTTGTTGGTCGCATGGTTTTATATATTATGTATATACAATATCAACCATATTTGGCATTTCTTTTTCTACTTCTAAATCGAATTTAATGTTTAGAAACGGCGCCGTAGAGTTGAACACGTGCATATCAAAAAATTAAACCTCACAATGCCAAATTTACCTATATATTATGTCCAAGACAATAGATATATGTTAACTAGTTTACTAATATAGTTTCATGTGTACCAACCATACCACCCTTTTGTTTTATCCACGATTGTATACTTGTATATATATCGCGTATTATGTTCGGTTGTTTATCTAATCTAAGCATTTTTTCCAACTTCAAGATCACATTAATTATACTATATGCATATAATAAGTAATTATTAAAAATTTTGCAACTCCGATATTTTTTGTATATACCATATACATATGTGTGTAAGTATAGCTGAGATCATCAGAATTTTATTTTCCAAACAACTAAACATTTTAACGCGAAATACATAAATTTTATTTAAATTTGAACGGATGTTTATACACTATAGTATACATACAGTATGTATGTGTATAGTATTCACAAAAAAAATGCAAAAATTTCCTTTTCAGCGATACATATAGTGTATTGAAAACGGGTATGTACTATATACTTTGTGTGTGACCTGAAAAATGTCATATCATTAAAAATTTATAAACAAGAAACCAAACAAAAACAATTCTAATTAGTGAATTATTGGAATGTTTTTTTGTTGAATTTCGGTTTTAATTGGGTGTTGATTATGGTTGGACGCCGTTGACGGTCAAAATTTCAAGGTTACACCTACTATTGGTCACCGATATAGCAATTTTTGGTTTTAATTAATTAATTAAAAATTACAGAGATAATAACAATAATATATGCCCAAGTATCATTGTTGAACACATTAGCTATGAATAACAATGGAAAACGCTTTATAGACTAGCCCTCCAAGTTAGTTTTTACCTTAGACCATTTATAACGATCCAATCTAAGCTCATCTATTGATTTTCATAAGAAAGTACTCGAGTTTATTTTATAAGGAAACTAGACTTCAACTCACCACTTATTTCAATAAGTCTACTTTGATAAGGTTTGGCTTAAGTGTTTCAAATCATGTGTCTACACTATCTCAAAGTTCTAAAATTGTTCGAGTACATTCTAAAAAATATCTCACTATGACCATAGTTAACACCCCGATTCCCTTAGTCGTGTCACTTGTCACTTGTAGTGACAGACAAATATTGGTATTCTCTTATACCATTTTTCCATGACAGAGTTAACCCAGGTTTACTCAGGTTTACGTGCATGGAAACGCAGATTAGGTTAGAGTTTCGTTAATTCCAAACTCATTGAAATACAACAAAACGTAATAGAAAATATATTGAATTGATTTTTATCCTTAAACTCATCTGTCAAATTAACTCTACTCGATACTTGTTCATGGAAACGATGCGGATAAGCGCTGGCATGTTATTAAATCAACGAAACCTAAACCTAAATTAACTCGGTTCATGGAAACATGGTATTAGTCGATTTGTTCGGCAATTATTAATTGAAGTGACAAACTTTTTATTCTAATAGTCGTTTAAAAAATTTCTTGTCACTTGGAACAATATTTATAGGCGCGTGAAAATTTCAGTCAACATATTCAGTTGAGATTATTAGTATTCGTTAAATAATTCAGCGACTGACGTTTTTTGCATAAGGTCACTTTACTCGACTAGCAGAATACAAATTTATAGATGAAGTGACACGACAACTGTCGCGGCGAATTAACGGACACGACTAAGGGAATCGGGGTGTTAAATCTCTCTTCAATTTATTTAAATAATTAAAATTAATAAAAAAAAATTAACATAAATTGATTGTACTTCAGGGTCCACCATCTGTTGGTACTTTTGTCAATTAATGAATTTTAATACTTAATATTATCTGTTCTAATTTTTTTTTTAATAACGAAAGAACGCATTTTGATTGTCCAAATTTATTGAATTTTATTAAATAGTTGTTCAAAAACAACAATCACTTGTCAATTTCGTGAGAGTTTTGATCGACATGGACGTTCTACTGAAGAAACTGGTGTAGTGAAAGGTCGGAGATCGTATCAACGTATTCATCCTTTCCTAATACCTACCTGATACAGTGGCAGCTGTTAGTGAAATTGTTCGTAATGAATCAAAAACATCAACCTCCAACTGTTCACAATAATTAAACATTTCATGAACCACAATCCAATGTATTTAGAATGTATCTGCATTTGCATTCATAATTATTTGAGCAATCCACCATGTTAATTTCGTCGTTTTGTTGGTAACGAGGTAACGAGTAAGTACCTAAGCAAAATTGTGAAATTTGGGGAGCGGACTCCTCATGACTGTTACTGTTTGGTTTATGGGCCGGTGGCAGTTTTTCTTTGAAAAAAAAACGTTCTCGTAACATGTTTACTTTTTTTGTTTAATATTGGGCTTTAGTAATTCGTGCTCTAAAATATTTATTTATTGTATATTATTGTATTTATTTATTTATTGATTGTAAATAAATAAATAATTTAGAGCACGGATTGCTAAAGCCCAATAAGCTCATTCATAATCGGTCAAAAAGCGGGCATCACATTCCAACTTTCATCAGCAGTCATTGGTTTTTTCCAAAGTTCACATCAGCGACATTTGTCTGTAACTATACGTCATTAAACAGCAGAAGACCTCAAGGTGGAATAAAGTTTATTGAAGCTTAAGCATATTAAAAATGTATTTCCAAATTCTTATTAAAAATAATTTTTGAATTGTTTGTGTGAAAAATTACTTCGCTGACAAGAAAGTCAAGGCAAAAATCCATTTATTGTCAAGAAAATTTGCTGATTGCATAATTTTAAGAAATTGTGAGTTCCTTGGACATAAAGAAACCCGGATTGTTTGTTACTGGATTATTTTGTATGGGATTATTTATAAGATAAGGTGTATGCTAATCATCCACAAATAATTCCACAACATCCGAGCTGAAATTGAGAATTTTGATTATTTGAAAAAGTCTTCATAAATTATTATTTTCAAACATAAATGGCATAGAAATAAGTAAAAAATCTTGAAATGAGATAAGATCATCTTTTCCCTGAAATCATATGGACTCTTTACATTATTCCTCTGTTTAATACAACACCTTGAGAGATGATTGGTCGGAATGTTTCAAGCCTAAAGTATGGAACTCAACAGTGTAACATTTAATGTTTTTATTTTTCAATAATCTTCCATAAAAGTCGCTGCATCGCTGTTTTAAAGTTTCTATTTTTTCACAAGCTTGAAATACTCTATCGGTTCACTTATTCGATAGAGTATCTCAAGAAACGAACTTACCAGCGAAATGTTCTTTTAGTTAAATGATTTTAATCCCGAGCTGATTCAATTATGCTACTATTCTGCTGTAACCTAAAGCTTCCATTCCGACAAAATATAGCTTCAATGGACCTAAGGAGGATTTCCATTTTTTTCAGATTTCCAACTATGGTAAATTTCATTATTGATTTTAGAATTGGTTTTTGTTGTGCTTTGGACGGTGAATAAACCATTTGTCATCTATGTATATTGTAGTTGTTTTTCAATTTGAAACATTTCTTTTGAAACAAATCTAAAACATTCAGTCTTGAGAGCCTACAATAAGATTTTATTTGTTAGGTATAATAATGCTTAAACGTATAATAATAATAAACGTTTTTTATCCCATTTATATCACTTTCTATTTCGTTTATGTAAAAAAATTCTAAATATTCGCTTAATGCTCTAAAGTGCTGAAGTGTATCTTGTAAACAAAAATATAACATCTTAATAGTAAGCAGTAGATGAAGTAGCATAATTTTTATAGACAAAAAAAACTCTTACGAACTATACCACAACCGTTTCATTTCTAGATGGCACTGACTATACTCCACTGTTGACACAAAGAATCCATAACATTTAATACAACAAGAGTTGTTTAATGCTTTTTGCATATGTGAGTGTAATGGTAGCAGTTATCAAACTCAATTTAATAGTTTATATGGAATATTTTAATTTGTTCACTTTCGCCTAGTTCACCGATTGCAGCAACTATAACTATAGAGCTGTATAGAAACTACAATCTAAAAACTTATATGGATAAGATAGTGATATAGCACAGTGCGCGTGATCGGATGCATTACCATTCACACATAAATTTGAAAAAATAACATTTAATTGGCCTGCAGTAATTCAAAATCTTTATCGATTAAAGTATACGAGTAGTCACTCATAAGATAATAATAAAAATTTAAAATATTCACCTACCCATTTCTATCGAGGTCTTGGCTTTTACAAAAACTGTATGCATGTCATTTCACTAAAATTTCGGAGTATACTGGCCATTATTTTTACAGATAAGATAACGAATTGTTTAAGAAACTCACAGCTATAATCAAAGAACTCACAGTAATAGAATAAAAAATCCAAACCAAACGCAGGCTACAAATATATCGGATAAAGTTGAAGAGGAATATGTTGAAGAGTATCATTTATGATGAAGCGGGATCGTGTTGCTAGATCATGGATGATACTTTCGACATAATTCCATCCAAGAAGGCTAGAAAAGCTAGATCGAAATGCTTAGAAGCTTGGCTTATCATATTTTTTCGCGCAAGATTTTAATGCAAGTTAATTTAATCTAATGCAAGTTTTCGATACTATTTTTCTTTTCAACGCAAACATTTTTAGAGTAAATCGACACATATAAGCAGAATTATTCTATTTCAACAATAATTTTAATTAAAACATTTTTTCTTAATTTCAGGCTTCAAGAAAAGTGTCAAAATGCGGATATTTGTTTGTGGCACCTGATTGGGATTTCAGTAATCCTTTATACAGAACAAAGGTAAGATACTTAAAAGTATATACATACATAATTGTACCTACATAATAAATTCTTAGCATTTATCTTTGTCACATATCATTTTACATACATATCTACAAACGATCAGGTTACAAAGGGTTAACTCGAAAAAAAGCTTAAAATTCCATAATAAGAAACATATATGTATGTATAGAAAAAAACGAGTTTAATTGCGTTAGAAAGTTGTGTCTTGTCGATTTTGTTGAAATGAAATAAAAAATAACGAAAATCTAATGGTATTCTGTGTGTGGATATTTAAAGTAATTAAAATTTGAAATAATTTTAATTAAATTTGTTATTATATATTTTATTTTCGACGAGCAAGTAAAGTAGAATAGTGAATGGTTGATTAGATAAATATATTAGAAAGATGTTTCAATATCTCAATAAACAAAATGAAATGAAGCAGGTGGCTGGTTGCTTAATTACAATTTTACATTTTATCATTTTTAATTAAATTTAATTAAAAGGCGCAACTTTAAATGCTTTTATTTTTTGACAATTGAGATTTGTAACAATATTGTTGTTGAAAATAAATGATTGATGGTTTATGGCTCGAAACTGTGTGAAGCGAATAAATCGTGTATACGAGCGCATATAAATGTAAAATGATGGATCTTAAAATTTAGCTAGCGCAAATGCTTGGTTTAAAATATAAGATGAATTTTTAGAAATAAGAAAACTAACAAGAAATTCTTGATAAATGCAATTATTTATAAAAAGACATAAAAAAAATAAAGAACTGTAGTAGAAAAAAAAATATTTCAATTATAAATTTATATATAGAAAGAGGTAAGAAAGTTAAGGTAGAAGAAATCCAAGATACACATCACACAGTTAACTTAATAAATTTTTATGTAGGAAGACATTCTATGTCATAATAATCTACTGCAATTATAAAACCACCTTAAAAGTTATTAACTTTAGTTTTTTTTTTACTTTATTATCTTTGTTGTTGTCTTCACTGCTCTTCTATATACAATTTATATTAGTGCGCTCTCGCAATTAATAACTATTTGGTTACTGCAAATTATATATGTTCACTGGACCAAACGAATTTTTTTCTTATTTTTGTTGGCCTGCAGCACATTTTCCTTCGTCCTATAATTGTTGTGTCGCATTCATTATCATTATAAATGGAAGCAAATAAAAGATAAACACGGAAGGCTTTGATAGACGTTATTAAATGAGATGGTAAGTGAATTTTTATATTCCATTTTATGTTTCGTTCTCATACATATTTTATATACGCTGGGAGCCAAACAGCACGTTCGTTTGTAATATTAAGGAAATTAGTGAATAAAAATATTGAATAAGAGATTTAGAGGCAAATGTTAGTTCCGCGGACCATATTTTAACCATCCCAGGGAGAAAGTGGATTTTGATTATAATTGTAATGATAATGACCGCTGAAATAAAATTGCGCGATTGTATGACCAATTGTGGATGAAATCTTATTCAAATTCATTTCGGAATACAACAAAACCGCGATCAAATATTAACTCAAAAGAAAATGGATTTTTGTGTTTATTTTTTTTTTTTTTTGATTGATGATCAACCAATTGTTCAATTAATACAAAAACTAAATAGCTAAATGATCGATTGTTACTCTATCGATGATTGATTATCAATTTTATTTTCAAATCGAATATCATTTATCTTAAACATATATTATATTTGATAATATCAAAAAAATATTCGTTCGTCGTGATTAATCCGATTCTATAATGATAATATAGTTATGTGATGAAAGTATTGTGATAAAACACTAATACTTTCCTGCAAATTATATACAATTCATTTTGTACATGTTAGTCTCAAATCTGCATATATCTTAAACTATTTAAGAAGCTGTACTCTTATACATCTTCTGTTTCTCTATTGTCAAAAATGAACATACTCATAATCAATCTTCGAATATATACGTAGTTCAATGTCTTTTCACAATCAATTATAATTACAAATATTTGGGTAATTGCCTTTGATCTTTTTTATATATAGGGGGGAGGGAAACAGACGAATACGAGATCGTTGAGATTAAATCTTATTTAAATATTTTAATCAGAAGCATGTGTGTAAATTATTTAATATCTAATAAATTACAGGTAAACTGCTTTTGTGTTTTTTCTATAAATATATGACTCAATTGTTAACCGAATTATAATTTATCGCGATATAAGCATTACTTATCGATAAAACAAAATGTGTTAATTAATTATTTAATCAGTATAGATTAGGTTTCTATAAACAATGCATATACCCAAAAAAAAGAGTCAAAATCAATAACTCAATACTCAGATTAGATTAAACAGTAATTTTTCCAGAATATACATTTAAGGAATGACTCATATAACAACTCGGATTAAAAACGCTTAATTTATAAATTAAATAACTTTTATTTCTATTGTAGTTCTTCTTGATCTAGTTGTATTTTCAGCATTTGCACTATCCACAGCATCCAATATTTTACCTTTCGTCTCTGGTATCATCAATATAATAAATATCGAACCGACAGCGCAAACACCACCAAATATCCATAAACAACCATGGAGTCCCCAATATTCTGATATAATTGGAAACATTTTCAAGACCAAAAACGATACCGCTGTCAAACAGGCCAAACATATACTCGAACCGATCGAACGAATTTTTCCTGGTAACACTTCTCCCATTACTACGAACGGCAATGTTAAAAGTCCTAAACATGCCAAGTATATAACAAACGATAAACTAAGCAATGGTAAAAATGCATAGTCTTCAACATCATAACCATTCGAATTAAAATACGAAAAAAGCCCTAATGTCATAAGCCCCGTCGATGTACCAATACACGAGACGACAAGTAAAATTTTACGACCCACTCGATCAACTAGCATAGTAGCTGAATATGTGCCACAAATTTGTATCACTGCGACTATAATTGATGCATATCGCGGCTGTATACTTGAGCCAGCCATTCGGAATATATATTCTGTATAGTTTATTATAACAAATCCGCCACTGAATTGATTCAATATCATAAGTACAATACTGATTGTTAATCCGATCGCTGCTTTTTTGTTGACTACAAATAAATATGATATACTTAAATATAGGTCGATTCTAAATTATAATTATGTACTTACAAAAATCATTCAGATGCAGCTCAGATTCTTCTTTCTTTTTCGAATTTTGTACACTATGTTTTATTCGTTCAAACTCTTCGCAAACGTCTTTCGGGTATTCACGTTTGCTTGTAATACCACGATAAAATTTTAATGACATTTCAGCATCTTCAACTTTTTTGTGTCGGATAAGATCCTGTGGTGTTTCCGGGAATTGGGTGAATGTTATGAAAAAAATTATTGGAACAGCCATCATAACAAGTGGGAATGTATGATAGTCGACATATAGTGCCAATGTGAATGATAAAACGGTGCCAACATTTAAACACAATAAAAGTAATGATCCTAATCCACCTCGTTTACTGTAGAATGTTTACTTATAGTAATAATTTAAATAAAAGTATTATATATTTAATTATAAACTTACTCAGCTTCAGCAATCTCATTTATATATAGTGGGACAGTTAAAAATATTCCACCACCTGCAATTCCCCCAAAAACACGTGCCATGTACAAAACCCATGGTGCTGTTGCAAATTTTATCGACAGCCAAAATCCTAGCTGTGGCAAACATAATAGCATCAACACTTTTTTACGTCCCATCATTTCACCCAAAAAACTGAATATAAAATTTCCAGAAAAACCACCGATACAAATGACTGCGCCAATCCATGAAATTTGTTCGACAGTAAGACGACCTGATGGCAGCGGTGACTCATCAGATTGCAACAAAGGCATAAATGGTGACATCCATCCCAAAATTGTGCCATGGGAAAATGAAATGATGTTAACTATGATAATATTATAGGTATATCCCGAAACCCATTTAATTAATTAATTTATGTATACATACCACATAGAGCAGCGAGAAGCTGCGATTTTGCACTCGCACTTAACGTAAAGGTTTTCATCGTCGTTATATGTGATGTCTTCTTAGAGAGATGCTACTATGCGACTGAAATAAAAGTAGTCTTCTCCGCGAATAATTGTTTTCTTCTTGATAAGGAGATAATTGGCTTATTTGCGTTTGAATTAGTTTATTTATTTTATTTATTTTCCATAACAGAATTTTTGTTTCTAGATTCTATAGATGTTCTTTTGTTTACTAAAAATACTTATTTATTAAAAATATTTATGTATGTCTTATATTACAATTACGAGATAGTGTGTTCAACTGTCCGCATTGAGTACATTACCATTAGAAAATGACCAATCTGTAAAAGCTGATACCTATTTGTATATAAAAGTGTGTTAATAACCGAAATTCTAACAAAATTAAGATAACAAAGATAACACCCGAAGTATAATGAATCTAAAACGGAAAAGAAGAACTTTAAGATGATACCCATAATATGCGGATGTTTAAAGTGAGTTTTAACAAAATACTTATGTAACTATTTATTTTTGTGTTTATTTGCAAATGATTTTGCTTAAACGAATTAAACCGGATGTTTCAATTACAGGTTCGTTTAAAGCATTACAAAAATCGTATATTCAGTTTTCTTTGAGATGTCATAATTAATCATTTAAAAATGAAAAAAATTATTTTTTTTAAATGTAATCAAGTATGCGATGGCATATTTTACTGCTTAGATACGTAATGCAATTGTTTTACAATACAATAAAATTTCAATACACTCATTTGTTATTTAAACATTCCAATAAAATTAATTTTATGATAAGTAGCGATTAATAAGCAAATCTAATTAAGTCATAATGTTTATTTCTTAAAAGTTTTAGTTCGGGAATTAATTAATACTGTGTTTAAGAAAGGTATATTTATGATTGGTGCTTTCGGGATATTACATAACAAACCGGAAAACAAATGACTGCACAATGGAAAACTTAATCAATAATATAGGTAAGATCTGTGCTATGTTGGTTTTATTAAGTGTTGGTCTGCAGACTAGTTCGAAAAGTAGACTAACGGTTACATATATTTATGTTTTATTTTATAAGATGCTAAAATGATGAATTATTCTTAAACTAAGCTAAATATTTCAATTGTTACAGTAATTGAATATTACGACTTTTCAAAAAGAAATCGATTTCCCAATAGTTTTATTTAAGTGTTGGTACTAATCAGCGTCAAATGTGAAAAAGGTAATGGAACTTTTCTCTCCTGCCGTTCAGATTTAAAAGTTAGATAAATAAAATCAAAAAGTTTGAAAAGTGTTTTTGTGTTTAAGGAATATTTTTAAAAAAGGCTCACCATAATTTAAGGGAGGTAAAATTGGATTTTACCTTAATTGCCTTATGCACATTTTCAACCAAATCAATACTTAAAGGTTTAAGAATTATGGGAATTTAAGGTAGAAAGCTTTAACGAAATTTTATATAAGCTTACCAATGAAGATTTTAAGAAAGATACCAAACAGTAAATCTTTAGATTAAGACAATCAAAATATATATTTATTTATTAACAGAATAACGAATAGCTTTGCTGTGATCCGACGTTGTTGCACTTTTATCGTAGCTAGCAAAACCTTAAGTGTAAAACGGTTATACATATTATACAAAACGGTTAATACATATATTCAAATGAAAAAAGTTTAATCACGATTAATGATAATCACAAACATGTTTGCATGATTCACACGATTAATAAGATTCCAAATGTGATCCAAAATTTGAAATTTAATAAAGATTTTAGTTTAACGGTTTAATTGGGACGGAAGCCAAAGCACCCGAGCTAGTTATTGAGTTCTACTTAACAGATGAATAACTGTAGTTGTGATACAATGCAAAATTGCTTTAGCGATACTGAATGAGTTTGTCATTGTAGCACTACTAGCAAAGGTGTTTTCCAATTTTTATTTAATACTTCGGAAAAGATAACTCTCACATTGCTACGATTGAAATGTTTATCGATTTTATATAGTGCCAGCCTCAAAAAATGCCATAGTTTTAGTCACAAAGTGTCTATAAACCGCCCAAGTGGTGCAGTGGTTAAAGCTGTGGCAGTTGGAGCGGGAGGTACCGGGTTCGAATCCCGATAGGGGCAGGTTGCAAAAGGGATTTTTCACCACTTGATTACGATCGGTGGTGTGAATGAACACAACTATGACCCCCTGTTGGAGTGCAGAATCCATGGGCCGACCCATCTTCCATGTCAGTACTATAGGCTGGCATGGAGCTATGCAATGCAGATGGTTAGGAAAATCGGACCTATAGCGTACGTCCTCGATTTGGCTGCAAAGCGTAAGGTAAGGACATAAATAAGCGAACCGTGAAAGAGTTGGGAGAGCCTTGAGCCCCAAAACAGATGGCATAGAAATAAACGAAAACAAAAAAAAAGTGTCTATAAAAGAAAACCTTAGCGAAATGAAATCAAAGCAAAAAATTATGAAATTTTATGAAAATTATGAAATGTCGCCGGTCGTAGCTTAATGGTTAAGAGAGTTTCTCATCACGCCGTGGTCTCGAGTTCGATTCTCGCCGCTGACCAAAAATTAACATGCCACCGGATGACATAAAATGCGGTTGTGTGTAAAAAACATTCGTTGGGCTGACCACCTACAATGTGCTCCGATCGTTAAAATGGTTCGTAAGGTCTCAGTTGAGACGCGGTAAGGGCCGTTTACGGCCTCTAAGCCATAGATTTTTTTTTTATGAAATGTACAATACAACAACAAATTCTTCGTTGATCTATCGGAAATTCTTAACAGTAAGCTGAAGTTGGGGTCGCAGACCGGAGCTGGTACACTGGCTCTATACAGCCGTATTAAGACCAGTTTTTATGTATGGAGTGAGTTTTTGGTGGCCAGCACTGAATAGAGTAACATATGAAAGAAGTTAGAGAAGGTGCAAGGGATGGCCTGTATGCTCATAACCGGGGCACTGAAAACAACACCTACTCAGGCCTTAGAGGTCATATTACACCTTCTTCCCGTGGATATCTGTGGCAAACAGATGGCGGCTAACATAGCCACAATACTAACGGCCGTGTCTCAGTGGAAACACCTTCAGGCAGCTTAATCGAAAAAAATTGGTTCGCTAAGGATGGAAATGGCGAACCTTGACTATATTACACCAATATTTTGCGATTGAGGAAGCCTTGAGCTGGTTGAAGCATAACGTGATATCCAAGAGGGATATCACGATTTATGTGAACAGTTAGACGGCTATCAAGTCGCTTCAAGCAGTGCTATTGAAGTTAGGGTGGCATTGGGTTGCCACTCTTCTCCTAACGAAATGAGTGAGCATTTCAATATTCAGATTATCTGAGTCTCCGGCCACTCGGACGTCGAGCGTAACTGTAGGGCAGACGAACTAGCTAGGCAAGGTATAACTCTTCAGCTGAGGCCTGAAAGGACCAATGTGGGGAGCCCTACAGCGGAGTTTACACTGGCTTTGAGGGAAAGGGCAGAAGCTTTAGCACTGGAGAGGTGGTCGACATCCGAGAGAGCGAGACAAATGTGGCCAAGGTTAGATTTGAATTGCTCCAGGACCTTAATCTCTCTGGAGAGGATAGATCTAGTAGGAAGATAGTAGAAGGATAGTAGGACTATTAACAGGACACTGCCTGTTGGTGAGAATCACACACAAATTTAAAACACACATTTGTATTTAAGAACTACTTATTTCTCTATATATTAAATAACTAAACTCTGTAACACAATTCATAACACTAGCATATTAATCATCAATTTCTATTGTATAATACTTAACTTTTAAAATATCTGTGACACAATTGCTACAAATCGTTTACTTTTGATTATACAACCAAATACAGTCAACTATAAGATCATTTCATAAATCAATTTGGAATAGATTTTGCGTATGCAACCGGTTAATTGGTGCAAAAGTAATATTTTTCCTATAATTAAAATTTATTGAAGACTTAAGCTGCTATAACAAAAAGCGTTCCAAATTGATTTTCTATAAAATTGGCGATCTAGTAAAAGGTTAGAATAAGCAAAATCAGTCATTCTATTATAATCTGGCGACTTCGGAAGATTAAAAATATCATAATAACAAAGTTACAGTGTGTTAATAAATTATAAATATTCAACTTAAGTTTGGCTTCTGAGTTTTAATTAATACTGATATAAGTTCGACTATAAGTTCAATACCGCATTCATCGTTAATCACGTTCATCTTTAATCACATTCATCTTTAATTACATTCATCTCACGTTCATCTTTAACAATACAACACCCATCCATCTATTTTCAAAACGACTTGATCAACACTGCCTTTTCGGTGAACATGCGAGAACGCTGGGTCTAGAAACAAATGACTTCTGTAAAAGCTAAATGGACGAGGAGGAGGAAGAGACGCTTGTTTAATTCCTGTGCTCTTGTCCTGCTCTGGCACTAAGAAGGCATTTACACTTGAGTAGCTACGGTGCGTACCTTTCAGTTCTTGCAGACATTAAGTACTGTAAGGACATTTTACACTACATTAGTAGCTCAGGATGATTCCACAGGAAGATCCTGTGGTATCACAACAAACCGGCAACGGTCTTAGTGTGCGTTAGCAGCCACTCTAACCTTACCTAACGGAATAATGTAATACTAAATGTCCTTGGATGATTGTGATGTTCTACTGTAATTCAGTATCAAATATATTCAGCTTATTGTCGCTACTAAAGATATTCATAATACTATATTATCAACTGAACATTGTATAAGTCCCTGGCATCTTATACCTAATGAGGTTTATTTATTAATTTTTTATTATTTCATCTTTAAATAATGCGAGCGATGATTAACTTTTAAATTGGCCCTCAATTGCTTTGTATTATTTCAAATTATTAATATTTTGTAATATTCTAAAACCGCGAGCTAATAACACTAATAACATACATCATTATTTCTAGATTTGTAGATATTAGATTGTGCAGCATCCATAATAGTACTCACCGTTTAATGCAAGAGGTTTACTTAGATTGTGGTTTTTATTGGAATAATTGAGCACACATTAAGTTTTAACCGGTAGACGTTGGTGTTATTAAAAACGGGATTGCATATACGATCGGGATAGCAAACACATACTTCATGTTAATGTCATTTTAGTTTATCTATTAGAAAAATATACGTAATAATGGTAATATAACAACAGTAATAATAATCAAATTCCCCTTAAGGCTGGTAATAGATTTTTTTTATTTCTTATTCTTCTGTATACATATATGTTATTATAAGAAATGTAATTTTCTATTAACTAACAATACACAACACGTTGGACTGTGAGTTATTTAAACGGTAATTATGATGCTTGTGCAATGCTATAAACGAAGCGGTGGGAAGTATATCCTTAAATTGCATGTCACGTCGTTGGCACTATAATATATAATAGATGTCGGATAATTTGTAAAAATTAAACTATTATTACAATTAGCGTTTAACGGTTAGTCAACTTTGACAAAAAAAAGACATTTAATTATTTTTCTGCTTTAGTGTTAAAATGCCGCATGCTAATCTACCAACCGCGTACAAGAAATTGAATTGGTTTATTAGTCAACATATGTACATTTTTACATATATGTATATGACTACATAATACATAATTTCAATTGTCATTCAAATTATCGAGTCGTGTATAATCTTATAACTTATTGTTATGTATATTTGAAATAGAAATTATACAATACACACCCGATGAGAGTCGATATTTTTTTAGTGAATAGAACAGCAAAAGGTCTTGAGATTGAGATTATAATTATAAAGTAATTTGTTGAGTAATACCGCGATATAATGACTACAGCAAAAAATTGCAATATATATATTGGTCGTTGTGATGTAACGAAGGCCACATGTGGTTTCGATGTGTGGCTGGCGATCAAATTGGTGTAATGAAATTTTATGGTGTGAAATTCAATTTTGGATCAAATAAAAAAGTTTTTTATTTTAATTTGCCGCATAAATTCGTCTTTTTGCAAAAATATCAATTTGAAATTAAATATTATATCGACCAATAAATCCTGAGTATATATAATCATGTTTCTTACATATACCTTATCACATCTAATATAAATATTGTTAGTAATCTAATAACAATAAATTTGTCGACCTCTTCATCTGTTAAATGTTCGTTTTGCGCCAGACAAAACGTTGTAGTAAAACGAATACAAAATCAAAACACTTGTTAAAACTATGAAAACCTGACAACTATCATGTTTGCAGTTAAAATGATCTTAACGCGACAACGATGACGATCTTTGTGTTGTTTGGTATGTTGTAACTCTTGTTGTAATAATATATCATTTCTCTTTTTATGTTTATTATTCATCCTTCAGGTCAGGTGAATAATTTGTACTTATCTCTGTTCATGTACTGTGCTAGCGTAAGGCAGAGTAAAACAAAATAATACACAAGAAAGAAATTCACTTGATCATTTAAACTGATCATCAACAACATGATCATCATAATTATAAGAAAAAAAAATCTTTTTGTTTTCTTTCACTTTAAACGTAACTGTACAACAAATTTTGTTTAATACAGATTTCTTCGTTTCTTCGACGTCTTATTATTGTTGTTATGATTATACTTTTCTTACAGTTTTTTCCTACTTTTTTTTATATATACGAGCATATATAAAAAGATACAGACTCTCTTGGTGACTATCAAATAAAATTATGTTAAATTTTTTTTTATAAATCTTGTATATTGTAATTCTTTGAATGTTGTTAAAAAAATTATAACATTTCTTGTTTGTATGTTGTTGCTGCCTTTTCTAGAGCTGGAGATGAAGTGGTAATTTATGCTATTAATTTCCGGACTTATGTATTTTGATTCGCGCGAATCTTGTTATTAATGGTCCATTGAGTTATATTACATAAGTGTCATAAAATTTCACTTGCGTGAAAGTATCTGTAGAATGCGCAAAAACTATTTGAAAATTTGTCCACTCGTTTAAAACGCACTAATTTACTTTTAAATATGGCTTTACACAACAACCGCTTTCTATTTAAGGTAGTAGTCGTCATCTTGGTCGCCTCGACCAAATCAAGAACGTGTGTCGTGAACCACGCAATTTTTTTTCACACAAATTTGATAATTGACAATATAATTATACAGTAGATTGATCAAAGAAGATGAAAAAATTCAAAATATTATCAGAACTGGTTTTAAAACACAATTTTTTTTGTATATTTCTGTACTGTAAAACACACTTTCTTATATGGCTGGTCAATATACATACTTCGGTTCATTGTACGATCTCAATTATTCCACCATTTTTCATGATTAAAATCATAAAATATTTGATGTAACATAACAAAATATTTATGAAGAAAGTTGAAACTATGTACAAGCATAATAAAGGGATAAGTTTGCGTGATCGCGATAAATTAAAAAAAAACCCGATCGTATAAAAATCAATCAATCAATATTTGAATATATTGATTACATCATGATCATAAACATACATGATCATAAATAAATAAGGCAAATAATTGCTAAACATATTTCGATACACTAATATTTCACGAAAAAAATGTTTGTTTTATAGAAGACATTGTACTAAAGATCAACCAAAATCTTATATTTACGATCAATATACAGTATATATATAAGATCATATTCAAAATATGTAAATTTTTCGATGGTTTTATCTATGCGATACGAGGACCAGTAATAAAATGAAATATTCTGTTGAACTATAAAACATTTTGCGATTAGTTCGGTTTTTGCCGTTAAGCCAAAGCTATAATGTGCAAAAAATCGTGATCATAAATTTTAAGATGATGGTTTGAAGAATTATTTATATAATGAGATGACCGTAAGGTGATATGCCTGTTTCGTAAAATATTCTGTTACTGGAATTTTCGACACAAACAATATTCAAACTTGATTGTGGTGCGCTAAACCTAAGATCACAATCTTAAATATATAGATATTGCGTTCCAAGTCTATTTATAGGTCAAAACTGCTTCGCCAAGCAACCGTAACAATTGAAGCATATATTTATGCGTATATAGGGACACAAAAATTATGTAAAGTAACCGTATATTCTTTATACAGTAAATGGTTTCTTTTAGGCACGTCCCTTACATAAAATCAATTCCAACGCAAACTTTTTTTTTGTACATTTCAACTAACGAACAGAATTTTAATTAGATTTTCAAGTTTCTGGGAATTTTGTAAATGTTTTATAATAATAAACAGTCGAACCTATTTATCAGATCAAAAAGCGAAGAAGATTATAAGAACAAAATAAAAAGAAAATTTATGAACTAATTTGCATACAATCATTCTAATAAAATATTCAAAAACTAAAAAATTAGTTATTGACATTTAATTTAATCTAATAAATGTGTTATAAGAAATCGATAATTTCATAATTTATTATATTGTAGATATTTTCTTAAGGTTTGGTGATAGTTTCTGCGGTTTATGTATTATGACCAGAAATGAAACGTTTAGTACTGGAACTAAAACTGAACTGAAATAACAATAGATTACACAATCTCATAGTCACAATTTTAAAAATACTTGTCAATATGACGTTCTCAAGAAGTACTAAACATTTCACTGTACAGTTGTCATATAATGCGATAATTAGATTGCTAGAAAAACCCGTGGTTATGAACATTTTTAAAATAGTCTCGAACAAAGTTAAGGCGGATTCAGTGTTGCGTTCATCAAGTTGGTTTAACTTTATCTTTTGGATGGCAAAAGACAGCATGATAAGAGATAAAAATAAAATGCTTTCAAATCTAATGTAAAATTATCAATCATGAAAAAATATCATGAATAGATTTCCACCATCAAGAATAATTTCAATCACTAAAATGATTTACCTATACACACTTAAAAATCTTTTTGATATACAATGCAAATACCATCGCATATACGTCCAACATATGGTTGCTTCGAATTTAAATACAAACTTTGTATCGAAAAGTCAGTTGAAGTTATTTACGTCGATTTGCAAAATTCAAAGCAATGTTTAAATCGGATTTAATTTCAATATATTTCGCATCGTAATCTGCAGAGAGATGCAAAATAACTTTAAAAATTAAATCGATCCTATTTACATTGAAAACCGCGGTATAATGTAAATTGAGTCACTAATTGATTGGATGCTAGTTACATGTTAAAGTTAAATTCAAATCAGGCTTGTAACGAATGAGAATTCAATTTTGTTTGCTTCTTTATATATGAGGAGAATCAAAATTTCTTTGAAAATATTACGATGTTATTTATATTGAAATAACCAATGTAAAGTAATTTGCTATACAAAATCATTCAAAATTTATTATTTATAAAGAACTGGTTCAATAAGGTATTAAACTTCTTGCGATTTTTTTTTAAATTTTATTTAATTTTAAATTAATATTTTCTTTAAGATATACATTTTTATAAATATTTTATTACTTAAATTAAATAACTTTCCTCTGAGGATGAAAAAGCCTTTTTTATAATTAAGCTCACTATCGATACATGCAAGTTTATATTTGCCCTTTATTAATTATCAATTTGTAATAAAAGTTGAGGTTCAGCAAAATTTTTAGATCTCCTTTTCTAATAAGTATAGTATTTTGTTATTAATGTTTGCAATCGTGATATAAAATAAATAGCCTCTATTTAATTTTCTATTGTTGCTGTACAATCCTAAAATAATAAAAATAGTTGGCAATGATTATGTCAAGCTTACAATAAAATTTTTGTAAAAGTGAAATCAATTTTAAATATAGGTACATTATAAAGTTTTAGATTTCTTACAATCCCTTCATAATCCACCGGTTTAAATTGAGGAAATAATTCAATCATAGCACATGCTAATGATTGAATGTGAATAAGTTCAGAGTGGTATAAACCTTTTCACCAATAAATTGACACTTTTTCTAACCACTGCTCTTCTTTCCATATCAGACGTTCCGTGTAATTTTTCGACGCATATTTTTTTTTATTTAAGAGTAAAAGAACTCTTTCGATGCACAATTGCATCGTATAGTAAAAATCAGCCACGTTGTTCTTCCATGTTTTTCATTTTTAAAATAACTCAAAATGTTTTTTATTTATTTAAAATAAATAATTAATGAAAAATGTATAGATACCTGATAAAGTAAATCTTCGTACTCCTAAACTAGTCCATGTTTGTAGACGAAATGCAATTTTGGTTACAACTTTAATTTGTATAATAACTTGATAAATTAATTATTTAATTTATTAATTGAAATAATACTTTTTTTCACTCACTTAAATAATTTTTTTTTAAATTGTAATATTATTTTAACTATAAAATAAAACCACGGTCGCAATAGTTTTATTAGACGAAATAAATTAAACGAAATAAATTTTTCGTTTAATTTATTTCGTCTAATAAATAAATTCGTGTGCTTCGATTCACCATCTATCGAGGACTAAAACAAACAAAGTTAAATTTTACTAACCCAATCATCCAAATAGGACGTAGAAACCTACGTCTAAATATAGTCAATACCTAGATAAAATATAATTAAGAATACAATGGGTTAATACATTTTGCTGTAACATTTTTCTGTATTGCGTTATATTATATATTGTTTGATTTTTGGACCACCGATTTCGATTTAAATTGAATCGTAAAACTGTGTATGGCGTTAATTATACTGTAATAAGTTTTCGATGCAAGCAAAACATGTGTTTTAGATACAATTACATCAAAAACAGTTTCGATTTATTCTTTGTATCTAATTATGATACGCGATTACTTCGTATGTGCCGCGATGCAAGACTTACAACGAAAATCGCAGCAAAATTTCTAAGAGTGAGATGGCAACAAAATCGTTCTGCGTTTTTTCATCAACCATGAAATCGCAAACAAAAAAATATTCCGAACGAAAGAGGGAAGGAAGAACGCATCTCTGAATCCGCCTTTAGCAGAAAAAAATTACGATTTGAACGAATAATGTACATCCTGGTATAAGCTTAAAGCGATGTTTACTTGGGAGTAGAAACACCTGAAATATCATACAAAAGTAAAATCACTTTGGTATTCAATTTTTATCTCAAACTTTTGAAAATCCATTCTATAATAAATTCTAAAATTACCTAAGCTGAAAAAAGTATTATCTGACATATAGAATTTGTCATTATCTTTCAATGCTGCGAATAATTAACGCTGTACCAGAGCATTCAAACTTGATTGTTATAAAACGATTTTTACATTTTTTAACTCTCGCTTGAAATATTGCTCAAGATGAAATTTAATTTAAGAATTTTGTGAATTCCTTTATTAAGTACACAAGTACTAGATTTGTTCTATGAGAATATTTGGAAATTTACCTTAGCTTGCTCTAGTGAAATCGTGTTATAGTACAGGAGGACCAAGTGTATTTCGTTTCTTATGGACTAACCAAAATTTACCATGTCCAATATACTTATCACCTTTTCTGACATCATCGTTGATTACCAATTACATTCCATACTGCAGTAGTCGAAAAATATTATTATATAAGTCCCTAAAATAATTGCAAACATAAGGCAAACATCATAAAGATAATGTACTATTTTAATCAGTCGTACGTTAATTACAGATATACCATAATCCACTTTGAACGAATTCTGACACTCAATCGCGCTGGCATCTTTATAAATATTATAATTGTTACTTAGCAGATTTAAAAAACAATTGCAGAACGCGCTTCTCGACATAACATCGTTTAAAATGGTATAATCGTTCAATTTCATCCGGACGGTATAATTTTGAAGTGACTTTTAGAGATCAGAATTCTAAAAATATAAAGATATTTTATAATAAAACACAGCGGCAAAACTGTAGAAACTCGTAAATTCTGTCTTCAGATTATTGCCATCATTTAATCGAAAAATGTTCTGATGGTTAAGAGGGACTTAAAGAGAGGTGCTCAAAAGCCCCCTCTTCATGTCATCTTAATAAATATTCTATTACACTTTTTGTGGATTAACCATCCGTGTAATCTTTACAATTAGCAACATTGCTTCTTATGTCCTTCCCTTGTATTAGGTAACCGTCGATTTATCCATATTCCCAAATATCTGTTAACACTTGTTTGATTCGACTTAGATTTATTTGAATATCAACAAACGTTTGCTATACTTAATTTCCACATTTAGAGTAAGTTGACACAGCTAAATCTGCTACATGCTACAAGTAATCAATACATTAGTAAATCAAATGATAGCGTTTTTAGGATAAGTCCAATTATAGCTTCATGAACCTGTTGAGGGTGCTTCGAGTAGCATATAATTTGTTATTTATGTCCTACTTTAACCCATTATACAGTCAAATCGAGAATGTACCGCTTTCGGTACGATTTATGTAGAACCATCTGCACATTGCATTGCTCCAGTCCAGCCTATAGTTATTCTGCAGTCCAACAAGGTGGTAAAGATGTGTTCATTCACACCACCGATTGAAATCAGATGGTGAAAAATCAATATTGCATCCTGCCCCTATACATCAGTACCAAACAAATTAATGACGCTATGTATTAACCCGTATTCGTTCGATTAACTTAAGATTAAATAACAAGTTCATATGACTTGATTCTTTCCCAATAATTTATTTAGTGGACATAATTATTTTACTGCTGCGCGTGTGACATTATACATCAAAAACAGCTCCAAGATGCTGATTCTCATAAAATAGTCTTCACGCTGTTATTACAGACAAGTTCGCGTCGCACTACATAATAATTTCTAAGCTACATACGTTTACATATCGTATTACACCATGTAACTGAGGTGGGAAAATGATGAAAGTACAACAAATAATTTTTTCATTCCTTATTTATTTATTTAAATTAAAATTATGAAATATTATATATATATATATTTTATTAAAAACAAAACAAAATTGAAAATCGTGAATTTTTATTATTGCAAAATAGAAAATCGCGTGACAAATATTATTGAAAATGAAAGTTAAGTTTTCTGTTTCGCTTCTATCGCTAGGTTTCGTTTTTTTTATTATTATTTTATTTTCATTAATTAATTTATGATTTTAATTAACGTTGACATTTTTTGTTCTATTCGAAATGTCATCTCTATCTCTCTATGTATATATGTATACTTGTATTGGGAACAAATCATGAAACAAAAATGTTACGCAATCTCTATATGAAAAACGTGATGAGGATTATACGAGCGAGGGTCATTGACTTATGAGTTCACGATGTAATTAATAACAAATTTCAAGATTAAAAAAAATCTCATAACCTTAGAATATATTCTTGATTTAAATATCTCATATTTTATATAAATATAGTTTTGTCGTTTCGAGTTGCCCAACCTATAAATAAAAAAAATCGCAACAGCGACAAAATTGACAATGAAATGAAATTTGCATAAATTTTTTATGTGGCAAATACAATATATTGTTTATAAATTTAATTGGCTTTATAAAAAAAAATTGTACAAAAATAATTATATGTCATGGATTTGGAGCACGGTCGCCATAAGTTAATTATTGATTGAAGATGCATTATTGTCTAATATTGAGTGCATATTTAATTTATTAGTTCATTAAACAATTAAACTTTCACTTTGCGCGTTTTTAAAAAAAATTTTATACTTACCTTGTGTAACAGACAGTATCAAATTTTGCTTATCTAATCGCAAAATTTAATTATCTTTTTAATTTAATTTTGTTCACCTATTGTTAATATAAGTTTTATTTATTTTTGTATCACTCACAGTTTGTGAAACGTTTTTTACGTTAGTAAATTGAATCAGTAAAAGTGTTTTTGTTATAACAACTGAACTTCTTATGTTTATTCTTTACACAAATTATATATTGATCTTCTTTATTATCAAATTTCATTCATATGTGTACGATAAGTTTTATGTATACATCGTATCGTGATGATATATAGTATATCTAGGCCACATGCTTGAATGGTTGAATAAGTTCACGTATATATGGTATATATACGGTATAATATGTAAAGAAAACGTGTGCCAACCTAATAATACTTGTCATTAGAAATGTTGTATATGTATATACATATATATGTGTTTATTTATATGGGGAAAGCTAAAACTGTAAACCAATTTGACATTTTATTATGTAAAATTGAAAATTAAAAAGAATAATAATTTGAGGTTAAAAGATCGATTACTGTAATAATAATTAACGAAATAATCAATTTTCTATATATTTTCTTGTGTAATTGAGATAAATTAATGTTTTTCATGTGGGAATTAATGTCTGTAACGAGCTACCGCATTACAATTAGTGTGTCAATTGGTAATTTAATATATTTATATATGTATTGCGAAAACATTTGTCACACAACAAGATTATTGGATGTTGGTTAAATTATGGAGAAGTGAACATTGGTGATATATTACTGAATAAAAAGTATATGTTAGTGAATATACTGGTGGTCACTTGTTGTTTATTGGGACAATATGCAAGTATTATATTTACGTTCAGTCGTTTCTACAATTTAGAGAAGTGTGGGTTTCTGTGGCTCATTACTTAAGCTGTTGATCAATTAAAGTAAAGTATTACTGATTTTATCCCAGTGGCCTTATTCTGGTATAAACTCTCGGAGAATAGAAATTTTTAATTTTGTAGCAGTTTTATTCCTTATTCCCCAAAGAGTAAATTGGAAAATTATTCCCAACTAAAGTAGTTTTGACATATTTTATGAAGGAATTGTTGGGGAATATAAATATTCATATATTTCACATAGTGTCTACACGACCACGAGTTAAATAATTTATTCAAAACTTAATTTTTAGAAATATTTATTTTATATTATAATAAATAAGTATAAAATGTATTATTATGAAAATGATGATGATTTAATTATACATGTTCTATTTCTTTCGCTGGTCAGTGTATAGGCACATGAGCATAATATATACCTTTTATTATCCTGGGGCAATTGAATTTCTCATAACATCTATTACCAGTAATTCTGGCGGCATTCTATAAATTTTGATAGTTATTTTGTTTGACAGCACAGATGACAGAAAAAATGCTTTCTTTATGGCAAACAGTTGAACTACAATGCATTTCCCAATAAAAAATGTTCCAATCAAACAATAATACACTTTTAGGAAATGGGGAATAAAATGTAGTAGGGAATAACTAAAATATTTTTTACTCCCCGGGAATTTCCAGAATATGGCCACAGATAGTATATATTTAAATACTCACCTTCTAGTTTTATTCAGTAAAGATAAAATATTAATCTTTAAAACCTTACTCTAATGTGCATGTTTATTGAATCAGTGGTCTCTATTTGTACGTCGCGTTGAACGGACTCTCGCCCTCCGTTGGTATCTGTTAGCACTATGATATGTTTTGTTTCGATATAAGGAACTGTGAAAACTTACCTAGTTCATTTTGAACTGACTTATCTAAAGTGTGAATGCTGTGAGTATCAGTAGTCCTTAAAAGAGGTTTTGAAAACTTTCTCAAGAATATAGCTTAGATTAAAATCTAATCATTTAAAAAATTATATTCGCTGGACTCTGCTAACTAAAACCAATTTTTATTAACTGGAAAAACGTGTATGTAAAGTGGTTACAAAATGCCAAAGAAACCTTACTTAATCTCGTAAGCAGTATATAACCAATTTATTAGCACTGAAACCAAACATTCATCGAGCTATACCACAAATAACTATTATACAGATAAACAAACTATATGGATAAATTATATATACTAGACTGAAATAAGGGGAAATAGTTGTACCCTGGGTGAAAAGGCTATCTGTATTTGAATTTTATTATCTCTTTCATTCCTTTAGTTTAATTAAATTGTAGCTTATAAGTGTTCAATGAAGGTTAGAGCGCTTGCGAAGAAAAGCTTAACTAACTGTTTCGGTTTTAAAACAGTGGTTTTTCGGTTTATTCTCTTGGTGCTTTACCTGGCTGTGTATTCTAGGTTTTCTTCATAAAGTGTTACTATACATTTTCAAAAACACCGGGTGACTTTGCTCTTTGTAATTTAGATAATAGAAGACCTTTTCTGAATTATTCTGAGGAGACCGAGAAAAGCTAGTGGTTACATTATAAAAGCTTCTTCTCTGAGTAGTTGTAAAGTTTTAAATCTTCTTTGGCTACTACCACTAGTATCTGCTTCAGATCCAATATTTCAGTTTCACTTTATATGATCAAAATATACATTTTTTTATTCAAACAAGCTACAGCAGCATGGATTCCCACCAAAACATATGGACCATCACGATATTAAAAAATATTAAATATTATAACTCTCAAAATATCTTTGAATAAAAACTGTTTTGCGGTGCTGTTTCATTTTTAAAAGATTTGTTTGCTTGAAATTCTTCAAATAAATATAGATTGTTGTTGTTATTCTACTCTTCATCTTAAACGAATCAATCTCTTATTAAAAATCGATCAATTTTGTGGTTATTTATGTATATACATACTTCAGATGTTATCGTTTTCTTTCGGTACCCATTTGGTATTTAAAGTAAATATTTTGGGTTTTATTGTAAAAATATTTAGGATTGTTTTAAACTAAGAAAAATGATCGCCATGCCGCGCGGTGTAATTTATTTCCTCGAGGTTATACTCACACACACACTGATTCACCACAAATTACTCGTACTAGGGTATAATATGTATCTGGCTATCGCCGTTTTAAAACGATAAAATAGTAATAACAAAGGAGAAAACTATTTTATATATCGACAATAAATAAATTCGTTATTAGAAGAAATGTTACTATAATATCGCGTATATATGAAAACAATTAGATCGCGAAGAAATAACAAATTAGTTGCACGCACATGATAATCACATGCATAGTTAATAATAATAATAGATTGGAAAAACTATATAGATACAGTAGATACAAATAATTATAATTGTATCTCTCTAATACATGGCATCATTTCCATAAATGAAATTTAGATCTACTGTATGCCGCAATTCTCGCAAAGAGGAAGTTTTTCTTGTGCAGTGCTTACATATACATACATAGATAAACAAAACAATAAGAAAAGCTAAAAAAAACAACAATCCATGCACCAGTTATTTGTAAGACTCTATAATTATATTACAGTTGAACTAAAAAGCTATTATTAATCGTGATTAGAAAACATATAAAGTGCATACATCATTATATTGTCCTTACGTGTTGTTAATCTCTCAGGTCGAGTTAATTAATTTTATTGATACTTTTAATTTTGGTTTTTTTTTGTGGTGGGAAAACTCTTAATCTTACAACACTCCCGATAACATATGCACCACCTTAATATCGATGTATTTATATATACATATATGAACATGAAGATGATGATCATATTTGATGATGATGAAATATTATTTTCATATTAAAAAAAAATATTATTAAAATATATCGTTAAGTGAATGAACTTTAATAGTTTTTAGCCTGATAGTCTGCTGTTATTATTATTGTTGTTACTCTCTATGATGATCATTATTATCATTATCATTACCATTATTATTATTGTTATTTAACTTGCGGAGGAATCGACAGGGAATCGATCATTATTATGTATATATACATATACATAAGACTATCTTTTGTGTATGAAAATCACAAAAGAACATATGTTCTTTATATGGTACTTTTGATGTATATACATAAGTGTGTGAAAATGTTGGTTTTCTTTTAGAAATTCTAATTCTAATTTATGATGGTAAGGCGCCTTATTGATTTTTTGGGAGATTGAATATTATATTATATTTTTTTTTTTGAAGATTACGCTGCTTCTTTTTGTGATGTATGAAGAAAATGAAAGTAATTCTTTCTATATATGGTCAAAGTATTAGTTGATTTGATTATCATTAATTAAAAAGCGATTGTTTATTCGATGAACGTATTTTATTTATGTATGTGCCGATTACTTTTACTTTTATATTCAAATCTACTCGTCTGCCTGTCGCTACTGTCAGTGGTTCTTAAATATTCAGAAATATGTGAACATTAATTACTTGTCGGTTAATTTAAAATCATTTTGGTTTTATTAATCGCTTTCCATTCGACAAACCGCTAGTAGAAAAGTTTATGTGTTTGCTAAATTACTTTACTCCTATAGATCCGCTTTGCTTTTATTGTCAAAAATTATTTATTTTGTTTGTGTCAAAAACAAAAATAAGTTTAGTTAATTTGTATCGACAGTTTTGAGTGAGAATTGTTTTGATAGAGAGTTTTGATAGACTTTACACATACACAATATAATATAGGCTATGTTTTACTCATATCTTCCTTTTTGCAGCGATCGAGTCGATCATAGAAAATACAAAACCCTTTCTATCTTTTTATACTTTTGAATCTCTTAGCAATGAATGGTTGATAATATTTCACATAGAGTTTAAATATCTAGCAGCCGTTGAATAAAACTGCAGTTGTTGTAACAAAATAACGATGACAGTATTGTATCAATACAATCTTTTGTAATTATTGCTTTGCACAAGACTAATACTCTTGGATCTATTTCTACAATTAATTATTTCAAGAATAATATATATTTTTATCTAAAACTATTAAAAATTCATTAAAATAAAAATATCTTGAGTTCATATTAATAACCTCTAGAAAACGAACACAAATCACCTCACTTTTTCCCATCGATAATAATTCAGTAAGATTTCTTGCATTCGAACAACTGTACGTGTTTTTGTACTGTCTGCTTTGACCTGCTTATATAATGGTTTCCTGAAACGTGCACTAAACAACTCAAAGTACTTGTACGTTTGTTCAACTGACACTTTTCAATAAAAACACTCCCATTTTTCCACAGATTAAGCTAAATGTCTATAAATTCATGTTCATTTATATCGCATCTTTTGTTACTTTCAATTAATAGCTGTGATGGGTTTCATTGAAGGAACTCACTTTCATTATAAATTTAAGCTATTCTTACAGTTTCATCATTTCTGATCTCGATTTATGGCCTATGCTCGGTATTTGAGCAATTTTAGATAAAGAGTATGTCTTAATCTAAAAGCGTCTATCCCACACTAAGCACTATTCATGGTTAGCGTCTGTTATCTAGCAAAACCGGTTGTATTCCAAGACACAGGTATTAGGTATCAAGTGCTTAAGAGTAGAAAGTTTGTGTATTGGTGCAGTGAGTTGAAACGTCTATACCGGTTGTAAAATAGTGTTGGTAAGCTGGTTGGTAGGCTTTTCGTCGAGAGAACTATCACTTCTATTATGTTGTTCGGTGTTAGGATTAGATTCGACAGCTGATAATACGAGAAGAATCAATAACATGGACGAGAATCATGTATTAATAGATGAACAGGTAGAAAGGTCTCGAATTCGGATATCCAACAAAATCGAGTGGATGATTGATGTAAGGAATGTCTATTTGCATGTCTTTATCTTTCAGAACAGGAAACTGGTAGGTCATAATCACATACATAGTTCAATATTTTTGTTATAAACTTAGTGTAAAAATGATTCAAATCTTAATTTTGTTGAAATATAAATAATTGGGAAAATTGATTCAATGACATATTCTGCTGAATGCTACATATCAAGATCTCAAACACGAGAACAAACTACATAACAGCAAAAGCAGGAAGTTAAAATTATCGAATAATTTTGTTAAAAAGATTATTACGTTGTGAATGTTGTTATATTTGATGAAAATATCAACTTAAGGATGTATGGCCACCGAACATGTCCGAAAAGAGAAATTGGTGCAATTTTTGAAAGTGTAAAGTAAACTCAATAATCTAATCATCAACATGAATTGAATAGAGTTAATTTCAACCAAACAATCACACACTTTGACAACGCGGGACATAACAATAAATATTAAATTAATCTATTAATTTATGTGATCAGACATTAAAACATATATCGAAACATAAATACACGAAAAATAAAACTATAAAATGCCAAGCCCAATTACAACAATAAACCAAAAAAAAACTATATTTTTATGACAGAGAAAGTTTAAAAAAATATTTTTTTTATTTGATTTAAATTTAATTTGGTTAAAAACCAAAACCATGCTTATTGAGACCGCGCGCGCGCTCATAATATACTGACACATAAAATTTTGGTTACATTTTTATAGTTTTGGTGCAGTATACTGGTGGGTTCATAGCACGCAATTTGATTAATCACCGGCATAAACAAAATACTTGTGTTGTGTTGTGTTGCACAAGACAACAATACACAAAACAACTCAGATGGATCAATTTAAGTACAGCCGCTTGTTTAAACACAAAAAGTGATCAATTTTAATAGACTCATTGTCTAAATTGAAATTCGTATAAAAATCTGGGGTCAACATTTTGTACACATATAAATGACGCAAATTTATTATATTATTCTTGGAAGTATTATTTAAAAATATATGTATGTGGTACTTACAAAAAATAATGCTTCATCACCAACTTAATTAATTAAGATTCCATGTAATAATCCATGTAAATCTTTAGTTTAATTAAAGTATATATAAGAGTCGAACCACCCAGCAACAACAGGTATACATAATATTATATTCTTCATCAACATCTTTAACTTATGTTGACATGAACAAATTAAAATCTCTTGTTTTGTCTTTTATAATGATAAGAAAATATGTATTCAACAAATCAATGTTTGTCTTAACTTATCTGCACCGTATACAGACAAAGCAAATATTTTATATTTTTGGTGAATTTCATATTTGTCAACCTTTGAAATTTTTCAGCCAATTTATAAACTTTTTGACTTTTGACAAGTTTATTCACCTCACCTAAAATTTATGCCGTGCACACGATGAAGGACCTACTGAATTTGAATGTATGCGTGATATGCAATCGAATATACAGCCGACTCGCGGCTTATGCATGGGATATAATTTTGCTAATCTCACAGGTTCCATATAGTTGATCGCACCAAAAGAAAATAATATTTTATTGTCTTCAACAAGAATTAATGCCAAATGTGTGAAATATCACGATTTTATTTATATAAATGACGTAACTTGTGCTTGGCGTATTATTTATTTTGTTATTCAAGTGGTGGATCTTATCAGTAAATTTTGGAAATAACCGACAGGTATTCCAAAAGCACAAATTTTTTTAAAAAATCGAATTGGTTACGATATGTTATCGATGGTACAAAAAGCATGGCAAATTACAAAACTGTTGGTTTACAAGACTTACTATACACTTAATTTAATTTTGATTAAGCACAACTATAAAAACATACGTATGATGTTTAAAAAGATTAAATTAAAAATGAAATATCGAAATACCAACTAAATGTTAATAATTGCACGATAAGAAGTGAATATATACAAAAAAAACTTTAAAAAAGAAAGACGGAAGACAATAAAATTCCTTTGGTTATAAACATATAACATCAGTATTTTTATGTGCAGCTTAAAAATATTTAATGCAGAATGCATATCCATCACAAATCTATACCACCACAAAACGAAAGAATTGTGTGTTTTACTATCGTTGGGTTAAATTTTTTCCAAAGATAAAAAAATTGTTTTTCCCATCTCTATGTTTTCTCATCATCGCGGCTATTTAACATTGCAGCAATAGAATTTAAGTGCACACGAATATCAGTAATTGTTTAGTACAGTAGCGTATCAATAAAACAATTTCTTTAATTTAAAATATTTCTTATATGAAACGCTTTGAAATTGTTAAGTATACAAGCTGGGCTAATCAAGACTATTAGCAAAACATTTTTTATCGAGAAAAACCAGAAGCAGCTATAACACATTTGTGCCAGCAATGAAACATTCGCTGTGAATTTAAAAGCGGTTGATTATGAATAATGAAGGAAGGGGGTTAACATGTACTATAATCGTAAAAGCCCAATAAGCATATACGAGTACAGTTGTCCAATGGTGGTGATCCTAATCAAAAATAACAATTATTATTTATAGTATTTGATGCAAGATTTGGAATATTTGATGCAATTTAACTCCTTTTGGCATATTACAAATATTTAAATTCTTGCACGAAATTTTGATATTATTATTAAGTAAAGTATTTCTCGCTTATGTAAAAATAATCCCCGAGATAAGAGGTATAATCTAAACGCAGATATAAATTATGTAATACACCAAAAAATGTTTATATAGAAAACTCCATATTTGAAATGTTTAAATTTTCCCACTAAATGTTTGAAGTGAACGTACTACTTGACGACATTCACAATATAAACAATAAAATTACAAAATAATAATAATAGTCCCACTTTATACAATATTTTATAATTTTCCCTCACGATCATCACCGTCATCTTTTTCGATCATATACTCGTATAATACAGAAAACAGCCCATAATTGGTTTTAAATTAATGATCTTCATAAAAATTACTATACAAAATGTATATACAATTCTTTTATAACCTTGCAATCGACTCTTCCACATATTTATTACAACAACAAAATGTAGTTCATATTTTATATAAAATGATTCATCTAAGCGATCAATCGATCGTGATTATTGGACAAAAAAAAAATCTGTTTCGATTTTTGGTGTTTTTATATAGTTACATAGACAATTATTGATGGATCGTCATTATATAAAACGATCTATATACAATGGTCTATAAATACTTCAATATCAACACCGTGCTGTTCTATAATCATTTTCAACAGTTAAATGAATATATATATATATATATATATATATATATGTATATATATATATATATATATATATATATATATATATATATATATATATATATATATATATTCATGTAAGTAAATGCGCGCGGTAGGTAAACTTGATATTGATATGATATTACTCCAATTTCTGTTTTGTGATCTATATACATAACGGTGATCATATATATATATATATATATATATATATATATATATATATATATATATATATATATATATATATATATATATATATATATATATATATATAATATATATTATATATATATATATATATATATATATATATATATATATATATATATATATATATATATGTATATATTTAATAATTATGTCACGATCATATATTATATGATATATGTATTTATTAAATTTTCTTTTTTTATCCATATACACATTGATTGATCGACAATTTTGATTAAATCGTATATCTAAATAGATTGTATCTCGCGCAAGTACGCGAATATTGTAATCATGAAAGAGAGAGTTTTTATATTTTATTTATTTAACAAAAATATCGTGATCAATGAATGATTTTTGTTTTGTTTTTTTGGGATGATTAAAGTGAATACCGCGTGTGCTAAACGAAAGTTGGTTGTTTGTTTTTTCATCATCTTGAAGATCATAATTTTAATTTATTTGATTAGAAGTTGTCTATATATGGTTCGATGACATTTAAAACATAATAACACAAACAAATAAATAAACACACAGATGTTAGATTTATTTTTCAAAGTTAAACTCTATTTTGAGAAGCACATAATAATAATAAAAACAACAACAGCATAACATAGAATGTCAAAATACCTTTAAGTTGAACTTATAAAACGACGACGAGATGTGTATTACATTGAGATGTCAAACGTAGCGAAATTTGACAAAAACATTTTCGAATACTTTGGGAATGATATTGAATCAAGATGACAAAATGGGAATACAATACGCTTGCTTCAAAATGTTCTTTTATATTTAAAACATTTTACAATCGATCAATTGATTTGATTTCATGTCAAAGTAATGTGGTTACAATAAGAAATGTCTGGAAAATAGAAAAACATTTTCATTTTCGATCTTCTGTTTTGCTATATGCATGTACATAGCTCGTCTTTGATAAAGAGATTAATTTATACGTAAAATTAGCAAGTGGTTTAACTGTCTGGATGTGATTTCTTCTTGTAAGATATATATATATATATATATATATATATATATATATATATATATATATATATATATATATATATATCCCATCACGAGTTGCGTGATAAGAATCAATTATTAAATGAATAAGAAATATATTTTTTATGTATAATGTAATGTAATGGAGCAAGTTATATAAAAACGGAAACTTTAAGATACAAAAAAAGAATCAATCATTCTCAGCCATATATAAATATACAAGTGTTAAGATTTAAAACCCCAAATAATAATGTATGCGGTTTCGTATAATAGAATATATATGTGCTGAGGTCTTTAGTTACATTCATTTTGGATAAATCTATAAATTAATAAGACACAAGGTTAACCCATAAGAATTAAACCAAATTTTATAAAATCTATTCACCTGGCACCATTTGAATCGGAACAAAAGAAAATATTTTCCGTTCGGCACACAAATGTCCAAATAGAGATAAAAACCTCGATACAATAAAACCACAAACAAAACATCACGTCTTGGGCGACCTTTTTTCTCCATATTTCGATATATCTCCAAACCAAAACCAATTTTTTTTTCTTATTTATTTCATAATTAATCGTGCACTTTTGACTTTGAATATATTATTAAGTATTTTATCTTGTGTACTTGTTGTTTTGGGTTACTTAACTGTGTGCTGTCTTTTAAATATCCATGTAGGTATATATGACGATCATAAACGGAAATTACATATTATTGTAATTGATGGGAAAATTGAAAAATTACTTTTTGTAAATCACGCAAATTATTCCTTTGATTTGAATGTTTGTAGATTGATGAGTTTTTTTGGTGGATTCTTCTATACACTTATATTGATTGGGGAGTAACTTTAAATAAAAAATCCCGTTTTTAATTTATTTTATAGATAATTAATTGAAAATCTTAATGACTCTTGACTTATGCCACAGAGTATGTAGTGCAAAACCCACTACCAAAAAAAGAATTAATTACGAAAAACGATAATTCATTTGTCATACATTATATGCATCATATTGTAACACCATGGCCTGTTGTTCATTAAACCGATCATAATTTTTCATCATCGTCATGATGGTATACATATATGTAAAATTCTTAAGATTTTTTTTTGTTGATTTGGGTTTTTTAAGAAAAAAACATAACATCATAAGCCCATTTAATGGCGAATAATTTATATTTTTCAAATTAAATGCATGATGCAATATATTGCAATTAAAATTTTTATTGTTGTTGCTGTTCATTTCGCGGTTTTCATATATTGTATATAATTAATCATATTTTTTAATGTTCATATGAACGAGTAAGTACATAACGTCGTGTAAGATGTGTGCGCTGCGAATAAGTGTGGGTTCATAAATTATAAGACGGTTAGAGTGCGGATAAAATACTAATATGTGTTAATGTAATGTTGTGTTATGTTCAATCAACCAGAGATAACCAAATATTTATGCACAAATATTTGATTTGTTCATTTATACAATCTTATGTCCATATTGGGTAGGTCTTTTTCTTAACCAAGATAAATAGTTTTTATGTGACAAAATTTGGGGTTCAAGGTTTTAAACAGTACCGGAAGTATTAATTTGATTAATGAATCTATACCGTTTGCGGTACATGTAATATTTATTGTATATATAAGAATTACAATAACCTAATTTTAAGATACTACGAAACTATATTCTTTTACCCGGCAGCAGCAGGAAATATAACTCATCGGCTAATAATTATAATTTTGGGTTTAAAATTTGATTTTATAGCCCGCTACAGTTACTTATTATTATCAATTAGATGTAATTTGGATTTGATTTAAGTGAGGATTGAGAGAAAGGGTATATATACGTAAATTACATATACCGAAGTTACAAATATTAATCACGCAATCGAATTGTATTTTTTTTTCCGTTCATCAAGATTGGATTCGATATAAATAAATCGTGTCTAATTACGGCAAGATATAGTTTCGAAATGGAATTTTTAAAATATATCATTTTAAAAATAATCTTTATATATGTTTGAATTCAAATTGCACAAGGTGTATAGTGCACTATGTGAATTTTAAGAACGATTTTTAAGAAATACTTCCCTCGCTGATATGCACTATTACTATTGCGTATACTCTACATTGGACTAAAATTGACAGTTCATAATATTTCATTCAAAATCTAAGGTTTGGATCTAAAAGTTTATTAGCGTTTCTGTTCAAAATAATTTTATTTTATATAGCTGACAATAAATTCTACCTCTTTAGTTTTTCAATTTTATATCTAATTAGGTTAGGTTTAGGTTTCAAACTACATACTGATAAGTTTTTGTGAGATTGCCTCTATGCCGTTTTGTAGACACGATTAGAACTAAGTATTTTCTAACATTATAATCAGCTGTAGGTTGTTTGAATTTTGAAGTTTAAATTATTCGATTGATAAGCTTCACTTATCAATCGAACGTCTTATTTTGAAAAAAAAACAGATGTATATAAATGGAGTTTAGGAATGTTTTATGTAATCAACCACCATTTTTCCTTTATGGAGATCACTTTAAAATTGATTAAAATTAAGTTTTGCCATTTCAATAGTTATAACAACATTTATAATTTTTTGTATATTTTTCAATGAATTCATTTCTTTTATTTAACTGAACCGGGCTTTTGGTCAAAGGTCCTATTGAAATATTTATAAACCTTATTGGCGTATCATAATACAATTTCTCTACAAACAAATCAACCCATTATATCATTTATCATATGGAATAAGTATGTAAAGCAGAAAATCCTTTTTATAGCACCAATTTGTTATCTTTAAACCATTGCTTAACAACCTTCGAGGTGTATTTCGGGTCATTATCTTGTTAGATCCCTACCGAAGAGACATATTATCTTCCGCAAATGGTAACACCTCTCCTGATAAAATATTTTTCTACACAAACCTATCCATAATGCCATTTATTCTAATTAGAGGGCCAAGTCCAAACCCCAAAAACGCCTGCAAACCATGACTCTTTTTCCACCACCAAGCTTTACCATTCCTATTGTATACTTTCTGTTTATCCTTGTACTTACTGGTCTGCGCACTAACTTCTATTCATCCGATCCTTTCTATATATATATATATATATATATATATATATATATATATATATATATATATATATATATATATATATATATATATATATATATATATATATATATATATATATATATTTATATATAAAATATATATATATATATATATATATATATATATATATATATATATATTTATATATATAGGTATATATATATATATATATATATATATATATATATATATATATATATATATATATATATATATATTTATATTATTTTAATTTCTGAATCTATAGGATCTGAAATAAATGTCGGATTTCTCATATAGAATCTACAGCTTAAGAACGAACTAGGTTATAATTTATAATTCTAGCTTTTGTCGAAGTATAAACAAGAAATTATCCACAATATTCAACCTGAGTTTTCGCATAGTACAAATAGTAGTCCAAATAGAGCGAATAGACCTAAATATAGAAAAGGATGACTCTCTCCGATTGATCTATATATATATTGTTTCATTGAACTTAAATATCTAACAGTCACGAAAACTATTCGGAACGAATTTACATAGACCACCAAGTTGTTTAATGAATAATTATTCTAAACATATGAATAAGTCTTTCCTATATATGTATTTAAAAATGATCTGTACTTTTTAAGTCATTAAATTCTATCATTCTACTCCTACTAAGACATAAATCGTTATTTTAGATTTATTGACGAACTGAGAATATAATGCGGTGTATCAGAACATAATAAAATTGGCTTCTTTATTATTTTTTCAGTGTTCTAGATTTATCTTAAATAAGAAGTATGTATTTAGTGGTGATAAACGATATTTTAACTATAGGTATCACAACGACCACTAAGTCGTTCGAATTTAACACCGATCGACTGTAAATCAGACATTGGCTTCGTATATAATTTTATATAACTGTAGATATTAAAATAATTGGTAAAACAAATTAACGAAATTTTGATAAATTTATTCAAGCTTACAGAAAGCACCTTTCATGTTGTAAAACACACATTCACGCAATTCCAATAAACGACATCATTAACTATCATCAAATCTAATAAATTATTCAAAATTAGCAAAACAAAAAGTTCATTGGCCAAATAAAAACACTGATCTTGATCGTATTAAAAAAAAAAGAAATTGAAAAGAAAATAGAAAGAAATAAAAATGCAATCATAATAAAATTAAATATGTTAAAAATTGTTAAACTTTTTTTTTTTTTTGCTTTTTTAATCTCATTTCTATTCAATTTTACTTTTGTTATAAGTTCTCTAGAAAATAAAATCTTAAGAAAACTAACATAAGCGACGAGCAGCATAAGAAAAAAATTAACTAACTTCTTGGCTTTTAGAAATATATTTTCTTCACCATCTTCTTCTTCGGGTTTCTTTTTATTTATATACATACCTACATACATATGTACACTATAGTTAATAAAAATATTACCTCACTCACATCCAAGTGTAACAGTAAATATTTCTTATATAAATATACGATCATAGTTTTGGTCCACGTGACATAATTAAAATCTGTATGTTAATTATATATATTTGATGTGTGTATAGTACGTACGACTGGCTCTATATATACAATAAAATTAATTTTCCACTTATAGCATACGAGACGAGAGTACATTGAGATTTTGATTGAAAGCTCTTTTAGCGCATGATGACTAATCACATCTATTTTTCACCGTTATATAATCATGTCGTTATCTCTATATATAATCAATAAATGACTTGCTGTTACATCCTTCTTCTTATATTATATATGCAATGGTTATAAAGAATTTAGAATGGAAATTTACTATATTCTCGTACTCTCGTACATGTATATAAAAGATTGATCAATATTGATCGCTTGGCATTGAGGCATAAGAAGATATATTGTATGATCTTGTTAAATTTACAATTTATATTTTGATTAATTTGTCGATTGTGTATATATGTATACTGCATATATAGGTATGTGTATATATATATAGCGGAATGATATATTTATGGTAGATGAATTTGCATATTCGAAGATAAATACTATAAATTTGCAGTTGACAGGAACGTTGTTATATAGTTATGGTTTATGAAATTAATACAATTTTTTTTTCTGTTCATTTTCAGGTAAGACGAGATAAGATATATTGTGAACGTGTGCGGATAAGGTAACACGAATTCAAGGTCAGATTTTTCTAATTATAAGTTACGTGCTGTAAAAATGTCAGCATCTCAACTTTGATATTTCAAAACATAAATATTTCATCTCGCGACGAGAATTCTTAAACCAATTTAAATTGTAAAATATCACCGAGACGTTTATTTTCTATTTTCCTTATGCGATATTATTTTTTGTTTTCGTTTTTATTATTATTATTTTTTTTTGTATTTTTGCAATCATATTCGCGGTATCAATAATTTTGTACTTGTATTTATTATTTGCTGCAATAGATAATAACTTTAACGTTTAATAATACAAATTCATGCATGAAATTACAAAAGAAAAAAATATAATGATAAAATTAGATTGTAAAGAGGTTAGAAATAATGACGCGGTTTTTAAGAGAAAAAAAAACCGTAATCGAGTATCACATCAAGTTCATTATCGCACAGTAACTTTAAATATTATTCGCATCGAATTTAAAACTTTAGACCAAATATAATTAAGATTGACGACTGTCTTCTAGATAATTGTTTGCCACCAAACAACCGTTTTATAATTATTTAATTTAACGCATCAAACAGAAATATATATATATATATATATATATATATATATATATATATATATATATATATATATATATATATATATATATATATATATATAGATATATTTATTCATCAAATACATTTGCGGCATATAAAAAGACCAACAATTTAATTAAGGAAGTTAATACAATTATTAATTAAGAATTCTCACGATCATATGTTGTTTCGGAGAAATTTTAATTGATTTTGGTAAAAGCTGAATACATGTATTCATCATAACTCGATCTCAATACACTACAACTTCCTTCTAGTAAATAAAAATAACACTGTGTGCTATAATTAAAATAATTAATAAATTTATATAATAAACAGAATTACCTATAAGCGGTGAATATTTAAATTAACATTTACATAAATAGTAGAAATAAATTATGAAAGAAACCAGCTTAAGATGGTCGTAGATAATGTGTAGAAATATCTCTACCCTCTCTGTTTGTGTCTCTAGTAGTAGTACCATATGGACAAGTTTATTTTTTGTTATTTTATCAAGAACTGGAAAATCATCTTTAATATTCTTGACTATATAAAATTATGATAAAATAGATATAATTTTCAATTTTGGTCACAAAATGTATATATATATATATATATATATATATATATATATATATATATATATATATATATATATATATATATATAAAGAAAAAAATAAAAATAAATCTTAATTAGAAAGAAACGACGTTATAGGTTAACATTCTCTGTATATTATGTCTAGGAGAATGAACACGGCGGAACAGGTGATAAAGTTTAATTAACGTCGCTATTGTTTCTATAAAGTCAAACTCGTTGGATAATATGTTTATATGACCGAAGATAACTGAATGCTTTGTATAACTCAGGTCTCTGGAGTTGTTTGAATATGTTTTGATTTGTACGTTATCATGTGGCTTCATAACACAATCTTATAATTTATTAGAGAGATTAGATTGTTTCAATATAGTAAACTGGTTGGTGTATATACCTATTAAGAAAAATCTGAACTCGAAAATTCTCAAAATAATAATAGTCTACCTTTAAATAAATTAAGTATATGGTAAGTTAAAAAATTATTATTGTACTTACCCAACTCAATTATCATATATTTTATCACCACTTACGTACCTTCAAATCTGTCAAAATTTAAAAATTATCTAAAAATTACGATCTTTGATGACCTTCCAAAGATCTGTAGTTAAAGCTCTAGAGAGTAGTCACGTAAACTACTGTATAAAGTATCACGTTGAAAATATAAAATGCTCTATGAGAGAGAGACTCAAAAATTTTGCAGAATGAACCATTTTAATATTTTTTAAAGTATGCGATAGTGGCCTGTTCATCTACTAAACAGTTCAGTTAAAACATTTTAAGTCTTAATTGGTTGTCTACTGTAGGTAGAAGTATGTGAAGGAAGCCCATTTTTTCATCCCAGAAAAATTTAAAATTTTCGTCAGACAACACTATTATATCCCATCCCATCTCAGTATTTTATAATAATAATCGTGTAAAACAAAAGTAAAAAAACCTTACAGATTATTTCTTATACTTTAATTCACTGTTGGGATTTTACATGTAAAAAACGTTTTTACTTTTTTTATATAAATTATGTAAAAAACGCCTATCGCCAAAGAACTATAGTAATATAGCCTATCACCAAAGAACTTCGGGAGTCGGAAAATTTGATGACTTTTTCAAAAAGAACACTATCATAGGCAACAAGAATCCAGCTTATAAGTACAAGTGTATGGATTAGTTTTCTACAATTGACCTTAATTTTTAAATCGCATCAGGTTCTCCAAATATATAAAACCTTTATTAGACTGTGCATAGAATATTGCTGTCAAGTTCGGGGTGGAGCATATGGCACTGCTCTCCAGTTGCTGGATAGAGTTCAGCGGCGTGCCATCCGAATAATACGAAACCCCAGACTTACGAAAGATCTAGACAGCCTACGGCGCCGCAGAGATGTTGCAGCGCTCTGCGTGTTCTATAGATTAATAAATGGTATATGTTCTGCAGAATTAAAGGAGAAAATACCACCATATGTTACGCCAGGGCGGGTAACACGAGGAACGGTTAATGCGCATAGGTTTACGGTGAAGCTGCCGAAACCTCGAACTGAAGATGCAAACTGAAGATGCAAAGCGCGAATTTATTTATCGAACATCTAAGAAGTGGAGTTCGTTGACTGGTTTTCAATTTCCGTTGAAGTATAAAATGCACAAGTTTAAGGCAGCTATCAACCTTTACTTGAAGGATCGCGCGTTGGGTGCAGGAGCTCTGACAGTTACAAGGAGCTAGGTCAGTCTAAAAGTCCGCCCTGCACCCAACTAAAACAAAACATAAAAAAAAAAATGACTTTGGGCGCAAAGTAATATTCTGTGAAATTTTTCGACCCTCGAAGTTCTTTGGTAATGGGTTACTTGAATTATTTCATATAATATGTTTAGCTCATTGCAATAATTCGAATATTCAAATTAAAACTGGGATGGGATATAATTAAAGTATAAGAAATAATTGGTAAGGTTTTTTCCTTTTGTTTAACACTTTGTGTTACTCTCAGATGAAAAATGAGCTAACTTCACATGCTTTGTAGTTAGTCTTAGCTTTACAATTTTAAATCTTAATTGGTACTGTAGGTAGTCTTAAAATTCGATCATAGAAACTCTATAAAAACTGTTGAAACGCTATTATTTTGTGACAATAATGTTATTTCAAAATAAAAATATTTATTTAGTTAACTTCTAAAATGTTTAAAAAATAATAATTTTAATTAAAATATTGCATAAATAATCAATATTAATATTTATTAACGAACAAATATTTAATTTTAATATTCTAATTTTTTAAACTTTCTAAAAACTATCAAAAAATTTATGAAAATATTATTTAAAAATAACAAGCACACAAAATTAGCAAAACAAATTAACAAAATCTCATTTCATAATAAACGTCAAAGCTAAGATCCTTAAGGGTTGATCTTACTGAAGATTATTTTGAAAACTTATAACAACTAAGAGTCTTAACACTCGTGTAAGGACAACAAGACTAATCTAGTATGTGACTGTGCGTCAGAATCGATGGGTAAAATTGTAAGAATTACAGTTAACGGTATATTCATGTTCTCTTGGCATATATTCATGATCGCATATCAATTTATCATCGGATTATGCTGTCAGTTTATAGCACGTTTGAATACTCATTGCACCTGAAGGTTTTAATATATTATGCTGCCTTAGTTTAATTAACCTCATCGGCCGAAATTAATTTAAATAACACTGGATCGACTACTGCGGTGTAAGTTTTTCAATTAGTTTTTAATTATCATTAGTATCGAGGGAACGACGAAATGATCATTTTTTCGAACCCATCCATGATATTTATAAACCAATAATTCGACTTTTGCCACTCATTTTAATTAATTTATAAATTAGTACGTAAAGTTACAGTTTGTCTACCATCCCAATTATAAAAGTTCAAAAGTATGATCCGTATTTAATATTTTGTGTGAGGAATTTCAAATCTATCTCGTATATCAAAATCTGTTGAATTTGGAAATATTTCCTTCCCTTGTAATTTCCTTCTAATCGTCGTTAGTTTCATAATTATTAAAATTTTTCGTTAATTTAATTTTAAGCAAAATAAGATTTTCTCTGAAAAAGATAATATTCTGTCTTTCAAACTCATTCAAACGTACAATACCAGTCAGAAAGTTACTTTGAGCTTCTAAAGATGATGTTAAAACAGATCAAGGCAAACAATATCATTGTTATTTAATTGGCTAATAATGATCAATTTAATCGAGATAGATTATCGATCGAGATTATCGAGTTCGTTGATACAACATTCCTTGATTAAACATCTTTAGATAGTGGATGCTAATTTATGAGTTTTCTAATAGTGTGGAAGGAACGGGTCCACAATATGTAAATTCGGTTTTGAAATGGCTAAAACTATTAAAAATGTTTTAAAAAAATTGATCAACAGAGGTACTGCAGTTCCAGTCGACGCAGTCATTTGTATGAAATAGTAAAAAATCATTAATCGAAACTTGATATATTTTAACTCTATTAAAGTCAACGATATATATTTTTTACTGCCTATGGCTTTACTGCCTACATAAGAAACCAACAAGACGTAATCAAATATTAAAAGCTAATATAAATTCATTTAATAAGACTTAACCTAAGTTAGTTCTTAATATTAAAGCGCACTCGATTAGCTCTAAATCACCTAGCTAGATCCAGATAATCCCATTTTTTAGCTGCCTATTTTTTGGCCTGTTTAATTGTTCCTTGTGGCTAATTCGTTGGGGTGTCAATCTAGTTGTAACTGGTATTTTTTACTGTACTGATGAATTGTATCTGTAACAGTTTCGACGAGTAAATCTCGCCATAGGTTTGCATTGCGTACATATCTGTGCGTTTACCATTGTCCACGCGAGTCTTCTATCGAAATGTAATCCAATATATTTAACATTTTCGTGTTGTGCTAGAATGATTTAATATAGTCTCCAGGCGGACAAGTGAGTTTAAAGAGTGTAAATCTAATGTGCTCAGATTTACGTGCATAAGCCTTAATTCTCCATTTCGTTAGTCATTTGCGATTTTGTCTTAATTCTTGATGCTATCGCGGAATGTTAAGGCTAACACTGGGATTGCAGTATCATCCGCGCGTATGCAGAGCAACACGTGAATATCATATAAATCTGTAAATGCGGTATTATATTTCACCAAAAAACAAGGAAATTCCTGATTTCAGATATGACTCTGTGAACTTGTTCCACAGTTCTTCTGTAAATCCAAATTGATGATCCGTAATGATTTTATTTCTCGTTCAAAGTTGAGTTGTTAAGTAGCATTTTTTCGAACAACTTTGAGAAAGTAATAAGCTGATTGGGCGATATGAGTTAACCTTTGTTTCATCTTTGCCAGCTTTCGGAATCATTCTTATTTTTGATGTTTTACAGATTTCTGGATAGTAATCTGTTTTCATTAAACTGTTGATAATATAGATATATTTGTTATTCGGTAGATTTGACAGCATTTTCCAACTTATCATGTTCGGATGTCTTTTTTATATCGATGTTGTCATTGATCGTTTGTTTGACATTGTTAGCTTGCTAATTAGCTTGCTTTCAAACGTATCTATACAATATTCATTAGAGTTTTCGTTCAGTTTGCTCATTAGGTTTAAACATTGTGGTAAGGTGCTTAGCAAATATATTTGCATTCTCTACATCAATTTTTGCCCATCTTCGGTCAAAAATTCGTATTAGAGGTAATGAGAGTGTTGGTCGTTTCAGCTTATATCTAGCTTTCCATAATGAGAAACCTATTCCTTCAGTAGCTGTGAGTCCATTGAAGTTCTGAAGGTTGTTATCACTTTATTTAACGTTGATTTAAGAGTAGGTGACCTGTGGAGTTGCCATTGCCTACGTATTGACGGTTTTGTCATTATGCAGAGATCTTACAGCTTTTTGAAGAATACTCGTTAGTTGTGATACTACATAAATTTCATATTTTGTCTTCAAAGGAACGAGCACAGGTTATTGTAGACTTAAATAGAGACCAGTTGGTATGTTGATTCATCACAAATCTAGATGGCGCTAATGAGAGCCAACGAATTATAAAATTGAATAACTTTCCCACATAACTTATATAAGTTTAACTCTATTAGAATTTCATCAGTTTTAATGATGCGTTTTAAATAAACTAAATCGGTCATTTTGAATTAAACATAAATAATTTTATTTCAAGTTATTTCGATTAAACAAATACATAATATAAAGGTACGAGTATCCGGCAATGAATGGTCATTTAATTATGCATATAAATTTTCTTTTGGAAAAAATAACTGGTTCGATTAAATAATAAACAATTCAAGAAGATTCTAATTTTTATTTTATTGCGAAAAAAATAGGGACTGACGCTAACTTTTTTGTGTTATTAAAGATTATACATTAATAGGTTGAGTTAGATTTAAAAATAACTTTTAAATTATAATCCATAAAAATTTACGAGTATTATTTTTATTTCAAAGTGTAACTCTCAAGCATCGTGTATGTAACTTAACCACTAAACCTTGTAAACAAAATGGTAAACTTCGGAAGGATCGGAACAGTTTAACTAGTAAATGGTTGATAATTCACTCACTATACATACAAGAGCTGTATTCCAACATCGATTGTTATAAAAAGCATTAATATCAAACGAACGTACATACATATGTATATATATGTATATTATATCAAAATGTATATTTTTAAGTAATTAAACTTTATTATATGTCCCGAAACCTGTTTATTTATATATAATAAATGTATAACTTACTTAAATTCGCGAAAAACAATAACAAAAAAACATTATTTGTCACACCTCGCTCCAACGTATATAGAGCGCGTCAAACACTTTTTTACAACCGATACTCAGACACTCGCATATATATAATAAGTACGTATAGTTCGTTAAGTAAATAAACATATGTTTTGTGTGTTGATCTATTTTATTTAGATCAAATTAAAAATTGACTTAATTATAAGCAACAAAAAAAAATTAAAAAACTATTGATTGATTGTTACCTTGAAGCTAGAGCTTAACGATATGAAAGAATAATTAAGGCAAGTCAACATGTGGTAGGTTCGTTTTAAATATTCCGTGCAAAAAAAAACAGTGATCAGATTATTAATAATTCCACCGATATGATAAAACAGCACCTCTGGTGACTTAAGGTAAAAAAAATTAAAATCTACCCACCTCCAACTTACAATATAAATATTTTTTTTTTGTGAAATATAATAACTAACTATAACTGAAACAAATAATTAGTTACAAACTAATATTTTGGTAGATTTGAAATGATTGATTTATATATACATAATCGTTTAACTATTGACTTTGACTTTCAAAAAATCTTAAATTTCAAGGGGTTTTATATTTCTTTTGTTTCACTCTCGAATCGTAACAATTAACTAAACGTTTGTATATGACTGTAACCTTCAGTACTTAATTTTTTTTCCTGATTAATTTAAATTATTCTGATGAGACACTTTATATAACAGTGCACACTTAATGTTCCATACAATAACATTAACAATTCAACCTGTCACCGCATTATATAGAATATGTACTTTAAGAAATACAATATATCACTAATTTCGTGTACACACATATATCAGGTTGCTTCAAAAATGTATTTCCACCATACACTTAGCTCAATTGAATGTATGGTACTTTTGCACCGAGCTTAATAAAATCAACTTTTTAATGTTTCCAAAGTTATTTCGATTTCTTAAGAGATTTTAAACGATTACGATGACTGACGCTGAAGGTTAAGTACTCTATATATGTACATATACAACTATAAAAATCTATACGGGGATAAATTGTAATGAATTTATCAAAATTATAGTCACATATATAAATATATAAATTCATTATATTAAGAAATCGTAAGTAGGTACTCATCTGAAAGATACAATCAGTGACTGCGTACATATTATAAGATTAAACATTTTTATTTTATATGATTTGTTTAATATTTTAAGTGTATGGCAGTAATAAAATAGGTGGTTTATACTTAATAAGATTATAAAAGTGCTTTGTATAAAGATAAAGGTTTAGCCATCAAAGTAATTTAATCATTATTGTCGTGTGAACTAAAGTTCGTTTGTTGAACTGTTGTGGTATACTGCTAGTTATCTAAGCTATACTCTAATCGATTAAATACTTATTCATTTCTAGTCACACTGTGGTATAATTTCAGAAACTCTATGCGGGTTGACATTAATTGAGAGACGTACTTGATGGATCAGTTGTAGCTTGTAGTTCCCCGATTGTGAATGTGAATCATTTTTTTATACAACGAAAAATAAAGTCTTATTGTTCAGTTCCAAAACAGGTATGCTTGAGGCTGCAACATCATTTTTACTGCGATCTGCAAGAACCAAACAACATTTAATAAAATAAAACTTTAAAGCTCCGTTCACTATATAGGATATATTTATCATACATCTATGGCAGTGCTGGTCAAACTTTTGAACTCGGTCATGAAAATTTTAGCCAAATTCGAGTGTCGTCTCACTGATATATCCATCATTTTATGTTTAAGATGCTAAATCTTTAATATAAAGTTAGTATTTCGGATACTTTAAGACTAAGAAAGCAGTAGATACAATATCAATGAGGAACCATTTAATTCCAAAGAACTCTAAAATAATGCATTGTTTAGACTTCTAAACTGACGAGTTTAACGATATATTGGTGTTTTATCGGTGCCAATTCATGTTGTATACAGTAATTGTGTCGGCCTGTTTAAAGTACTTTACTCGCGCGAAATACTTATAAATACTTATACCCTTATAATACTTATAATATATCTCTTATATATCTCGAAGTTTTAAGTTTTTAAAGCAAAAGATTCTCATTTGTGAAGAGGTCGAATTGAGTTATATACAAAATTTATACAACTGCAGTCATGACATTCATTCATTTCCTCTATGTTTTCTACCTTAACATATAGCACCTCTTAAAGAATATTGAAAATGAAGAAATAAATGTCTAATATCTTTTTTAATCAATTTAATAAATTCCACATTTGTTGAGTGCCTGCAATGTTTTTATAACAACTTTACATAATTTCGTTTCTTGACGTACTTATTGGAAAGTGACAACCATGTTCAGTCGCATTATTCGTTCTTTGATGGCTTTTCTAATACAAATGGTAACTTAGAGCATCGCCTAATAATTACACCTTTCTGTATGCATATCTTCAAATAGAGTAATGCCCGAATAATGGAACGGTCAACGGTGTCTTCAACTTTCAAAAAGCTTAAAATGCGAGACGTAAATAGCATTAAATTGAAACATCTCGTAAGGAACACCAGTTATTTCTAGATTTTAGGCCTATGTGAATCAATCTACCGTCTATACATTTCGGAAATTTTCGATAAAAGCATATTAGCAGTTCTGATGTTGAACTAGGAGACACTCCTTAGCCTGATGTTAAAATAATTTTTTCGTTAAAGTACAACAAGCCAAGACATCTTATTACAACAATCCAATCAAAAACGAAGCTACATAGATATGCAATTTTCAGCTTTTGTTGGTCTTTGAATCAAAAAGTTCAAACTAATTAGTGGAGAGAGTGATGAGATTTAAGTTAAATTTCGATATATTATTCATAAAAATTTTGGGTGTATGCATTAAAACCGTAATTTGATACTACATGTCATTAAGTGTTTATGCGTTATAGTAAAACATGGACATACATGTTTTTTGAAAGCCCTATTCAATACCTGTCAAAATCAGCTAAAAGGTTTTGGTTGTGCACGTCCAACCGATTTCAACGATGGAGAATTTATCAAATTTGTGTAAAAACAAGCATTTGAGGAGAGTTTTGTTGAGTCACTTTTTCGCAAACAAAACTAGGCTGAAAGTCATCGTTTGCTCGTGGATTTATTTGGTGAGCATGTTCTTGCAAAAACACTGTGCTTTGAGTGGTTCAGTCGCTTCAAAAGTGGTGATTTTGAAAAGGTTTGAGGATGAAGAATTGGAAGTATTATTCGGTCAAGATTCATGTCAAACGATTGAAGAACTTGCAGAATCATTGAGAAATGATCTATCAACAATTTCCACAACAGACACGAGTCAATCATTTTTTTCCACCACAATAACGCTCGGCCTCTTATTGCGGCGTCAGTCAAAAACTACCTGGAGAATAACGGATGGAGAATTCTGCCTCACCTGCCTTATAGCGCAGACCTTGTTCCTTCCGACTACCACCTATTTCGATCCATGCAAAATGCCCTATCAGGAATACGCTTCACTTCAGTTTAAGATATCGAAAATTGGCTCGAGTCGTTTTTGGCCGCCAAGCTAGAGCAGTTTTTCCGGGATGAAATCCATAAATTAGGTCGAGGAGCTATCTAGGCGTCCCTTAACGTAGTCTAAATATGACATAAGTTGTCACTAACTGAGTGCTTGTGAATCATGAAATAAGTAAATAATGCAAATTCCTGTTATCATCCATATAACAAAAGACTGCAAATCCACCGGCTACCATGCTATAGTGATCTCTTAAGGAAGACCTATATGTTCCGACATGTGAAGAGAACGTTTTTGGCAACAATGGTTTATTATATCTAAGATTTATTATAATATAAAATTTATTGACATTGAGCTGCCATATATAACACTTAATGTTGGTTTTTGTTCTACAATCAACACTGAACATGTCAGGTTCAAGATTGCCAAATCTTCAATAAAATAAAATGTTGTCCCTCAATATCTATAGAGCCTCGATTGTAAAATCAAACGATTGTTTACAAATCAAATGCAGCATATACTCGATTTGGCTCGTTATACTAACTTCAAGGTCGTTTTATTATGTTTAGTGTGTTATGCTGCGTTATTCTTGTTTTAAGGCTCATATAATCTTAGCAAGACATTTAATGATGGGCAGCCTCGGGTTATCATTTGTGATACTGGTTTTTAATAAATCCAAATATACAATTGATAGAAATTAGTTGCGTCACAATTTTGAAATTCCAACTAAGTATATTAAGAATTACACTATTTCCTGTCTATACCACGTAATGTAGTGTGAAGCACAATACTAAAATAAGTGTTTAACGAGAAGTTTTGATTCATCGCAATTTTTGCGTTAAACAGTAGAGCAAAGTCAATAAATATAACTTCAATTTACTAAACTACTTGGCGCGAAACTACTTCTATATACATTAAAATATTCTGATAACTTGTTCTATAGTTAAACAAATACCATATTTAATTCTTTAAAATGTATAATTAATTGGATATTATATACTTTCGTCGCAATTGCGCAATTTACGCGCACTATCTATAATTCAAGTACGTGTAAACGTTGAGTAGATCAAATTTATGTAATCCAACTGTTGATATTATATAATCAATTAAATCAATATATAAACATTAAAATGTATAACCAAATCTTAAAGAATTATGTAATACACGATGGTATACTATGTACAATGGTACACACAAGCGCAAATGATTTAAACGAATAAACAAGTAAATAATATTATTAATGTACAATAATATGCGCGCACCTGTTTGCTGAAACATTAATAATTACATTTAAGAAAAAATAAATATATAATCTTAAATTACTTAAAGTCGTTAATTTTTTATTTTTTGTCAATTCCAAGGTTTTGTTGTTATTATATATTATTTATTTATAATTATTGTGATTTGATTGATACATGACGTCAATGTATATGTGTTACAAACACATATGTGTTGTATACTAAAGAATAAGAGAGTCAACAAGGTATGCGATGTGTATGACACACACACAGATAATTATACCACCTTTTTAGGAGTGTCGAGTCGTTATAACGAAGTGCAGATCTCTCAAAGATTTTTTAATTAAGTTTGGAATAAAAAGGTGACCTTATTTTTATTTACCTACATATTATATTGTCGATTGGTGTATGTATAACCAAAAAACAGTTTTAATCTTGTTAATTAATTTTTTTTTCTTTTTTAAGTCTTATTTATAGACGTACGAAATTAAATTAGTTATAGACAATTGATTTTGTTTAGTGATAAAAGCACTTTGCATTAAGAATTTATGGCCAAAAAGTTTGAAAGGATTATTGATTAACCGAATATATTTTGTAAACTTGCTAAACACTTAACATATATATTATAATTTACAGTTGTAAACAGTCTCTAAATTGACTAAGATTTAGCATGGTTCATTTATATCATATCTTAACGATTGGTTTTTCAATATATTCAATTTGATTACACGCGATTCGTATATACCCACGTACAGTTTTGAAGCAAATATTAACTTATTAGTGATATTTGAAATTCACAGCTTTTAACAGCTTTTAACAATACTGCAAATACCGATTTCTTTTTATAAAGAAATCGGTATTTGCAGTATTGTATTCTTCTATTACACATACATAATATTTTAGCTATTTCAGATACAATTCTGTTGGCTTTTACCTCTAAAGATATTGATTCGCTCATTCATATTGAAAAAATTGTTATCACGCTTTGAATGGTTAACAACTTATCGATTTATTAAGCGATGATCTTAAAAGCTTAATTTTATATTCTTTAATTATTTTAATCCCAGAATCAACCAACGCATAATATTACCAAAATTTTGAACGAAATTTCATAATATTAATACATTGGTTTACGTTTTTTATGTAACCAATAGTTTTTTTTACGTGAAATCATGTTTTAAATTTTCTACCTTTTGAATGTAAAACGAAACCTTGTGTAAATTAAATGTACTTTACCTGTAAAAAACCATGTAAATTACATCGTGTAGTCGCTCCTCCTTTTAGTATGTTATATTTTATTGGCTTCTTCATTCATCTTAAAGTTTAGGTTTTATTTAAATGAGAGCAACTAGTACTTCTAATATTTTAATTTAGTTTTGAAATCTTTATGCGAAATTAGTTCTCAACGACTCTTGTTACAACATACTCAATGAATCATCTACAGATCATTGCAATATTATGCAACATTACGTGACCTCACATCATCAATTGATAAATTAGTGAATTATAAACTAGCCAAGGCTGTTACAAATACAGTTTGATTCGATTTACATCGAGCCCAGATATAATTCCGAACTAAACGTATAAGCAAGAAAGTTAAGATGGTTAAACGTAAAGAATGCGAAGCTATCAATTTAAGAGCAATATGTTATTATAATTGATAAATTTAAGAATTGTTTATCTTATTATGAATGAGCTTATACTCAAAATGGAGTGTGGAGTTCAAAAAACAAACTTATATTTGAGAGCTCTATGTTCTATCTTTAAGGTCACATAGATCTGATACTCGATACAACGCGACGACGTTTTTTCTGATATATTTGACAGACTGTGATTTAAGTTGGTCAAATGAATTTTTAGTTTGATATTTGGAGTAGTAACTTTATCGAATTTATTTGAGTGGTATGAAAAGTTGTAAGTAACATAATAAGTAACCGCGTTAAGTGTATTTTGATATCGCTTCAGATACTCTTCAATACTATGGTCTTGTGATAAAAACTGATTGAACAAGATTATTAGTAATTAGTGTATAAACAACGTATTATTGTCATAAAATTTGAAATCAATTTTTATTTTTAACACTTTAATTTTCAAGCTAGTAAAATTTAATATTACTTAAACAACTGATTACAAGAAATGAAATATATTGTTCTTCGATAATCCAATCATTTATAGAATGATAAAACTCGATTCAGAAACCGTACGGTCTAAATACTATACTGCCGTCGCATCCATTTTAGTAGTTTCAAAATATTTAGATATTTCTGTCAAGAAAATACACCAGACAGACTTTTTCAATCAAGTTATTCATTTGCAGTTGAAAATATTTTTTTGGTATTAGCAATAATGAATGACTTTAAGGCCGTTAATGAGGTGGCGCAGCGGTTATATCTGAGGCAATTGGAGCGAGAGGTACCGGGTTCGAATCCCGATAGGGGCAGGATGCAAAAGAGATTTTTCACCATAAGATTACGATCTGTGGTGTGAAGGAACATCTTCCATGTCAGTACTATAGGCTGGTAAAGAGCTATACAACGTGCAGATGGTTAGGAAAATCGGACTTAAGGCCGTACGTCCTCAAATTGCTGTAATGGCGTAAAAGCAAGGACGTAAATAAGCGAACCGCGAACAAGTAGGGAGTTGAGCCCCAAAACAGATTAGAGATTGGATCATTGTGATTTATTGAAAAACGGTTAACGTAATTAATCTCCATAGCTTACATGTTTAGAAATGTAACACTTAAAAATTGTGTGAATTTCCGAAAACTCACTCGGTTTTTACTTGGAAGCAGTGTTTTCCAATTCATCTGTGCCTTTATCAACCAAAACTTCACACTATTTTTGTGGAAATTACTTAACAATATAATTAATTTTGATTGGAGTGAGAGTGCAATATGTCATGATCTGTCATTTGTAATATGTCATGATCTGTCATTTTTTGTTTCATTGTATTCAGTAATGTTTACGCAAAAACAACGTTTACAAATTATTTAGTTTTATTATCAAAATAATCGTTCTTCAAATGCAACTTTTTGTGCGCTTTTTCTATTTTTTAGTCGTAATAATCGTTCAAGTGTGCTCGCTATTCGTCGAATTGTTTAACATATTGAGCGTAGATTTTCTTTACATAATGTTCAACTGCTAATAAGACAAAGAAACGCTCGAAAGAATTGGAACTCAAACACCACCCTGGCAGATTTTTAAAGAGAATTTGGGTTTTCATCGGTATAAAATTGTTCTCACTCAAGAACTGAAGCCATTGGATCACCGTAAACGTCGTGAAGTCGCTGATTTTGCCTTGGAACAACTTGAAAACGATAAAGATTTTTTTAAGAAAATCATCTTCTCCGATGAGGCTCACTTACATCTGAGTGGTGCGGTAAATAAATAAAACTGTCGATTCCAGTGCGAAAAAAATCCACAAATTATTCATAAAAAACCATTACATTCACCTAAATTGACCGTTTGATGTGGCTTTTGGTCTGGTGGAATCATCGGTCCGTTTTTTTTCGAAATGAAGCTGGTATCACCGTTACTGTCAATGGAGATCGGTATAGATCGTTGATTACCAACTTTTTATGGCTGAAATTGGATGAAACTGATTTTGACAATATTTGGTTCCAACAAGACCATTAAATTATTGCGAAAAAAAATTGGAAATTCGATTATTTCAAGAAATTTTGATATTGAATGGCCTCCAAGAAGTTGTGATTTAACACCACTAGACTATTTCTTGTAAGGTTATTTGAAGTCATTTATCTTTAGCAATAAACCAAAATCTCTTCAAACTTTACAAGTCAATTTTGAACGTGCTATTCATGACACACGAATTGATTTAGTGGAAAAGATGCGAAAATTGGGTTCATCGAATTCGTTTCTGTAGAAGTCGTGGAGGCCATTTGAATGACGTTTTATTCAGATCTTAATTGAATCGATTGTACTTCACAATAAATAAAAACAATTTCAATTTCCTTAACAATTAGAGTGTTTTTTTAAAGAAATCATATCACTCTTATCGGAGAAAACCCGATACATAAGTCTAAATAGAATGTGCTGGCTGCAATTATATCGAAACATTTGAGTGGTATGATCAACTTGTCTATCAACAGGTCACTAACCACAATATAGAATACAAGTGTTCACTAATAAATAGTACTAAAATACAACGCTTTCCATGGTTTCAAAAAATTTTATATAATTTACCACTTTATTCAAAACAATTAGTCGTTCAGTTTCACACTAACAAGTATGATTTTTCTAAATCACGCTACGCTGAAAATTTACTACAATATCGGTTGAAGGGAACCGATTACCGACAATTATCGTAGTTAATTTCAACAAAAAAATTTTAGAAGGAGTTTTGATATTTTCCAAATAAAGCTAATACACTTAACCGCCATCGTAACAATTTTTACCCATCTTCGCTTCTGGGACAACATACTAAGTTTTTCCTATACTTGAAACTATAAACAATCAAAACACATCTTGTTATCCCAGATGCATATACATATTGCAACTTTATATACACAAGCATCGTACAAGTTTTCAAACCATCTGGATAATTGGAATTTCAATCATATTTGAAAGTACATACTCGTATATATTGAGTATGTCAGATTGAAAAATTTGATAATTTTCTTATTAATTTCGTTTTAACTCTTTATACGGTAGCCGAGTTTTGTTCTTTAAATTTTTATTTAGTTTTTTTTTTTTGATTGTTAATCGTACATTTTTATTCATTATCGAAAATTAACTTGTGATTAATTTATTGTCTGTTACAACAGCTGTAACGTATAATTAACTTTCCACAGTTTTAAATTCTTAAGGTACATACATTTATAAACGGTTAAGTATATGAGTGTGGTAAATGGGTATTTGATTTTCATTTCATTATTATGTGTGTTGTTAAGACATACAGAAAAGAAATTACACATTTCACTTTGCTTAATTTACATAATTGTTTGCGCTATATAGGTAGCATTTGGATGTAAATATCTAACACGCGCCGATAACGCTTACTATAATATATACTAATAACTGGACCAATCGAGTGCAAAAATTTCTAACTCGCAGAATAACACGAAACCAATTAAGACTCCACACACAAAAAATAAATTATACGTCTGGTCCCCGTTCTTTGTGAAATCTTGTTATTTTGTTAAAAGGTTTTTTGTATTTTTTCGTAACATTATTTTCATCTCTCGTATATACAAAACACAGTCCCGTTACAAATGTAAGAAGAATATAAATAAACAGATATATGATTGTCTATTTTTGGATATATAATATAAAAAAAAATAAAATCTTAAAATAAAAACGCGAGAAACCAGAAGAGACGCGAAGACAAATTCTAAACGACTTTCTTAATACCAATATAGCTGCTATATAGATTTTGTTAATTTTAGACCATATTAACCTTCCACGGTTAGAATTTTAAAATTTTAATACGTTTCGAATTTTACGTTTTATTATTCTATATACCACGGCTAAGATTTATGTACTGTTGTAATTTTAGCATAAATTAAATGTGTTTTGTATGAAAATCTTGTGAGATACGTCTAGAATACAAAATTGTTAACATTGCGCGCTGATTGATGACATTTGAACTCGAGAACGTACATACAACATATATAACTGTGTGTTTGGTATATACACAACGATAGTGATTTTGAATTTGTAAAGTGTCGTAATTAAAATTGTTCTTATATTTAAACAATACGATTTTAATCTTAAATATTGTTACGCTAATCGTAATATTAATTAAGATTACTTTGTGCTATAGTAAATTAATTTTTTTTAATATCTGGTCTTAAAAAAAATCTTTTTGAACCCGCACTATGGCCTACACTATATTATAGTTCTCATGATTTTGAGTTAATTAATTTTTTCGATTTTGAACTATACAATCTTACTTTCAGAGATTTACCTTAGACTTTCGTGTTAATGGGGGCAAATGATTAAATTAATTTGAAAACAACAAAACGAAAGTAAGTGGAAAATTAAAAAGTAAGACGGTGGAAATATGACCGTGTACTAGATTAACACAATATATTATATGTGGTCGATATATTCGGCATGTCACATTATTTAAGTGATGAGGTTTACACTATATAAAAGAGGGTTCGTAGATGACTCACACCACCGATTGTAATCAGATGTATCAAAACTCTTTTTGGATCTTGCCCCTATATTGCAGCTAGACCCTGATGCGTTCCGTTTCAGTTGACGTAGCTTTTAGTACCTCGACTTGGTAGCTTACTTATTTGTATTCATCATCCTTCCACCTACATTATTTTTGTTTAAGTTCTATTATCATAATAATTTGCTTCAGTTCTGTTAAAATTTCAATAATTACGGTAGTACGCAGAAGCTCCATTTTATGATAATGATATATAAACCTGAAAATCTATTTATACTCCTAGATGTTTTTTTTTTCAAAAATGTAAATGAATTCAAGACCAATTGAAATTATAAGCTAAACTTATTTTTGTCACAATTTAGCAAATCGATGATGAATTGAACGTGTTCAATGTTTAAACTATGCAAAATCGTGACAATCTTTTGTAACTATACAATGGAAAATTTATGTAAATTTAACATACTTTACAGTGTAAAAACTTAAGGATGTAATATTGGTTTTCTTAAATGTATTAATCGTTGGTGAGTAAACTACTTCCTGGTGATTTATAATTTGTCTTAAACCTCGTTCATTTTAAAATATTGATCAGGTAAAGAAGAATTTAACTAAAATAGTGAAAAAAAGAATTGTTCCGCGGCTCGTTTCATTAACGTGAATTTGAAATCGGTATTTCTCTTTGTGAACATATACATCGTAATCGACCAATCTCCAACTCGTTATAAATGACGAAACTCGAATAGTCCTAAAAACAGATACAAGTGTTCTAAAGCTCTATACGTTTTTTTCTACTGGGTATGATCGGTATTAATATGGATGGATAAGAAAATTACTCATTTTCACAATACCATATTGGTGATCGACGGTTTGATATTTGAGGAGCTAACCACATCAGACCAACTTATGTAATACCACACTGAATATTTATCTATCAGAACAACAAATGTAATAACACAGATATTTGGTCTGCTCGATAATTTTAGTTAAGTTTTTGCGCTACGATAACCAAACTATAAAGCCTTGCATAATGGAATATACCGTCGAGTGTTCTGCAATCACTTAAAGATCATTTATTGCGTATCGGTAAATCGAATTTTTAGTACAAATGTACTATCGCATTTTTAGTACAAATAACCAACCTAAAGCCTTGCATTATGGCATATTCCGCCGAGTCTTCTGTAATCACTTAAATCTTTTATTGCTGTTAGTAAACAGAATCAATTGTACTAAAATTTACTATCAGAATTGATTTCTTAGGCTGCGTGCCATACTCAAGATAAATCCCAAAATACAGTAAATCGCATTTTAGTACAATTTTAATTCTCATGCAAGTAATTTTTACGTGACAATGGAATTAAGGTTAAATATGCAGGTTGGATTGAACCTTTCCACTGGCGTTTAGGTAATAAGTGTAACGTCAAAAATGTTTTGATATCATGTCATAACTCATACATTCTTGTTTATTAGAACAATTTGTTTTGAAAATGGAAATGGAGTTGGTGATGCAGAATACAAATGTATGGTGAAGCATATTACAATTGCAACGCCATATAAATGATTCAATATATCTGAAGCATAAATACGTTTCAATCATGATAAAGGCAAGATGACGAGCAATATTCTTCAAAACCCTGGAATATGCTATGTCAAGCATAATGTTTGTTTATCAGCCATAGAGTTTACAGAGTTTGAACCAGTAATGGTGAAGTTTGAAAATTTTACAGACAGTCCCAGCACTCGATTCAATGGAGTATCGAGATGAGTTATGTTCACAGATATAGAAATAAGGATTGTTAACTCATTTATTTATTCATTGAATAAAAATAATAAAATAAAACATATTTCGATTTCAAAATTCATAAAATTTGGTGGATTCCGGATCTGAAAATTGGCCGTCTGGAAACATTTGTTTGGTGGCAAACTGAACCAGTTTTTTAATGTTCCGCACACTTTTTCGTTCTTCCTCCGGTCGTGTCCCTTAATATCTTTCTAGCATATCCTGTTTTAGACTCTGTTTAGTTTTTTTCTCTGGTTGCAATATTTCCGAACAATCAGAATCGGAAGTAATATCCATAAGAGCCGTTGAATAGTTCACACGACCGGAACTACTCAATTAGCAGGTTGGTCCGACACTGCCAGAAACTATAGCCGCCTCCTCGATAATGTACTTAAGAAATTTATATAATGTATTTTTTAGGAAATCATGGAGTTCGTTGAATTGCTCTCACTGAGTGGGGCAGCAACTCTCCTCATTCCTTCGAAACGCTCGATTGTGGCTCTGTCATTCTCTAAAACATATAATTTTTGGTATTGCTGAGTACTTTTTTGAACAGTATTTCCATTTACTAAAAAATTATATTATTTAACCATTTTAACCCTAGCGTAGCTAGTCCAACATCATGAAATTTTAATCAATAAAATTTCATGATGTTGGACTAGCTACGCACTAAATAACCACGCTGCAACAAACTTTGTATACTAATAAACAATATTATCAAAAAATATACAAAAAAAACAAATGAAAGACGTTGCTTATGGCTATGGTAAAATGCAAACCATACAACTTTTTACGTCCTACCTACTTTACGCCATTATATATAGCCAAATCGAGGATATACGGTTATAGGTCCGATTAATGCACATTGCATAGATCTATGTCAGCCTCTAGTACTTCATGGGAGCCCTCAACAGTGAAAAATCACCCTATCGTGATTGGAACCCGGTTCCTCCCGCCGTATGGTACTTCACTGCGATTCACATGTGTGTATGTACAGCGTATACAATAATAATAATAATAAATTGGTCACACCTTTACCTTTTGGATATATGTATATACTATGTCCAAAGGACATGTCATAATCATAAATAAAACAATCACAAATCATACACACAAAGCTCTTTTATGTCAAATTTGAATAAATTAATAAAACAGTCATATGCGTCGTTATATCGTACACATAGGAATATGGTATGTGTATAAAAAGAGCGGCAAATTGATGGATAAATTACCAACAATGAATTTCTAAGCAGTTTTGTATATATACATTTATATTATGTACGTATTCAGATTCTAATCTCAACAAACAGAAAGTTTTAACAAATCAACTCAATATATGATCACGTACCAAAAAATATTTTTGTATAATAATACCGAGTGTGTGGATATAACACACAATACATGAATTGTTGTTTATATTTTCTTTTTTAAATTGAAATTTTTTAAAGTCTATAAATGATAAATATATTTAAAAAAAAACAACGACGTGTATAATCTTAAAGGAAACACTTGGTGAATACCACGACGGTTTTAAAAATACATAAGGTTTGGGATTTATCCGCGAAGTTATAATTAAAATCCTATTAGCACACCTTTAATTGGATTCTACGAAATATTTTCATTAAATTGAAAATCGTACTTCTAAGAAAATCAATTTTAAATTTTTTTTTAATCTAATCAATTTAATCGGATGTGTGTATGTATAAGAGATAAATCGTTAAAATAATTTTTATTTTTTTATTCTTTCAGAGATGGCAAAGGCGATGGTTCGTCTTGTACGATGACGGTGAATTAACATATTCAGTTGATGAGCATGTAAGTATTTAAGTTTTATTGACACTATTATTAAGATCAGTTTGTTTGTTCGGTCTGTAAATGATCGACCTGAATTTAACATAAATATATAATAATGTATAGAAGAGATCGATTGCTAAAAGCTCTATATCTATAATTTAACGGTGATTTTGAAGATTATCTATATATAAATGCGTCATTGATTGAATATATATATTGTTAAGAATTTCAACCTTTGGCATTCGATTGAGCCAAAAAGCGTATCTAGCAAAATATTTGCTAACTAGGAAGTATTATGTTTTGCATCCAATTAAAACGATCGGTAACCTGCAAAAAACTACCATACTGCGCGCATGATGATTTGAATAGGCGATATGTAGCTAATATACGTGTTGTTCATTAGTCATGCTCATAAAATACATAATTATAATTTTATGAAAACCTCTAAATGATATACCTTTCACATATTTAAACTATATATGAAACACCTGCTAAATTTGTGGTGCACGAGATTGTTACAACATACATACATAGCTCTACAATATATACATGGTATGTAAAGAGTCTAATCGATCAAACACAATTAAAAGAAACAAAACCAAAAATCACCTCTAAATCATTTTTTGTGTTCTGTTGTTGTTGTTATGTACTAATAATACTCAAATGTCTGGTCATTTTGTTCGGTTCAGTTTAAACTGATACAAAGTAAAAGGAGGAATATGACAAGGTAACTTACACGCAAAACAACAAGTCTTTAATAATTATACATGAATAAATAATGATCCAAGGTTTTTTTCGTCATTTATACGAATAAAAATATCCTGCTGTGGAATTAAACAATATCTCAGACTTCCAAAAATGTACTATGGCGATCGGTTTTACTTTTCTTGTTTTGTTTTTTGGGTCTTGTAATGATCTGCGTTAATAAATAAATAAGACTGCATGCATTTTAAAATTATTAATATAAAATTAGATTTGCATTTTATTTTGTTGTTTCATTGCATGATTATAATTTTAAAAAGATGTTGTATTTTGATCATTTTGGCAATCTAATCTGACACCGTCTTTATATATGGCGGTTATAAACGTGTATATATGATATCGATAGTTTGTATGTTTCCAGAAAGGACAGACTCATGTTTTATAAAACAGAATAACACATTTTTTTTTGGTTTTGTATTTAATAATATGCATTTCATTTTCAAAGAATCGAAGTCAAATGAAAACGAAACTAACAAAAATATATAAATTCAAGAAGCTAATCAATTTGATATGGATTTAAGGTTTTATATATACCTGAGTTTAATATATACACATATAGTGGAGATGATTTTGTAGTTTTAATGCTGATGTAATTGATTTTCATTTATATAATTGTTGTGTTTTTTCTACTAAAAACTACTTCTATACACATCCGTGCATTGTCATGTGATGAGAGATGAACAAAGAAACAGAAGCGTAACCTAATTAAAATTCTAAAATTTAGAAACATTAAACTTACAATATTTTAATGAATGATTGGTAATGTGTTTGACTTTACTTAGAATTTATATCAAGGTTTAAGTTATAATCAAACTCTTATCTATATGTGATCTTTGAATTGGTACTTTTTATTCAAGTTAAACGCTTGTTTCACAAATAAAATCCAAAAGTTATATATTGTGCATCTTTAAAGAGATTCTCTATAACATTTTATATCTTCATTCTCAGTCATCACTGATATTGAAAAAGATTAAATTATTGTGAAAACGAAAGCTTATTTCAAATAACAGCAGGCCATCTACAAAACTTTCACCAAATCAAGTACCAAATTAGAAGTTGACAGCAATCATACCACATCGACAAATGATAAGTTCAACTTCAGCTTCATCGTCCCTGGGAAATTTTCTCTGGGATCTACTTCCGTATATATATATATATATATATATATATATATATATATATATATATATATATATATATATATATATATATATATATATATATATATATATTTCCTTCATCTCCATTCTTAGGAGCATAGGGCGTCTACTACACTGAACCATCGAACTCTATTTGAGGATATTCTCTTTAGTTCCCCCCATGTTTTCCCAAGAGGTTTTGCTTCAGTTAGCACTGTTTTTTTTCAAGTCACTGCTGGCCTTCCAACTTTCCTTTTTCCCATATATATATATATATTTCCTTCATCTCCATTCTTAGGAGCATAGGGCGTCTACTACACTGAACCATCGAACTCTATTTGAGGATATTCTCTTTAGTTCCCCCTTGTTTTTCCAAGAGGTTTTGCTTCAGTTAGCACTGTTTTTTTTCAAGTCACTGCTGGCCTTCCAACTTTCCTTTTTCCTTGCGAATTCCATTCCAGCGGCATCCTGGTTATGTCATTTGGTGTCTTTCTCAGCGTGTGTCCTATCCATCTCTATTTTCGCTTCCTGATCTTCTTCTCAATGTCCATTTGGTTTGTTTGTCGCTGTGATTCTTCATTTGTGATCTTATTCGGCCAGAAGCATTTGATCAGTCGCCTAATTAAGGCATTTATTCACAAACACATTGAGTCTTCTTGTGTTTTTCTGCGTACTCGTATGTTTCCTTGTTTCACATCCATACAGCAGTACTGATTTTACACAGTCATTGAACATTCGAATCTTGGTGTTTCTTGACAGGACGAATGCATTCCAGATCTTATGGAGCATGTTGAAAGTGTTTCTCGCTTCCGTTCCCCTTGCTCTTGATACGGTACAGTCAAGGTATACGAATTTTTCGATATCTATTGTGTCTTGGCTGATGCGAAGCGTTGTACTAATGCTTGTGTTCAGTCTCAGGGCCTTTGTCTTTCTTATGTTTATCTTGAGCCCGACATCTTGTGCTATTTCTGATAACTTTTGTAGATTTTGCTGCATGTCTGTGAATTTGTGTGTTAGCAGGCATATATCATCTGCGTAGTCGAGATTATTGAGTTTTCTAATTAGATCCCACTGAATTCCGTTTGGTGATGCGATGTCTAGCGATGCGATGATAGCGAATGACACTATCCAGTACTATGAGGAACAGTAGTGGAGATAGTACACATCCTTGTATATATATATATATATATATATATATATATATATATATATATATATATATATATATATATATATATATGTATTTATATATATATATATATATATATATATATATATATATATATATATATATATATATATATATATATATATATATATATATATATAACCCTCCCAGTATATGTACCACCACATATAAATGTAAACTTATACAGGCCTACTTGATCTGTATTGAATTTAACCGATACTTCCCGAGTTCATATCGTCAGAAACATCTTCAATTTAACTATACAGGTAACTCTTAAAATATGTGACAAATTAATTCCACAAAAACAACGCAATTTCAAATTCGCATAATTTAGGACATGTGATTTAGCTATCAGTATAACAAACAACACTGGTCGTAAGCTTTTGCCGTTTTGCAGGCATAATAGCCGCGTTTCATGACTCTAACTGATTCAGATCAGATCACACTTTCCATGCAACCCAAAGACACACAGAAAATATCTGATCTAAATCAGTTTGAGTCATGGAACACGACTAATATCATTTTCGTCGCTTGAAAAACTTTAATAAGTACCAGATGTAGTGCTGCATCTTATGAAATCTGTAATTAAACTATGCTTTTCTGTTATATTAAACTGTTTTTATTTCGTTGTGCCATGATGATGTCTACTTCGCGATAAAAATGTATCCCTCTCTCAATATCTGGGTCATGCTTCTCAAAAAATGGTTTTAATTTATGTGCTATATCAATTATTTTTTGTAATATGTTTGGTTTAAATGTAGGTTTCTTTTCGGATTCCATAGATCTGAATTCTATTACATTAAATTCTAGTTTTTGACATATAAAATCAGAAGATGTTCTTCAGCTAAATCTTCTTCTTATCTCGTGTATTCGAGCAACTCATTCAATGTGATATCAATCCGAATAAAACCACAACTAATTTTATTCAGCTTCTACCTCTGGTACAGCATGTAAGCCTTCGACTCCCATTGGCCACATTTTTTACCAAGAACCTTGGAGTGTATTCGGCTTTAATTTCTTTATACTTCAGTAGCTGCTGCATCTGGTCGGTTACCTAATACATCTTTGATGAAATTAAATGTGATCCGTAATAATATTGATTTAAAAGTGGCTTTTATACCCTGCTCTAATGGTTGCATCAGCTTAGCTAGTAGCAATATTAACCTTCTCGTTAGGATGATTTAGATCTGGTGGATGGCAGGGTGTATGATTAATGATAAGCAAAACTTAAAAACCTAAATTTTTCCTATTAAGGTATGGTGCAACTTCTAGAATAAACATTTCGGAAAACCATTCACTTACAGGTTTGACGTCGTCCACGCTTTTTGGTTTGGCGTCCATTATATTACAATATATTTTATCGACATTTTTAAAAGCTCGAGGGTTTATGCTCGATCAATAATAGTGAAATGCGATCTTTTAAATCCTTGTGCTTAGTTTTCGTTATTGGAAATATATGTCATGCATTTTATTCTCATGGGCCATTGAATATTTGATCGGCAACATATCCACTTCTCCGGTTAATTAACAGATGCTAGTTCTCCGGTTAATTTAAGATTGTATAAAGAAAATCTCTTTTTAAGATTTTCAAGCCAAACTTTACTTCCAGAAAATTCTGTTAACTGATAAGATGAAGTCGATCGCTTTAATAAGGATTGCCATTCCAAGACATGTTAATTCGTTTTTAAAGTTTTATTCCATATCTACATTTTTTTCAAGAATTAATTTCTATGAGATGTCTTATTGAAACTAACGGCGGATCCGGCCGCCACTGCATCTCTTTTTTCGATATAATAAAAGAAAGAAGTAACAATCGGAATCTCAACTAACAGAAATACGGAAAAAACTCGCTCTAAATCGATACTGCATATTTCCGCATATTTCAAGTGTAACCTACATCACACATATAGATTGTCAGAGAAACCACTTTTCTCCTATTATATTTTTCGTATTCCTAATCGGCTATACATTGCCAATGCTAATAATAAATGAATGAATTGAGTGGCTCGAGATTATCAAGCAAAATCATTAAGTTATTTAACTAAAATTATTTGAATCAATGAAATAATTTAGAACTTATATATGTATTAAATATAAAATACACGTTGTAACCCATATCAAGGGGCGTTTTTAGCTGTGCAATGAATGTGGCAAGAGTTCTTTATCATCAGACAAACAACTCATTCACAACTGAATCCATAACAGCCAACGACCTTATAAATGTGTTGCATGTCTATAGGCTTTGTTAACAGTGCAAGATTCAAATAACACTCAAAAATACTCGTCTCTAACCAGTGACTAGTATAAAGATTTATTCATAGCACGTCAGTTACAATCTAAAACGTTTACATAAAATCAATTTTTACATCTAGAATGTCAAAATAAACATCAATTAAAACTATCATGAAATCACGAAACAAGCCATGTAAGGCTTCCTCCCAATACTCAAGAAATTTGAATTTGATCAAAATCGTCGAAGATGAAAACGAACACGAAGCACTACTGCATCGTTTGCATCACTTTATCTCAAAATTATAAAAATCGGATCATAACAAACTAAAGTTCGTTCTAACCAGTGAACATCGTTGGTTGAAATGGTGTTACAGTTGTCTCCCATAGCAATTTATAATAAAAAAATTTCAACCTATGAGCAATACCACATAGATTTATTGTCCTATATAATATAGATGAAACGTTTAGCACCTCGTTTGATTGGGTTTGCTTATGATAATCTATTTCGGGGTCGAATTACTCCCAACTCTTTCGCAGTTCGTTTTTAAGAAAAATATAAAATGAAGACTTTCTGGCATTGGATAACATTATCTTATAAGTTATATAGTACAACATGAAATATTTTTCGGAACGGTCCATTCACCTCGGGAGTGGCTGAATGATTTAAAATCTTATTTGATTGGTAATTTAAACCCTTTATGTATCAGTAAAGCTTATTTTACTCTTAGAAATGTTCTGAAATCATGGGTTAAAATATTATTCATTAACACAGTTCCGAAAACAACTGATATAGATAAAGTAAATACGAGATAAGAATACTTATCTTTTAAATTGTTTTTTTTATTGCAAAAAAATGAATTTATTTTACTAACTTCAGTGCATATGCCCTTGACTTTATTTAAAACTCATACTTGATATGAGCTTCAAAAATATAATAGTCGTGAATATAATATTATATATGAATTCAACATTCATTTAACTTCTTCAGATCTTACTTTGCAAAAAAAACACATTTCTGCAGAATAAGAGAGCATACAGTAAAGGTCTCCTATTTTTACTGAAATTATAGAAAGGTCTCGATTGCAGTGTGACTTCGATTATAAAAGCTGTTGTTTGTCCTGTGACATACAAACTTTTTTCAAACAATCAATCAAAATCCATTTTACTATAAATTAATTTTAACAGCATTCCACCTTAAGTACCAAAAATACTGATCATAATTAACAAGTGCTAGTTTAACAGCAAAACAGAATACTTTGAACTTACAAATCATATGCATATTATGTATGTATGTAACGTAAACACAATAAAAATGTTACACCTTTCTAATATGTACTTGAAGAGTAATCGAAAAGAAACAATGCACTTCTTAAGTATTACCTTGAGACCGTCTATTTACTTACGAGACGGCGAGTATATATACATTTTGACCCGTGTGGATTAACATACGCGTACATAACAAAACAAATTATTTAAATTTTAAAGATTTTTCATATCTTTATAGATTATACCTACATACGAGTATATAACCTCAATTGCACATACCTGTTCAAATTTCATTATTTCGACATCATCATCAGCATTAAAACAAAGCTACATATTTTTATTTATTAAATATTAATCAATCATATTCATTTATAGTTTTAAATATTGTGAGATTTTTATTTTAAATATACAATTAGGTAATTAAACGACATAAGAATATTTAAATGCTCTCACAATAAAGTTCTCCTTGAGAAAACCTAAATAAAAAATTAAAATTGAAAAGCACTCAATCATAATTTTTATTTTATGTAAAAGAAAGCCTTCGTTAAGTAATTCTTATGCTTTATTTTATTAAACACACACACACATAAATAAATTAAAAAATTATTAGATTGATACAAATGTTTTATATATTTTTATGATTTCTATTTTCAGCCCGAAACAATACCACAATCGTGTATCGATATGACCAAAGTATTGGAAGTATCGTCGGCCGAAGATGTAACTGGTCATACAAATTCGTTGGCGATTACAGCACCTGATCGTGTAACATTTGTCAAGGGCACATGTCCCGAAGAAGCAAAATGGTGGTTAAATATATTAGGTGCCTTCCCCAAAACGAAAGGGCGTCACAAACGCAATGCAACGTTTCCAGGTGGTCAAGCAACAACCATTTTATCGACTCAAGTCCAAACAAAAACGTCACGCAATCGTCATAATTCATATCACCCAGAAATAATACAATCACCGGTTACACCGATATCTGTGGTGAATATTGATTCGTGGAAAATACCACCATCCGATGAAAACGATAAAAATGTGTCAAACGAGAATAACATAATTAATTCAAGCAATCTTAATTCAACGAACGGTAGTCGAGGTAAGTGTTTTTGTTGTAATTGATAAAATAATGTAAATGATAATATAGTTTTGAACTCAGTTCAATATGAAACTACATAATTAGCATTTCCTTCCGATCATTCTTGTATATTTTGCTTTGTCTCCAGACATTCATGATTTTAATAGTTTTGTTTTGTATGCTTAAAATGTAAATTGAACGTTGATCAAGAGATCTAATCGGGTGGTTTAATTTTATGTGCATATATATTATATTGTGGGCTTGTCTTCATAATATAATTAATAATTTATCGAACCCGAACCTTTTTTGCCGCGCTGGACAGTTTCTTGGAAATAAGATAGAAAACGCGTTACTTAAAAGTGAGATTTTGCGAATCTTTTATAGATAAAATCCACCTTGCCCAAGATCGCATTTAAAATTTGGAATTTTAATTTTTTTTGTTTTTCGATTTTAAATTGGTTTTCGTAATTTAATTCAATGTCAATATAAATTTACACTTGTTATAGTTTTTACTTTCTATAAATATCGGTCGTCGTACATACATACAAACATATATAAGTGTATCTTCGATTTCACCTTTTCATTTCGGATTTATGTTCATACATAAATATGTGTATATATAAATTTATTGCGCTAACTTCATGTATATACATTTTTTTTGTCTTATTTATATATTAAATAACTAAAATGTAATTTAAATCAGATTAAAATGTATCTGGCATGAATTATTAATTTAATATAATATGTCGAATTGCTCTCTATGTCGTTGGCGGGAAAGTGCAAGTAAATCGTTTTTTTGTAGTTTTATTTTTAATTTATATAGGACTTAAGGTGATATTTTTACAATGTAGGTACGCGAGTATCTTTTATAATTTATCGTTTCGTTTTGTTTGGTTTGGTTTTGGTGTGTAAGATGATGAATGGTGCGATGCAATTTTCATAAAAAATAAATATGAATAAAAAATGTATATATATATATATATATATATATATATATATATATATATATATATATATATATATATATATATATATATATATATATATATATATATATATACATATATATATAAACATGGTTTTGTATTGAACTTAAGAGTAATGAAATTATAGTTATAGATCAACTGTATTCGAGCCACCAACGACTACAAGCCTGTATTGTAAATTATCGCGTCCGTTGTCTATAGGTTTGCTTTCAAATTTTCTATTGATTTCAAATTTCGAACTAGTAAGCACAACCTTTTTGACTTCATAGATCTTATTAGTTATTTTTAAAATCGTTTTAAATTATGAAATTTTGACCTATTACAAATACACATTTTATTTTAAATTTGTCCTGCACTCATGGATAAGATAATGGTTCATAATACTTAGTTCAAAACGGTCTTTCTATAGACACTATTGAACTATCTTCAAACAAATATACGTGATTTACATCAGAAATGATTACAAATTTTATTGAAAGCTTAGTAAAGCTTTTAGTGAACTAGAGAAAACTATACATTGCGTGCTGACTTAATCGAAATCATTTTAGATATTGTATAAAATTTGATCTGTCTTATAACACCTGTCAACGGTGGAAAATTAAACCAACTATTGTTCCAAATTTAAGCACGGTTGCTTTTCGACAATATTACACTACTGAACATTTTTTAACTGAGCAACAACATGCTTGAGTGTAGAATTTATGGACCGACCCATCCTCCACAATATTTTGGCTGAGCATGAACGATTAATGTAAGGAATCCGAAATACATAACACAGGAAAGAGTTGCGAGTCCTTTTGGTTACATAACAGATCACAAATCAGGATATAATTATTTGTCTAGCAAATTAATTTTAATAAATTTTAGTTTTGCATTTTCAAGTGTGACTAATTGGTCATCAGATCGTTGTTGTTCGTCGTTCGTTTTTTTTTTTAAATCATTTATTAGACACAGATTTGAAAAATTTTCATCAGAATGGTTTTTTTTACAACAAGATTTTAGTCTAACGAAATGAATTACAGAGAGAATAATTCTGCATTTTCCTACAAAATGTTAATGTGTTAGTAATACACTGTTAAAAATAGTTCCAATAAGAAAACTTATTTAGACCCCTATTATGAATGCCACCTCACTTCACTCGTCACCGTGACGAGTATTGTCACTCGAATCATTTTTTTGGTATTATGATTGTCGTTTTATTTTGAATGAATGACGAACGCATCATGATGCGTCATTTTCTATATTTTGTTGTTTTTAAGTTGGTAACCATTATTTTTTCTTTTGATTTCGGAATGTTTGACGTTTGGTGGTGTGTCAAAATAGTTTTAAAAAATAAATTAATAAATTTTGTTCAGTTTATTTTAATAATAAAATTTTTCAAAAATTCGAATACTGAATTTGAATACTGAGCCTGATGTTTGGATTTTATTTCCATTTTTTCAACAAATTTTGGAAACTGACTGTCGTTTGAAAGTTTTTGTCGTTGTCGTTTGAAAAGAAAATTATTATTTATAAATAGAAAATTATTATTTATAAATGGAAAATTATTATTTATTTGAAAAAATTATTATTTAAACACAAAATAATTTAAATTCGTATTTTTTATTAATCAAAAAAAAATTCTCACTTGCTGTCGCCGACAAATTGTAAGTGAGGCTAAGTGACAAAATCCTCGCTCACCGTGACATTTACAATACCAAAATTTAATTTCAGTGACGTCGCGTCTCTCGGTGACGCGTAAGTGACATTCATAATAGGGGTATTAATTTTTCTTATTTAAGAATTGAGTAGATTTTATAATTTAAAATTTTTGGAAAATTAAAAATTAACAAACGATAAAAACATGAGTGAGATTTGTTGTTTGTGAAAAAAACTTAATGACAAAGTATCTGAACGCTCAAACTTTTTGCATTTTGATATGTATAATTAGATAATTTTAATTTCTATACAAATCAGAAGCTAAACTTGAGTCAAAATCTATATAGGAATGACCGATAATGGCTATGGAATGTGGAAAAATTGAATGTGATTTTTGATTTGTGGAATAGTTACATAGATTCCTACATAGAAATTATTTCCAAAACGAGTCACACTCAATTTAATAACACTCCATGGTTATAACATTCCTTTTAAATATTGACTCAAAATGTTGGCGTTTGTTTATTATAGATATTGGAATTACCCAGCAAAATTCTAAATAATCTTGGAACAAAAACACAAATTTGCGGATTATTCCAATTGGAGATCTTGGGTATATGATTTTAATTCCACTATTATGAAATAAATCCGAGTCGGATTTTATTTTTATTTAAAATTAATCAGATATCTTTGAAATTTGTTTAAATTACAATTTTTACTGAAACATATACGATTTATAAATCATTACAGTGTAAATTACCACTATAAATGAAATACTACCATTTGGACAGTCACTATATTTGAACATACATTTGTTGATCAAAGTCAGATAACGCAATGCAATTAAAACCATTTAATGAGCACTTTCCTTACATTTGAACACTTGTTTAACGTATCCACGCGAGCTACAAAGATAAAAATTTATTTCCATTCATCAAATTATTGAAATAAAAATACTTTTAATTTCAATCCAATTACCGCAATTAAAAAATTTTGTTTTATAGATTTTTATTCCTAATATGCTCCCGACCATTTTTTTTTCGTTAATCTATAAAATAAAAAAAATTAATTAAATAAAAATAATACAAAGAAAAAAGTAAGACAAACCAAACAAAATTAATTTAATGAGTGTAATCTAAAATTTATCTTAAAGGCAAACATAGTGTAGTGTTGTGTATAGTAGTGTAGTTAATTTAATGATGTTGTTATTCGTATACGAGTACATTTATATAAAATATGTACACATAGATAAGATGTAGGCTAATGCTTTGGTGTTATTCTAAAGTTGGTCAAATAATGTATTTTGTGCGCGCACACTCAGGGGAATACACATAATTTTCCTTAAATAGTACCTACATACATTGTGTGTGAATAAAATATATAGGCAGCGCGAGTAAGGTGGAATGAACTCGCACAACTTCTTATTATAAAACTATTTCTTTAAAACATGGTGTGTTGTGTAATAGAATTATAATATATTTTATATTGTTAAGTAATGAATGGGCGGTATTTTGTGTTATTTAAAGACAAAACAAAAAAAAATAATAAAAAAAGATAAAATTAAGAAATTTTATAGACGCTGTTATTATTTTATTGGATTGTTGTGCATTTAAAAGATGATGAAGATATTTTGTTTTTGGTGAAAATGTCGTTTAGGTCAAAAATCGATGGGAAAATTGTTTTATGATTATTCTGTATTATTATTATTATTATGTATTGAGAAAGAAAGTAATAATAATGGATCGTGATTATCGATTTATTGTAATCAACAGATTTGTTTTATTTTATCATTCATTTTGAATTACACAATATTTTGTAAAAGTCAGAGGCAGGTTATATGAAGATTTCATCATAAATACATTTTTTCGTTGATGGCTTGACTTTCATTATTCTTGTATTGTGGATTTTGTATACAGTAATTAATGATTAATTGACGAAAAATTTATTCGTTTATACTTTCATTAAATAATATACTTCAGTGACAGGTTGATCTTTAAATAAGAAAAAATCATTGGAATTTATGAATATAATTGAATTTCAATTGGTGGTGTTATTATAGATTGTGGTTCACAATATTACTGATCTGGTCATTCCAATTTAAAGAAAAACCTTTAAAAGTAAATTATCTCCAACAAGAAATTTTAAAAATTACAATATGTATAGTAAATGTTGAATTTGGCCAATGGTTGGTGATTTTTTGTTTGTAATTAGAAAAACAACATTCAGTATTCATATAACAACATTAATATCAGAAATACAACATAAGTATTTTGTTAAGTATAAAATATTTATCTATTAACAGCAATTTTAAAAAGTGGACACCCTATTTTGGGCTTAAAGCTCATTCGTAATAAGAATGCGCAGTTATTCGAACCCAAAAAATACACAAAAAAATTGTGTTGAAATATTAAACCATTGTTCTTACCATTAAGAAATCCCTTAACACGACTGCCAATTGTAATGTTTGAAATAATAAGATCTGATTTGTAACGATTGGATCTCCCGAACAACATTATGCATGGCCATTTCTCCACATCGCTCTCATACAAATTACACCATTTTTTCACGATCTTGTAGGAATCAATTGTACGCCACAGCGCGAGTACACTATTCTCGCTTTTTTTCATAAATATACACCTAGATGTGGAGTTAAGGTTGGACATTTTGATGTGGTTATATATTTGACGATGTTATTAAAGTTGAATTTTAAGTAAATTAATCTGATCAGTCAAGAAAGTCAAAGCTGAACCATAAAATAAATAGTATAAATCGATTACTTCTCTAAGCTCATCTAAATGTCCAATATTATAGCAAATTTTAATCAGTAAGAAAACGAACACCCGCGATAGCGTCTTTGTTATTTATTTATTAAAAACACTTTGTAATTTGAGCTCATTCAGTGTGTTTACACTTGATATCAAGAAATTGATTTCTGTGATATCCAGAAATCAAATATCGTTTACACTACACATCATGATATCGATATCAAAATAATTGTATCTGTATGTGTGTAAGTATTTTAATTTTATTTATTTCTCTTCAAAATTCAAAACCAAACTAAACCATAAAAAAACAAAATAATAATGTGTCCTTGAAATTTTATTTTGTTTGTATTTGTGTGTGATATCAAAGAATCACACAAAGTTGTCGTCGAAAAAAGAAATCATGCCAAAACTGGTTTCGTAGGTAAAAGGGGAGAGGAAAGAAAAAAACATCGATATCAGGATATCAAGTGTAAACACACGGATTCGTAATAAGGATGTGCTATTAATTGTTTCCAGAAACTGATTGCGACTTGAGTTATTGGTATGCCATATAGCTCGAGGAGTATTTTTGACCCGCTTTCGATGTTGCATGAATTTTTAGATAATAATCATATACATTGTACAAAATAATATATTTGTCGGTGAATGACAATTTTGAACCGACTAGCTTTAGTCGGTTTGAATTATAACCAATTTTTTGGGCTTCCGGCCGATTTAAATAATACAATATTGATTTTCGGTCCAATACAAAATTCATGTGATTCGTAGCTTTGAATTGAAATCATTTTTCTTTGGACCACATATTTGATGTATGTTTATAAGTTTGTCTATAAACTTTGGTGTTTGGATTTTAATATCGATTGATTTGGAACAGAGTTCTTTTTTTTAACCAGGGATAAAATTTCATGTTGGTACATTAACTAAGATTTTTTCACAGAAAATTGGTTCTGAATAATAAAATATAAATATTCTATAGTTTAGAGGCATAAACTGCTCTTACCGCGTCTCAACTGAGACCTTACAAACCAGTTATAACGATTGGTGAACATTGTAGGTAGCCCAACGAATGTTTTTGCACACAATTGCCTTTTTATGAGAATCGAATTCGTGACCGCGGCGTGATGAGAAGCTCTCTTAACCATTAAGCTACAATCGATGACATTAATAATGTTGCAGAATATGTTACTATAGCCTTAATCAAAGGGTAGATATTACCAAAGACTGAATTGAAGCAGTGTTCTTTCATAGTGAAAAACTTTAAGATTTATTTATAATGGAAATAATTTGATAACTTTTTGTAGCTTTGATATATTATTAGGTGTATATTGCGAAAATAACATTTACATTTTCCAACTCCTTCGTTACAACAGTGTGCAGTTCAAATTATAGTTTTAGAGATGTGTAACCATTTAATAAATAATTATTAAAAATTGATTATTCCGATGCGATTAATACGATTGCATATTTTTTTGTTAAAATCCCTATTAATCGATTAATCCGTTAGTCTATTAATCTGTTTAGCAATCACTTATATAATTCATTAATCTCTATATTGTATCGAATTGATTCACTTTCCTCTCTCTATCTCTAGCTCTATTTGATGTTACTCAATTATAACAATATTTTATAATTAATAAATGTGTATTCAATTTAATTGCCATCTAAAATTTTAATGGAAACTTTACTGAAAAGCTTATCATTACATCTGATTTGATTTGTGCACCCAATAAATTTATCACACTTCATAGAATTAAAATGTTTTTTGTTTTAATTAATGAAATGAAATGTTTATAAATTGCTGGCTAAGAGCAAAATTTTTTCACATTTGGTAACGATAAACCAGATGGGATACTAAATAAGATACGATGAGCAACAAGAATTCATTTTGAAAGTACTAATAGTAGTGAACAGTATATACTTACACACCAAAAAACCAATTTCTTTGACCGAGTTTTTAATTATGAGACTGGATATAATAAACCTTGACATCACATTCACCTTATAGTACACCAATTCTTTACGTTGTTCAATTGTTTATTACTTTAGAATAATTACATGTAATAACAACACAAAAATGTGCTTTCAGTTTTCTTTCTAATAATGAAAGTCTATATAGTGATAGCTTGGTAAAGTATTTTGTGTCGTGAAGACACTTGTCCATTGTTTTTCTTTTTCTCTTTTATTACCGTCTTAGATATATATTCATATTCACTTCTCAATATATATCTACGAGTATATGCATAAACGTGTACTGTACAATTTCGTTTGGTTCTTATTGTATACATGTATTCATATATAGATATATTTACAGCCAGACAAGGAAGCAATTTAGAATAAATTGATAGATTATTCCTCGTCATAATGATATTATAATTACATAAGGTTGTATATACTTTGATATTGATTTGAAGTATACTTAACATGTGTGTATATTGACCTTTCGATACTACACGAATGACTTCTAGTATTATAATGCTAAGCTCTATATAATCAATTGAAACGGTTCATCCTGGAAAAATTAATTTAAAACCAATTAAAAACCAAAATTGTATATGTGTTCACCATTTTTTAAAGGATTGAGAAACACACATAATAGAAAAATACAAAACTTCATTTTATGATCGGAACGAATTGTAGCACAGCACAGATCAAAAGAATCGTTGAAAATGGGTATTACACTTAAGATGCAATTATTTATTCAAATATACGAGTATATACCTATAAAAATCGTTTTGTCTTACCTTTGAAGTAGAAATCTTTTATACACACATATATCTTATATATAGTTGAAATAAACCAACGAAACGTACCATAAAACGCACCAAACAGCGAGATAAAAATGTTTATATTTGATATGAATTTATTTTTAGTTTTTCATTTTATAATTTATAATTACCAAAAAAAAATAAAAATAAAACCAATTTTGAAATAAAACATTTAAATTAGAGGGACTGGAGATTGTAACTCTATATATTATAACGAAAAACGAAAATGGAAATGAATAATTTGTCTTCTGCAAAGTGTTTTTTGTATACTGTTTAAATATATATACTTAGATACATACACAACACACAGGACAGAAGTGGAAATTAATAATCTGACTGTATGTTTATTTTGTGGTTCGCAAACAATCAGCCAGTGGTGAACACTTATAAATTCATGTAATGTCAGTTTTTATTACTGGCTCGTATAATGTATGGCCAAATGAGTCGCACAATGCTAAAATTATTTTTTTTTTCAATTTATAATATACAGTTTTGTCTTGTGTATGTAGCACACACAATAAGTCGTTCTCCCAGATGATAATCGTAAAAATTTCAATTGGCTGATTTTTTTTGTTTTGATTCTTGAAAAAAGTTTAATTTTTAAATATATTATAATGATTATAGAGTTCTTCATCAACTTTAAGTGGTTGCCACTTTATAAATTTTTTTTTTGGCAAACTGAATTGAGTATAAAATTGAAACTAAGTGTTTATTTGAAGATGGTATAAAATTTTTTTTTTTAGTTCATTAGCATATATAATATATACATTTTTAAGTATCGGCATAAGTTACACCCCAGCCCAGTATACATTTTTTTTAAACAGGAGAACGAAAATTTTGCAAGGTTTCAAAATAAGCAATAAAAATAACTTTACTTAATGTTGGGTGTTCTGGCTGATCAGAATATTGGTTGAATTATATATATTTTATCGCATCTCCTTATGTATTTCTTGACAAAATTGACATATTTCAAATGATAAGATGCAAGTGTGTTTTGCCCTTTAAATTCACATCTTAGATGTTGGTATTGTTGAAGTCTCTGCATTACATCTGTATTTTCTCCTACTTGTCAAGATATTTAAAATTTTCCCAAATTTTTCTATTATACATTATAGAATAGTGTGTTCATTTATCTCCAGGTAAGAAACATAGGTTCATTTAATTAGTCCTTTTTTACGTTCAAGAACCTTTTTATTAATCAGTTGATTTGTGCATCTCCATTTTGCATTCTCTTAGATTGTCTTTCTTTGGAGCTGTTAGGTGGCAACCGACGCACTCTTAGTACATTGTTTATTAATGGTATATATTACACTTTGCATCTTGCCACTATCGGGACTCGAACCCGGTACCGCCCGTTTCAATTGCCGCTTAACCACTGCACCATAGTTCGTACCAATTAATCATTTCTTAATCATCTAAGCACTCCAAATTGGCATGGTATTATGTAATAAGCAGATGATGGTACAAGGATGTGAAGAGATGTCACAAGAATGTGAAGGATGTGGTAGAAGGATGTGAAGAGGTGTCACCAAATGAGCTAAAGTATAATTTAATCGTCTCATTTTTCATTGATTTCTTCATTTTATCATCTGGTTTTGTCCAGTAGGGTAATACATTTTCACTAGTGTTAGTTTCATAATTTTGATTTTTTTTTTATAAATTTCTTTGTAAGAATAGATCTATCTGTGGAATAATCGGTATTACGATAATGCATGTCATGTTGTAATTAAGTGGCTGCTATCAGCTAAGTAACCAGGTTGTTTTATATTAAGAAGTTTGAACTAAACTGTTCTTCTCGAAACCGATTTTTGTCTCCAAGGCTTTTGGTTTCTGCAAATCATATAAACTATTTAACTGCTTTAGTTCATATTGATTTCTTACATCACTCCAACCACCTGTTGATAGTATTTTTTTTGATCGTGTTGATCGTAGGTTGGTAAATCTTTATAATCAATTCTATTTTATACCGTCGATCTCACCTCTGTTAAATAAACCGTCTTTTTTGATTATTGCTCATCGTTTTATTCTTACTGACTCAGTCATCATTGTTTAAATATGTCGTTATGTTCACACGCCCCTGTAATTATCTGTTTTAATGATTATTTCTCATTACGTGAACTTACATTTCACAGAATTGATTTGTACCTTAAGGAATCCACAAAATAATAATTTTCATTGGAACTTTGGCATACTATCATCAAATGATGAAATGTGCAAATACCATAATAAAAAGCTCATAATGTTGCAACATGCTCGTATTTATGTATTTAAAAATTAATATTCCATAACAAATTACAAATTATTATTCGTAATAATTATATGAAAGCCACACACAAATTGTGTAACTCGAACAAGAAAAGATAATAAAACAACTTTGCTCCATTCACCGTAAACTACATATACACATATATTCAAAGTTGGTGGTAACGATTTTCAAGTTCAACCTTTTCTTTGTATAATTTAGATTTATAACGTTTTGATATAAAAAAAAAACTTTAAAGAAATAAAATTGCATTCCATCATCATCATCATCATCATCAGCATCAGTATATTACCACACTCTTAAGTATTGCTAAATATTTTTGTTTTAATCCGGTTTTATCGAAAATTTGTGTTGAATCATTCCAATCCGCGATTTTATTTATTTACATTTTTTTTTAATTCGCCAGGTTGAATATCACCTATTCAGAAGAATAGAAAAAAAATGTAATTTCCTTCTTATTAATGTGGAACTAAAAGGGTTTGTGAACATAGACGCGAGCGCACAATACAACAAAAAATGTTTTAATTTATTTTAAATTATGATGTTGTGGTGTGCCGTCTCATAAAAGGAGTCTATCGCTATAAAAATAGTGTTTTAATGACGCGAGAGGTAATTAACGAATTGTTTTTTTAAATAATTGATTTTCAATGGATCAGGATTAGGCATAGTCGATTCAAGTGTTGTTTTGTTTGATGTCTCGAAATATTGTTTACTGTACAGTGTGCACCGCACGCCTTATGTACTTATATATACTAAATTTAAATCTATTTTCAAGGACAACGGTCGTGATGAGTAATTTTAATATTTTTTGTCCAATTTTCGTATTTCAAGAGATCATCACCGACCAAGTGTTCTTGTGCTTAGAGTATACTGAACTCGATAGTTAAATTGAATTTAATTTGTGAAATACTACTGTCTTACTTCCGCTTGAAAAGCATAAACATAAAAATTTTAGATTTATACATAATTTATATATATATATATATATATATATATATATATATATATATATATATATATATATATATATATATATATATATATATATATATATATATATATATATAGCTATATATATATAAATTAGAAATGGAATGTGATAGATTGCTCTTACAATTTTGGTAATTTCAAGGTCACAGTGAAAATTATAGTCACGGTAAACTATTATGGGTTGTATAGATTGTTACATCTGCCCAAACTATGTTGACTAACTAATCGTTGACAGACATTGGATGAGTTAAATAGAAATAATACAGTGGAGCTGTAGTGTGTGATATCTGTAAGAATCCATATCTGAAATAAAATATCTTTGATTTATATTATCTCAAATTATTTATAAATAACAGTTAATTATTTTATTACTATTAATAATAAAAGGAAATATAATTTAAAAAAAATTCACAAACATAAACCAAATAGTAACATCAAACTGTCATTGATATAATCCCTGTAGCTAAATAATATAATGTCGCTGCTTGTACTTATAGTAAAGTGTTTGCTTTTGTCAAAGAGAATAAATATAAAGAGGAACATCTTATATGAACAGCGGTTGCATATAAACTAAAAGGATTTCTGAGTTATTTGGTGATGGTGTACGAAATAGGATTTTTATTTTTATTTCGTTTCCTCTTTCAAACGACAACAACAAAAAATAGTTGACTATTTCAAACTTCGCTTGCTATTTCATATTATAATTCGATTGTAAAATGGAATAGATATATATTTTCATATAATAATCTATTCCATTGTACAATTGAATTCTAATATGAAATAGTCAAAAAAATTTGTTTGTTGTCGTTCGAAAGAGGAAACGAAATAAATAATATATGTTTATCCTATTTCTTTTGCCATCACCAAATAACTCAGAAATATTTTAAGTTTATATGCAACCGCGGTTCATATAAGATGTTCCTCTTTATATCTATTCTCTTTGCTTTTGTCAAATAATTTTTCTTTATAATTTATTCTGTTGTCAAATAATGGAATCACTTGTATTTATATGATGTTATAATTTCTGTCGTATAGTGGCCAAAATAAACTTCAAAATTTTGAAAGATTAGTTTACTAATCACGCTTAGTCACTAATCTCGAAATTAAACGAGATTAGCTAATCTTGGACTTGACATACTAAAGCTTATCTCGAAAAAATCACTTATTGCGAATATTTAATCCTTAATATGTCTGAGTTATGAGATTCAGTTCAAAATACCAAAACATTCTACTATGGTGGCCTTGATTGAAACCCTTTTTTTAATAATTACCACATCGACATAAAAATGGGCTGCTTAAACTTAAAAGTTAAATCAGGGTTTTAAAACTTATAAAAAGTGTTATTGTGACATTAAAGAACGTTTATGGGTTGTATTACGAGTCACATAATTTTTTCAACCACATACATCCAAGTTTAAAATACTTTTCCAGTTCTGTCCAAAATTTTGTTAAAAATATCAATCACTTATAACCACATAACTTTGTAAATAATCTAAGTTTAAATGATTTGGTTCAGATGGAATATTGAGGGTCCGCTACAGTGTCAAACGGTAAACTATATTTCGAGCATAGGTTTCAGGCTTTAATGGATCATATAGTGAAAGCCTGCGTCTTTCAAAGGTCTCTAAGAACTCTTTTTTACAGTCTTTGAGATATTGTCCTAAGCTGAATGAATGTTCGAACCGAAGAGATTGATGCCGGTTCCAGAGTAAAAACCAGTGATTTCATTTGACTGTTACCGTATATGATGTAGTGCTATGGTGGTGAAATCACATCTCGTTAAGATAAATGTATTTCAAATTTATTTTCAACCGGTCTCCTTTAACTCCAACGCGTTTTTGGCCTCATTTTTAAGGAAATAAGAACCGATCATTGAAAGTGTATATGGCAAGTAATATATCCACAGTTCAACAGTTGGTTTGCTCACATAAACGTGAGCATAGGTATTTTCTGATATAGAAATGTTATATTTATGGTGTTGCCATAGCATTTTTTGAGGTTAGATTTTGTTCCAAGTTAAAACAGATCTTGAACCAAACTAAAGTTATGAATAAAAAAGGAATTCAAGCTGATAAAGCGATTAATAATTCCGATTCTCTATAATTTAAAAAAATATGTTAAATTGATCCTCAATTGTTAAAACAACATCATTATAACAGTGTGCAATGCAAAATCATTTATCTATGTCAGTTTTATATTTTTTTTTTTCAAAGTCCAATTTAACATTAAGGGTGTGCCATATGTTATGTCAACATTTTTATTAGCAAATGTTTTAATGTTCTAATAGAAGATACAACAAAACAAAATAAATTCAAAACTGACACTTATCAAGAGTGTCTCATCAATTTATGTTATGCATAATATACTTATGCAAAAAGGCATGCCATACAATTGAAAGTGATTTAGTCTCGACAGTTCAAAACAATAATCTCGTTTATCGTGTTTTTAAGAGTCACGAATTTCACATGAAAATCAAATTTATATGTATGTAGGTATATGTACATATATGTATTTCTATGGAAATTATGTTACATTTGTCAATCGCAATATTACAAAATAATAGAAAGCTTTATGTACAATAAATAAAATAAATTTTTCGATTTGAATTGATCGATTGAAAATTTATTTTTATTATTTCTTCTTATTATAATGAATTTACCTGTACTCCTCGTAGACAACAGAAAATACAATTTTTAGAATTTTTTTAGTCACGAAAATTTATTATACAAATTAGTGGAAATGATTTTCTACTCTTCCTTTGTCATAAAACCCATCAATAATTTTCTCTTTACGGAAAATACACTTTATAAAGCGCATACACACACACAGACCACAGTACAAAACTAAAAGTGAAGGCGGTTATAGTCACGATAATATTTTTCAACATAAATTTTAATTAATTTGGTTTAGTTATTTAATTTTTAAAAAAATGTAAATTTATTTTTTGTCTAGTTCAATGGTGGGACGTATTATACATATATAGTATATGAACTGATGAAATTTTAATGTTCCCGAGCTTTTAGTCGATTATTAAGAGATACATACAATTTTCTGGTGTGTAGTCTCGCATTATAATATGTATATATGTAACATGTTTAAAAAAGATGATTAGAAGAAAAAAAAAAAACAAAAACAAATTTAAAATAAAATAGAAAGTTAATATTTGAAGAGTGAAAATATGTAATTTAAATAAATTATATATGAAATTCCAGAATTATATCAATTTCTATACGTATATTACAAATGGAAAAACAACGAGCACACACACACACACACAAATTGATTGTGAGGTGCGGTTAATCTGATTTAAAAGTTCAAAGTAAAAGTTATTTCAATCAATAAAACTAAAAGTAAACTTGACAATTATACATATGTAATATGTGAAGATTATTGGTATTGGAATGTTATAGACTTATTTCGATTAAATCATGTTTTATAATGGGTTCTATGTTATGTAAATCAGAGATAATTATTAATCTTATTGGATTATGTTAAAATCATTTCGGTTTTCGGTTGTCTAGTTTACCATGAAAACTAGTATTACTTGGTTCGTGTGTCAGGACGGGAATAATAAAATGCTTATAAATAATTTATAATAGCGACGCCATATATTTATTAAAACTTGATACTATGGATTCTTACAATTCGTAATCTTAGATCACAAATACTACTTAGAAAGAATTGTTATGAGAATTTAAACCACTGGTAGGAAAAAATTTACTATCAAAATATGGACTCCTTGTTTGCTATTTCTTAGATTTTTATGGTGTAGGTTTTACAATTTGTTATTTATTTATTAAATACTTATAATTTGGATTAAGAAGGAACAGTATGTAAAAATTATTACTTACGTTAACCATACAAATTTCTAACTGTTGTTTACTGAACAAAATCAACCCCTGCACACACAACCCATTTTGAGTACAAGCTCAATAACAATAGGATGAGCAGCATGGATCAGACAATATTAAAAAAAATCGTTATAATTACCTTAAAACTAAACTACCTTTATTGTCATACTACCACGCCATTCGAGAAATTTTGATTAAAACGTATCGGTAGATCTCAAACTCATAATACTGAAATCTGCCGAGAAAATCATTTTTAATGGTTAGTTATACATAAAATAATTTATTTCGCATGGTTTTATAACAACCCATAGATAAGATTCTCTTAAGGTTCTTTAGACTATTTTTAATATTAATTAATCTAAAGAGAGAAAATAGTCGGTAGGTTTTATATAGATTTTTGTCTTAATATTTTACATTCCAGCAAAATTATTGAATCAGATTTGGCTAGTTCATCATAAACGTATTTGCAAAAACTAATGTCGCAGAGAATTTAATCCCACGGTCTAGATTCCAACTTAAAGTTTAGACGCTATTAAAACTTTGTTGGTTTGATAAAATTTTTACTTAAGTTCCTACCGCTGCAAAAAACTACCATACCAAACACTGGTACCATGTAAAACACTGTTGCCCAATTTCATGAAGATTTTACGTCCTTCGTCATTTTAAATGGAAAACATTACAATTAAATAATTCCAACGTTGAAGTGAAAAAATTTTTGCCTCTTTCGCGTAGAGTCGTATGATGTAAACCCAAAATTGTCAAATGCAAATAAAATTTTTATGGTTGCCTTTAGCGTTCTTTTTATTTCGGATGTGGAGTAAAAACTGTCATACAGTGATATTTTAGTGTCTTCCTATTACTTTCGATAAGCAACTATAACTTGCATAATTAGTAATGTCTAACTTCAGACACTGCAAAATTTTTATCAGTTTTTATAAAGTCTAAATATTTGCCTTTAAGATCTATATACTCAAACTATTTATTGGAACAATTTTGCAAGTCCGAAGATGATAGCTCCAAAAACATGGTTTTTGGACGCTTCAATCGTTTCTTCAGGCGATTAAAATGTTGTCCATCTTTATCTTTGATTGTTATGAACAGGAAAAAGTCATTGGGTGCCAATTCGAAACTGGAAGGCGGTTAGGAACGTCGTTCGTGTTTAAATTCATTGTATCAATTATAAACACTAGCCAATGATTGCTTCGTCGTCACTATGGTGATTTGAAGCACTGCGGTGTTGGGTTAGTCCCTTTCGAAAATCTTAAAAAATCATAACACCAAAATGTTAACGTGACAATTCCGATTTTGTCACTGAATTCAATTTTTCAAGTAAATAAAAAATAATGTTGCGATGCGAACTGACAGATGACTTCTGAGAAACACAACCTCCAAAACTATAACACTTTTTAACTGACTTAGAAATTTGCATTGGAAAACACTAGTATTACCATTTTCTGAAAACTTTTACGTTAGCACTCGTATTTAATCTTTCTAGCAGTTTTCTAGTAGTCATTACATCTTGTTAGAATATAACTTAAAATACACTTCATCTATTTCTTAATTGATATGACGAGTCACTTTAACTAATAACACTTTTATTTTTGGTATATAATATTTTATTTATTTATTAGGTTTATATGATTTTTGTTTATATTATTATATACACTTTTATATTATTATTATTATTATTATTATTATTATTATTATTATTATTATTATTATTATTATTATATTTATATTTATTTATTTTACTTTATTCTATTCTTTTAATATATTCCCGTGCTTCCTGTGTGATGTGTTGTTCGTGACTCGTTTTCTCTATCTGTGTGATTTCGTGACGAAGCAATTTTTCGAAATCACTTTAGATCTTAGTACTAAAAATGGTACTAGATTAAGTGTTTGTGGTTTGTGGGGTACTACGGAGTAGGATTACTCGGAGTAGGTCGCCACAGTACGCCCTGCAAATAAATTCCCCCCAGATCATGAAGGAAAGGAATATAGGATGATTGAAGGATTTTAGGTATGGATATTAACAGTTGGAAACGGACTGATTTCTTCGCTTTTGTTTGGTTAATTTTATCTGCTAAGCTGAGAATACCATATGCCGGCTTTAATCTGTCAATGGAAACATTAACATTTCGACCGTTTTGATCTAAAATGAAATGCTTCCTGAAACGACGAATGACTTTATACGGTCCTTCGTAAGGTGACGATAGGCCGGTTCGTACTCTATCGATATGAACAAAAATATACTCGCAACTTTCTAATGTTTTGAGAACAAACACGGGAGTGGCGACTGACTTGCGAGCGTCAACTGGAATTAATTTGCGCATGTTTTCGCGAAATTTGCTAACAAAGTCTGTTGGATCGGGATTTGAATCCTGTGAACTGGTCACGAAAAATTCTCTTCTAAGCTTGAGGACTTGTCCATACTAGTTCTGCTGGGGAGCATTTCAGTTCAACTTTGACTGCTGCTCGTATTCCCAATAAGATAATGGGTAGCTCAGTGCTCCAATGGATAACATTTCCACGAGCTTTAAGCGATGCTTTTTTTTTATGTTGTCTGTGAAAACGTTCGACCATACCATTTGCCTGTGGATGATAGGCAGTGGTACGAATTCTGTGAGCGCCTAGTAATTCGTGAGTTCAGAAACGAGTTTTGACTCAAATGGGCTGCCTTGATCAGTTGTAATTTCAAGGGGTATTCCAAACCTTGATACGTATTGTTCAACAAAAGTCTTAGCAATAGTGGCAGCGGTACTTTCTCGAATGGGGTATGCCTCCGGCCAACGAGTGAATCGATCTACAATGGTAAGTATATATATAAAACCTACGGAGGGTGGGAGCGGTCCCACTACATCCATGTGTATGTGTTCGAATCTCGACGATGGAAGATCGATATGCCCTGGTTGTGTTTTGGTGTGCCTTTGCACTTTACTAGTTTGGCATCCGATGCAACCACGTACCCAATTTGTAACGTCAGCGTTCATGTTCGGCCAAAAATACCTACTTGATATTAATTTGCGTGTAGCGCGCATGCTTGGATGAGATAGACTATGTAGTGCGCTGAAAACTACTTGTCTCTGTGACAATGGAACGAATGGTCGATGAACTCCTGTTCATGTTTCGCAATATAATTTTATATCGGAAAGGATTGTAAGTTCCAGTTTAAATTTAGAACTCGCGGGGCGCGATGAATTTTCGAGAAGTTCTCTCAATTCATCATCAGACTCTTGAGCCTTTACCAAATCATCAAAATTAAGCCTAAAAGTTTTGTCAATTCTATCAAAGTGATCACACGGTCGTGACAAAGTGTCTGCGACCACGTTGTGCTTGCCTGCTATATGTTTCACGTCCGTCGTGATATAGACGTGTTTGACTCCTCAATGGCCATTTCTGTTTTATAAATTGTCTCTAAACCATTATAATTATCAACAAGTATTTTTCATATTATATGCATGTTATGGATACTTTCGAACAATATCGTAACTAACTTCTACTATAAAGGTTGAATTTTTTTTTAACCACTGACTGCTAGCTAATTTTCATTTGTTTTTTTTGTTTCAAAAATCATCAAATCTTTTTAATGGAAATTTAGATAAGTGAACAGTTTTAAGAATATTAAAACAGCCCAACAAAGGCTAGTTAGGATCATTTAGGTTATAAAGCCGATCAGTTTTTTAACGGAAATAAGATCGAATTGTAATGATCAAGGAAAACAGCTTAATGTTCAACATTTTTGTTATTTTATGTCTTACAAGTTAAAAAAATGTATCTAAACCGAACATCTTTGGTCTATTACACAAGCACACCCATTGCTGAGCTACTATATGTGTACGCGCATACAAAATAATAACAAGTAATCTATACTAGTGTTTTTTCTTATATGACCCAATTTCAAATCAATATATTATTATTATTTATTAAGAATATACAAAAAAACTGAATAAAAGAAACATTAAATCATTTAATTTAAAAAAATTTTCACAAATGAAAAATTTCTAACAATACAAATTACTACAGTGTTCTATTATTATAATTTGCTTTTCCATTTATTTTCGAATCTCTTCGAGTTGTTTCTTGTATATACGATATAGACACAAGTTGTAGGTTTTATATATTTTTTTTTCAAGACATATATTGATGCCCCAAACATTATATTCTTTTTTAAAAATTCCGACATTATGAGTCTTCGGCACATATATGTATGTAAGTACAAACGAGTACGTATATAAATATAAACTCCTCGATCGGAATTGCAGTAACGTTTGTACGTTTATATGAACGTTAATATTTTTCACCCAAATGACTCATATTAGTTTACATTAAAATGTGAATGTTAGCAATATTTTAATTATTGTATATTTCGTGTATTATATACATACTCGAATAGAGGAGGATAAATTTACATAAGACATTATACAATAAAACAAAAACATATTCCTGAGAATTAAATATATGTATAAAAAAGAAACAAGCACTGAAATTTAATACATCAAAGTAACGACATTAATTTGCATATTAACTTTCAATTTCAAAATTGTCTGCAATATATACCAGGGTGTTTATATACTGTACGAGTTTAGTAAGCCCCTGGCAATACTCATTGTTGTTAAGTGATGAGAGAGGATGTTAAGATTTTAATCGCAGTATAGGTCTTTACCACTGGTTAAATATTACACATAAATCGCAAACACACCACATATACATATATAATCGACTAGAAAGTTGATCAATTTGAAATTAATCTTATTATTGACAGGAAGTGATAAAAAATGATAGCATACTTTTTCAATTTCATTTAATTAAACTTGCAATAAACAATTTTAATGGGCTTTTATTACCTTATAAATAAAATAAGCAAAAAAAAAACAAACCAGCAACTTGCAATTAGACAAATAAAGTTTTTTCTACTTGCAGCATTCCATCATTACAGATTTGTTGTTGTTATTGTGTTAGCAGGTTTATTTGTTTAAATGAAAATTAATTAAACGATTAAGCTTACGACAGATGCATTGATATGCACCAGCAAGGAAATGAATTACATTTCCATTTTAATTAGTATTTAAGATTATTGTTTACTCCTTCCCGTATATATTGATTAGCAACTGACAGTAAGGTGTGATGAATGATTTTGTATTCTGGATGGTTGTGTAATATTTAATCGATTACAAGTAGTTATTAAGATATAGAATTGAGAAAGTATATTATGTGAAAATTCAAAAGGTATATTTAGTTACTGACAGTTAAGTGACTGACTAAGAGTAGCACGTAGTGATGAACATATCGAAATTGAACGTGAAAGTTTGTGACGAATCTCGATACATTGATTTGACATCGTTCACAATAAATATAGATCTCATATAATAGACGTGTTTGCATTCAAGTGTTGACTAAAAGTATTTAAGAATTAAATACTTTTAGTCAACACTGAGTTCAGATCAGTGCAGATTTTGAAATACCCACTTATATAAATCTATAATTTGCTCAAAAAGTCGTATTATAACAAAAGTCGTATTGTAAACCGTGTAATATGTTAAAAGAGATTTGTACGCCTATTGAGGGATTATTGTTATAATACAACTAAATACTTACAAAAATTACCCAAAGTCCTATTCAGGTCCTATTAAACGGAACCATTAAGCTACATCCGTCGCCGGATGTAGCTTAATGGTTAAGAGAGTTTCTCATCACGCCGCGGTCTCGAGTTCGATTCCCGCCGTTGACCAAAAATTAACATGCAACCGGATGACATAAAAACGCGTTTGTGTGTAAAAACATTCGTTGGGCTGACCACCTACAATGTGCACCAATCGTTAAAAAAGGTTCATAAGGTCTCAGTTGAGACGCGGTAAGGGCCGTTTACGGCCTCTAAGCCATAGATTAATTAAACGGTTTAAAAACCACATGAAACTACATAAAAATTCCTGAGATATGATATGATTGTATGTTTCTTCATCTTTAACTGTTATGAGTATCGATTACAAAATTCAAAAAAATTAAATATACACGAGCAGGTTTAAAAGTGATCGATAAAATTCTGATTCAGGTGCCATGTATGTTCTGTTCCTTGATGATCTGCATTTTTTAATACCAATTACAATACTACTGGTATACCTATGGAAGCAAATTGAACCAGTCAAATACTTTACTAAAGTCAATTTATAGTACATCTATTTCACGACGCTTTTATATTTCATGCAATCTAACAAGTAAACTCAACAAGGATATTGGACATAGATTCGCACGAGGTACGAAAACGTATTGAGTAAAGGTTTCCCAATGAGAAAACTAAACTTTAAGAAAAAATTATATAAGGATATGTTAACTGGAACACTGACCAAAGCTTCAAGGGATGCAATTATATCTTCATCAGTATAATTACATGTGATATAATGATATAATACTACCGATCGTAATAACATGATGGAAAATCCCTTTTGCATCCTACCCCTATCGAGGTACAAACCAAATGCATCCCGCTCCAACTGCCCCAGCTGTAACCAGAGCGCCATTTGGTCGGTTATTTTTTAACGTTTAGAGAACTAATGTACTGATATAAATACAGGGTAGAGCAAAAGAACAGCTACTATTCGCTTTAACCATTGTGTTGTATATAGACGCCCCAATTTTATAATAAATAAATGTTCGCCACAAGAACTAGCAGAAATGGTGACAATATTTATTGAATATAATCATTCCATTATTGCCACTAAGCGGAAATTGCGTCAAAAATATTCTAATCGTCCAGTGCCTCACAAAACCACAATTTATCGTTTATATGCGAATTTTCGACAGTACGGTACGACAGCAGACAGACCTAGTTTTGGAAGACAACGGACGTCTCGTAACGCTGAAAATGTAGCTCTGGTGCGAGATAGTGTTGCAAAGTCTACAGAAACATTAATTCGGAGACGTGGTTCCCAGTTACACATTTCTGCACGCAGTTTAAGGCGAATTTTGAAAACTGATTTGAAAATGTTCCCGTACAAAAATCCAATTAGTCCAAACATTGCTACCAAGATCAAGTAATGCAATCCTAAGGCTGTCTGACGAAATTGAAGATTTTTCGTCTAAATTGATAATGTTCGATGAAGCCCATTTTCATCTCAATGGCCACGTCAATAAACAGAACAGTCGGTTTTGGGGAACGCAGAATGCTTAATTGATATATCAAACTACATTGCATCCACTTAAAACAACTGTATGGTGTGGTATTCATGCTGGAAACATCATTGGTCCCTATTTTTTTGTAAATGACCAAGGTGTTGAAGTTACTGTTACTGCCGAATTGTACCAAGACATAATTCGGAATTTTCTTGTGTCTTGTGAATCCAAACCTACTGATCTTTTCTTTTAACAAAGTTATAGGCAATCAAAATAGAAGCGGGACTTTTGCTCCAACCTTTACAACGTTTAATTTAGAATTTGATTAATTATTAGTGAATTTTGTATATTTTAAAGAGTATTGAGCTTATATGTTTGAAAACCGATTTTCACCGACAGGTAGCACTTACTTTGTCATAAATTTTGTTTGGAATTTCATAATGAATAGACTCACGCCAGAGAAACGTTCTGGTCGTCATAACCATCCATCAGAGCGGTTACCTATGGTTTGTTTTCGCTCCACGTACACTTTAAATAATAATATGCATCCAGTAAGACGTCGAACAGTGCGTACCGAATAAACGATAGACATTGAACAGCGTCATATTGAGGAAGATCAAAAGCAATGACATAGACGTTTTTCTTATCATCTGGAGATGTGTCCATTCATTTGTTGAAAGATTTTATCTAAGGATCTTGGTTTACGTGCTTATACAAAATTCAATATCTGCAGGAATCAAAACCATCCGACCGTCGAACACGCCGCCAAGTCGGCCAATGGACTGAAGCACAAATTAATATTGATTTCCCAAACAAAGTTTTACTCAGCGATGAAGGTTGGTTTTGGTAGAATGATAACCTATAAGCCTTTTCAGAAATACCATCAATCTCTGTTTAGCGCTCTCTATATAGTGCGAAAAAGTGTGTGCTAATTGGATATTCAAATTGTGCAATCTAGGCGGCGGCCACATGGTTGAAATAATTTTCAAGCAATAATGGCATAAAATTATCTTTTCAACAATTTTTAAGTTGTAGACTTCACTCAATATAACTTAAGTATATAGTTGCAATTTTATGTCAGAGTGTGTGGTTTTTCTTTAGTGAACACGCGTTTGTGCTTCCCAATTTTGGACGATACTCCAAAAATAAACAACCAATTTTATAATGAATCAAAAAATTATGAGTTGTATCTGGATTTATTTGGTAAGCAACGTTAAGATTGGAAACAATAAGATTGGACTCACAGTTTGAAAATATTGTTCAATTGTAGCTGGACAGAAATAATTTATTAAAGCAAAATGGGACCACATAGTGGGCCGCCTCAATTGAAAAACATCTGTCACGAATACTTTATCAACGAATCACTCAAAGCTTCAGCATCGTCAGTTGTGTGTTACCATCATAAAATAGTCAATAATAATTCCAGTATTAATTTAGCCCTGTGGGTGGGGGCAACCATGTTTCGTAAATATTTCGAACGAAACATGAGATCCATAGAATACCACCACAGTATCCAGAGCTTGTCGTAGGAGGCGACTAAATCTGGTTGGATCGCTGGGCTGACGACCCGCATCCGTAAAAGGCAGTTACAGTTAAAAATGTCAACAAAAACAAAAAAATCGGATACCGCCTAAATAACAATGACCCCCCGCTTAAGTACCCGGATACGAGATTGAGGATCAGTACGTGGAACGTGCAGTCACTAGTAAAACCTGGCGCGTTGGACGGCCTTATCACATGTATGAAGGAGTATCGGCTGGAACTCGTAGCGCTCCAAGAAACTCGATGGCCTAAAAGTGGAGTCCATGTGTCCCAGGGCTATACGTTGCTACACAGTGGAGATGACCTCGGAAATCTTGGAGTTGGCTTTCTCATTGGGCCGCAGGTAAAAAAGGCTGTGTTGGACTTTCAAGCAGTTGATAATCGAATGTGTAAGCTTCGCTTGCACATGAGATTAGCCAACCTGTCAATTGTATGTGTACATGCGCCCACTGATGTAAGCCAACCCCAAGATAAAGACTCATTTTACAATAATTTGGATAATCTGATGGGCTCTATACCTGAGCACGATATCAGATTGGTGATTGGTGACTTTAATGCTAGAGCTGGCAGAAATCAAACCGACTTATGTAACAACATAGGTCCGTACTCCCGACACGAAACTGCGACCGAAAATGGGGAAAGAATGATGTACTTTGCGATCGCACATGATCTCCAAGTGGCAAGTACATTCTTTCCCCACAAAAACATCCATTTGGAAACCTGGACACATCCACGTAAAACATCCCGAAGCCAAATTGACCATGTGTTGATTTCAAAAGACCGGGCTCGGGTTGTTCAAGACGTGAGATCGTATCGGTCGTCAACAAAATTCGTAGGCAGTGACCATTTTATGGTTGCTGCAAAGCTACGATGGAAATTTTCGTACAAGTCAAGGAGGACAGGAGAATATAAAACGCGATTCTCCTGTGAAGGTCTGATAAATGAAGAAACGCAACGAAAATATCAAGATCTTGTCAGCAATAGCATTTTAGGATCCAACTACCAATCTGATGATGTGAACAGTGTCTGGGAAGTATTGAAAACCTCGGTTGTCGATGCTGCCCAGCACACTCTCGGTATAGTGAAAACTACGCCCAAAAATGATTGGTTTGATGAGGAGTGTCGTCTTGCTGTTGAGCAACGCAATATAGCCCACAATGAAGCGCAGACTCGGTTTACAGTTGCAAGGAAAAACAAGGCAGTTCTTGCTAGGAGGACAGCTAAACGCATTTGTAGACAGAAGAAGCGCGAATGGTGGAAGGCCAAGGTCTAAAGAGTACAACCACTCAGCAATGAGCACAATTCGCGTGGTTTCTTTAAAGGAATCACCGAATTGCACCATACCTTAAGATCTCGGTCAACTGCCATTCGGGACCAGGATGAAAACCTCTGTGTTAACGTCGATGCGGTACTCGATACATGGCGTGAACATTTTTCTGATCTACTTAATGTTCCACATGTATCACAAGCTGTATTTGAATACTCTCAAATACAGACCGCGGAGATGTTCATTGAGGATCCATCCTATGAGGAATTCACAATGGCCATGCAGAGATTAAAGAAAAATCGTTCACCAGGGGTTGATTGCATTAATTCAGAGCTCTTGATATTCGGAGGGCTAACTTTGTGGAACTGTCTTTTCGACCTTGTTCGATTGGTATGGCGAAATGAAGTTATGCCTGATGAATGGAAAGTGGCCGCGTTATGCCCAATATTCAAAAAGGGTGATCGCATGAAATGCGAGAACTATCGCGGTATAGCTCTCCTTTGCACAGCATACAAGTTACTGTCATACATTATCTTGGGAAGAATTACTCCTCTAGCGGAGGAAATTGTCGGTGACTACCAAGGAGGATTCCGTCCAAATCGGTCAGTCACTGATCAAGTTTTTTCGCTACGGATGATTCTTTCCAAGTACTACGAAACATCTCGCGATGTACACCAGGTATTCCTAGATTTCAAGCAAGCCTATGACTCGATCAATCGAGAGAGGCTATGGTATGCGCTTGAATATTTAGGAATACCAAAAAAATATGTACATCTCTGTAAAATGACAGTAACGCAGTCACAATGCTGTGTCAAAGTTGAGAACAGGCTATCGAGAACTTTTGCAATCAATTCCGGTGTTCGACAAGGAGATGCGCTGTCCCCGATACTTTTGAATCTCATGTTGGAATACATCCTTCGTAAAAGTGAAACACCTCAGGACAATATCTTATTCCGACAATCCAATCAACTTCTTGCTTATGCAGATGATATCTGTGTGATTGGATTAAATGGCAACGGAGTGAAAGAGTTACTTGATCCACTGGAACAGTGTTCAGCTTCCGTTGGTCTCCAAATCAACGAGTCAAAAACCAAATATCTAATCTCGGGTTTTAGAGACCAAGACGCAAGTGATTTCAGTAGTGGAAACCACACGTTTGAAGGAGTGATGAGATTCAAGTATCTTGGATCTCTCATCACTCACGATAATAGTGTGGGAGAGGATATCAAGGTCCGCCTTGCCGCTGGCAATCGGGCTTTGTATCCTCTACGTCCACTGCTGAAATCAAAATATCTTGCAAATACGGATAAGCTGAAACTGTACAGAGTGTTGATCAGACCCGTTGTCATGTATGGATGTGAGAGTTGGACCTTGACGGATGAGTACGAAAGATGGCTTCTAACATTCGAGAGAAGAATCATGCGTGTGATATATGGTCCAAAACGCGACGTCGATGGCACTTACCGAGTTCTTTTCAATCACGAGATCAGGAATTTAATGCAAATTCCTGATATCGTGCATGAAATCAAAGGACAGCGAATACGCTGGCTCGGTCACGTTCTGCGTGCTGATCCGAACCGAATGATACAGCGATCTTTAAAGGGAGAACCGCCTTTCGGTAGGCGAAGAGGTCGCTGTCGGCGACGATGGCTCCACGGCGTAGAGAGCGATCTGGCATCTTCCAACTGCTTGCAACAGTATGAAGATCTGGCTCGTGATCGAAACCGTTGGAGTCAGATTGTTGACACGGTACGGGCCAATAATGGCCTGTAAAAACCGCAAAAAAAAAAAAAAAAAAAAAAATTAATTTACGATTTAATTTTAGAAACCAAACTATACTCACAAATTTACATTAGTCTGTCATACGAAATCACTTTTTCGGCAGTTGAATTAAACCCCAACGGCAAATGATTGGCTAGCTCGTTAACCGATAAATTAATAAAAAAGTTGTATGGTCAAGTGACAGTCGGCAACGTGTATCGTCGAGTGATGACAAAACACTAAACTGGCTTAAGACACTAGAAGGGCACAATAACTATGTATTTTGTTGTAATTGTAAATGTTACGGGAAGTTTCGACGAGTCGGTACGAATATGGAATGTACGACCTGCTAACCATTTCGGCCCATTTAAATCCTGTATTGGCCGGTGCATTTCAATCGTGATAACTTTCATCACACAGTTGTTTCGTCTTATAACGATGGTTTATGTCGAATATGGGATACATCAAATGAACAATGTTTAAAAACACTGATTGATGATGATAATTTACCGAGTTCGTTTAAAAAAATTTCGCCAAGAAGCTGTAGGATTACTGTAGGTATATTTAAAAAATAACCAAATACTTTTGGTTAAAGTAACAAAATGTTTTATGTTAATAACCAAAGATTGGTTATTTAAAATCAAAAATTATTTTAACTAAGAGTTTAGTTATTTTTTTACTAAGATATTTGGTTGGTTGAAAAATACTAAGATTTTGGTTAAATTGGCCTAGTTTTTTGGTGTTTTTGACCCAAATTTTTTTCTGAGTGTATGTTCCCGTTCTCAAAAATTCATATTATTTTTTCCTTCAAAATTGGATGGCAATTCGGTACATTAGCGAATTAAAACAATTTCATTTAAATTTTATAATACACAAGGTGTTTTAATTTTATTAAACAGACTACCTTGAGAAGGAAAAGACCACCTATAGGTTTTATTTTTGTTTAACCAAGATAAAACAATGCCCCGTATCAGAAGTCGTTTACTTCGATGTGGAATTTCATTAAAATTTCAAATGCTTCCCTATTCACCATATTCTCTGGTACTGGGTTCCAGCGACTACTATCTAATCCCAAACGCCTAATATTCTCTAGGGAAAGTGATTTCACCAAAAAAACACTTATATTTAGGCCAATAATAAATCGTTACAAAAAAACGTTGGTATAAATTTATCATTCTCGGGACTTATTCAGTGTTTTGTTTGAAAATAAGTGTCAAATTAATCGCTATACCATATAAAAATACAATTTTTTATCCGATTCTAGTTCACATTTTATTAATTTTGCAAGCATAAATTTAGATAACCGATTGTTTTAAATTTACAAAAAGCTTACTGGATTGCTTAATACTTTCATGTTTGAACCTCGTTGTATATGACTTATGCTATGTTTTCCGGTAACAAATATTGATTAAGTATGAATGTTTTAAAATATTAAGAGATATAGATAACACCATAAAGATGTAATGAGACCTAAGCTTTGATTAAAATAGCCAGTAAAAAATTAGTATTCTAATTTAATTATTTAATATTCCCACCCTAGTTAGTATAAACTAATCAACAATAAAACAAAATTGACCATACATAATTTTATCATTGTGATTTGAAATTTTAACCGCTTAATTATTTCTATTAACTATCAATACACCATACTGTATATAGTTTGTGTTCAAAACCATAATGATTTATTATTATTTTCCGCTTGAATTATAATCATCAATTCAACAAAAATTTTCACACACACACCACACAATTTACACAATTATATTTTTTTTAATAATTATATTTTCTATTATTTATTATAATAATTATTTTTGAAAAATAATAAAAACTTTCATTTTTCGTCTTATGTATATAGTTAATATTTACGTACAACTATCACACACATAGCGAGCGCTCGATTAGATACCCTTCTCTCGCGTGTATTTATACTTAAGATTTAATTTGCATATTAATTTAAAAATTAGTTTTCGTTTACTATCAATTAGCAGTATATAGTAATCAAATTTGCTTATAAATTCGCGCAGCGGAGAAATTCTTTACAATTTAATTAGCAAACTTTCAAAAATCGTTAGTAATTAAGAAGCAGAAATTTTTTAATTTTTAATAAAATCAGTGGGTGGTAGAATACGATAGAATATATTATTTTACGTGCAATAAAATTAAGAATTACTTTCATTTCTATAATTTATGAGATTTCGATCTTATTTCGGTATTAAATCATATATGTTTTCGATTTATAGTTTTTATTTTCATTTTATTATGTGATCAATGGGTTTATATTTAATATGTTAACTTAAGTAATACATCAAAAAAAAAAATCTAAGATACATATAAATTGGTGAGAACCCTTAAGCCACTATAACTACGTATATACGACTATATAGAGTTTCGAATCGCGCTATAAATTTTCTATCCTTCGCGATTATTTATTATTGGTATCAATATATAAAACAAATCAATTTCACCTTAAGGTTATAAAAAAAATCGGAATATTTATTTCTACTTTAATTATTAAAAGTACACTAGCTTTCCATGATCGGATCAGACGGAATAAAAGCTTAATCAAAGTTTATGTAACGAAAACAAAATATATAATAAAATTCTTAACTGATAGAGAAAGTTAGTTTTGATTGTTAATTTAATTATTTTTTATTTATTATAGTTTTTTTCCAAGTCTTTTATTATTGTTAATATAGCGTATATGCTATATAACAATAATTTTTTTTCTCTTTTGAAATAATAACCATATGTGAATTAAATTGAATTTTGTGTTGTTGTTAAAAAATGACAACTTTGTTGTTCACTAACAATAGAATTGTTTCAAATGCGCTGTGTGTGTGTTAAAAGAAAGCCACTGTACACAATGTGTGGTAATAGTTTAAAGCATTTCGAATACACACCTATATATGTTTGAAATGTATACTGACGGACAAAGTTAAATCGAGAAAAGTTGATATTGGCCGCAATTAAGTTTTGACTATCTATGAGAGCCGGTGCTCTCATTGATAGTCAGAACATGGCAAAATCCTAGCCGATAAAGATATAAACAATTTAGTTTTAGAGTGTTTAGTTAGTTTGGGATTATCTATTAACGGCTGTAGATGCCAAGGATATGCCAACGGTTCGAATATGATAGGGATATGATATATTTAAATATAAGCTCAAATAAGGCAATTGGATTCTCGTGCTTATTTGTTCCTTGTGCATTTCATACCGCTAATGTGCTACTTTCAGATTCAGTACAATGTTCAGCGCAGATTATACAGGACCCTTATTTGGATACTCGATATCGAATAATCGAACAATCGGTATTTTTCAATTCGATAACGTACAAAAAAACGAACAACAATATCGCTTATTTGACAATAGCGTGGTTTTTTCGATCATGATCGTTTGTTAACGAACCCGCATAAAGAAGACACAAAATCAACGAATGTAAGAAAGTCTTTACAAATGAAAGCCGATTCTTTATTATTTATGTGCCCAATGCAGGTAGCTCTAGCCTCTCCTCTCTACTCACATGCCTACCTTTTCGTGGTCATTGGTGCGGATCATGTTAGCCTACGGGTAACAACACGTTCTCTGGAGTACGGCTGGGGAATGAACTTATAGTAAACATTACTAACCGCTTTAGTTAATCAAGCTAAGGGTGGCACTGCATACGCAGATGTCTGCGTGGCTAAGGGATGCTTATTATGATCACTCCGAATAAGGTGACTTTCGGGTTTTACAACCCATATATAATGCAGAGATCTATCATAAGTGACTGTATTTCTCGTGCTACTCGTGCAAAGAAAATGGAACCAAACAAACAAAAGTAGAGTGATGCTTTTCAGACAGCATTAGGGATTGCGACGCTGGTAGAAGAGCAGGCTAGTACATCTGGACAAATTTAGGAAATATATACAGTAGAAAAAAGTGAGAGCAAATTTAAGGAGATATGCAAGAGATCAAATAGGTCAAGAATATCTCCGATTCACAATACCTCGCTTTTCTTGAAAACACCAAGTGGGGCGGAAATAAACGATGCTTTGAAGCAACGGAGATGAAATTCAAATGGAGCTCGTAAGAGTGATCGAGCATATAGAAAAGTAAGCCACTAGTTTAAGTGCGCTTATTAAATCTAACCATACTGCAAAAAATCATATGAAACGTAGTGACAAGAATGTCCACAAAATATATATCGGGCGACTAGAACGAGCCGCACTTTCTCGCCAACTTTCGATTTGCCTCAACACTTCACACCCGTCGAATATAAACACAACAATTTAAGAATCTCATAAATATTTTAAATTCTTATATGAAATTTCATCGATATTCGATATCATCATATACTCTTGACAATTAAGAAGATAATTATATGAAGTTAGAGAACTACCTTTCACATAATGGCCAATCAGATATTAATCGAAACATTGAATTACATCTTCAATGTAATCTATTCTTATTAAGTTTACCTGTATCTGTAGTTTCAGGCGAACGAAGCTTTTTTAAAATTAAAATTTATCTTCAAACCACAATGATACAAGACAGATTTGTAGAATTGACTATTATATCAATTGAAAGCGAATTACTTCAAAATTTGGACTATAATGGCAAAAGCTCGTCGACTTAACTTTTTGCAATAATTAATAAGCAAGTTATTAAACAGTCTGGTTGTTTTAATTTATTTTGCTTATAAGAATTAGGTTTCCTTTGGCCCTATTCTGGTTTTCCCTGTGAATTAGGAATTGGGAAAAAAAATTTCCCAATTACCAACTATAATAATTCCCAATATTTTATTCCCCAATTCCCAAAAGTGTATTCTGGCGTGCTGGGAATTATTTCCCCTATGCGAAACACATAGTTTTATATGTTCGCCACTAGAGTACCTTTTTCATGGTTTTTTTCATGGTGCGCTATGTTATTATATTTGAATATGATTTAAATATTGACGGATGAATAACAAATTAAAAAAAAAATAGGTGTTTTCACTTTTGAAAAAAATAGGTGTTTTTGCTTTTAAGAAATAATAAAAAAAAAAATAAATTTATACTCTAGTATTATGAAATCTGGTTGGATCGCTGGGCTGACGACCCGCATCCGTAAAAAAACAGTAACAGTTAAAAATGTCAACAAAAACAAAAAAATCGGATACCGCCTAAATAACAATGACCCCCCGCTTAAGTACCCGGATACGAGATTGAGGATCAGCACGTGGAACGTGCAGTCACTAAGAAAACCTGGCGCGTTGGACGGCCTTATCACATGTATGAAGGAGTATCGGCTGGAACTCGTAGCGCTCCAAGAAACTCGATGGCCTAAAAGTGGAGTCCATGTGTCCCAAGGCTATACGTTGCTACACAGTGGAGATGACCTCGGAAATCTTGGAGTTGGCTTTCTCATTGGGCCGCAGGTAAAAAAGGCTGTGTTGGACTTCCAAGCAGTCGATAATCGAATGTGTAAGCTTCGCTTGCACATGAGATTAGCCAACCTGTCAATTGTATGTGTACATGCGCCCACTGATGTGAGCCAACCCCAAGATAAAGACTCATTTTACAATAATTTGGATAATCTGATGGGCTCTATACCTGAGCACGATATCAGATTGGTGATTGGTGACTTTAATGCTAGAGCTGGCCGAAATCAGACCGACTTATGTAACATCATAGGTCCGTACTCCCGACACGAAACTGCGACCGAAAATGGGGAAAGAATGATGTACTTTGCGATCGCACATGATCTCCAAGTGGCAAGTACATTCTTTCCCCACAAAAACATCCATTTGGAAACCTGGACACATCCACGTAAAACATCCCGAAGCCAAATTGACCATGTGTTGATTTCAAAAGACCGGGCTCGGGTTGTTCAAGACGTGAGATCGTATCGGTCGTCAACAAAATTCGTAGGCAGTGACCATTTTATGGTTGCTGCAAAGCTACGATGGAAATTTTCGTACAAGTCAAGGAGGACAGGAGAATATAAAACGCGATTCTCCTGTGAAGGTCTGATAAATGAAGAAACGCAACGAAAATATCAAGATCTTGTCAGCAATAGCATTTTAGGATCCAACTACCAATTTGATGATGTGAATAGTGTCTGGGAAGTATTGAAAACCTCGGTTGTCGATGCTGCCCAGCACACTCTCGGTATAGTGAAAACTACGCCCAAAAATGATTGGTTTGATGAGGAGTGTCGTCTTGCTGTTGAGCAACGCAATATAGCCCACAATGAAGCGCAGACTCGGTTTACAATTGCAAGGAAAAACAAGGCAGTTCTTGCTAGGAGGACAGCTAAACGCATTTGTAGACAGAAGAAGCGCGAATGGTGGAAGGCCAAGGTCTTAAGAGTACAACAACTCAGCAATGAGCACAACTCGCGTGGTTTCTTTAAAGGAATCACCGAATTGCACCATACCTTAAGATCTCGGTCAACTGCCATTCGGGACCAGGATGGAAACCTCTGTGTTAACGTCGATGCGGTACTCGATACATGGCGTGAACATTTTTCTGATCTACTTAATGTTCCACATGTATCACAAGCTGTATTTGAATACTCTCAAATACAGACCGCGGAGATGTTCATTGAGGATCCATCCTATGAGGAATTCACAATGGCCATGCAGAGATTAAAGAAAAATCGTTCACCAGGGGTTGATTGCATTAATTCAGAGCTCTTGATATTCGGAGGGCTAACTTTGTGGAACTGTCTTTTCGACCTTGTTCGATTGGTATGGCGAAATGAAGTTATGCCTGATGAATGGAAAGTGGCCGCGTTATGCCCAATATTCAAAAAGGGTGATCGCATGAAATGCGAGAACTATCGCGGTATAGCTCTCCTTTGCACAGCATACAAGTTACTGTCATACATTATCTTGGGAAGAATTACTCCTCTAGCGGAGGAAATTGTCGGTGACTACCAAGGAGGATTCCGTCCAAATCGGTCAGTCACTGATCAAGTTTTTTCGCTACGGATGATTCTTTCCAAGTACTACGAAACATCTCGCGATGTACACCAGGTATTCCTAGATTTCAAGCAAGCCTATGACTCGATCAATCGAGAGAGGTTATGGTATGCGCTTGAATATTTAGGAATACCAAAAAAATATGTACATCTCTGTAAAATGACAGTAACGCAGTCACAATGCTGTGTTAAAGTTGAGAACAGGCTATCGAGAATTTTTGCAATCAATTCCGGTGTTCGACAAGGAGATGCGCTGTCCCCGATACTTTTTAATCTCATGTTGGAATACATCCTTCGTAAAAGTGAAACACCTCAGGACAATATCTTATTCCGACAATCCAATCAACTTCTTGCTTATGCAGATGATATCTGTGTGATTGGATTAAATGGCAACGGAGTGAAAGAGATACTTGATCCACTGGAACAGTGTTCAGCTTCCGTTGGTCTCAAAATCAACGAGTCAAAAACCAAATATCTAATCTCGGGTTTTAGAGACCAAGACGCAATTGATTTCAGTAGTGGAAACCACACGTTTGAAGGAGTGATGAGATTCAAGTATCTTGGATCTCTCATCACTCACGATAATAGTGTGGGCGAGGATATCAAGGTCCGCCTTGCCGCTGGCAATCGGGCTTTGTATCCTCTACGTCCACTGCTGAAATCAAAATATCTTGCAAATACGGATAAGCTGAAACTGTACAGAGTGTTGATTAGACCCGTTGTCATGTATGGATGTGAGAGTTGGACCTTGACGGATGAGTACGAAAGATGGCTTCTAACATTCGAGAGAAGAATCATGCGTGTGATATATGGTCCAAAACGCGACGTCGATGGCACTTACCGAGTTCTTTTCAATCACGAGATCAGGAATTTAATGCAAATTCCTGATATCGTGCATGAAATCAAAGGACAGCGAATACGCTGGCTCGGTCACGTTCTGCGTGCTGATCCGAACCGAATGATACAGCGATCTTTAAAGGGAGAACCGCCTTTCGGTAGGCGAAGAGGTCGCTGTCGGCGACGATGGCTCCACGGCGTAGAGAGCGATCTGGCATCTTCCAACTGCTTGCAACAGTATGAAGATCTGGCTCGTGATCGAAACCGTTGGAGTCAGATTGTTGACACGGTACGGGCCAATAATGGCCTGTAAAAACCGCAAAAAAAAAAAAAAAAAAAAAATTATGATTATGAGTATTTTACCATAAGAAAAATGAATTCCCAACAATTTTAATAGGGAAAAATAAAACTCGGTTTGAACTCAGATCATGTAAGGATTTAAGGGTCGAACAGACCCAATACTTTAAACTTCTACACCTAAAATTACTCTTAATCCAACATCGAGGTCGCAATCTTTTTTGTCTGTTATCCCCAAGGTAACTTAATCTTTTAATCAAAAATTCCCAATTCCCAAGTCCCTGGGAAAACCAGAATAGGGCCACTGGAGATACCTCGTTAAAAAAACTCATTATAAATCTTACCTCCACGGTAATGTGGATTTTTATATAGGACGCCATTTTCAAAAGGTACACCGGGTTAAAAATAGTCTAACGCCGTCTCTGGCTAGAATAGTCTATATATAATTGTGCTCGAAACTAAGAAAATTACTTATGAACAACGTGTGTAGGTGGTCGATTATTTAAATTTTATTAAAAATACGGTAACCACCGATGATCGTTAATAATATCTATAAACATAATAAATTGTAAATTGTGAAATTTCAATTTTCAGCTTGAATAGGTTTTTATTGAAATTTAATTTAAATTAATTATAATTTTTAAATCTTATCTATACAAATATTTATGAAGTAATATTGGAAACCAATTTAATTTCTTTACAAATAAATTCACGTTTTGTATTTATAGCGTGCGCGATTTAATCTCGTTTTTTTTTCGGGCCCCAGGTGAAAATTTTATTTATTGCATCTTTTATTGTATTGCATAAAGAAAAATATACACTTTATATAATAATTAACACAGATCCTTGTACACTAATTCACAATATTTATTTATTTTATTTGCAGTTTATATCGACCAGCCGATATCATCAAAATCACCTCCTACACGTGATAAACTCTATCCAGAGGGTAAGGCACAAACAAGAATACGAAATCGTAATCGTAATAATAATGTTAATGGACAGCAGCAGCCTCACCAACCAACTCCACCTCAGGATTCAACAGATACAGGTAAGCTAAGAAATAGACGAATTCAGTTAGTATATTGTCGGCTTGCTCACATATAGTTAACCAATTGATAAAATAACCAAAATGTTGTGTTGTGTTGCCCAGGTAAAAATGTTTATATTTTATTTTTCACCTGAGGCAGTTTTAAAGTTGAGACATTTGTTTTAAGTAAAAGATGTATTGTTTTGGTGAAACTAAACGTCTTACGTGCTTTTATATCGAGTATATAATAAGAAAGATGTGCACACAATTTTGTTTTTGTTAGGCTTGTGCTCTCGATATTTTATGGCAAGTTAATTATTATGCAATGGCAAAAATACGGATTTTTTTATGGGCTGATTCTCATCATGTATTGATAATTCATTTTTTACGACGATATTTTTTATGGGTTCTGTATTTGTGTAGTTATAATTTAATTTAAACAAGAAATACTGGAAGTTTTTTTATAGCATAATTTGTCGTCCATTCGAACATAATATATGGGCACTTAAAAAGTATCTACTCAGCTTCTATTTTAAGTGATTCGTTGATATAAATGTCACGATGTTTGTTATTTTTATTGACAGTTTTTATGATAGAACTCAGTTTAACTGGAAGCGCGATTAAGATAGTTTATCTTGCGTGTTTAATAGAACAGCCATCTGTTTATAGTATTTTTAAGTTATTATTTCGATGGTAAAATCATTGTATTCTTACAGGATGGACTCGTGCACAACAGGGCTAATTTTACTTATATGACGATTAAAAGACAGGTTCTTATTTGTTTATTAACATACTTTCATCATTGAATTGGACTCGGAAGTCATAATGTTTTCAATACAGTTCTTACGCATAATTGATACAAAAATTACAACAATTTCTACTTATAAATAACTACATATATTTTTTCATTTGTGTATCTCGGGTGCTATAAGGTAAATTATGAAACTTATAGCACCCGGTACATGGATGTGATTTCTCAAACCATTTAACAATTTTCCATTCAAACTTCATTGTTTTATAGGAAGTTTGTACAAATTTGCAGAATTAGCGGCCGCATTTCGCCAATAACTCTTCGAATGTTGATTTCCAGGTGTTCAATTGTCTCTGGTTTATCGATGTAGACAAAGACTTTACAAATGATCATCGTTTTTGAAGACATCTGGACCAATGGTTCCGCCAGACCATAAACCGCACCAAACAGTAGTTTTCTGTGGATGTAATGGTGTTTCGACAAAAGCTTGCAGATTATCCTCACTCCAAATGTGACAATTCTGCTTATTTACATACCCATCCAACCAAAAATGAGCTTCATTTCAAACAAAATTTTGAATCGAAATTTAATCTCAATATCAATTTGTACTTCGGCCTATTCGCCGAAGTGGCAGCGTATACGACGGTCGTTTGGCTTTAATTACTGCACAAGTTCAATGTTGCAAGCTTTTAAGCTTTTAATATCCTTTCGTTAAATCTTCAATAAAGTGGAAGGATACAACTCTAGTTGTGAAAACGACGACGAATTGATTGCTACAGCTTCTTCGGTGTGCACCGTTCGGCGTCTCAATGGATGCACATTATCAGTAAGAGTAAAGATGGTCATATTGTTATTCGAATTAGTCGCTCTGAAGGACGATTATGTACGCTATAAAATGGACGAAGTACACGATAAGTTTGACGAACAGAACCATTATATTGATAAAAAATTTCAGTGTTGTTTTGATATAAACCTCTCCATAATGAAAGTTCAAACGAAGCTTAACAAAAAGAAATAATCAGCTGTCAATTAGGTTGTCAAATAAAGCAGCGTTGCCAACCTAATGTTGTGAACCTCTTTAATACTATTTTGCTTCTTTGTTTATTTCTCACTCAAGCATAAGTTATTAAGTTAGTCTTGTGCTTTATTTGGCCAATGTAAAATGTATAGTAAAAAGTTTGGTCAAACATAGGTATGTGTATCTAAATAACATGATCCACAGGTCATCCCATCTTACATTCATTTTCATAAACATTATTACCCTCCTGGCAGAAGAAGTAGCGTCCTTGTTCTGTCATTGGCGTTCGATTGCTGGTTCGATTGGCTGGACCAAATATTTCGATTGGGTGTTTTTAATCTAAACCGTGGGTTGAACCGTTGGGCCTAGTGGCATTGAGTTCTGGAATAATTTCCGCCTTCTTTAATATTTTTTCATAAACATAAGAGCGGAACAGTTATTGTTTCTTTCGAAATGAGCTTATGAAGGAAACTGCTATATTAATACAGAGCCGATTGAAATACTTACATTTCACTCAAAATATAATTTGTTTGCAACTATTTAGCAAAATATTCTGATTTGGTCGATCTATATATAATATTTAATACTGTGGAAGTATAGATGTTTTTCTTAATCATACCAAATGGTAAAATACCAAAAAATGGCTTAATTCGTACCAGTTTCGGATTTTTTTTTATAAATCCAGTCCTTCGGTAGCGCTATTAAGTCACTGTCTAGAGTAATTGAAATAATTCACAAATACAAAAGGATATCATAACGCCACAATCGATCAAAATAAAATCGATATTTCGAGTTAAGTTCTTGTAATTCGCTAGAACTGTCGCATCCCGATTAAAACGTTCATATACGAATCGCACAGAACACACCTCAAGTCCGGTAGCAGATGCCTGATGAGATGGATTTGATCTTTTCGATCACATGATCATTCAATGACGTCATTATCAGATCGAAACCGACCTAGTAAATTACAACATACAAGCAACAACACGAAATTACCACACTCATCAAAACTAAAATTACATCAAAGCTAAAGCTTCACGCCTTTAAAAACTTGTAGAGTAAAAACTTCACTGGATAGTGAAAAATAAAACAGTGTGTGGAAGAAGATCTTGTATTCCATTTTTCCATTATTTTTTACTGAACTAGTTTTTAGATTTTCAAAAGTTCACAAAACCTAAACTTAGTTCCAATAAAAATTATTAATTTCAAAAATTACTACGTAACGATTTTATATTAAGCAGTTCTATTTAGACTACGGCTAATAAAAAACTATCGTTGTGACAGAAAACCTTACTGAAATAGGCTTCTGCGTCAAAATGTTACTTAAATTTTGTAAGGGGCTTAAAACGAATCGATCTACTAAAAGCTTTGCGCGTGCCATTGTGCTATCGCCTATACTTATGTTATACTCCTATCTCATAATCTATTTTCGCGTCTAAACTGACACTTTTCGAATCTTTTAAATACGTATTGCACATTGAGTTGTTCACTGCAAAACAGCGATTTCGGTGTGATGTGAAATATCACAGCGATATCGGTGTTAATCGCAACAACATTTTCAGCTACTGAACGACATTTTGTTATTTTCTGTCAAATTCATAAATTTTTACCAAAAAATAAAATTCAACAAATAAAAAACAAATTAGACAAATCGCGACACCAGCTTACTACACTCTAGACTGCAGTTAAAAAAATAACTTTTTGACTACGACAACTTATGTCGTGAACATCAAGTTGTCATTATATGTTGTCACAATTTTTGTTTAGTGAACGACAAGTTATCGATAGGTAACTTTTTGTTGCGCAGTGAACGGGCAACATTGTAAAGGGCAAGTCAAACGAATATTAACTATGCCATCCGGTCGAATCGAACTCGAGACTACGCTTTGATGAGAAACGCTCTTAACCATTAAGTTACAACCGGTGACGGTTTGGGTTAATATGAACTATTTTCGAGACTCCTTTCGATAGTTTCCCTTAAATATAAAATATGGGTGCAGTTTTATTTCGTATTGCACAAATAATTTTTTGTATTTGATGGTCATTGGCCTAAGTTTTTCAACCAACCATGTATTCAATTAGCACTATGCTAATATGGTGTTTAAATATATTCACCTTAAATATTTATGTTTGTCTTATTTAAAATTCACTAAAATCATTCCTTCGAATTATATTGACCCCATTCATGTGTATACATACATATGCTTTGTGTATCGCACCCGTTCCGCAAATATATATTTATTTCAGATGAATCACAATACTTACACAAAACCCTAATTAAAATATTAACTTTATAAAAATATTAACTATAAACAGATAAATATTTACATTAGTATTATTGTTGTTTTTTTGTTAACATTTTGATCAAATTAAAATGATTTAACTGTACATTGAACTTTTACATATATTGGAATCAAATAAAAATTTTATAAGAAAACAGACTTAATGCTATAAAGATTTCTTAATTAACGAAATACAGAAAAAACTTACTGTTAATTCGAAATTATGACAGTCGCTTTAAAGTAATTGATTCATTAATTATGTATACATACAGAGATACCATCCTACATGTATATTACATTAATTTTATTAACGAGATAGGATAATTAAGACGAACAAGTTATAACGAACTGCAATGTAGCTCCTTGAGGCTAGTTTGATTGAAAAAAAAAATTAAAAAAACTCACGCATTGAGGAGTTGCAGTTTTGACATGTCAATATAATTAATGTAATTAAATCGGTTAACAAGTACTTTATTTTGTATACGTGCATCAGCATACTAAATCATTTTATTTATAATAAATTAAAACTATATATTAGTTGTTGTTTATATGAATGATGTTCATTAGTCACTTGAAAATTAATTTTTTTTTAAATTTTTATGCAAAGCTAATTAAGACTTAGATTCGCCAATTCACGTTGAAAAACGTTTATAATTAGATTAAGACCAATAACACACTTACTTATTTGTCGCAGCAATTAGTCTGCTCTAATTTATAGTCAGGCAAACTGACTCATTGTCATTACAATAATATTATGGTCTCATAATTGTGATTTAAATATGATTTCGGAAATAGTTTTTTACCTTGAGTTAAAAAATTAGAATACGATACCACATATGGATCGACGCCAAATAATGACGTGGCAACTAATACTGGAGGCCAACGCACTTGCTTTATATTTTACTGTTGTGCAAATAAAGTTTTCATTTTATCCCGAAAACTAGATCAGCTTAAATTTTAACGTTACAGTTTTCAGATGGTTTTCACAACCTACATAAATAATTAGTAATAGAACCATAGATTGCTAAAGTGTTGACCTTAAGCGACCTTGTATAGTGGATTACATATCACTACCTTCTGACTCAACCTCCCAAGTTTGCAATACTAACTTTTAATATCTATACTTCCGTCTTACCTAAAAAACTGGAAAATAACATATCACAATGCAATAACTTCTAAATGGTGGTCGGTTCTCTTCTGTAGCGAAAACTATGTGAGCGAAATTAAGCTCCTTTGGCATAATCAAAGGGGCCCTGTGGCTAAGAAGAAAAACCTGTCGTGTTTGACAGCCTAATCACATGTATGAAAGGGCCACAGGTAAAAAAGCGGTATTAAACTTTGAATCGACCCAACCTATCAATAATTTGGATAATCTGATGGTCTCTATACCGGAGCACGATGTCAGATTTGTGATTGATGACTTTAATGCTAGAGCTGGCAGAAATCAGATCTGCGTAGAAACTGCAACCGAAAATGGAGAAAAAATAATGTACTTTGCGATCGCTCATGATCTCAAAGTGGCAAGAATATTCTTTCCTCATAATAACATTCATTCATAAACATAGACTCATCTACGTTCAACATTCCCAAGTCAAATTGAACATGTGTTGATTTCAGAAGAGCGGACTCGGTTTGTCCAAGACGTGAAATTTATTGGTCGTCAACAAAATTCAAAACACCTCAAAACAAAATCTTATTATGACAATCCAATAAACTTTTTGCATATGCAGAAGATATCTGTATGATTGAATTAAATGGCAACGGAGTGAAAAAGATACTTGATCCACTAGAACAGAGTTTCCGTTGGTCTCAAAATCAATGATTCCAAAACCAAATATCTGATCTTTGGTTTTCGAGACCAAGTCGCAATTGATTTCAGTAGTGGTAACCACACAGCTAGCAATCGGTCATATCCTCTACCTCCACTTCTGAAATCAAAATATCTTGCAAATGCGAATAAGCTTAAATTGTACAGATTGTTGATCAGATCAGTTGTTATGTTTTGATGTGATAGTTAAATCTTGATGGATCAGTACTAAAGATGGCTAAAGAGGAAAATTATGCTTGAGATATATGGCCCATCACGACGGAGATGGCATATACCGAGTTCTTTTCAATCACGAGATAAGGAATTTAATGCGAATTCCTAATATCCCTGGTATCTTTAAAAGAGAACTTAGGAAATTATAATCCCGTGTACCGTTTCTTAAACATTGTCAAGGTGATCTACAAACTATTGGCTTAAAGTTACAAATAATATCAACTGTTCATCATTGATGGTAACTTGAATGATTCAATCCAAAGCGGTTTTAAAATGATGTCTGCTTCAACGAATCTGAGCTTTAGTTAAAAATGTTGATTATTGACTCGCGGATTATATAATGACCTTGGTTCTAAAATATTAAGGAATAATTGTGTCACTAAGCTACATAAATCGATTGAGAAGAGATTGACCAAAAAGCCAATCGATCGTTGACCGAATTTACATATTCAGCTGATCGATAATTAATCGCCCCTCGAAATATAAAAATACATAATCGATCAAAATGCTGAGCCGATTAATTTAATAATAATTCAACACAGTAGTTATTATTAAGTCGACTACATATAGATAAATACATTCGATCATTTTTTATTAAAATTAATGAAGTAAATCGGTTGAGGTGAATGCCGGATTTTTATTTAAATAAATTGGTTAGGAACTCATTAATTTTCGAAGATCACTGCAAGAGCTCAATAGATCTTCGTTGGGGTACCCCAAAGTCGTTACGTTTAATTAATTACTAATATCGTTTAGGAATTTTAATTAACAATAAATCATACAAAAGATACAATGATGCGTGCCACACAATGGATTATTAATATAGTTTTGCGGTTTTTTCATGCACCGATCACGATAGTACGATCCTATCGGTTTTGTTTAGCCGGAACGTGTCGGAATTTTATAAAATTACTCATATCCAACTAACGGCATACATATACGCTATGAGTATAATAGATATAAGCTGGTTGTCTTTGTTAAGCCTTGCATCCTCCTACACACAAATCAAATAGTAATTTAAATAAATTTGTATGAATAATTCAAAAGCCTGTGCAGATCGATATGATATACAATCGTCATTAATCACGTGCCTAATGTTGGTGAGTGGGAATTATGTCTAGTCGAATCAATTATACATATAGCGAGGTACCCCAAAATGGCCACAAATAAATGTGTTTTCATTACCGCGTATATATAAGAAATAATATTGACACATTTTGCTATATAAATTTATCACATCCTCAAGCCATCGGCTATTTTTCTATTTTATCTTTCGTTCTCGACAAGTCATATTTTTATCAACAACTTGTCACTTGACGCCCTTGGCTAAGGTAATAAATTGCTCGTCAAAATTATATCGTAAATATGCTGATAGACAGTAACATAAAAATAAATAATTAAATGCCAACTGACATTTTTTATCAACAATTCTCATTATCATGACCCCATAAAGTGTCTTTCTATCTGCTCCACATATGTAATTATCCTTTTTAACCTATTAATGTTGATGTTTTTGAGTGCCTGATTTCAACAACTACTCCATACACTCGATCTAAAGAAAGTAAAATTAGTTTAAAGGCAGCAGACAAGACACAATTTTGTTGTTCCATTTAATAATATGTATAATAAAAACCTGTTAATTATCACGAAATACAACAACAACGTAAATATATATAATAAATTATTCTTAAATAAAATTAAATAAATATATAAAACATGAAGTTCGTGTGTAAATCATATAATTAAATAATTTATATAGCAAGTTGCAAAAGAACTAAATTGCAATGCATATGACCTTGCTTATTAGAATCAATTCGAATTATATTCTCATGAACGGAAAGACTTTATAATGTATATAAGACACAATAAACAAATTGAATACATACATGCATGTACATAAGAGAGACTAACCTATAATAATTAGGTAATACAATGTACCAGACTAGTGCGCGGTATCATACATACCAGATCGCGTATATACAAGATGTAAAGTCACACCTTTTTTGCTTATCTTGCGATTATGCCCATACCTCGGTAGAGATGAAGGATAATTATAATCCTTTACACTTGGTGACAACTTTAAATAAATATATTGTACTTGTTTTAACATGTATATGTATATATGGTGTTACGTTGTTATGATTTATTGTGATAATTTTTATTCGCCATATAAATCTTTAACTATTGTTGTATTATACATACATACATTTATGTACATACATATATTGTTATTATTTATTATTTTTTAAATTATTGAATTTAATTGAAATTTATAATTTAATTGTGTGCATATATGTATAACAATATATGCTACAACAACGTTCATGGTGATCATATATGATGAGTCATGATGCTGTTTTTATATAGAAGAAAATGTGTTTAATTAACGATCGGATGTGTTTTAATTAAAATGGAATATCGATGTGTTTATTAGACGAGAATGGCAATGAGGTTGTTTAATTGAAAAAATGTCATTTTAAATTATAGTAATGGTAGAATGTGTTATATTGTCAGTCCCACTAAATTGTGATTATCTAACATAACATAATAACTATGATTCAATAATGACAATGCTAAATTATATCTGGCATCATATGCTTCATGATGTATTAATGAGATCGTACAAAATATAATTCAGATTAATAAATTTAAGTGACATTTAATGAACCAATTAATCTGAAATGGATTTTTCCCAAACTAAAATTATAAAACAGTAAAGTTTTATTATCCTTCCTCAACCAACACAATCAAATATTCAGTTAATATCAAACTCTACTTCATTTCTTGTATTCTACTCGAATCCTTCTTCATGTGTACCTTTATGCCATATATCCACCTGAACATATCAAAGTGTATATGTATTTTTTTACATACTTACATGTATTTGTACTCCGATAGCATACTTATTGGTTCTTTAAAGAAACCTGATAAAAATTAATCAAGGTATAATATTTTGGGGCAGAAATTTTTTTCTCAAATAAGTCGCCTTTAAGCCTGGATTGGGCGCGTAAATTACACGATGTAGTTTACACAGTTATTTACATGTAAATTACACAAGTAACTTTTTACATTACGTAATGTAAATAACGACGAATTTACATTACGTAATGTAAATAATGCGTATAACCCTTGTAAACAAATTTTGTTACATTTATACACTATTTCCAGTTATTTTTCAGAGTTTTCACGTTTTTTACATATTTTATGTAAATTACACGTTTTTTACTGTAATTTACGTTATTTAAAATAAAAATGTATATAACGTTTTTTACATGTAAAGTGCCCATCTCTGCTTTTAGCTCAATACACTTAGTCTAACGATTTTCCAATTTTTCGGTCCCTTCCGAATAATGCGATTTAAATTACCATTAAAAATAGACGTTTTTGCATCGATGATCCTAATTAGAGCCTAGTCATTTATTTAAGTACTGAAACTCTAAATGGTCGCATGAGGCGAAATCTGGAGAATATATCGTATTTGGAAGCAATTCCAAGCGTAAATCATGGATTTTGCCAATGGCAACTCCACACGTGTTCGACCATTTACTGTCTTGATGGAAAAGACCTGTTTTCTTCGTTAAAACCTTTTTTCTGTCAAAATGTCGTTGAAACGGTTCAATAAGTTGCAGTAATATTCGCCGTTGACAAAGGTAATCGGTGTGGATTATACCGCGTTCTTCTCAAAAAACTGTGGTCATGACCTGGTTGGCCGTCAAAACCGACTTAGCCTTCCGCGGCCTGTTCTTTGGTCTCTCGTGTATAGAGAATGATCCATGTTTCATCCACTGTTATGAAACGACGTAAAAACTCGTTTACCTAAATTTGACTCTGAACTTGTCACACGTGTGAGTTTTGATCGATTGTAAAACCACGGCGCCCAACGCGCGGATAGCTTTTTAATATTTAAATGTTCGTGTAATATATTACGCACACGTTCATCTGAGATGTCTACTATCTCAGCTATCTCGGGTACTTGCTCTCTGCTGCCTTACAATACTGTATCTTTGATTTTGTCGTAAATCAATGATACGATATTGTAATACAGTAGAGTTTGCTCTGTTGCAATTACTTCGCTCTCGTATATTCTCCTACAGGTTCATCATTTTTATATACACTAATATCTGTATATGTTTTCGCTCCCCTTCTGTATTGCATTTTAACTCTCTCCTAAACTTTTTTAATCATAGTTTCATTTATTTCTCTAGTGTAACTCTCAATTTTTATTGTTAAGATTTTTACATAGGATCTGTTTGTTTGTTTAAAAATATCGCCCTCTGTTTTTTGCACCATCATTTCATTTCATGCAATTGCTCTTTCTAGTTACCATTCGTACATACATATATACTAAATATTTCCTTTAACATTTCCAATAAAAGAGAAAATTGAATCACGATGCATGGAAATTATGAAGATATTAAATTATGAAGAAATTAAAACGAACTGCTTCTTATCTCCTAAATGGTACTAAAAAATATAACACAGTGTATATTGACGAGTACATGATGGTTCATGCGGGTTAATAATAATAATTAAAGAAGGCGGAAATAATTCCAGAACTCAATGCCACTAGAGGCCCACGGTTCAATCCACAGACACATACAGATTAAAAACACCCAATCGTGATTGATGAATCGTCACCACCCCGGGAATTTAACCTGAAACCCCCGAATGACAGAGCAAGTACGCTACTTTCTCTGCCACGAGCGCTACTTTCTCTGCCATGCGGGTTTATTAGGTTTGGTAGCTCGGTTGTCGGAAAATGTTTATCCTGGGAGATCAAAATCAAATACCTTATATAGACAGATTGAATTGCGTCAATATGCGATTTTTTGATGCTAATAAGTACTCAACTAACTCAAAATATCTAAGAACAACTTAAAGATGTCCAGCTGATGTGACATACGCATTAAAAGAAATATATCCGGGCATCTGAACCACTAACATCGCTTCTAACACCGTTCGTTTCACCATTATTAAATCAATTACTGACATTCCAATATCGCCGAATACATTATATTTGACGTTTACGAAGACTGATAAATGGAAACTAACTAGTAAACTGCCGGAGTCAAGCAAAATTCTAACTATCAATGAAGTTCCAGGTTTAACATCTTCAAATGTAATTTGTGTTCGATTGTCGGGTAAAAAATTAAACTGTTTGACAGCTTACCACATGCAATAGTAGCGTTAAACAGAGACACACTCACATTTCAATACTTTTCTCCAGTAGAAGGTGACCAACTTCATAAGTTGCTAAATAGAGCTATCCATGCAAATGAGCAGAATCTACACGAAATCACTCATAAACCTGAAGACAAATCAGTAAGTTTAAGTAATAGAGGCTTGAAACCCAACGCACTGAGGAAAAGAAAACTTACATTATATTTTCAAAATGTAAATAAAATGTCATCGAAAGCTGCCATGTTTCATAATTTCGTTTTATAAACATTATTTCCCGTATATATAATTTGTGAGACGTCATTCAACAAAGAGATTCTGAGTTCTGAATTTTTTCCCAGCCAGTATGTTGTTTACAGATGTGATCGTTCACCAGAAACCAGTACTAAAAGATCTGGTGGTGGAGTATTAATAGCTATTGACACTTCTGTACCCTGTGAGCTCGTTGAATTAAAAAGCGTGTCTATTGAACAATTATGCGTAAAAATGTCGATTAACAAAACAACATTAGCCGTGTTTCTTGACGCACAGTGATCCGGATCAAATCACATTTTCCATGCAAACCAAAGACACATTTTGATCCAAATTTCTTTTTGGATCAAAATATGTCTTTGGTTTGCATGGAAAATGTGATCTGATCCGGATCACTGTGCGTTAAGAAACACGGCTATTATATATCTACGATGTATATGGGCTAATCAATCTGACATTATCTTAATCACGGGTGACTTCAATTTTCCTTCTATTAATTGGACCTTAGACGAGGAATTGGATGAAATTTTACCTATGAATATTACGTCGGATGAGGAACATGTCGATGGTTGCGGTCCTGACCAAATACCAGCTTCTTTTTTGAAAGATTACACCAGTTTGGAACTACCTCTTTGCATGCTGTTCAATCAGTCGCTGAGATTGGGAGAGTTTCCTAAAAAATGGAAGATAACCAGAATAACCCCATTATTTAAACCTGGTGATAGAAGTGATGTATCATGTTATAGAGGTATAACGCCGATTTCATCTATACCCAAATTATTTGAACTAGTAATATGTAATTTCTTCAAAGAAGTGGTGTCTCGACATGTTTCACCGTACCAACATGGGTCCATACCTAAGAGATCAACATCTACAAACCTTATTGAATTCACCAGCAGCACAATCAAAGTTATTGAAAGCCACAAGCAAGTTGAAGTTGTGTACACAGACTTTGCCAAGGCGTTTGACTCCATTAGCCATTGTAAAGCACTATAACGGTTATACTTATTTGGATTCTCAAACAACTAAGTGGCTTGGTTTGAATCTTACTTAAGTAACCGCATCCAATACATCGACATTGGTTATAGCAGGTCCAAGCCAATTCAAGCTACATCGGGTTTTCCACAAGGTTCTCATCTTGGCCCTTGGATTTTTACCATTTTCATCGACGCAATCACTGAAGTCATTCTACACTCTAAAGTTTTAATGTTTGCTGATGACCTCAAATCATTTATTTTCGCAGAATGTTCGTAACTCCGGGGTAAGCTTATCATTAAACTTTACTGTCAACTAAAGATTCACCGTTGATATCATCCATATGCCTAAATATTTATCTGTTTAATAAGGATTCAATTTCTCAGTATTTCTATCTCCCTATTATTTACTCTAAAATTCATTATTATTTTCTTAGATTCACATTTATAATTAGACTTGTTAAATTCTTAACTATCTCATTTACTCTTATATTTATTGTATGCAGCCAATGGTCAATGTTATATAATTGTCTTTAAATACCATTCGATTTGAACTTTTCTTTCCGCTCACCTTTCCGGTGGTATTTTTTGATTCACCTTTATTCTGTTTTTCACCCCCAAAAACGCTTTTAAACACTTACATCAGAAGTACTATTACTATAGTCACACCAAATTTTCTTGTAGTCACACCAAATGACGGAACTCACCATTGAAATTTTGATACTTTCATTTTCTTCTAAATTATTAAATTCATAATCTTATTTAAAAACTTATTCGCTTTGCTCACTGTTAAATATTTACTATATAACTAGTTTTGCTCTCGTGCGATGAGTCATTCCTATCAAATTGTCTCCATCTCTTTCTTTATTCCTTGTGGGTCGTTTTTTCATTTACTCTCCAAATTTACCCAGTTTTATCCAATTTTTTCATATCAGTACTCAATATCATTGTTCAACCATCCGTTTACTTTAATCATTTTCAAATTGTAAGGTTTTCAAGAATCCTACATTTACTGCCCTAAATAGATCAAATCTCATCCATTTCTCTTACCCAATTACGATGATCCATATTTTTTCTTTTAAACTCTCAGAAAAACGCATTATTTCACTCAGTCTTATGAACAAACGATGTAGTAGTTTTTTATTCCAACATTGTACTCTGTTGGTTCATTCATTCGGTTGTTTTATTTTGACGATTCATACTATGGTCAAATATCAAAATGATTCTCAGAACAATGGCATTTTTTGACATTTGTGTTTGTTATTTCTAAGCGTATATAAAAAAACATAGCTTTTATTTGCGTCGTTTTCATTTTGGTGACATGTTGTCTCTTTTACTCAATGTTCGTTCAGAAAAAAAATTAAAATTAAACTCTCGCTTGTGATAAACTGTAGAAACAAAACACTGTCAGTGTCTTCATTCGTCCTTACACTCGCTTCTGCTAAAACAATTAGTCCTGCTAATTCTACCGAGCAATCAATTTTTTGTGAATTTTTGTTTTTTATCAGGGCTCACATTATATAATTTCGGTAATACACTTTTCTGGTCCACCACATCAAGCTAAATTTAATTGATTTGTCATTTTAAACTATTCGGATAGCAATACACTGTCAATTATTAATAAAGCTTTCCAAAATTTTTAAAGTGAATTAGTTTTACTTTCAAGACCGTTATCTATGCTAAATGATAATTTTTCTTAATGTCACTTTCTTATAGCAAATATATTTTAAAAAGTTTTTAATCTAATCATAATTTGTTTCGCTTTTAAGAATTAAGGAGAATTCATACTAGAAAACCATGTAAAAGACTCATTTATTAAAATTGTATTCCAATAATTACTGTTGGGAGTGTAAATTACACGGTCTTTTACATGTTGGTTTTTTACATTCTACGTGTAAAAATAGGAAAAAACGTGATTTTATGTAAAAAAAAATCTGATGCGCCATCTCATATTAATTTTAATTATAACTAAAGCACCATCTGTTAACATCTGTTATTCTTACTATTTTAAGAATAGAATTTGTCAAACTAATGATAATCAACTGTGTACTATTTTTTTGACATACATAATGTCACAATAATTTTTGATTAGGATTAAAATTTTCGGTTAATTAAAATCATCTTAAGTCCGTAACGGAAGGTGAAAAAATTCGCTTTCAAACTAATAATGTGGACGTCAAAACTATATTCATTTATCTATGTTAATTGATAATGAGGTAAGCGAATATCGATAAAATTTTGAAATTTTAAAACAGATGGCACTGCGGATGGTGTTGTCTTCGTTTTTTCCATTTAATTTACATTTTATGTAATTTACGCTGTTTTTTTAAATAATTTATATTAAAAATTTAAAAAAAAGTTTATACCCGATGCTGCACATCAACATATAATACAGTGTTGTAATGGTGTATAATGTTGTAAAGTCATCTGTTCAACTGTTTTCTAAGAGTATCCATATTTTTGAGCAATTCTATTATTTCATTATTGAAAGAGTAAAAACGTGGGTATTAATTACTCTCTCCTGTGTTAAATGTGTGTTTGGTTCTTTAGAAATGAAATAATACTTATGTGGTGCGGCTTTTATTTATTTTCGAATGCTGTTACATTTATCAGTTTTCGGTTTATCTTTCATTTTCGCGATGAAATAACCTCAGTTACATTTCAATTAGCTTGAGTCAATAAAATTACAACAAATTAATTTTAATAATAAATATTTATTTTAAAGTTAACCTAATACGGTCATTAATGTCTCTACTTAAAATAAAAATAATTAATTCGCGGTTTTTCTCGACGTCCTTGAGAAAATATCCGAAAGAAGTAGAATCTAAATATCAAACGAAATCATATCCACTTATTACACGTTGATATTCTCATTACATTTAAACAAAACTGTCCATCATAAGCTCGGATCAATTTTATGCATCAAAACACGATACATATACCAATTACCGATCGTCGATAACAATCAGCCGTCATCATGCTAATTTAAAATTAAACTTTTTGACGACCATATCGGTGGAGTACAACATCTGATTATGATTTTTCAATTTGCATACTTGCTGCGGTTACATATTACTGTCGTAATTCGCTAAAAGGCTATACGCAAATTTTATATACGCATATATTTTATAACGAGATGATCGCTATCAATTTGATCGTTGATTTATTTTAAAATCTAAGCAAAACATAGTATATAAAGTTTTTTTTTCAATCCTATTAATTTATTTACCTTTCTAGATTAGCAGCGAATCAATTTCTTATCGTTGTATATAAATTTTAACTTCCTTGACATTGGCAACGAAAATGTTAATTAAATAATCTGTTTTCCCGTATATGAACGAACGTACACATTCGTATGCGCTCTGTTGTGCAACAGTACCCAGCATCACAGTCATATAATTTCCAATTTAATTAATTCCTATACCAGATTCTTTTGATTATACTCCGAGAGATGAAAAATGTCTTAAAGATTTGTTTAAGATTTTGTTGTAACAAACGAAATAAGTGTTGATTTGTTGTAATTGAAAAAATAAATAACAGAAATAGTTTTTGTTGCTCTCATTATCATTATTATTATTATTATTTTGATTGTTTGTTTTTAAATAAGTTATTATTTTCATTGAGATTTTACTTTTCGAAATTGAAATTGAGAGGAAAATTGGTTTTTCTTCGTGTGTATGGTTATATATGTATGTAGATGCTCAGCTCTATATACTTTGTGTTTTATGTTTGATTACTACAATAATGACTATAATGATCTTGAATCGTCATGAATATATTTATAAATCTACCACCAAAACCAAAGTTGATGATGATGATGAAAATTATTATTATTTCCATGTTATTGTATTGCGTTATACATAATTTTTTTTGAAATGATGAGGAGGAAAAACAACGAGAGTTCGTGAAATATTTTTCTTAATATTGATATTTCATTTTGATGAGATCATGATGTGTTTTGGATTCAAGGTTGGAGAGTAGTTAGTTAGTTGAACCTGTGTGCTGTGTTTTGTGATTGAATTACATTGTTTTTATATATATCCATATAACTATATAATGTTTATAATTTTTTTTTATAAATATAAAATATGATTAAATTTAATAATAGTATTCATATACCTATATGTACATATGTATATTCATTATACATAGACAAAGATGTTTGGAAGCTCGTATAACACTATACGTTATTACCATCACCATCTTACCCTCTGGTGTATACAGCTAAACTACAAGTTTATGTCTTCGTTAATCATGGGAAAATTTAAATTGTTATTGACATTTTGAATATCTAGGATAACAGTTTACGCCAAACTACCTATAGAGAAACAGGAAGCTGATAATTGGTTTCTCGAAACACATTTTTTTTTAATTAAAACGTATTTTTGTAGAGTTCGCTGTTATTTTTAGATCACGCACAATCCCAACTGTGTACACGCATTATACACAAAATCTTAATAAATCTCTAATTTGCATATTCAATTTAATGCACATTTTATTTTATTTTAATATAATAAACGATGATATTTCAATTAAACAAGCAATTAGAGATGATATATACAAATAGAGAGAATCTACATAAATATTTAATTGACCTTTTACATAAAAATAAATTTTTGTAATTTTAATTAAAAATTATTATTGAAATAAATTTTTATGAAATGTTTCGACAAGTGCGCTTAAGAAGATTTATTACTTTTGGTTTTATTTATTTTATTTTGCTACATGGATGGTTGGTTATATATAGAGTTAATTACAAGTTTTTGCTGATATTAGTTTTTGAATCGCAAATTACTGTGGTTGTGGTTATATTTGTAATCTGTACAATAGATTATCCTTGAATAACACAAATTAATCATATAAATTTTGAAATCATGTTGAAGTCATTCGTACTGTAAACATAACCTAAGAGAAGTGACCATTTTGAAAGACAGTTACTGATTTATCTTCTATAGGTTGTCGAACTAACCAGACCACTCATCATCTATGCTTAATTCAACACAACTTTTTCTTAACCTATTCAAATAGGGTATGACTACTATTTTTCGTCACAATTAGATTCATGCATTAATAGAATTTAATAGCAAAAGTACAAAATAACCCTTAATCACTCAAATTTTGAGTTCTAATCGCAATTTTTAAATTTGACAGTTTAACCCTCAATTTGAACCACCATCAATTAGACTGCTTTAAAAACCTTATATTTATAATATATTTATAAAATATATATAACAACTTTAAAAGCTTTCTGGCAAATTTTCTTTTACATATTGTTCGAGACCGAGTCTTAGATGATCCATTCTATGGGTCCAATTTTCCAACACTCTTGAGTATTTCGGCCGATATTCCCTTAGTTACGCATGTTATGTTCACTTCTAACGCAGGAATCGATTGTGGTTTATCGATATAAACAAATTATTTCAGATACTCCCATTAAAGCAATCTAACGGCGTTAGTCCAAAAAAAACCTTGGAGGCCAATTCACAGGTCCTTTTCTTAATATGATGTTCTCATAAAATAAATTTGAAAAAAATATGGGTCCATGATACCGCAGTAAACTGCACCAAACACTGCATTTTTAGGATACATTAGAAGCTCTTGAATCTCTTCTGGTATTTTGTTTGTTAATCTACCAAAAATAAACTTTTTTGCAGAACACAATTTTTCAATAAAAAACGGAGCTGTATTTGGTATGCTTTCAAACCAAGATTCAAAATACGCCAATGCTTTATTTGGTGGTAAAACATAAATTGCTCTAAGATAAATTTCCACAAATTGTAAACCTTTTTTCTCGGCTAAGTTTATTCATGGTGAAATGAATCCTAAACACAAATGTCATGACATGACAGTCGTGACGTAACGTCCAATGAGAATCCCAATTGGAAAAAGTATTTCCTATTGAAGCCCTCTTTATATGAACTTTTCCCTATAATTTCGTTGATGAATGTATCAAATTCAGGTTGAGCATCAAGAAAGTATCTTAATGACTATAATGGAAAACCTAATTTAGTGCGCGTAGAAAAATTGAATATTCTATCTTTTAAGTACTCTATGTACAAAATGCGACGTTACACCGATACTTGTGTCACTCCGAGTCCGAATATAACTTATAACTTAAGTTTAGGTAACTTAAGTTTAATACATTCGTACATTGATAGATACCTTCGATTAAATACAAGATAGTTTGAGAAACAATAACTGTGCTCGTCTTTACCGAAATCAAATAACTTAACTATTTAACATCTTTCTTATTCAAAACCAATGGTCTAAAATACGAGAATTCGCAGTGAATTAACAAACAGGCCTATATGTGTATGAAAATGACAGTACTTAAAATTAAACATTTTTAGCCTTTACTTAAGCGAAATTAAGTCAATGAAGTTAGCGCGAACTTTCAACCCAAAAGTTTTTTGTGCGTGTTGCTAAAATGTATAAGGCTCATTATTATACACTACACTAAATAAAGGTAATGTATGATGTATGAAAATATATATTGTATCTCCATGATATAGGCCTGGGGTTTCTCGAATAACTGGTCAATAGAATGTCCTATATGTGCACATATCCCATTATGAGGGCTTATACCTAGTAAAGCCGGAAGAAATTTTACTTTAAGACCCATTATCATTCACGACACTAAATAAGGGTTAAATATCTCCATGATATGAACCTGAGGATTTTTTATACATCAAAAAAATCAAATTTTTTATACATCAGAAAAATAATAACAGTGTTAACTTTACTATCGCCGGTAAACTCCTTAATGCACTCAATAATCTGCCACTGCTAATAATGGTCCATCCTGATGCAGCAAAGTTAAATGATCATATTTTTCTTAGAATCGAGTACAGAAAGTTTGGTTCCATCTAAAGTCAATTGAGGAAAGAGAGTGTTGAAGCAGTCACAAGTGAGAGTAACAAATATTTAATGAATTTGTATCGTTTCGGCAAGTAAAATTCAAAATTCAGACTGACATGGGATAGTCAATAAATAAACAGATTGGAATTTTTTTGTTAAATTAATTTGTTAGATTTTTTAATTTGTGCCAAGTTGATTTAACAGCTGTTTTGTCACAATACGTATATTTTAGAATAAGGAGACATAATCTGAGTGTTCGAGTGCAAAATTAAATAGAACTGCCCGAATGATATCACGAACTATAGTAATTAATTACGAGTAGTTTATGGTGTATAATCTTCATTAGATTCTGCTGGTTCACGGAAATGTTTACCGGCGAAATTAGCATCAGCTCCAAGTTCTTCTTTGATATACGAAGAATTTGATTGTATTTAGCGAGAAGTTCTGAATAGCATGGTACACCAGTTTTTATTTGTCCAGTATTCAAACCAACGACTAAATCAGCAATGAATGTATCTTGAGTTTCATCGGAACGATGTGATACCATGGTATACCCTACCCATTGGATTTAGCTAATTGAGAGACACGAATTGATTCGGTTACTGAACCAATTTCATTGACTTTAAATTTTTTGGATTTGTGACAATCAAAGCATCACCGATAATTTGAATTGATTTTTGGTCGATGCATCCCAATGATCTTGTTCGAAGAGATCTTCAATCGAAACAATTGTGGTGTGAAACCACTTTCATCACCGACACATGTGGCATCAATAATTTTTGTTAAAAACACTCTTTTAGTGGTGATATATTTCTGAACCAATTTTCATTGCTTCGGTGAATGATGAGGCGCCAGTTGGAATAATCATGAATTCTTGCATGACCAATTTTTAACCAGCATGGCTACCATCGTTAATTACATTGAAAGCTGGTGTTGATAAAATAATGTTTGCCAGCAAAATCAGCAATATGCTTGTAAAGTAAAATTCCTTTTTTGGCAGCACGGTTTTGGCGATGGCTAGAGAAACACCAAGAATAGCGTTATCTCCTAACTTCTAATTAAGTCATAAATTCATTAACCAAACTTGTTGGATTTAACCCAAACCAGATTCAAGAACTACAACAGATAATTTCAAATCTGTAAGTTTTAAACCCCTAAAATTGTAAAGATTACTAAAGATTGTCTACACTCAACAGAAGTACCAAATCTTAGTAGATCAATCTTCTTCAATTGTATATTGGTCATGACTGTTATAAATGAGGAAAAATCTCAGCAAGAATTTTCCAGTATTCGTATTCATTCGTACGGTGGAACAATTCATTTAACCTGTCAATAAAATAATTAAAAATGTTAAATACAATGGCTGCATTCATGTACTACATTGTACAACTGTAAGATTAAATGTTTCATTGGTTTTGTTTTTGTATATTTTTAACCAAAAACCGCGAAACGCAGATTCAAAATGCCAAAAACTACAAAAAAAAATGCAAAGTTAATTAAAATCGTTTGGCAGACGAAGAATTTATTATGCGTGACCTTTGCTGAATTCACCTCGTAAATATAAATAAATAAATAAATTTGTAATAACAAAAAATATGAAATGATATAACAAATGATCGCTGGTACACCAGCCAGGCCCAAATAATATAATTATTATAATCGTTGAAATAAGAATCCAATATATACGAAACATATTATTATATATATGTACGATCATGTGTAGTACCCATATATGTATGTGGAGTAATAGATCATCGGATTTCGTATTTTTCAATTAAAACCTAAAATGAAAACAGAAATTCCAGAAATGAGGGAGGCGTTTCAAAATACGAATTTCTTTATGTATTTTGTTATTTTTTTTTTAAATCTTAAAAATAATTTTATTTTGTCTGAAATAATGTAAGTGACATCCGAACGAAATGATAATTTATCTTTCTTCGGGTGTATACACATACAACGCCAGTTACTTCATAATTTTCATTGAGTGTCTATCGAATTTGCGGGATGAACTGTGTACATGTGAGAAACGAACGAATGAGTTCAATAACCGGTGTACAAATAATTTTTTTATACTCGGATTGTGATTTGAAACGTGAAAGTATAAGACGTATTTTTAGTTACTATAGCTAATTTTGTATCGGCGCGCACATAATAATATAAGAAAAAACTGTAAATTAAAAGAAGAGATTTTTATGTGTGCGCACACTGCGATGAAGACATAAAAAAAAACTTCCATTCAAGAACAATATAAAAAGAAACATAAATGCTTCATCACTTTGATCTAATCAAAAGAGAATTGGCCTTTATGCTCGATCGAATCAATAAACCATTAAATTCAAAGAGGCCCTATCGTTTATACATATGTATGCATATGCACATATAAACCATTCGATTTGTTCTGCAATGTGAACACGTTGTGACACACCATGAAAATACATCCTTTTCATACCTTGCTACATGTCTTACTCGTAAACATCCAGTTTGGATAAAAATCGTAAAAAAAATCTTATATTTATTAGCAAAACCGAAATTACATACAAATTATTAACACAATAAATTATGTTACCAATCTATTTGTGATGTTTCTAGCAACATAGTTAAGTATCGTCTTCTCACAGCTGGAGATCCTATATATATGTATAGAACACAAAAAAATCGAAATCAATGTGTACGATAATTATTTCTTTCTTATATATACAAAATATACTTAAACGAGTACTTATAGCGTTATAGTACTTGTTGTTTTGTAATCCAGGAATAAGAAATAGATAAATAGGATAATAACTAATTTATTCATTTCAAATAAGTTAAATTATTATTTTTATTTTTATTAAAACAACAAATTGTCTAGACTGTCGTTTTAAATTATAATGTCCAAGATTTTTATTAAAGTGTTGAGATGGTTTGCGCGAAAGACGATGTGCAAGAAGATTTCAATTTTTTTCCATTTATATTTGTTTTTATTAACGTTTATTTCATATTTTGCTTATTTCGTATTTCATTTTTTTCTTTTTCTTAAACAAAGATCTTATATACGTTGAACTTCGTGAGGATAGAATCTGGACAAATTGTTAAAAATAAAAGTATTTTGTTTCAATTTAAATAAAATGTTTTATAGATTTTGTTTGTTTTTTATAAAGAACGAAAAAAATATGGATTTAGTTTGATACAGGGTGGTGCTGTAAAATAAAATGATTGCTCTATAAGACGATTGTAACAACACAATAATTTGCCTAGTTAGATAAAAATTCTCAGGTGATATAAGTACATAAATGTTTTTTTTAAACCACGTGTACGCCATTACCAACAAAAAAGGCTGACATGCTTAAAAGAATTCCTTAAATCCTTAAAGATTGTTAAGCAGTCAGTTATAAATTAAGATTTAGTTTAAAGCGAGCTTTGTAACTGCACAGGGGTACTTTTATGAAAAATTCAATATCGAATCCGAAAACGGCTTTTGCTAATGACAAAATCCGAGTTTGATCCGATTTTAGTAGATGTAATTTTTTATCGAATTTCTGTGTTTTGAATATTCCACAGTTTAAGTAGCAAGATTTCATTAATATATTTCATCTGACAAGTCATTAGCCGCAGTTAAACCACAACAGCAACAAAAAATGTAGCAAGTTTAAGCGAGACCGCCCAGGTGGCTCAGTGGTTAAAGCTGTGGCAGTTGGAGCGGGAGATGCTGGGTTTGAATCCCGATAAGAGGCAGGATGCAGAAGGGACCATCTGATTTTTCACCATCTGTTTACGATCGGTGGTGTTAATGAACACAACTATGACCCCTTATTGGAGTGAAGAAACTCATTGGCCTACCCATCTTCCATGTCAGTACTATAGGCTGGCATGAAGATATGCAATGCGTAGATGGTTCTACGAAAATCGGACCTATAGTCGTACGTCCTCGATTTGGCCATAAGCGAACTGCGAAAGAGCAGGGAGAGCCTAGATCCCCAAAACAGATTGCATAGTATTTAATATATGTATATAAAAAAAAAGTTTAAGTGAACTACAAAACACATCATTGCTAACTTCATGCTTACATTTGAAAAATTTTACCAAAACATTTTATAATAAACAAATTCGCGGATTGGATTTTTCGATATCAAAAAAATCCGATATCGGACTGTTTCAAAACAGTTCGGTTTAGTACGACTTGAGTATTATTTGGTAAGAAGCGACGTTAGGCAGAAAACAAGAAGTTTAAAATATAAAAATAAAAAATTGTAGCAATGGCTAAAACAATTTTACAATCATATACATGAGGCGTTGATGAGCAAAGTGGTCGTTTACTAATATTAAAAAGAAAGTTTTGATTTATCAGTTCGCTTTCAACACAAATTTTAAACAGAAGAATGGTTTAATACTCTACAAGTTGCATATTTTTATGTGAGTTGTGTCACTATTGCATTGGCATAGTATTGTTTCTTAAATAATCTCAAGTGTATGTATGATTATGTTTGGTGGGAGAAATTTAAAAAGACATTAACAATGACGTGACATTCCGTTCGACCTTGTAAAAACGTTTATCATCCAATTAGGGCATCATGTATGTCTGGAATGGAATCGAGGCTTAATTTTAAAAAACATGCAAACTAGTTCAATTTTTGAATACAAATTGGAATACAAAATCGGACCATGATTTTGTAACTACATAGTTACGTAACCTAGTGTTGTTGTCAAAAAGATTAACCATAACTTTTAATTTTCGGGTCATTCATATTTTAGCTTGTGATGAAGATTTTGGATCAATAGAAAACCAGAAAAAGTCCATCCAAAGATTTATGTTCCTAATTGGTTGCCTCTGAATGAAGGGGCAAGAAAAAAAAATCTTTACTGTGCTTCAAATGAAATCCGAAAGCTTGGTTTCATCTAAACAGCTGGTGCAACAAAAAACTAACCGCAAAATTAATTTGTAAAAAATGAAAGTTGAATGGCTGAAGATTCAATGGATCTAGGTGATCAACCTTTAATAATGAAATTTAGATATTCCAATAATGAAGATTTACATTTTTATGAAGTAAACTTGGCAAAAAGAAATACTTATCTTTTTATGGAACATCTTCTATTTTTAAAATTTAAAGAACTGAACGATTTACTCGATATAAACTTTATAAAACGCAGAAAATTATTATTAAATAACTCTCCAACTCTTAACCATTTCAATATTTTATCTAACTTTACTTTTTAAGTTTACTGTTAGAAGTAATTTCCTTGTACTAGTTCTTGATAAAACTTCGTATATCAAACTTGTTTATTCTTACAAAATAAAGTCTCACGGCATGCTGGAATTATACGCACAGTTGGGCGTGTAAATTACACGATGTATTTTACATGCTTAAACGTGCAATTTACATAAGGTTAGTCTTTTACATTCTATATGTAAAAATAGTAAACAAATGATTTTTTATAAAAGAAAAACTGACGCGCCATCTCTTACCAAATATAATTGTTACTAAAGCACCATCTGTTAAAAAATCTTCTATATATTTTACGCATAGAATTTTTGAAATAATTAACTGTGTACAATTTTTTACGACTGTATATATAATTTCTGTTTTAGATAAAAATAAAAATCGAACTTCGGTAGATTTTAGACATTTTGAAACAGATGGCACTGCGAATCGTGTTGTCTTCGTTTTTTACCTATAAATAATTTACGTTTTGTGTAATTTAGGCTGGTTTTACACAATTTACATAAAAAATGTAAAAAACGTTTTTACACGTAAAGTCCCAACTGTCTGCTAGAGTGCTTAACATTACAACTAAGAATTTATCTTGCGTATACATACATTAACTATCAACCATCTTTGTAGTGATGTTTGCCTTACAAACCCCAAATAGCGATCGGACCAATTGTGGTCATCGAGTCTTTTTTTCAATATCTAAACATAACTGTATTAAGTAAAGACTCAAAGTTAGTTCCTGTATATTTGTTATCGGTTTCATAAATAGAAGACATCTTCCAAGGTTATTATCTGTCTGGTTTCTTATTGATTAGCCCGATAATATAATATTTCATTATAATCATTCGACAATTTTTAGTATTTAGCACAAAATTTCGAGTCAAAACCCGTTATTCGTTTGTAAACACAAAAGTTAAGCTTTAAGGCTATCATCGACTTCGTCTTAAGTAAAATCTTTTAAACCACTAGTCAATTTGTAATGATCGTTCCAACGAATAGTTTGACTAACATATGTAAAATGTATTTCATCCGATGCTTGTTGTGTTGAATAAAATGTATCTTTCGCCGGTTTCTTGTTTAAATAACTATATATTGTTGAAACTTGATTATTAAAAATACCAGTCGACACAGGGTTAAATTGCAAAAGTAATCTTTCTTGCACTTTATGTTACAAATTGGTGATTGATCTCGAAATTCTTGGTTTGGTTAAAATAGTTTAACTTGAAATTTTATTAAATTATTGTGACATATCAAGATTCGTTGACTTTGACATCAAAAAATATAAAATCGAGTTTTAACTGAAAATGGAGATGCCTATTATTTAAGATAAATAAACTTATTCTAAAAACTCATTATGGATAACATTTAACACCACCCTACATTAAGAAAATATTCACCAAGAATATACAAAGTGATAAATTCCTATACAATGCTGTCGTCGTTAGTATATAACAATTACTACATTATCCTGCTTATATCTAAAACGTCTTAAGAATATGTAATATTACAACATTTTATGTAAGTAACAAATTAGTAAATTAGCTGAAATGTACGTACATGTATATATACAATATAAGCATACTGACAGTCGTTGTTGTCCAATTTAGTTGAAGAAAAGATAATGATTTTATTTTTAACATGTTATCTAGTTTGAATGCTGTTAGGTGGTATAATTGTTTCATTCAACGTTTACATAATTTTCTATAAACTCTTTTCTTCTTATAATTCATTCGTATTAGCTGTATGCGCGCAATTGTCAAAGATTAGTCGAAATGCTTAATACTTTTATTAATGATAATTTTTTTTTATTGCATGCATGCATAATAACTAGATATCTGTTTGTATGGCTTCGAGAATCCCATGATAGTTGCATACTTAAGAAAATTTTATTAAATTGTGGTCACAAAGTGTTAAACGTTTTGTTGTTTATGTTATTTATTACTTCAGGAAAGCAAACGACTAAGATTTGCATTTCATTATTTAACAAGCGCAAGTGAGAATGGAATGTGGCTATAGAGATTTTTATTATTATGTATACTATCAGTTATCTCTAATATTGTAATTTGATTATAAAGAAAATTCTGTCAATAACTCAATGTTTGTTTTTGTTACAGGTAAATACGAAACGAGTACAACCAAGACGAAGAACTTATTATATCACACAGATAAGTATTTGAAACATTCTAAAACCTTGTATTCATTTCTGGTAGATTTCGCCTACATTGGCTTGATTCGATTATTTTGTATAGATTTATGTATATGGACAGACATAAACGGAAATACCGTGTTTTGTTGTGATTTTTTATTAAAATCCGACATGATTTTTAATTGATCGATCATCAATCAGCCTAAAACTCTCGCGCGCACATGTATGCTTAGAAACTAGAATAACTATAACATTTAGTCTCCATAACACAACAAAAAAATTGATTTATTGTAATGTTATTAATTTTGTAATGTTTATTTCTTAAACATAAAAATTAATCAAATTACAACAGAAGTTAATAGTTTAATACAATATATACGTACGTACATACTTACATACACATATAGCAACAACAATACAAAATTGATTATAGAATCACGTTTAAAGAATTTGTATTATTTATTCTATTCCGCTTAATAAATTTATTTATATATTTAAAGTTTTGTTGTTTAATAAGAAAAGACCGAAGTAAAAGGATAAATGTGATAATTTGTTTTAAAATGTAAGGTTGAATTTCGAAATTACTTATATATAAAATAAACAGTTCTTTCAATTTTTTGGTAGACAAAAAATGTGCGCGTGCGATTGCAACATTTTTCTTATGTCGCACGTGTCACACCCAAATTGACAAAATTGTTAGAAGTATATTTCCTAACACTCAAGCTACAAGCTCTATTTGTTTTAATACTTATAAATCACCGTGTTATGACATAAACAATTTCATTTGCTTAAAAGAAATCGTAGGACTAGTAAGCCCTTATCTCTCATTACCTTATAATTTTGCTAGAATTTGGTCCAATCAGTCTTACAGGTGCAGCTATATATTGGCATAGCTAAAAAAGTCTTTATATATCGTTTTTTAATTAATGTTTGATATCGAAGAAACGTCTTTAAACGTCGTTCGCTAACTTTCAACGTACAAGTTTTTAAGACTGAAGTTGAGACGTTCGTTCAATAGCACGATATATAGTACTATTTTCATTCCCACCGACATGTATTGGAAATTCAAATTCGATTTGCGGAAATATTGATTTCACGCAGTCGGTCAATCTTATAATTCAAATTATTTCAGTATGAAATATAGTGGTCAGTAATTATACTAAAAAAATTCTTGAATTCAAAACTATATTAAGAAAACATTCCTTATAATTGGCCTGGTGAAGATAGCATTTGTAACAATCGTATAGAAGTTCAATTATCTGAGTAAGGTTCAATTATATTCCGACATGGTATAACATTATTTATGGTATAACATTATGTTCATGACGCCAACCAAATAAAATCTGGAATGCCTACGTTGTCACAGAGAAAGGATTACCAAAAATGTGTTCTGGCCTTCTACATACTTATTCCTTAATTGAAGACTCTATGTTACTTCCGAATTATTATTTTTCTCCCGGTATAAATTCGCCAGTTGTAGCTTAATGGTTAAGAGAGTTCATCACGCCGCGGTCTCGAGTTCGAGTCTCACCATTGACTTCAAATTAACATGCACTAGATGACATTAAAAGCAACTGTGTGTAAAAGCATTCGTTGGACTGACCACCTACAATGTGCACCAATACGGTAAAATGGTTCATAAGGTCTCAGTTGAGACGCGGTAAGAGACGTTTACGACCCCTTTCTCACACACCATGTGCACATGGTTTGTAGTAAAACCAAAAATGTTTACTTTATTGCTTCTGACTAAATAATAAACTAACTATAATTGTGAGATGGATCACGTCGTGCGGTACCTCAGTTTGTTTTTAGTCAAACTAACACAAGTATTTATGTCAAAAATGAAAATCAAGTCTGATTAATTTGCTAGATTTGCCTATCTATAAAATCAAGATCTCATCAATAGATTTTCAAATACAAGAGAAAATCTAGTATACGTAAATTAACTATTTATTTGATCGATGATTACTTCATACTTCGGGGACAGAAAGTATTCATCATAAATATATGTAGCTATATTGTCTGACAAGCTGTTATGCATGCAATGATATTTCCACCTAATTCAGTAATTGCCTTATAACTTATGCTGCTAAATATAACGTTTCTTTTTTTTTTTTGATAATGACAGAAGTAATTCGAGATAAGAATCCAGCATCCATAAACCAGCTTTAACGCCAAAGTCCAACTGTCAAAGATAGTTGGATTTCAATATTAAGAATAGAGCGTACAAAACACTATTACCTACAACAAGTCGCCCTTTTGAATTCTCTTCCTCACTATTATCAAGCTTATTGAATAATCCAAGATTAGCACTCGATTTGATGCTGACTTAACATGCTTTACTTCTGAAACACATGTTTCGAGTACATCACAATAATAAACAATTAGTTCGAGTAATTTGAGACATGTTTGGTCAAAGAATTGTATCTTATGAGACTTTTTTCGGTGACAGTTCGATTGGTATCGTATTAAGATAGGCACCAGCATTGGAACTAGCATCTTGATTGCCATCTGGAAATCTAGTGAAAGACGGTTACCAATCGAAAAAGATACCATCTTTACGGTATAGTAAGTTAACACTTTTGATCCTTGAACGACTTTTAAGTGTAAAGCTCTGCTTTACGAAATTTCAATCACACGAAATAAAATGCAATAATTTAGGGCAAACATTGATTTTTTAAAATTATACACTTTCGTTTGATACCAATTCAAAATATTTTCCATCTTGAGAACGAAACTTTCAAAGACCTTGAGCTTTTTGACAATCATATTTAATTTAAAATCTTAGTGAAGATGCCATTAAATATGTTTTTTCTCGTAAACATTTACGATCGTAAAATTACAAAACTTCAAACGATCGTGATCAACAAATATATTTTGTTTGTTTCTTACTCGTATTTAGTATATTTGTACTATGTACCAAATTCTTAATAATTTTCTTATTTATTTATATATCTTGTATAATATAATAATATAAAAAATATTACTATTTTCAGTTGTTTTTATGATTATTTCACAATTATAAAATAAATTACTTTTGTTTTTATGATCCCGCGCGCGATCTCAAACGTAAACGTTACAAAAATAAACAAACGAAACGACATAATATTAATTCAATATTATATTGACTGTCACTGTGATCTACTACTGTATAGTTAAGTTATTATTGCATACACACGATTGTTATGATCTCATAAATAAATACAATGAACTATACGCTTAACTATTATCTATAAAAAAAAATTAAAGAAATCAATAAGAGTGCGGTTAATAATGTATCCTGCCGATGTGTTGTATATATAGCAGATTTATTACTTGGATGTCCCCTTAAGGATATTCTGCAGAATTATTAATTTTAAAATACAAAAGAATATTTTTAAGTCGTCTTTGTGCACTATTTAGATGGTAAGTAAAAAACGAGAAGATAAACTACTGTATCGTATTACCGTAATCGTCAAATAGTTTATCACTATTCAACACAATCGGTGTTTTGTATTTTGTAATTTAATTTAATGCTATCATTATACGACGATACGATATGTATATCGGTTTTTATTTATACATATACATAATTATTAATTTTCTTAAGGTATCAACACCACGGCGACCACTAAATGCGAGTATATAATACGATCTTGTTGATCTTGTTATGTGTTATATAAGGTGTACGTACAACAAGTAAAAATGCATTCAAGGTGAATTATTCGTTGTCGCAATAATTTTTATTTTTTTTTTTGAGTTTGTTATCGATATTTGATCTTAATTTTTTTATTATTATTAATAACTATGTAAGTAATAAATATGTTGTATGTAGATGGGAATGGGGTTTTAACTCCACTTAAACTTTTGCATCATACCGTCATTTAAATTTTATTGAACTGATTGATCTGACGGCTGAATTCTGATTCTTATGGAAATTGCATTTAAATGTTTTGAAAATATTTATTCGATTTAGACGTTATTTTAAAATAATGACTTCATCGATGGAGAGAAATTTTTGTCCGACGAGGTATATTATAATAAAAAAGAAAGGAGTTTAAACTGAAGAGGCATTTTGTATTTCTTGCAATTTTGTCATGATAAAGATACTTTTATGTATGAACCGCGTGAATTGAACGCAATGGCACAATCCAGAACTGGATTAAAAACGCACATTAAAATCACCCAGCCATGATTTTGTGGTCACCACCGGGAATCGAACCTGATATCCCCACAAATGACAAATCAAGAACGCTACTTACTCTACGAACGAGGGCGACAGAATTGTGTTACAATAAAGAATTTTGATTCGTGAATGATTGTTTTTTATCAAATCAACAATGAATTGTCATAATTGACAAATTCCAAATATGGAAAACTGTAATTGACAAGCATTCAACCTCACCGTTGGAAAAATGATTATAATAGTCTTCATTAGTATGTTTGACTTCTGATGCATTGGTGCCTATATATACTGGAATCTTGCAAAAATATTTATTAGTCCTTTTAGTTATATAACTTGCAGTTGTTAACAATAACAAAATATTTATCACAATAAACGTTTTTTATATCTTTAAAATAAAAATATAAAAAACGTTCTGCTCATATATAGTACATACTACATACGGTTATAACAAAATTTCAAAATAAAAAATTTATTTTTGGTTTAAGTGTTTATTCCTCGTGGCGGCTAGAAAATACTGATTGGAATTCATAAAAAACCACTGTATGACTTTATTTATAAAGCAACACAGAAGGGAAAACCAACTTTTTCCAACAATCGGATCACCAATTTTGCCATGAATGGTAAACTTTTTAAATAAAATGAATGGTACAGCCGTGTGTTTGATGGAAGAATGAAAAATGTAATATTCAATATAACCAATATTCGGCTTTAGCGAAAGTACAAATAACCACACTCCCAAAAATAATTGTTTCCGGTCCATATCCATATATATATAGTATTCTTTTAGTTTTCTCTTTCTGAGCGCATTATATTGGATAACTAACTCTAGCTTCTTGTATCTGGCAATATTGTTATGATAATGAAGATAACATTTCATTAAAAAGCCTCATAGCTTCTCAAAATTTTTCACAGTGAACTATGTACATATAGTTTAAACAACCTCACACTATTTTGTGATGGATCTATGATTTCGTTCTGGTTACGCTGAAATATCGCCAAAAATCTCCATTTTGAGCAGCCGAAACAATAACGTATCTGGTAAAAAAGATTTCCCTCCTTTAAATTAGTTTTCTTGATGTCTGTGCGTTGATTTAGTCAGATGTTACTGGTAGTCCTAGCAATACACACACTAAATTTCTCACTATTTAATAAAATATCATAGGTTAGGATATATATGTAAATTCTTTCACTAACGAGACTACATGAGAACCATCGGCGAACATATGGGACTGTCACATTTAAAACATCCTTCCAATATTCAGTGCAATAAACTCGCTACATATTGTTTCACTGAGGAATACAGTCCGAAGACGACTGATCCTCCTTAAAGAATCCAAATAGCAAAAAAGAAAACATAAGTCAACAGTAATCTTCGTTTTTACCGTATACTTGAATGCAATAATTCAATGGATAGTTGATTGCTTACGATGTATTAAAACTTTCTTTACACCACTGATACACTGATCGATTCTGTTACAGAGTAGGGTTACCTATTTCTGGCGTGTTATTCACTACTGTACAATTTGTAAAGTCGATAGGCTTAGCTTTTTGAGTTATTTAGAGGCTCAACACACCATAATTCATTCTTTCTCACTGTAATCTGGTAAATACATCTTGCCTTGTTAAATCTGGTCGTTATGAGTATTTTGATTATTATAATAAAAAACAATAATAAATAAATTATGGGAATGTAAACTTTTAAGGTACCGCAAATATCTATCTCACGATTGATACCGTTTACTGCTTTCTAGTCCTCATATTCTCGAGCTCGTGTACCAACCTATAAAAACAGAAAAAAGAGAAAAATAAACTTTCCGACTTGACCCAGGCATCGAGGGCACACCGGAACACAACCGCCACTTCGTCTTTATTTACCCTTTTCAATGTTGCAACATCTTAGAATTTTAATTCGTTCTTAGTGTAAGTGAACCACTTAAGTAGTCTCTCACTGATGAATGAGTATGTAATCTACTTTATACTATCGACAAATTTCACAGGTGAAGTGCATTGCACTTAAATTTATAATCGTAGTGTATAAGAAATAAATAGATGATATAAAGAATGGGAAGATATATGTTGGATGTTTTTTTTTTTGTTGCAGTGACCTTTCACAAGCTTTTATAACCGTAAATATTTTTCTCAATTTTTATATGAACGATCCCTTAACCAACCGCCACAACTACTTCTTTAAGCAAATAATCCTAACACTATTTGTGCCGTTCGTTTGCTAACTAGGAAAATAGATAAAGCGTATTTTTAGTATTAATCGTCAAATGGTTAACCACCAACCGTAACAAAAATCAATTCTCATCACACGACAATATAAATCAACAAACCGAGATTTCGAGCTAACTATCTTGTAATTCACGAAGGATACACTTGATGAAAACAACATAAGAACAAACACCTCAGATTAAAACTTCACGCTTTACATTTCTAAACCTACCGACCCCGTTCAGGGCATTACACTACACGTCAATAACTTCTGACACAACATCCAAAATTTCATACAACCTCCTGCCTAAGCTAACACAGCTAAAATAATTTCGCACAGTAGAATTTTTGTGCCATCTTGGTAGTCCGGTTTTTAAAGATAGATAAGATAAATACCGGGCATGCACAAATACACAGTATACATCATGTAGTCAATATCGTCTCATACCGCAACAAGTATTTAAATCACTAAGCGGGCGAAATCAGAGGCACCCACATATTCAGTTATAGGAAAAAATACCTTTCTCTTTACAAAGGAAATTCTCTTTCCCTTTACAATTCTCTTTCCCTTTACATGCCAAAAATAATAAATAATAAATAGAAATTTCGAGTTTCTTGTATTGTAATTCGCTAGTATCACAGTCACCGTGACACGATTGCACACATATATAAGAATCACACAGTATATATTTTCGATCAAGGAGGCATTCAATAATGTCGTGTCATCAGATTGAAACCGGCCTAGCGAATACAACATAAGAACAGAATCTTTGGTACAATCTTCAAAAATTCGAAATCCTGCATATATATATATATATATATATATATATATATATATATATATATATATATATATATATATATATATATATATATATATATATATGTATATATATATATATATATGTATGTATATATATATATTTATATATATATATATATATATATATATATATATATATATATATATATATATATATATATATATATATATATATATATATATATGTGGAATAGAAATATTAATTCTAATACAATATTTAATTTAATTATTAGTTCTAATCCTGATTGGTGACTAATAAATATTTTAAATATGCATATTAATGACAATAATTATAATTTATATATGTGTAATATAAATTTTGTCACAATTGCTTTTAGAAATAAAATTAATTCTTAAACATGATATTGAATAGAATAGCTAAATTATTACTATTCTCTTATAATAATTTTAATAATCATGATTATATTAAACATGTGTATAACATATATGTACATATATGCACAATCGATACACAAACAAGTACAAGTATTCTAAATTGCAAATTAGAAAATGTTGCAACTAATAATCATAATTGCTATGTTAATAGTAATAATAATAATAATTATATTCACTATTTTTTTTTAAATGCAACATCTTTCATCTAATTTCATGTAATGGGCACAAATTTGATCGATAAAATTGTATATATGATTGGAAATTGTGGTTTCTAATATATGCACAACGTTCAATTCAACTCAACAATCGTAATTTGTAATAGAAATCTAGTTTCTATAAAATATTAATGCATACAATTATTAATTAGTGTGATTATATATGATAAAAATGAAACGTTTCGATATGAGACGGTTAGTGTTATCGGTCCACGTTTGAGGTTTTCGACATGTCAACTTGTAGACAGTTATTTTTGGCCTCGGCAGTTTGTAGGTAGTGTCGATAATTCATAGACAAAAACTATCGATACATCAGTCCCCTCATTCATTGTATAAAGTTGCTAACAAATCAACAATAATGTTGGGTGTCATGATTAGATTTTTAATAAACAACATCTACATTAATTTCGGAAAATCTTCAGATTGATTTTAAAGATGTAATTTCACTTAAAATATACATATGAAGACCGCTCGTATACATTTTGTAGGGCAACACGACACCGTTCGATTTTTTCTAAGTAATTATTCAATTTGCCATATAATTGCTAATGTCTTTCACAAGTGGCAATGGTAGCATTCCTTAAAATCAACTTACATCCAGCCATAAACTCTAGAGGTTGATTTTATAGAGATTTTAGAAGTTTGCACTACGGGTTTGTTCAGAATAATAATAAACAATAATCCGAGTTTAGTTTTTGTAATTCATTACGTCTGAACGTACATACACGAATTGCACAGTATACGAAGATGGATTATTTGACCTATTCGATCACACAGTCATTCAATGACGTCATCTCGAACAAAATAAATTCACCTTCAAATACTCTATTCAAATTACATAAAGCCTTACGCTTTTACAGGTTCGAATCGAATTTTCGTGGAACTTGACTGAAAATTGTTTCCAGTGATAAATAACCATTGACGAAAATCGCTTTATATTTATACCCTCACATCCAGCCAAAGCAACACACAGAGTTGATTTTTATAGAGATTTGTGAATTTATACACTATTACATAAAGAGTTTTCCGTTCATTATGGTAATTTTTCAAAATATAAAATTGTTTTAGCTGGAAAATGTTGGAGAATAGTTTTAAAAAAATATAAAATTAAAATTTTTAACTTTCAAGACACTATCTGCATATGCGATTTTTTATTATTTCGGCTAACTTTAACAGCATCTAAAGCTGTCGTAACTTTTAATTTTACGAATATCATAAATTTATTTTGTTGAATTGAAATACAGGGCAAAGGTCTCGCTACCATTTTGATTGCCGATAACTTTGTTCAAAGAAAAGATAAGTAGGTTTGGTTTTCATGAAAGTTTATTTGGTCTTTACATTTTTTTCGTTTGCTTGGAAAATTATATCAGCTAAATGGTGACGGCAATTCACTATGCAACTTTCGGCTCTTTTTAAGGCACTTTTGATGGCATTCTGCAGCATCTCAGACTGAATTTCTTCAATTTCATGACAAATATTGTCTTTAAGATGTTGAATCGTTTGGGGCTTATTCATATAAACTTTTGATTTTAAAAAACCCATAAGAAAAAGTTTGGTGCTGTCAAATCCGGAGATCTGGATGGCCATGCTAATTCATCATTTTGCGAAATTAATCTTCGTGGAAAAACTTCATTCAATAATTGAAATGTTGAATGGGCTATGTGTGCTGTGGCCCTATCTTGCTGAAACCACATGTCCTTAAGTCCTTGTTCTTCCATTTCAGGCACAAACAAATTTCAAATCATGCCTTGGTACCGTTCGGCTGTAACAGTAACTTTAAAACCTAGGTCATTTTCAAAAAAATAGGGACCAATGGTGTGTCCAGCATGAATACCATACAATACAGTTGTTTTAAGTAGATGTAATAACGTTTGTTGATCTTAATTAAGGGTTGTGTGTTCCCCAAAACCGACTTTTCTGTTTATTGACGTGGCCACTGAGATGAAAATGGGCTTCATCGCTCATTATCAATTTAGACGAAAAATCTTCAAATCCACCAGACAGCTTTATAGGATTGCATTATCGTACTCACCTCGTTGATCAGGATCACTCGGTAGAAATTTTTGGATTACTTGAATTTTTGGACTACTTGAAACTGCGTCCAGAAATGTGTAACTGGGAACCACGTCTTCGAATTGATGTTTCTGATGTACTGTCGAAAATTCGCATATAAACGATAAATTGTAGTTTTGTGAGGCACTGGACGATTAAGATATTATTGACGCAATTTTCGCTGAGTGGCAATAATGGAACGATTATTTTCAATAAATATTGTTACTATTTCTGTTCGTTTTTGTGGCGTATATTTATTCATTATAAAATTGAGGCATCTACACAACACAATGGTTAAAGCAAAAGTGAGCTAAACGTCACGTAATCAAGATAAAATGTTTCTCTTTGTTAAACAACAACAATTTAAAACATGAAAATATTGAAAATTCTTTAGTATTATTTGACAAAATAATCTAACCTGTTCATATGGTTATATAACACTCTTGTATAGTTCAAATAATTATAAAGTTAGATCAGAAGCTATACTCAAGGAATGATCTGTGGCGTTCAAAAGTAAGTAACCATAAAACAATTTATCTTCATGCCACAATCAAATAAAATTAATAAATTTAAATTTCGGAGTAGTTCTTGCAATTCCCTAGCACTGTTGCGACAAGATTTGAACAAACATATACGAATTGCACAGTATATGCATCAAGTCCAATAGCATATGCATGATGAGATGGATTTAATATCTTCGATCAAGCTGTCGTTCAATGGCGTCATCATCATCGTCAGATTTTGAAAACCGAGCTATAGCGAGAGAATTACAATATACCAGCAACAACATAGTTTTAGACATACCTACCCCCTTGTAATAAAATATTTTACTTTGAGTTTACATCGTCATAATTTTTTGAAACATACTTTTATACTACTTAATTTATCGGTTATTACGAATTTTTTTTATATTATTTGTACTAACACATTCAAATTTTTTTTAGGATTAAATCATTTTCTCTTTAATTGGAAATCGTTGTCCACGATTTGTCTAAAAACTGTTTTTGTAGTTTTAGGACAAAATTTGGACATACTTCACTCGAATATTTGAAGTAAAAATTTAAAACCTCTTAGAAGGTGGATAATTATATTTTATATGAGTCGGTAGATAATTTTTCTTTGATCACTTATTCGAACGAGATACTAAGATTTGAAGCTTTCAAAACAAAGAACAATAATAACAAACATTCATATATATTCTTAGTAGAATAATTTATTTCTATTATATTTTCATCTGCAGGTTGACTTTAGATTGTATTATTCAAAGAAATCAAGATTTTAGTCTTAATGTTTGCCAATTATGAAACCATGATGGCATTATGATTGTTAAATGAAATTGATTACATAGTTCGGTATTGTACTAACTTGTAGACAATATATATATATATATATATATATATATATATATATATATATATATATATATATATATATATATATATATATATATATATATATATATATATATATATATATATATATATATATATATATATATATATAACAGACCCTTAGTTAATATCTAGCATATATTTATGTTTTATTAGGTACTATTACTCATGAATATATGAGCTAGTAATTAGTGTTATTTAGAACGTTGCCTTACCACTTATCGATAATAAACAAAAGATTTGTTTCTTATGCAATAATATAGTATACATATATAATGATAGATATAACAATGTTTTATGTATATATTCCAAGTTCGAATTAAATATTGCATTTTAATAACATTAATTTATTGATTTTTATGAGTAATATTCTAGTCTCGTTTCCACCTTACTATTTGAAAATAAATTTTTACGAACTTCAATAAACATTGGGTTTTGTTTCATTTAGGATTAAAAACACATTTTTTATTCAATGCAATTGTTTCGTTTAGATATCGTAATTAAAACTATAAAATAATTTTTTTTTTATTTCCTTTAAAATCCAGCATGAAGCTATTAAGAATAATTTCAAATCTATGTAAAAATTTACCGGCCAATATAAATATTTATGCATTAAAATGTTTTTATTTCTTTGATTACAATAAAATTAAAAATTTCGCTTTTTACATAAATTTTTTTCATTTTATTTAAATAATTATTTTAACTTAAGTACCGTTATGTAACGTCTGTTAGTTTTGCTCATTCAACAACATATTTTGTCTTTTAAACGTCTCGAATTAAGAAAATTTCTTTGACTCATGTCGCGTTTCATTTAGCGTCAGTGACGAATTAAGTTACCTGATTTAATGCAGATGATTCTCTTTTGTTAAAGACTGTACAAGATTTACGTGATAAGAATCGGACATTCAAAATATAAGCGTAGATTTCGTTCCTTAAGCTCTATAGAGTCCTTTCAAATAACATTTGAGATCTTGAGAAATATTATTTGAAAGGCAATGATTTCAGTAAATTCATTATTGTAGATTCAAATAATTAGCCACATTTAGATGGCAAGGTATTAAGAACAGGCCTACAACATGATGTCCGAGAACCTTTGTCCGTTATATTTTCTCATTACTTTGTATTTTTATTTTTCCAATATCAACAATTTCCTGTATCAACAACCCGCATTAGTATATTTGAAGGTATGAGAAGTTGTCCAAATTTTCAAACAAACTCCGTAACATATTTTGGTCTTAATTGTAGATCAAATGTACAGTTAATAATTCCAAAATTATTTTTCCCAAATTTTCATAAATTATTTCAATAATTGCAGTTAAATAAGCGTATAACAAGCTTCTCTCAGATCAATAACTCGCCAATAGTTTGTAGATGTTACCTCTGACACTAGTTTGAGCATATTGGACCTAAATTATACTACGATTTATTGTGTTAAATGCTTTTGCAATATCAATTAATCAATAAAGTTCTGGACTGATGAGTTTTAAAAATATTCAAAAGAAACTTGTCGATGATTTGTAGACGTCAGGAAAAATTACATCTTTCAAACACAAATTAAACATATTGTTCAGATACCACGGACGCTCGAGAAATTTGTGTCGATGAACTTTTTGATGCGTCATGTAGTCATTCATCAAAAAGTTTTGAACTGATTCTCAGAACTCTGGTAAAAAATTGTACTTATGACACTAGATAATGTTTAATTGTTTAGGATCGGTAAAAGTTTATTGTTAATTGATTTGGACCTCTTCCAAAAAAATATTTCATAAACTAAATACATATTCTGAATATTTTGTGTCATCCAACACATTCAATTTTCTTTCCGAATAATCTATAAAACATCTCGTTACATCTCGAACACCTCGTTGTGTTAAACCTAAGTATTTGACATTGGTTTCTTGTAAAATAGTTAACCGTTTAATGTCATACAGATAATTGTTTGTCACGTGACTTAGTTTCGTTCACTTTTTATCTTCCATGACCATACCAATCTTAGATTTGGTTCAGATGATTTTGCAGTTCCCTTGACGAGAATTAAATGATTTTATAGGACTCTTGGTTGGTTACGCATCCCTGTGATACGTCTGCGTTGTCTAAACTGGATTTTGTTTAACCCGATGTTGGCTGATACAGAAGACAGTTATCAAAAACTGTTTGAAAATTCTTTAGCAAAAGTGTAGTATCCACCAATGTTGCTGAACAATATATCCATTCCTCATAAACGAGTTTGATGGCATTTACAATTGTATGTGCTTGCTCTACGATCCCAGATTGGTCTCGGAACTCAAATTGATGGTCTTGTATAATATCCAGTTCTTCTAGTACTTGTTTCAGTTTCGTAAATAGCATCATTTGAAAAGGTTTAAAGGAAGCGTAGAAGTTGCATATATAGCCTTATTGAACGTTATAATGAGATTTATGATTAGGACATTGCCGTTCAGAGTAGTGAACTGGTGTAGTTTCATGATTTACATTTTATGCTCTGTTGCTGTCGTACGGGAGACCTGCAAGTCAGAATTCTGTTCAAATTGTGCTCTATAATGATTCCATTTCGTTCGTTTGGTTGTCGAAACTTCTATTTCTATCCATAGTCTTACCGTTGTTAACCAATTGTTGCAAAATTTTGTTAAAGACTCTTGATTTATTCGCGCTTTAATACGAAGTGATAAATAGTTTCGGAATTTTTTCGCCGTTTCTATAACTTTTAACCATATTAGATTCTGGAATCCTTTTGCCGTTTATATCCTTAGTGGTTAAGAGAGTTTCTCATCACGCTGCAGTCTCGAGTTCGATTATCGCTGTTGACCAAAAACTTAACATATGCTCCAAATGACATGTAAAGCGATTCGGTGGGCTGTGACCACCTACAATATTGCTTTAACGCGATAAGGATCATTTACAGCCTTTAATCCATAGATTATTCTTCATCAATAATAAGTATTTACTCATGTTTTTACAATTTTCAAAATAAATACAAAATTCAAAATCTTGTATGATTCTCATATACAAGTTCATTATTCATGGAATCTTGCAATATTTTTTTGCATTAGTGCCAACAAGATTATCATGCAATTGAGTTTGATAAAACAGAAGAAGGGTCAAAACAGGGATTTGCATAGTTCCAATTACGATAATCAAATCTCACTCATCAGGAAACAACAATCTCATTATTGGCTTTTTCGTCAAGATTGAAGAAGTTAGCCACAATTATTTCCTTTTTATCTGACAATTTACTTGTTATAATGACATTCCACTAATATAAATTTTTAGTGAGAATAAACCAAAATGGATTAACACCGCCCCTAACTATGATTAATTTTCTTGATGTCTGTCAGCCTTGTAATAAATTAAAGCATATAACAGTGAAAAGTTATAAACTTCTAACGTTTGCAATTTTTCAAAAGTGATTTGTTTTATTAGCATAAGTATACATTGCCATTAAGTATAAAACCCAATTTCATTTAAGTGACTTTCACGGTTGGCTTTATACAGTAGTCTGTCATTGACCCTATGTCATATTTTAATTTGATCTGAAGATGGTAAGTGTAACATTTATCTTTTTTTTTTAATATCATTACCAGCTTTATTGAAACAATTTTTTTTTGTTTCAATTATAACTCATATATATACAGTTATAGCTGATAAGATAAGTGGAACCATTAGATCTAAAGATCACGTATCTGGTCCACTGATTCTTTACAAAACATTTTATATTTAACTCGCAATTAAAACTAAAACAAATAAAAATTATTTGAAACTCGCTTCACAACTTGATCCACAAATAGTCTTTTAGGCACTTTATGTCTATCCACATAAATTTCTTATACCATTTGGGTAGAGGCTCACCACTTTGAAAGTAAGTTTTCAATATTACAAAATTTTCTGTCATAACACGAATGACGTAAGTGTTGCCACACTCGAAACAACCGATATTTGAAATTGCACGATACATTATAATATTATGGCTTCTCTAACAGAAAAGCTACAATTTAGAGACATGGAACGAGAAGAATTCCGAGCAAAGTGTATAATTCTAGATTGGTGTAATGGACAGTAAACATTGCGTATTATTTAGTTCGGTTTTTAGTTTCGATCACAAAATTAGGAATGAATCTAAAACGCAAATACCTTGGGCTTACCCTACCACAGTTTCAAATCTCATCAAAATTCATCACAATTTCACAATTATTAAACAATTCCATCTTTAATTTTATTTTCTATTCAATTTTTTTCTACTTGTAATTTTTTATGTAATTGAAGATTTGCATTTTATTCTTTCGTTCATTTTGCAGTTATTTTTTTTACCGTAGTATTTCGCGAATTTAAATGGTAAATATTTCTTCTTCACTTTGTTTTGGTTTGAATTTGTTTTTTTTTTTTTGTTTATTTCTTTCGATCAAGGTAAATTGAAATCACCTGAAATATTTTAAGAAAATAACGAATACAATCGCGATTACGAAATAATTTCATTTTATTATACAATAATTTTGTTGTTGTAGTTTTGGTCTTTAAATAAAATACGAGAAAAAAAATTTGCATTGTAAAATGTCAATTAAAGATTTGTTATGATTTTGTTGTTGTTAAGATACTTAAGATTTTATATATCTGTTTATAATGTATGGTTTGTAATTTGTCATAATTCATCAAAGATAGCGGTCTCAATTAACCTATATACGTGTACATAAATTTGGATAAATTAACCGAGTTCTATTTCTAATTACATAAGATTCAAAGGCGTTTGGCGCACGGAGCTCATTCACCTGAAAAATGCGACCATTTCATCATTCCAATTTACTTTTTTTTTGCGATTTATTTTATATCGATTTTGTGCTCATTGAAAGTTGTTTGTTTATGACCATACTATATGACAAGTCCTACATATCGCGATACCAATTATTTGAGAGTAAAGTGTAACAACGAGATTAACTATATGTCAATTTATATTAGATGTGAAATTACATTTTTTTTTAAACTCATTTTCGAGTTAAGTGGCAGAACATAATTTTTTTTTACAAATCAAGTTCGTTTACGGTACGTTGTTGTAATTTAAGAAAGTTAAATTAAAAATTTATGATTAAGGTGGATTTGTATAATTGAGAACGTTGTAATTAAAACGATCCCATTAGGGCTAGGTAAATGCAAAAATTCTATATCTTTATAGCTATACAATCGGTCAAACGTCAAACTTGCTTTTTTTTGTAAGTTGAATGACTTACGTTTAAAAAATCTTAAATATATATCTTATTATTTATAATGATTATAAATTATTTAAACGTATGTATATTGGATAGATTCCAATAAACAAAGCGAACGAGTGTATAGGTTCGTTGTTTATATATATACATAATATATATTTTGACTGGTTTTAAAAAGAACACTGTGTTATTGTCTATCAAAAAGTGATTAATCAGATAAGACAAAAATGTAATTTCTTATTTATATGCGGGTTGTATTCTGTAGTCGGTACAAGTATATACATATACGACGTGTATCGAATCGACAAGATAATGTAAAATCAACTACTAAAAATACAAGTGTTGGTTAATTTTGTTTATTTCCTCTTAATTACTCATTTTCGAAGATTTATACAATAATTAGTGCGCGATGTAATTATCTTTATACAAGCTATTAAGAGTGTCATTATTTGTAATTAACATAGTTATTTGTATGACTGAGTATTTTGATGGATCGGTTTGTATATACCTAAACTGATAGTTTTGATAATCTTAAGTTCATAAAGTGAAGGGGCGTATGGATTCTCAATTGACTCATGTAGTACCATTGTCATGTTCATTAAACAACAATTTCCATTCTTTTACGTTTATAAATAAAGCCAGTTTTGGTTTATGTTTTCTATATTCTATATATACACCCTGGTAAAATCCAATAACCACCCCGTTTTAAGTTTAATATTTTAAAGCTTTATCCACATAGTACACGGTTTAAAACATGTAAAAAGCGTGTAATTTACATAACGTATTTTTTACATTCTATGTGTAAAAAATGATAAAATGATTTTATGTAACAAATTGTTTTTGTGACTGACGCGCCATCGCTCATATCTAATGGTAACTGTGATAAAAGCACCATCTGTAAAAAAAATCTTACTTTTTTAGGAATATAACTTGTGAAATAACTAACTGTGTCCAATATTTTTTATACTAGATTAGAATTATATACAAGTTAATTCCATAAAAAATCACCTTAACTGGCTCGGGTGAAGGTTAAAAGAGGGAAATTTTCTCACTAACAACGTGGACATGAAACTAATTTTTCAACTACATATTTATCCATGTTAATTGTTAATGCACAAACCGAATTCCAACAACATTTACAAATTGTTTCACGGTGTTTTAAATAATACTTCAATGCAGCTAATACTAACATATCGTCTAAATAATAAAAAATAATGCTTATTAAAGCTACACTTTAAGCATTATTTTTTTAAAAGTCCAAATGCCACTAGAATATGCTCGTACTAAATGTAATTTAGTAAATATTCAGTTTCCAGAAAGTTGATACTCCTGGAGATGTAATACTGGATATCAATCTGGAATGGTTACATCATTTAATGCCCGAAAATTCTCTCAAGGTTTTCGTACTAAACTCAACAGAGCATAAACTACGCGCTCATACGTTTAGGTATATATTTTAAAAATACTCGAGGATTACATAAAAAATATTCTGCTAAAATTTGAGCTACAAATCAAATGGTAATTCGTGAAACAAGACAAGCTTATTTCTATTTATTATATTGAGTAAAATTATTCAGGATCATGTGGGACCATTGTGTACTGTATCTTGTTAATGTCGGACTGATAATATATTCTGCTAGAGATTTTTTTTTCTAAGAACGATCTGATAACTTAAGTGCAGATTTAAGAATCCTTTTGCATTTCTTACATACCAATCTTCGACTTATATAAGTCACAGTTGGGTGTGTAAATTACACGATGTAATTTACACGTTTTTTTGTGTCAAACTTCGAGTAAAATTTTCAAGGAAACCGAACCAATTTGAACTTCTACCAAGGCGAGTCATTACTAAATTGGATTCGTGGATTGGAACCCGTGGAATACTATACGAGTACAAACAATGTTAAAAAAATAGAAAACAAAAAAATTGGGCAGCATGTCAGAAGAATACATGTTGCACTCAATACATTTAATGAAATATATGCTAGTTCCAAAAAGAGATTAAACTTCATTCTCAAAACTTGGATTTGGGGGATTATCTTTGAGGTACCAAATATAACTTAGAGTAATGTTTTATACACATAATAGAAATTTTAATGACCTTTTTAAGACTTATTTTCACATTTTTAGAACCTATTTTAGGTGCTTTAAATGAAAACTGTAAAACCTAAAATTCACAGCACTATTAATGACCAAACCGAACAAAGACAATACCGATGTATTAAATTGATCAAATGAAGCAGATAAAATTAAAATACCGTCTATAATTATAATCCAAAGTGCACTTCGCTGAAAAAATTTCAAGTTCAAATTAATTCAAAAAACTCGGAACAACCCAACGCAGATGGCACTGAAAATGGTGTTGCCTGTGTTTTTTACATTTAATTTACATTTAATGTAATTAACGTTGTTTTTTACATAATTTACATAAACAATATAACACAAGTTGATAAAACCAAAACATTTAAGAAGAAACTGTGATTAAAGTTATAATATCATGAATTTATGACGATTTGGCATTTAATTTTTCGAATTAATATTCAGAAGAGAGCTTTTCTGCAAGCTCGTTGGTGAAGATCTTACTGAGATATATAAATCTAGGTTGTATTTTATTAATCATTTTATGGTGATAAAATGTCACTACACCGACATCATTGTTGAATATAATATGTTATCTGATCGATCCTTAACACCAATATCATGGGTCCAGAATTACTGAATTCAGTTAATTTCTTTAAATTTCTTTTAAAGGTCTTTGACTGATATTAGGCTTTAACGGGTTTAGAATCTTCACAGAAATTGACTGCCGCACTTGAAAATCGAATTAAGCTCATGAAGTCACACAACAGCAATTTATACTTCGTAAAATATTTATTTCAGAATCCAAAATAAAACTATTCATTGAAAGAGTTTTTCGGTGGTCCAATCGTGTTTTGTTCAGTCTTGTCTCAACACAGGAAGCAGAAATGAAATTATATTCGTTCCAACATAAAAATAGTTACCCAATGTATCATATACGTCTAAGATCCTATAGTTTCCGTTGCTGGTGTGTGTTTAATTGAAACAATATACTCGCTGTTTTTTATGACTCAAGAATTTGAAAGGGTTTCATTGGTTTTTTCTTAACGATGCCGTGCCTTTTTTTCTGACCCAGAAGAATCCAATATTTTCAGTAATTGAATCTAAGACCAACTCTGAATATGTTCTGTATATCTATATTGTTGATACAATTTCATCACACGTGGATCCATAGACTCATCCGCAGTTTATGGTTTTGTGGCGTTCCACAATAGAAATTAATAAATCAAAATACATTTCGAGTTAACATTTGTAATTCGCTAGAGCTCAATCTATATTATCAAGATATAAATTCGGAATGGAATCAGATCAAAACGGGTATTGCAAAACAACACACACAGACGTAGCTCTCAGTCATCTCACCATGTTGTTCATGCAATATATTGTTCATGAAAGGTATCTCGTGGTAGTTCTTCATCAATATCCTAAATGGTGTAGTATCAGAGGTTTGTTAAACTTGCGCCTCTATTTGTTTTATTAAGTGGGAACGGTATACGTGTATTTCTCGTGGCTGTTTTATATATAAAAAGTAGGGTCCATTACCGTAATATATTAAAAATTTAATCAACAAAACTATAATATACTCTGGATAAAAAGTATTCACTTGTAAAGCTTCTATTGACTCAAAACGATGTCCACTAAGTGCTGATTTCGAAGCTAGATCTGGCGAAAAAGTTGTTTGAGAAATAGAAAATGTATGTCACTTGCTCACAACAGTCATCCCAGCCTTCCAAATAAATGCGCGATGATTAAAAAAATTCAGTCTCATTAGATTTTATCTACTGTAGATTATACGCAACACCCCTCTGAATCTTTTTTTTAGATGTGAATGTCGTAGGCACTATTTGTTGCTCATTGTGAAATTTCCAATTTACGTTCGTTACCATTGTGAAATTTCCAATTTACGTTGCAGATAGCAATCACTGTCCTTCCAATTAGAGGAATTATAATTCATAATTTGTCGTGAGTTCCAAATATTTAGAAAATTTTAACAATTATTTCAGCATACGATTATTGTATTTTCTAATGGTGAACCAATCTATATGAAAAATAGCTTGTACCTACACTGATTATGATCGGTTATGATTTCCTGTTGAAGTGCAGAACTCATGAACTCGTGATTCCTACCCAACTTCTTGCTTCTCACGTTTTTCCCATTGATTTTAATCTACGGTTGCCTCTAGCAATTCAATTCACTTTGTGTATTACGCAACTGGGAGGGGTAGGTGCATATTTACCCACGTATTACCAATGATTAAGTGAATATTATATTTACAAATTGGCAAACAATTATTTCATTTGTTCAAATTTCAACTTAAACAATAATTATATTTACGTACCTTGAACTTTGGTTTAAAATTCAACTTTCTTATATCATAAATATTTTCAAATTCTTATATTTTTTACAATAATTTTTTGTTATTTAGATATTCAACTCATTTCAATCACGATTTTAAATTATCTATATAAAAAAATTATAATGATATTTAATAATTGCAGTTATTACTTGACAATTATTTGAGTATTGTTGATATACAGGACGCCACACAAATCATGGGACATGGTGTAAAAGATGCATATTTTTGGCTGTTCGATCATCCTCCCATGGTTTCCTTCAAATGTATTGTTATTCTGTATGGGATTTTGCCAAGACCCTCAAATAACTCACTATTTTTGTTAATGAAGTTTTCTCTTTCCATTTTGCCACTGTAAATTTTTATAATTATCCTAACCTAGTGGTACATCTAAGGCCAAGAATAAGCGGTAAATCTTTAGCAACTAAAATGAATTCCAAAATCTGATTTATCCCGAATAACTGTTTCTTCCGGCATTCCGAATTTATGTTAAAATACAACAAAATGTCTCACTTTTCTCGCCGTTGTCTAAATCGTGATGTCAACATTCATTGTGTACTCTGGTACTTCTATAACACACTGTTAATATTTTTTGATTACTACCAATCAGTTTTGGAGCTGTTGCATCCCCAACTCTTTAACGGTTGGCGTTTAACGTCCTACCTTATATTGTTACCCGCTAAATCGAGAACGTACGAGTATAGATGCAATTTTTGAAGACTATCTGCATGTTACATTGCTCCATGAAATATGTACTCCAAGCCTTCTGTTAGTGTGGAACTTTAAGTCTAATTTTACGGTCCAGCGGGCTAACCTTCCGTTTCAATCACTCTGTGACATCAATCACTTGAGACTTAAGTGATCTGTTATTATTGTCTAGATTTATTATATTGTCTACATTTGGCCGTAATATTTTTCATCAGTAGTAAGATTGTGTCGAGTTTAATATTTGTTGACATATAAAATATGGGACATTCTTTACAATGCTCGTTTCTCTAGAATAGGGGACACCTACTCCTGTTTTGCATGCATCACATCGTATGTAGAACGATTTTGTGTAATCAGTGTTAATGATAATGGGAGTAGCGTCAACAAATATTTTAATCTTTCAAATGCCAGTTGTGCTTTTTTAACTCTTCCACCGATAAAAATGTTACTTGTTGCAATTCCGAAACTTCTCTCATTATTTCAATTAATTCATGTTCAGAATGGGTTTACAAGGCGTCCATTTAGAGAATCCATTTCTAACAATAGTCAGCAATAGGTTTTCGGAATCTTTGATTTTTGACCTCCATCAATCTATGGTTCAAGTCAGACACAGTTGAAACGGTTTAAAAGCGCTTAAAACGTTTCAATTGTGTCTGATTTGAAAATAGGTAATATTGGGGTATTAACGAGCATACACCTAGTGCCATTTTTTAACTGTCTTCTTCAAGAATTTGGTAAAATTAGCATGTGGCAACTACTCCCTTTTAGCTTGAGATTATGTTTGGAATAAACTAAATCCACTGGGCTGTCCAGTAAATGATATGTTCCATCTCGGTGCATGTCTTGATTGATAGACAGGAAGTGTTAATGGAGTGGTAGAATTCACAGAAAGTAAGTAGGTAGGAATTCCGAATTATCATTCCTCAAGTATGATTGAACAAATGTAGGGTTGTTGTAGGCTAAATAAATGGTTCTATTTCTCCGAGTATCAACCTATTCCACAGGTGCGACCATAGAATATGTGTAAAATAAACGGTTTTACTATTATATGATGGTTGGGGAAGTGACACCTCAGTATTAGAAAATATCGAAGGCATGGGTATTCCTGTATCAGCTGCATTTCTAACCAGGTGACCTGTTAGGTTTTTATAAGCATTTAATTTACAGCAGTTTGTTGTGTTAATTATGGAATCGTTTCCTGCGGTTCTGAAATTTTTATTTCTTCGTTAAGTTTGATTTAGTCAAACTTAACGAATACTTGAGAGATATCACTTACTGGTTGCATCCACCATTATTTGTTCTCTCTGTGTTTCAATAAGTTGGCCCAAGTGGCGAAAATGATTGATCAATTTATCAACTAAATTGTATCGATAGAAGCAACCGTTCAATCGGTATTCTCTTTCTTACCAATGTCTAAACCTAGAAGAAATTAAAGAATCTCGATGTTCAACTTTTAGAACTTCTTATAAATTATTTTTGTAATTATTATCAGCTAGATTAATTTGCCAGCTAGATTAATTTACTTCTATTTCTTCTGAGGAACTTTAAATTATCAAAATAAGATAAAAAAAATTAATTTTAAAAATTATTATATATAAAAATCGAATTCTCCTTCATTAATCGTTTGTGAATCGTTCATTAAAATAACCTTCTGGTCCCTGCTCGGGTGCCATTTTGTAACGTTCCTATTTGTTTTCGATCATATAGGTTTATTGAATAGACACTTTAATGTCTCATTAGTTTTGTCGTTCACTGTAATTGTATAGTTATTTTAGACGAATATTACACACCATGTATCTATTCGTCTGGAGAATTCATTATATATCCAAAATCTATAACATAATACTGTGATATTTGTTATTTAATTTGTGCTAATGCAATTCTTATTCATATATAAAGGGGTTTGCAATAGGAGGTTTCATTTTGATATTTAAAAAACGAGTATTTTTAAGAGAAATCAATGAATGTTTATTTCATTGTAAAGAGCGAGGTATGCCATTTACATTTGAAAACGATATCAGCAAAATGGCTGCCACGGCTACGCTTGCAGCACCATATATTTTTCGTTATATTTATTGATAGAATAATTCGCACATTTGCGGTGGATGTTGTCGATAACTTCACGAAATCCATCTTTAAGGTCTTGAATCGATTGTGGAGCATTGGTATTGATCTTATCTTTCACGTAGATCTAAAGATAATAGTCTAAAAGTGCTAAATCACAAGATCTCGGAAAATAAACGTCGTTCACATCAATATCTTCCAATTCTGGCCATAAAAAAAGCATTAATCGTAGCTGGGTATATCATAGCCATTTACATTAACAGTTACACCAGCCATTTTCGAAAAAAAAGGTCCAATCACACCAAACCCTCAAAAACCGCACCAAACAGTACTACTTCGAGAATGGAGAGGCTTTTTAACAGTCATTCTTGAATTTTCTGATCCACAAATGCGACCATTCGGCTTATTACCGTAGCTTCAAAGGTGAAAATGAGCCTCATCACAAAAGATGATTTGAAGGACTCAATCAGCGAAAATACGACGTTTATAGTGATCAACCGGCTTGAGTTCTTGTGTAAGCATTAACATTTAAGTTTTTATAAAAAAAACGGTGTAATGTCGTTTGTGGAATGTCGTATTCCAAAAGATCGACGAAGAATCGACAAATCTGGATTTTCTTCAACACTACGGACTACAGCAGCATTATTCTCAGGTGTTCTTGAGCGTAATGGCGTAGGTTTTACTTGTCAAAATTCAAAAGATGATTGCCTCAAAAGTAACAGTTGCCAAATAGCGCCTATTCAAAATGAAACCTTATTGGAAAACCAATTCATAAACATCAAACGAAAAGGTCGCTATCAATGTAGATCATAGAGGCCGTGTAATAAAATCATTGTTTTGCAGTGTCTCATTAGTTTTGTCGTTCACTGTAATGGTATAGTTATTTTAGATGAATCTAATATATTATATACACCATGTACCTATTCGTCTGGCGAATTCAGAAATATCCAAAATCTATTGCATAATACTATATGATGTTTGTTATTTAATTTGTGCTAATGCAATTCTATTTTATATACGAGTACACTTATGTACATACCTTTCAAATAAAAAAAAATCATTTTATTCAATCTTGATATGGCGCGCAAATATTACAAATATTTCAATAACTAGATCACATAATTATATATATTTTTTTGTATATAACTTATTTACAACCGAAAAGTGTTAAAACAATAATAATTAGATATATTATAAACAATAGTTCGAAATGAACGTGAGAATAGTTCTTTTGATCGATCTCTCGTATATACAATTATTTTTTTTTTTTCTTAACCTAACCTCAATATAACCAACTATAATTTTCACCTTCTACTCTACTCGAATATCTACTACTACCACATATTCTTTTATTAAAGTGAAATCACACTTAATTCAATTTATAATAATATTATTATTATTATAATTTTGTTGTTATTATTGTTGTAATACATGTTGTAATTATACAACATTTTTTAGATATGTGAGAATTAAAGTTAACAACAATTGATAAATCTTTCATTTGTATATGATCTATCGATCGATCATTTTGTAAATTTGTGTTGTGCAATATCAATATATGTACAATTGATTTAATTAATTAGTATATGCACGAGGTAAATGGAGTTTATAATGTGGTATGTCAGATAAAACGGAACACAACAAATTCAAAGGTCAAGTTTACGTTGCCGATTGGTTTTTTATTAAACGAAATGGTTTACAATAGGAAGCAACTCAACTACGTTGAGGTACGTTGGGTAACCAATATACCTTGACAGTATATGATGCTCCATTAAATATTCGGCATCGATAAAATTTCTTAAATGCCTTAGAAGGTTAAATCTTAAAGTTACCAGTCAGTTTATTAATTGAACAACCACACGGCACATACAACCACAGGTTTGCACAACAAATTTCTAATACAATATTTATATAATGATAATGGTCATGGAAATAACTAAGAAATGAAATATAGTTTGTGACGTCAATCATGGAAGCTTATCTTCGTATTCTGAAAATTTGAAACTGAACCGAAGAAAACCAAAGGTTAACTATATTGATGCACACTAGTTAAACCAAAATCAATAGTCTTATCAGTAAAATTTAGAATTTCTTTGTATAATGTGAGACTAGCAAGAGTTGGTAATCCATATGATTGTACTAATTATTTCACTTATTATTATGTATTTACCTGTTATGTGGCCTAATTTGGGAAGTTGTAATTTTAAAGTGCCATCAGAAAAAGCAAATATGTGTTATCTTGCATTTAAGGAACGTATCGAAGTTATCTTTTATACATTTATTAAAGCACAAAAAAATTAATCTCCAAGTTCCCAATACTTACCATCGACTGGTAATGTTTGAACACACTCACCTAACAAAGTTGCTGAAATGTGGTCAGGATCAGAACTATGGTTATGTTATAATTTTGGACAGTTTCAGAAATAAATTACTAGATCATACACGATGCCTAGACGAATTTTCAAAGCAATGTCCTCCATTAACTCCCTTCCGTAATTATTGGAGGATGTATTCTTCACTGATGTATTCCCGAAACTAGCCAATGAACTATTTTAATCAAAGCATTATACTTCAGATAAGTTATATATACCTTGTATTTCTGATACAGACGGTTCATATTATCCTTCGCTGCTCATATATATTTGTCTAACTATTTTCGTAAGTTACCGATTATTACAGAAAATAAAATAAGCAGCCGTCACTGAATCATATATAATAATATATTACCTTTTTCTCCGATTCAGAGACAAGAAGCGTCCACTAGACTAAAGTATGTATTGGTTTGATTTTCCCATGACTCGCCAAGTTGCTTAGGTTCTGTCATTATTGTTCGTTTTCACGTTACAGCTAATTGTCCAATTTTCCTGAAGTAGATAAAAGTATGATAAATTTTTTATTGCTTTCCTGTGTATTGAGTCGAATACGACCCGTTCGAAGTTCACAAACTGTAAATATAGTGGTAGACTCCTTTCGTTTAATATTTCCGTTCGGCCATTGCTAATAACTTTATGCTAGTGTGAAAGAGGAATACACCCCACCAGTTTTTACATTCTCTCAGGTTGGCTTTCTCTGGAATCGTTATGGTTAACCTTTCCATCCTTTATCTCTGTATTTTACCATAGTTCGATATTTGTGATAAAACTGGTGTTAAAATTTTTGAAGTTGATATAACAAATTCTCCGTTCAATATTACGTATATATTGTCCGGTATATATTTTCCATTTCAAAACTCTAACTGTTCTTCATTTCAACGATTACACGGCTAACCACGGCTCTGTTGGTGGATGAGAGTCGTTATGATTCTATGCTAATCCAAACATTTGCAATATTGTTAATGATGTTTTCTCCGAAATATTCCGTCCATTTCTTTTGTTAAGGCTTGACCAGATATCTCACGTATAAGTGATATATTGATGCACTTTGAACGAATTTTCAGTGTATTGCCTATACGATCACACCTTACCATTTTTTCTTCAATATCTTCATATTAACGTTTATACATTTCAAATGAGGTATTTGGTTGGCACATTAGTAATTTGAATCGTTGCTGTTGTAGAATTTTCATCAATGTATTATTACTGATACGTTTGTATACTTTCATGTACTATATATCACTGATACGTCTGGGTCTACGTCTGTATTCTTAACTCTCGAGTGTTTTGGTAACTGTTTCGATTAAGGCTTCCTCTAAGTGTTCTCACTGTTGATAAATAGAGATGGCTTCTTTTTGTTTTGAAGACTAAGCTCAAGCGCTGCATTACATAATCTATTTAGGTTCTTTGTTTTGCTATCAGATGACCTACATGTGTGTATGTGTAAATTTTTTAGTCGAAATGTACTACATCCTATTAATATCTAGTTTACGGAATAGAAATCTTTGAAACTTGTTTGTTATTACTTACATCTGTCTAATATGAGATGCAGTTATTCGTGGAACTCTTTTTGTTGTTTCATCTGAGTTTTTGTGAAACCCAGGCACGTGTACTGGTTAAATGTTTTAGTGATCAGACCTGTAATCTATAAATATAAAATCGTGAGGTCGAATTTTCGATCCCTCTTGATAGGTGCGCTACTGTCTTTCATGCGGACATGAGATGAATTGCAGAGATCGTCGTATCTGCTTTCTGACAGCTAGGCTGCACTAAAGGCGATTGGTTCTAATATTGTTTCATCGAAACTTGTTTCGGAGACGAAATTTTCCGTAAATCGACTAGGCAGTTTTAATAAAATTAGGCTTAACTGGAAACCCAGTTACATGGGTATCAAAGATAATGTATTGGCTGATAAATTGCCCCGTTTGGGTGCGGCTTCCTCCTTTGTGAGCCCGCCTTAGAGGTGACGTCTTTTAAAAGAGATGTCGACTTTTACTTTGGTGATCTGCACCAGAAGAGATGGGATAACCTCATATCTTTTCGACCATTCAAAATCTTCTTTGAATGAAAATTTGAAACATCCTAAACTATTGAGCACTTTTTGTGCTCCTGTTCTTCATACTCTTCCCATAGATTGCACTGCTTTGGATCACAATTCCGGTTTGAGGATCAACTAACAACCATATATCAGATATCTTAGACTTCATACGAAGAACGAACTGATTTCAGTGATAATAGTGCCCGTCTGGGAAGGGATGCCACAATGGGCCAATCGAACCTGAGTGACTTGATTGGGGAAAAAATTATACCACTCCAAAAAATGGTTTTCTTTCTGGTATTTGAATCAATTACTTCTATTGATGGCATCCAATGTGGATCAGATCATTATATACCCAGATTCTTATCTAAAAAGTACAAACTTTATTTATTAATATTCCGAGTACCTGTGACTCGGATCAGTGTTCGAGGGGTTGCTAACAATATTGTTCGCAGAGTTTAGACAAAATTTACATAATATCTCAAAATTTTCAAACATTTGGAAAGTGATACGATTTCACTTAATTATTTTTATTTGAGTGGTTTTCACTTTCCAGCTGCCAGTAAAATTACAAATAAAATGAATCTATACGTTGCCTTTATGGTACACGTGATATTCGCAAGTGAAATGCAATTTTGATATATGTGTTCCATCTACACACGTTCTACACACTACTACACTCATTTAAAGTGTAATCGATTTTGGACATAAAATGTCGTCTAAGATGTTAAATATTTCAGACAAAATTACAGAAACTGTTGTTTGTTTCATTTCAATAAAACAATCTTGACCAACACTATTCAACGACTTCCGTAGTCGAAAAGCTGCTGTCAATTTAAATTCCGGAGTTATATAGAAGACGGTATTACTACCTTTGGTAAATTGATTTTCACCTCTTTCAAAAGCAGCTTTTTGAGCCTAACGTTTTTTCGATTCTAAAATTAACATTTTAATGGAAATCAAAAATATACCCAGTGGATGATGCGACAATTGAAATTTATTTTCGTACACATTTCTAATCGCTCTCCTACTGTCCAGTATAAAATTCAAATATAAAATTTTGACAGCTAATGAAATTTCAGTTTCATTGCGGATCGGTAGAACAGTTTTCCGCATAACATAATGCAAAGAAAAAATTGCGAGTCGAATGCGGATTGACATGAATACGAAAGTCATCAAAATCGTATTAAACTGCCGCCTCAGCAATCCGATGAGCAGCAGACGCGAGCAATTGTTGTTACGAACGCGAGTGACCTCTCTGATTCAATAGAATAACTAAATGCTTGCAATTGAAAACAGTATGAACGCACTATACAGGCGAAATAATAAAAAAGCGCAAACTTCTACTATGACCTAGAAGCAAGCTAATTGAGCAGAAATACGCGAACAGAAATTATGATGTTCGAACAAAAGGAAGATCGCAAGATGGTGTTAGAAAGGTTGGAACCACAAGAGAAAATTCAACACTATTTTATATCCGAAGTGAGAGTAACCGCAATATGTCCGTTTCTCTAAATGCCAAAATGGAAATAGTAAAATGTCAAATAGACCAACAATTTGAAGTGACCGATTAAAGGATTTTAAACATTAAATATGTATTAAAAATAATGGTAGTATAACTCAAATTGTCAAATCAGTCAGTGGAATTAAATTAAAGCCTCCGACATTCGACGGAACAACATCGTTTAACATATTCAAATTACAATTTGAAACGGGAGCATTAATTAGTGCAAGGAAGACCAGTCAGCAGCTCTCATAGTGGCGTTAAAACGAAGATACGGCGCTCTTCACAAATATACGGTGCTGATGAATTAAAATTGATGCATTAACTGATGGTATTCGTGATATAGAAACAAAACGAGCGATAGTATTAGCCTCGAAAACCACTTTCGCTGAAACCATCGCTTGTGCATTAACGATCGAGACTGCTTATAAGATGATAACACCAGAAGTAAAAATACGAAGAGCCGGATTACAAACAGTAAACGGAAAATCAGTAAAGAAAGAAAGCTAACTTCTACAACCAAATCCGGCATAACATCCATCCCTGTTCCACGATAGACGCGAGGTGGTGATGGCTTAACGTTAACTGGGAAAATCAACGGAAGAGCCTATGTGATAACACTAGATACAGGAACAATGCGGACGATTGTGAGAAGTGATTTAGTAAAAACGAACTTCATTCAATTGGAGGAGTATTTGTTCGAAAATAAGGCATCCCCCGAAAATAAACCCTATCATGATTTTCGAAACTTTTTGTAATATAAGCCCACCGCCGAAAATAAGCCCAAGTTAAAATAGTGTGAAAAAAAAGAATTCGTTAAAAAATATTGTTGATGGTATTCGTTGATGGCATCGATTTTTCGAAATACCAACTCTCCAACATTAGCAATCATGTTGATGAGACCGCGGTATTCCTAGGCCAAGGTGCTCAAACGACGGTTCACCACAAGGCTTCCTTGTCAATTTTCGTTCCTTCTACCGGTTGCAATAGTGCACGTGTTACCTGTATTTTGGCGATTCGTCTAAATGGCATGAAAGTATCGCCATTTTTAATCATTAAAGGTAACAAAGATCAGATTCAACGCGTTTCAGGAATTTATGTCATTGAAAGTGAAAAAGACTGCGGTGCACCCAAGCAGTGGTAAAAATACTGCGGCGTGGAGCGGGAGGTACCGGGTTCAATAGAATATGTGTGCCGTCCCATCTTCTATGTCAGTACTATAGGGTGGCATGGAGCTATGCAATGTGCAGGTGGTTTCTATGTAAATCGGACCTATAGCCGGAACGTAAAATAATAAAGTGAGATGTCACAAAGGGCCAATATAACCTGAGTAACGGATAACACTAAAAAAAATGAACAGGCTACTTAGACAAGAAATATTCATTTATCGATAGCTATATTGCAAGACATGACAGATGTTCCAGAAGAAGATGACATGAATGACTGTAATTGAATAAACCTTATGTGTATAACCTTATGTGTATGCTTAATGTCATTTGGGTGGTATAGATATCAGATAAGGTTTCATGAAGGTAGTTCATCTCTGCAAGTAGAAAAAATTGGATGCGCTTTAGCACAATTGATGGCAACATATAAGAAGCACACATATTAAGTAATTAAAATCAATTAAATGATGTAAAGCCATACACATAACGATAAGACTACACAATATTTGTATAATAACAATAATCGAAATAAAATCGAAAGGATTGTTGATTATCAATAAATCGCTATTAAAATGATTGATACACAACAATTAATTTAGCAAAATAAATTTCAATTACAAACCATTTTTTGTGCTCACCGATCCATCGATCGAGATAAAAATTATATTTCATTCGCTAAACGTTTTTAATAGTTTTTCATGTTTAAGTAATTAAACGATATAAACACAGACAAACCTCCCAGTATTGTTTTTATAATTTAATTTTTTTTTTGTATAATCTTATCACAATTTAATTTAATTTTATACTGTATATACAGTTGATCTGTACAGCTTGGCGCTTTGCGTCTACGTAGCTTCGAGTGAAAACGATTGGTCAAGTCAAAACGTTCTAGCTGATTAATCATTACGTACATTTGTCTGTGTCTACATGAACAATTATTTTACTTTGTCGCTTGTTTATATTTTTCATTTGTCCTTTTCATGGTTGTGCATGCACTAGCACTGGCTGGCACCAAAAGGAAAACTATTCCCGCCCTTATCATAACTCATTCGATAGATGAAGATAAATATTGTGACTCGAGGAGGAGGATTAGTGTTTTAGTGTAATACACAAACTTGGGTGTAATTGATGTCTGTGAAGTTAGCACGAAAAACGATGTGGCAACACTAATGATTTTTGAACATGGATTATACATTTTGTACGAAAAATTCTTCGAGTATCGGCTAAAATTTAAGTTAGCACGAAATAATCATTTTTTCTCATATTAATTTCATAGACCAAAGTCCAAATTTCAAAAGATTTCTATGACCCATTCAAAAGTTATGAAGCGTTTTGGAAAAATTTAAAAAGTTCCAAAAATGAAAAATGACTCATTCAAAAGTTATGAAGGGGTTGAGTATATTTGGAATCAAATCTATGAAGAATTTGAGATTTATTGTAATTGAATCATAAATTTGTCAATGCTGAATATTATAGCACTAGCTATTTAAAAATTTGAAAATTGAAAATTATAAATTAAAAATTTAATAATTTTAAAATTATAAATTTAAAAATTTAAAAATTTAAAAATTTAAAAATTTGAAATTTGAAAATTTTAAAATTTAAAAATTTTAAATTTTAAATTTAAAAATTATAACTTTAAAAATTTAAAATTTTAAAAATGTAAACATTTAAAATTTTAAATTTTTAAAAATCGAAAATTATAAAATTGAAAAATGACAAAATGGAAAATTAACAAAAAAGATTTGATTCCAAACATACTCAACCCTTCATAACTTTTGAATGAGTAATAGAAATCTCTTGAAATTTAGTATACGTGGTGGTCAAACATTGTTATAGATAGTGCAATAACATCCACGGTTGACAAATTTCCGTGCTAACTTCACAGACATGTGTAATTGATATACTCGGACTGATCAAATCATTGTAACATAAATTACATAACCCCAAAATTCATTAGACCGAAACGTTTATAACAAACAAATTTTCATCTATTTTATTTCGTTTCTTTATGTAATCTGTAATTACTTTCTTATACATTAACTATATAACTTACCGGCTATATGATTATCGTACTCGTAATTTGAATAACGACGCTAAATTTTATTAACTTTTTCTTTTATTTTTTTTTATTCAAGAAATAAATTAAAATTTGAATGATTTACTTTTTAATTAAGCAATGAGTACCCTTCCGGGTGTAGAATGTGGTCGAATGTATTATATATAGATTTAGATGGATTATTTTACGAAACATTAATTGAATGTTGGTATATACACAATAAATAATTTGCTGCTTGCGGAGTGAAATGGTGCCAACAACAATATTTTTGTTTTGATTGTATCCATATCCATATAGTTGAACTAATCAATTAATCAAAAAAATTTGTCAGTTTTTATATCGAACATATAGTGCGTACACAAAAGCTTTCAGTTTATAAGTAAGTCGTGCGGAAAATGTTAGTTTATCCACTTCTATATGAAGACAGATTTTATGACTCATTAAACTTATCTAGGTAAAGCAGGTTTCGTCGAAAGTAAATCTCATGTGGCGTGGTATAACCTAGAATTCTCGATGCCACTGTTTCAATAAGCACTCAACAAAATGTTGGTCACATATACCGGCCTAAAAGTACAGTGTTTAAAGCTTGATTAGTATCTGGTTTGGAATGTTCAGAAGGTTACCGATGGTTTCGATTGCCTCCTATACAATATTAGTAGTTTTCTATTGCTTTTTTTACGGTTTTTAAGGACTATTCTTGGCCCGTACCGTGACAACAATCCGCCAGAGGAGTAATTCTTTCTTTTATAATGTCCGACAGTACCTTGTATGCTGTGTCGCATTTCAAGCGATCATCGTTCTTGAATATTGGGAATGATGTGACCACTCTTCATTCTTCGGGCATAACTTCATTTCGCCATACCACAAGACAGTTCCACAAATTTAGCCATATTCGAAGGGTTCCGAATTAATGCAACTTCAGATGAACGATTTTTCTTTAATCTCTGCATGGCCATGGTGAATTCCTCATGGGATTTACCCTCATTAAACATCTCTGCAGTCTGTATTTGTTTCGTGTCGGGAGTACGGACCGATTTTACTACATAAGTCGGCTTGATTTCTGCCAATTCTCGCATTAAAGTCACCAAACACTAATCTGACGTCGTGCTCCATCATAGAACCCATCAGATTATCCACATTATCTTGGAGTTGTCTTCTATCAGCGGGCGCTTGTAAATAGACAATTGACAGGAAGCTTATACATTCGAAGCGAAGTTTACACATTTGATTATCGTCTGCTTGAAAGTCCACCACAGCCTTTTTTTACCACCACAGCCTTTTTGTCCTAATTCTAAGATTTCTGAGGACATCTTCACTGGGTAGCAATGTAAAGCCTTGGAACACATGGTCTCCACTTTTAGGCCATCGAGTATCTTGGAGGGCTACGAGTTTCAGGCGATTTCTTTCATACATGTGATAAGGCCATCCAACGCGCTAGGTTTTCTAAATGACTGCACGTTCAACGTCCCGATGATCAATCTCGTGTCCGAATCCTACGCTAAGCTCTGGATACTGTGGTGGTATTCTATTGGTCTTATGTTTCGTTCGAAATATTGACGAAACATGGATGCCCCTAGCCACAGGGCCTTCCTTTTATTAGGCCATCATTATACCCTATTCTCAGGATTTCAATGATTGGTCATGCAAGATAACATTATGTTTACACACCTAATAGTCTTTACTTAGATTAGAACAACAAATTCAAATTAAGTTTTAATTCCTAATTCTTTCCTAATCTAAACTCGCACCAGGTATACCACAGTTGAGTTCGCTTGATCTCATACGCATCTAAATGGAATGGTGACAACGGTATATTCGTTAAGTTCTAGATACTTCGTCCTTAAGCGATCATATAATCGTGGAGTTTGTATATCAAATTGCTGATATTGTGAATCATATTTCAACAGACGTTGAGAACACAAAACATGATTAAATACGTCAAGGTGTAACTTGAGGTTTTAGAGACCAAAATGCGCGAAGAAAGTCTTAACTTGAGGTTTTAAAGGCAAAGGTGTTCAAAACCTAATCTCTGTTTGACTCAATTTTCAGTTTGACTCAACGAGAGCAAAACTAAACAATAAACATTGGTGTATTTCACATCGTTTGGAATAGAAAACGGGGAACTGTTATGAAATTATCTAATTTCGGATTTCTTTTTCGATATCAAAACATCCGATCATCTGCGAATTTTCCTATTATGAAATTGTTGGGTTGAATTTTGTCAAATGATAGCATGAAGTTAGAAGTTAGGATTGTTTTGACGACTTTGGAAAACCCGATTTCGGTTTGTCTTTTTTAGTTTCATAATAGCGGATTTTTCGATATCGGAGTTTCATAATTCCAATTTCGAATTTTTCAGCCCCCAGCATCGTCTTACCGCTTACTTTACTTTGTTCCTTTTTTTAAAATTATGACATGACGATTATATATAGCCACTTACATCGGGCATGACCTAGTTTAGCCATACCAATCGAATGAGGTTGAAATGACCGTCCTATTAATTAATAAAATGAACATCATGTGGCTCCTTTTCCTTGAATGGACTTTAACACGCTACTTGCGATCGCTACTGAGCTTAGTTCCAAGCTCAGTTTTCCGAAATTCCCGCTTTTAGTGTTGATAATTTTTTTGATCTGCTTTTCTATAGCGAAAGAATTTTTGCAATTTTGAAATAATTTCCCCAGCTACATATTTAAGCTTTCAAAACTTCAACAGTTTCATTGTCTGTGGTACGGTAGGTTTAGTTCAAAACAGAGTTTAGTCATAGAAGAAATACTTGAGTATTGCATTCAAACCGCTTTCAAAATCCTATTTCAAATTTGCACTACAAACGATCGTTGATCGATTTTGGTGTCTTCAAATACATACCAGAGCCATCAATAGTCATAAGTTCACTGTCTTAAAATCCATACTAAATCTAATTTTTTATTTTTTTATTTTCAGGACCCTGTTTGCTAATCGAAAAAGTACATTGTGAAGATAAACTAAAGGATATTGCGAACACACTCACAACATACAACCAAAATCGATGGAACACGTCAACTAGTCCTATCATTGTTACAACAGCACCAGTAATCACGGACATAATTATTGCCGACGAGAAACCAACACGTGACGTTGTTATAAAACCACAGCAACAACAAAACCGCCCTCAAAGTTTATCATTAAATACACAACAGTCAACCGTAAAATCATCAGCCCCATCAATCGTATCAGCAATTGTTAAGAAAAAATCAGGAACCCTAATCGAAGTTACTAGTCAAAATAGCAGTAGTGTCAAACATAGTAATAATAATAATAGTAGTAGTAGTAATAATAGTAATAATAACAATAGTAAACAGCAACATAATGAACGCGGCGATCCTGATGGTGGTTGTAACATCGACGATATGCCAGTAAATTGTTTAATAAATAAAAATCAAGAACTTCGAGTTAATATACCATCAGACGAGGTGATCCTTAATTCTAAAAAAGGTTGGCTCATGAAACAGGATAGTCGGGGTGGTGAATGGACGCGACACTGGTTCACACTTCATGGTGCCGCATTATTTTACTATCGTGATCCGGTCGCTGAAGAGCGTGGCGTTTTAGACGGTGTTCTAGATGTCAACAGTTTAACTGGTATACAGGAAATTCAGTTGCCACAAAATTACGGGTTTCAATTGATGACATGGGACAATCGACGAATAATTTTAGCTACAGTTTCGTCGAACATAAGAAATAATTGGATCAACGTACTGAAAACAGCAGCCGGGCTATCAACAAAGAAAGAATCGAATACGAGTAGTGCAGATAAAAATAGTGCCGATCAAAATAATACAACGGATGATCTTAAAATATGTGAAATAGAAAAGAATATTAATAATAGTAGTAACAGTACAGTAGTTGTAAATACTAGTTGTAATAATAACAATACAGTTAAATCACCAATCACACCTCTAACACCAAAATCAATATTATTCTCGTCGGATGAAGAATATCGGACGGCATCCGAAGGTGGACGACGCGATAGTGTCGATTGGGGCTCACCAATATCAACTTCGCCACCGATTCCAATAACCGCAATTACAACAACACGAACCAAAGATAGATTAAGGCCACGTTCAAATTCCAATTCACGATTGTACAGTCATAATCCAACACAAAATAATAAGAGATCGCGATCGTCACCGCCGACATCTCGACGTTCGACAATCGATAGTGTCGGTTCAGACGATATGATCATTATTCATTCGGTCGAGGAAGAAATTGATCAAATTGTAGTCGATCCAGAAATTAAACTAAGGCTCATTTCAACTGAGAAACAATTATCTCGGCTTAAGGACGAAGCTCGGGAACATGAAAATCAGGTAACCACGTTAATTACAACACTTGAAAAGACCGAAACTGATTTAACAAAACGAATTAATGAAGCTGAACAGGCGAGAGATAATCTAGGAAAACAACTAGCCGAGAATAAAAATCAGGCACAGGATTATATTGAGCGACTAACAATGGAGTTGGAAGAAAATCACAAAATTATCCGAGATCTAGAGGACAAACTAGCACGTGGTATTGAAGAAAACGAAATTCTGTACAAAAAACTTAATAATTTGGATAACAATAATCAGCCATCGTCCACTTCGAGCAGTATATCCAGTTTAAATCGCCTAAAGTTAAACAAGCGAATGAGCTCTTTGAGTGACCTAACCAGCCTAAGTGAATTTGATCCATTTACTTTAGACCGAGACTATCTAGCGGAGGAATACAATGAGCTGAAACAACGTTTTGAAAAGGCAGTTCATGAAATCAAACTGATGAAAAAAGAATTGAAGGAAGCCCAGAATCAATATGATTCGCTAGAAATAATTCATGCAGCTCTAAAACAAGATTTGGAATGCCGAAAAATAGAAGACGAATCACAGAATAATATGATGGCAGCTCGTATTCAAGATTTAACATCAAAATATTATACAGCCGAGCGACAAGTGCGTAATTTGAAATCGAAACTAGCTAAATCTACCGAAAAACGACGATCACTTTCGTTAAAAGGACGAGAATCGTTATCGTTACCCAAAGAGTTTGAGGAGAAGGTGATCGAGTTAGAGAATAAAATTGACGCCATTGAAGGTAACAGTACAAAATCAGAAGATCGAGCTATTCTTAAAAAATCATCTCGACTACGGCGCAAATCGTTAGACAATTCGTCCATTAGTTCCGAACCAATACAAGTATTACTTAGGCTTAACACACTAGAAAAGCGAGTGGATAACCATAGCAACGAAAGTATTAACAGCAACACTAATAATAGCAGTGTCAACAGCCAACAGCATACGTCTAGTCAAAGTCCTAAAATGACCGATCATCTTATTGATCGTCTTAAATCTTTAGAAGGTATTGTAATCGCTACCCGTGACCGTATCGAACAAAGCTTAAGCCAGCTACAAAGTTTAAAATCACATTCGAGTCATCGAACAAGACGATCGGTATCGCCGATCACCGATAAAAAAGATACGTTAAAATTTATTGAAAAATGTTTATCGGAAGCGGGCAAAATGTTGAAAGATTCGTGTGAAAACTGTGTGATCAGTAGCGGTCAAGATAATATTATACTTCTACCCGAAACAAGTCCCATCAAATTAGCACTAGTTCAATTGGAATCGCAATTGCGAACCAAATTAAACGATTTGTTGAAACAACGACGAATGTTGCGTGAACGGAATGAATTATACCAATCGAAAGATTTAGAATTGTTGGCCGAACGAATTGCATTCGAAAGTGTTGTGTTTGGAAAATTGCGTGAATCAATAGTGCGTGGTGATAATAATTCGAACCCGGAATACGGGGAAAAAGAGACACGATCCGAAATATGTGAGACGTCACAATTACTGTCACTGTTAAAATTGAAATTGGGCGGAAAATGTACGATCAAACCAAACGGTAGTATTGATATATTGGCATCAGTACTGGCACGACGGTTAGTATTGTCAGCGCGTCGAATTGGAAAATTAAAGATGCCCGAAATAACTCCAGTAAATTCGATCATATTGGACGAACTATTACGACAACAAAACGAATTGAATTTTATTGTGATGCGATACAAAAATAATGCGATCGAAACGTTAGCGTCCGGTTTAGCCGCCGAAACATTAAACTATATCTCGTCGAACGATGCAATCCACGGTGCCGTTCAAGAAGCGTGGCGACAAGCACAAGAAACGGTTAATTCCGAATTAATACAATCCGAAATATCGAATATTATGTTGCGTCATGCCGAACGATATGAAAATTTAATCGCGCCATCGTTTGGCTACACGTTGACGCATAACGAGCGGATTACATTCGAAAATTTTGCCGATTCAGTGCAGGATGCGTTGCGCAAGGAAATGGATTTGGTCATCACACAACTGAACAAAATGTACGAAGAGTATTTGAACAAAATGAAAATGGGCCAATGGAATATTCATTTGAGCGATGAGCACAATGTTAGCGAGGGTCGACAATTATTATCCGAATTTGCTGATATTGTGGCACATAAGGCATTGATCGATGCCCGAATAAATATATTAAAAGGTGAATATGTACCGCCCCATTTACAAGTCGGTGGTGATGAAATCCCGTCATCGTCATCATCATCACAGTTGGTGTCATCATCCAAAGAACAGTTACCCCCCAAAGAATTAATAGTTAATTTAAATAAGCTTCAAAAGTACGAAAATTTATTTTCGGAATTGGCAGAAAATTTGGAAATATCGAATCCGGACGATATTCTAGCCGAAGCCGATTTCAATTTCTTGTATAAACATTTTTGTTATGATAATTTAATTAATAAAATCGACTTGAATGAAATTTCTAATTCGGTGATTAAATTAGAAACATCGATAACGAATTTAGACAAATTAATCAATAATAATAATAATAATAATAGTGAAATAAATAATAATAATAATAGTAGTAATAGTAATGAAACATTAACCTTTAAAAATATTTATGTTCAAAATAATAAATTAATCGATCGCGTCAATTCGATAACCGAAGAAATAAAAAAATTAAATTTAACCAATAAATTATGTCCGAATTGTACAAAATTAGAAAAATCTCTAGTCGATACGAAATCGTTGTATGAAAACAAAATTCTAGAATTGAATCACAATTTCGATTCAACTCATGCTCAACTACAGCTAAGCTTAAACGAAAATAATACCAAAATGCGAGCTCTGAACGACGAAAAACTTACGATCATCAACGAGTTGAGCAAGAAGACACAACTCATTGTCAAATTCGAAGCGGAAATTAAAAACTTAAATTCAAAAATTAATTTATATCAAATCGATATAAACAATAAGCTGACGGAAATAACAAAGCTCGGCGCTAGTAAAGACGAAAGTAATAAGCTTCGGATGGAGAATAAAACATTGCAAGAGAATTTGGACAAGGAGAAAGAGCGTATCAAAAAGTTGGAAAAACATTTGGAATACCTCGAAAATGAACATCAGATACACATCGAACAGATCCAAGAGAATTTCAATGGCAAATTCATTATCAACAATAATGATAGCAATAATAATCATGAGAATAGCGACGACGACAACAACGACGATGACAACAATTTGGTGAGCGACAATAATATGCGAAATGAGGAGTCGTTACGAAAGCGTTACCAAAAGGAAATTGAACAATTGAGGGCGTTGTGCGAAAAGGGATTGGCTGCAATGGAATCATCGCATCGGCGAATTATTGCCGAATTGGAACAAAAGCATCGGATTGCGATACAAGAATTGTTGTCGGACAAGGAACAGGCGTTGGCTGAAGAAACACAAGTAAGTGAAAAAATAGTTTTCGAGAGAGTACTGGATCGAAACAATATTCTCTTTTATTACTGTTGCACAATGCTCGTTATCTTTAAATAATGGGTGGTGCAATAAGAGTTTCCGGAAGATGATCCGCATTCTATAGATATTCCGTTAGTTACGAGTGTTTGTTTACTTCTAAACAAGTGATTTCAGATACCCCGATATAAAGCAATCTAACGACGTCAGATCACACGATCTTGGAGGCCAATTCACGGGCCCCTTTCCTTTCAATAAATCTATTGTGTGGTTTGGCGTATCTTTAATTTTTGGCAAATAAAAATTAATTGATCATTACTCTGTAATTCTTCCACATTTTCAAACAAATACGATCCGATGATGCCACCTGCCATTTAGAGTGCATTGGAAACGATTGAATCTCTTCTGGTTGTTTATCATCCCAAATACGACAATTTTAGTTTTTGACGTATCCATTTGTCGAGAAATGAGCTTCAACACTCAACAACATTTTTAGATAAAAACAGATCTATTTGGAGATGTTCCAACACCCAAAACAAACCAAATAGATGGCGCAAAGAAAAAGTCTACCGGCTTTAATTCTTGAAGCTGTATTTTGTATGGCTTCAAATCAAGATCTCTTTTCAAAATACGCCACAATGTGCCATATAAGAGACCCAGATCTTGAGAACGGTATCGAATTGATTGATTGGGGTCTTCACGGATACTTTCAGGTACAACAGAAATATTCACATTAGAATGATCTGTACCCACTCTAGTCGAGTGATGAATATTCAATAATGAAAAAGTGGTTCGAAATTTATTGATTGTTTCCCGAATAGTACGTCAGTTAGACATGTTGCGTTCTGAGCCACTCCGACAAATACAACTAAATTATCTCACGCCTCAATTAATTAATAAAAATCTTTATTTCGAGTTAAGTTCTTGTAATTCACTAGTAAGTCACACCATCTGAGAAGATGGATTTGATTTTTTTCGATCACCTAGTCATTCAATGACGTCATCATCAGATCGAAATCGGCTTTAGTGGATTACAAGATACAAGCAACTCCTCGGATTTACAACTAGATACACTTTCAATTACTTCAAATTTACATAAAGCACAACTTCAGACGATTATGACAACATAAAATAAAATGGTCCAAGATAAATTTCCACAATTTTTAAACGTTATTCTCGCGTTAGTCTATTCTCATGGTGAAATGTCAATGAATACTGAACACAAAATTCATATGAACAATGACAGTTTGTTGTCATGCATAAATCTCAATTTGAAAAGTGTCTCCTATTATTGGATCACAAGTAGATTATGACCTTCCAATAAGTCCGAAATTATCATTTTCATGATCTAAATTTTTACGAATCTTAGACATGCTGGAAAGGAAATTCAGTAAATCACATCTGTTTTCGTTTAGCAATACCCCATCAATCAAAAGTTGTAAGAGGGTTGCCTTTTATATTTCGGGATTTGGCAACCCTGGTGTTGCAATCGGTCAACTGATAGCTCTATCGTAAAGTTAGAAGTTTTTGAGGTTATACGTACTCAGAACGTTTTGACATACGAGCGCTATTTGTGTTGTTTACTGTAAATTAAAAGATTCATCTGCCTCAAGAATGGAATTAAATCGTAAACAGTTTCGTGCGATTATTTTTTACAACTTTCGACGTGGATTAACTCAGCAGCAGTGCATAAATGAACTAAATTCAACTTTTTGCGATAAAGCTTCATCAAGGACCAGTGTTAATCGATGGTATGGTGAATTCAATCGTGGTCGGAGTTCACTCCAAGACGATTTTCGTGAAGGTCGTCCAAAATCAGTTCATGTTCCGAAAAACATTGATGCTGTGCGCGAACTGATATTGCAAGATCGTCATGTGACCTATCGTGAGATAGAGACAACCTTAGGCATTAGTGGGACCAGCATACACTCAATATTGCATGAACATTTAACTGTCAAAAAAATTAGTTCCCACATAATTTGTCAATCGTAGTACGTATAACCTCAAAAACTTCTAACTTTACGATAGAGCTGTCAGTTGACAGATTGCAACACCAGGGTTGCCAAATCCCGAAATATAAAAGGCAACCTATGTTTTTCACCTAGTATCGGTATATTTTTCTCCCACAAGTCAATCATGTCACGAGAACACTTTTCGATCGATGGTTATAAAAGCGAATTAGCTAAAAGCATTCTTGTCGGATGCAGCTGACTGGTATCTCACTATTTTATTTTATTTTTGTTTGATAAGAAACATTATGCTCTTAAAATCGACACCTAGAGTTGATGTTAGCTTCGATTCGTTTTTGAGTACTTTTCATGATTGGTCAATAACTGTGGCCGACAATCAACCTAATAGATGTGGTTTTAGATAGTAACCGCTTCATAACCCCTTATGACATTGCCACTACTCCGATTAACATGGCAGTTGAAGTTCTGTTATAATAGTAAAGGTAATTCACACCATGTCGTTTGATCAATTTTTATGCCATTGAGTCTTACCTAGTTTCTTTTAACACTGTCAATAATCTCAATTTCGTGTCCTGTATACTTCACGACCTCGGTACTCTCTCAAACAATAACATTTAGCATTCTTGAAATAAGAAAGAATACAAAAAAATATGTGACTGACCAAATCTATTTTATTTGTTGTCAATAAGATCAATTTCATATAATTCATCTCTTGCTAGTGGAAATTCTGGCGGTTTCTATCTTTGCAATCTGTTTTGGAGCTCAAGGCTTTCGCGGTTCACTTATTTACATCCTACTGTATGCCATTACATAGCCAAATCGAGGACGAACGGCTATAGGTCCAATTTACGTAGAACCATCGGCACATTGCATAGCTCCATACCAGTCTATAGTACTGACATGAAAGATTGGTTGGCCCATAAATTCTGCACTCCAACAAAGGGTAATAGATGTGTTCATTCGAACCAACAATTGTAATCAAATGGTGAAAAATTCCTTTTATTCCCGCTCGAATTGCCGCAGTTTTAACCACTGCGCCTTTTGGAAATTATTCTGGATATTTGAAACAGTCTAAGATAATAGTTTTGGCATAATATGGTATCTGTTTCATTTTATCATTGAAATTTAATTAAAACGTTCACATAAGGTATTGTTGTAAGGTGATCAATTTAACACATAAACAGAATCACTACTGTATGTCGAACCAACTAACTGAAATGTTGAACTGTTTGGAAGATAACCCTCACATGTCCAGAAGGCATACACAAAGTGATAGTACTAATCGATTGTAGTAACTTAGCACTTGGGAAAGAATAAACTGTCAAGAGATTGATCCATTTGTACCATAAAATATTAATGATAATGGGTGCGGGATGTCATATATGGATAGATGAAAGCATTTTTTATAAACTATAAGTTCATGCTTGCCGATATCAGAATTGCTGACAAGCAACAGATGGCTCATTTTTAAGGGGTCACTGTATCATTTGTTCTTGATTTCCAATTAAAATTCAATTATTTTCCCAAAAATGCTAATTGTTTCCATAAGACCATGAAAGTACATAATTATCGGTTGGTTTGATTATAGCTGCCAGTTTGCCATCTTCAATCAAACTGATATTTTAGACATCTTTCTTAATATTCACTAAAACGAAATTAACTCATCGAATTAGATTCTCTATTTACTAATCACGTTTTTCTTTTGCAGGCTACACTTGCAGCGTTGGATGCAATGCGTAAAGCGCATCAAAACGAAGTACAACGCGAAGTAACCCGATTCAAACAAGAATTCATAAAACAATTCCAATTGGGTGGCAACACATTAACCGATCCCAAAGAAAAGGAGCATGAGTTGGAAGACGTTCGACTAGAAATTTTATCACTTTCGGAAAAGTATTCGTCAAAATGTGTTGAGGCGGCATCGCTCGAGGACAAACTTAAAATGGCAACACAACAAATAAAACAATCACAACATATAATACAACAACTTGAAATGAGGTAAACATTTTGTTAGACTATATTATAATTCGCTAGATAAACAATAAAAAAATTTATGTTATGTTTTTAGAAATAAACAATTGCGAGCTCATTTAATGTCGGACGATATCGATGTGAGCCCAGTTAATACGATAACGCCGCCAAAGGATCCGGTCAATGTGGTACGTTAATATATTTTATTTTGTGTGTTAATCGTATAAGTACAATAATTGTGCACAAAATGTAGTTGTTTGTTATCAAATATAATTTTAGTTTTAATTTGCTTGATTTGATCCAATACCTTAACCGCTTTTACGTTAGGCTTTGCGCTATTATTTATTCGGCACAAATTCGTTCATATTAAAACTAAAATTAGACTGACTGTTGATGTTGTTGTCATTTTAAATTCTAACGAGAGTTTTTATTTGTGTCTTCACTAACAGCATGACGTTGGTAATCTGCGTAAAATTAATTCGGTTGCTATCAAAGAAAACCATACAGAAGAAAGAAAGAAACACGAAATTCATCGAAAAATGAATTCAGTCGAAGGTATGGATTGGGTTCATTGCATAATTTTGATATTGGTAATCTAATCGTTAGGTTTTGTATGGTGGTGACAATGAGTGAGGCGCAAACGTAAAATGTGATCCGAAATTTGTGGCTTAATTGTGATTTAAACACGCAACCCATGCTGATTAGAATAAAATAAATAATAAAATTTTTAGTTTGGCTTTATTTGTGCTTATTTAGGCAATTTATAGAGTTTGAACCCGTTTAGAAATTACCAATATCAAAAATTAACTATTTATTCTTAAATATATTCTTGTAATCGATTGTCTTATCATAATTATTAAATTTGTGTTCTAGAAATAAACTTATCATCAGTCTACACACCAGTATATAATCCATCAAGTTTATTAACTTCGCTGGGTAGTTGTGAATCTCTAAACACACTACCACAAACGATAAATGAAGGCTTTATTCCACCAGTTTCGGGACCAACGACCACAACAAAAATAATATCACCTAAAAGTTTAACAATGAAGTTACGTTTGAATCGTAACAGTAACAATACATTATTAAGTAATATTAACCATAATAATAATAATAGTAGTAGTTTAGAAAATAGTTATGAAGGTGAATATTTAAAAACTAATCCAAATAAATTATTATGTTCACCCCCTCCCTTAAATGGGAAGGACGTAGAACATTTAAGAAAATTTGAATTAGAAATCTAATACAATCAAAGAACCGATATCATTTATTGAGAGGCTATCTATATAAATAATTTAATTATAAATAATATCATAAATAAACAAAAATTACCAAATTAATAAAATATATAATTATAATCACCCCTAAATGTTGATAAATATTAAAATATTCAGCTTAGTTTATTGAGCAACTTATCGGAGACTCAAACCGCATATATATCTTGTACGTATTTTTTTCGCCCCCACCCGTTAGTAATAGCACAGTGTTAATTTGTTTTTTTTGTTTTATTTTTTCATTAAATTTTAATTAAGAGTTTTGTTTTTATTGTAAAAAAATTAATTATTTAAGATTTAAGATTTTATTGCTTTTTCGATGTAGATTTGTTTTGAATAATTTGTATAAACACATAATGTATTAATACTAAATGAAGAATTAGAAATTATTTTATTATTATTTAAGATTATTATTATACTTTTCTTAATAAATAGAAAATGCATGTTGTTTTTCTTTTTTTTGAATAAAATTGATTAAAAATTGATTATGGTGTTTAAAATTAATTCAACATAAGAATTTCGTAATATATAGCGATTTCCGATTCAACTTGTGCTGATAACGTCTTGAGACACTTTTTGTCTTATCACAATTTTCAATTGTCTTGAATACAAAAAACTACCTTTTAGATAACATGATGAACAAATTTATTTAATCAACTATCGTCCATAAATATCAACAAAAAAATTAAATCCCCGTCCTGCTGCCGATGCAATCAATCGCAATGTCGCATTGCGTTGTCCAATTCCACCGCTAATCAATGACGCAAAACCACCGGTGCCGTTCAATGCCTGATCAATGGCCCGAATACGGGTTATATTGTAGGCACCGCTGTATACAACATCACGGGATACAAAACCACCGGGCAAACCGCTTACATTGTATGTGGCACTGTAGTAAATTAAATATTTTATTGGTTAGTATCGTGTCGGATCGTAATCTAGCGACATATATTATACAACTTACATATATAGGGCACGATCATTACCTAATAGACTGCCAAGTACTAAATTATTAGCTGCTTGAATTGTGATAATTGCGAACGCAGCAATTAGCGCTACACCAAAAATGATTTTCGATTTATTTAGATTCAACATTTTGAATTGCTTCTTATTTATCAGACGGACGAACTGAATCAAATTATTGTTTCGGGTGCCCATTTATACGTTTTTTAATCACAATATTGTTGTTGTACTCTTGATAGTAACAAATAATACCATTTTGGTTTCGATAAGAAAACTCATGGGCGCTTTAAAACTCGAATTGATGTGTTTGTTTGCTTTGAGAGCCCCGAAGTTAAGGCCAACCGAAAACTAATCCGCGTGTTTTATCCCTATTTTGATTTTATAGCTGATTTCGGCATAATCGGAGGTATAACTATTTTTGTCATAAAATGTGGCAAATTGCCGTTGTTAAACTCGCAATAATTTCGTAGCGATTGCACGTTCCACGCACGTGCCTTTACCTAATTTCGTTTTCGTGAATAAGTTCAGGTTTGATTAATTTGTAGTCTGCCTGATAGTTGGAATACAATTCTTTAATCGTTGTTATATCCAACGATTCAAATTACATAGTACGGTTCCCAAAAGAATATTTCCGAGCATAGACAAGTATGAGCAAGCAATTATCCGTTTATGTTTGATTAAGAAACTAATTTTTTCAAACTAATCTTTTTAGATAGTTTATAGTCCAGACAATAGATGTCACAATCTAGCTAGCAAAGTACAAATCCAACAAAAAATTTCATTTATTATCTATCGATTTAGTTTTACTAATCACCGTTAGGAACAGCCATACAATCCGAGTTTATGTTGCCATCTTCAAACGGCTAGACTAATTTATATATTTTGCAATATTTTTGCATTCTTTGAAATTGTTCACAGATTTTTATTATATTTGTGGATAAATTGTATATGTTAAAACTTTTTCAATTTTCAAATTTGATTATGTTTTTGTACAATATAAACTTATTCCCGTTTGCAAGATATTAAGACTTCAGTATATAAATAAGATACCGATCACGATTACCAGGCTTATAAATAATGATAAATCCAGTATACTCGAATCTCATTACCCCCTCAAACGAGATAGTTATCATTACTTAAATCCATTGTGTTTTGGATTATGAAACCAGAATTAATATATTTAAATCACGTGTATGGTTGATCGATAACTTCAACTATGATATAATATAATAGCTCCTCAGACGGTTTCTTCATCCATCTTCATCCATGCAAGTGGCCATGGTCATTAACTAAATAAACATATTTAGTTAATGATCTATTTATGATATCAAGTTTTAAACACGAGTTAACTTTGGAAAGTTTCATGTAGGTCTACGTTACTCCCTACCAACCAACAAACACTACATTGATAGGTGTCTGTTGATAACCTTAAACACAAAGATGAATTTATGCCTTAAATAGTAAACTTTGCGAACAGTAAACTCCTCTTGAATAAATGGTCTGTTGATATCAGTAAATGGCGTCTGTGTTAAATTTCAGTATATAGAATCAGAGACAAAACTGTTTTAGTTATAAAAATTGGCAATGGACCTCTTGGCTTGCCGTAAACGGCCCTAACCGCGTCTCAACTGACACCTTAACGAATGCTTTTACACACAAACGCGTTATTATGTCATCCGGTGGTTGCATGTTAATTTTTGATCAACAGCGAGGATTGAATTCGAGACTGCGGCGTGACGAACAACAGTCTTAACCATTAAGCTACAAACGGACCTATTAGCTGAAAGGTCATTATTATTCAAGTAAAAATGCCAATATTTATGTCGCTGTTGGATTTGCATCAGCTTCATTCTCAGAACCTTCCCGAAAAACAACATTTAGGAGATTGAGAAAGTGAAAATCAAAGAAAATAATCGTATGCAATTGTAAGTGCATGGATACTGAAATATTCGCCATGAATCAGTGAACCATTAAGAAAAATTTTCGTCATTTAACTCACCATTCAACTCAAATATCACCATATATTCAATGTTGGTACCTAACGAACCACAGTATGAACTCCATCAACACCATTTCGATAGTTATTTACAAAATCAGTTAAGTTATTACACATTTGTGCACGTAATGTAGACTGATTTTGACAAATAAAATGCCACCTTGTCTTCAATCCGCACATGCATGTCAATCATCCATTAAAGAAATAATTTTTTAGGATCATGCAAAAGCATGCTTCATATTGAAGCATTGTTGCATTGTTTGGAGGTACCGTAGAAGAAGAAGTATGGTATGTGCTATATTGACGTGCCAGCCAGTACTATCGTTTCGGAACAATAACGGATAAGCTGAAGGATCAAACGAGGAATTTTAAACAGAAATACTACGAACTGCGTTTGATAATTTTGACAAAAACAATATTTATTTTTAAGATCATTTTTGAATATTCCTGGTCAGACACCGGTCTGAACAGAGTCATTAAAACGATGTATATCTTTACCTCGATTTAATTTTATCACCATACAAATATCAGAAGCAATGTTTCCAGACAGTTTATAATATTCGGCCACAAATCATTTACACGATCTAATTCTTCAGCTATGCACGCATTAAATCAACATTACCCTGAAAAATGTATACTGATTAGCAGTTACAACATCATAAAAGTATAAATGTATACCTAGCACGGTTGACGATCATATTCAAGTGTCAAAGCCCCAGCACGATGGTAAAAAATTGTGGCGTTCAGAGTAACTGAAATAATTCGTAAATACAGTTATCATCACTCCACAATCAATCAATTAATAAAATCAACTCGACTGAACGTATATTTACGAATTGCACAATACGATAGTCCAGTAGCATACGCCAGAAGACATGAAATTCAACTTTTCAATCACACAGCCATTTAATGACGTCATCGTCAGATCGAAACTTCGGCCTAGCGAATTACAAAATACAAGCAACAACTATCGAATTACAATACTCACTTTCAAAATACTAGTACTAGTACTTTTTCTGTATTAGTAAAAATAATAGTTGCTTTTACTAATACAGAACCACTAGTAGTTCGTTGCGTGTCTTTGCTAAATAATTCAGTACATTTAGCAAACACACGCAGCAAACTACTAGCGGTTGGTCGATTGGAAAGCAACTAATGTTTGTCTTTGCAGATCTAAATAATTTCTTTAAGCAGTAGTTTACGGTCCGACCAATAGATGTCATTATAAATTAAGCTAAGATCCAAAACGATTTAGTTTCACTATTAACCATTAGGAACAGTCCCACAACAGCTGATTTACGTGTTTTCTCACAATTTATCAGCATTATGTAAATATGGGAATACAGATTAAATAGTTACGGATTTAGAGCTGATTTATTATTTTCTTTTTATCTTAGCAACTATTTGGTACTTAAGAACGTAATGATTCACATATACTACTGAACCTCAGAATTTTATTAGTTCGGTAGGTGTTATCCGAACTGCGAAATTATGCTCCAAACTGTGTGATACTTTCGTTCTGTTATGGCGATTGTGACAATTTATCATGGTTAAGACTTTCCGTTGGTATTAATGTTGATAAATAGTACATATAAATGTGGTTTGGGTATTGCAACCTAGTTCAGGTTTTGCTTAGTCTAGTTTTTAGTGTAGTTGTTGGTTTGCATTTTCTTTCAACAAGACTTACATTTATTAATCAAAATCTACCAACAATATATAAATTGATGACGTAACAGAAATTATATTTCTTTTGTATTGGCTTCAACGAACTAGTTTCGGTTTGTAATAAACATCAGTCTCGTCTCGATTGCGCTATTGTGATAGGCGTTGTTTGTCAACGTATTTTTTATTTTTTGTACTTGTGTAGTACATTATGAGTGATAAAATGAATCAACTTGTAAAAATTCCCCCCAGTGATTGGCTTCAGTTACGTGATTTATATAAACTTGAGTGGCCTAAACATATGCTAGGCTATTATACAGTGGATAATTATATACGATGGATTGACAAACTTCCGAATATAAAAAATTTAAATTTTTGGAGCTTGAACGATGATTGGAGAAGTGATGGAACATTTGTTGTGGTTGTAAGTGTATAAGACATAGGTTGGAGTCGAACTATATCTTTTCTAACTATGTCTCGATTTTAGGATCGATATCAAGTATTAATTAATAGTTTGGATGATACTGGATCACGCATTGCAATAGCAATATCGCTACTAGATTGGTCGAAAGGTTTTAAAGTATCGTCATACATGGCTAGACATCACAGTGCTGTGCTGAATGTGATTCGTTCTAAAAATTTACTAATCGAATACGATTCACCAGTTGAACTGTATTATTTCCCTAAGGAGCGTGCCAACACTTTAACTCTCAAACCACCGGAAGGGATTACACTGCGGCCGATCAGCACAGAAAATGCAGAGCTCGTTAATAATGTATGGCCAAATAAACATGTTGCTTCTCTATTTTTCGTCAAACGCCTAATAAATTTAAATCCCAACATTGCAGCATACACAGAGAATGGTGAATTAGTCTCGATGTGTTTGCAATTACAATGCGGAGCATTGGGAGCATTACAAACTATAGAATCTCATCAACGACGTGGCCTGGCCACAATGATAACAATCGCAATGGTTAAAATGCTGGCCGAACTAGATATGGACACATTTGCGTTGGTTGGCCCAACGAATTTTAGTTCGAAACGTACATTTGATAAAATTGGTTTTCAAGTCATCGATAATACGTACTTTACACGAACGCATCCAATTCAACCTCCATTTGTATGGCAAGACGATTCGGATGAAGAATAAATATTAAATCGTGTTTAATGTTCTTATTCATCACTTACCTAAGCCAACAACAAATAGACTTGGCTTATCGTGAATGACGGAACAATAATGTGCTACAGAAAAATATTTAATTATTTATACATGTATTATAGAAACTTACAATATATATTCATTTAATGAAGTCAAGAGCGTGCATTTGATTTGTCGTTACTGTCATTAAGGCTAACAACTCATATCACAAACAATTTAAATTGTCAGAAGTATTGGCTTATCGACAGGTAAATAATGCAGCCTCCCCTGACGCTGTTGACAGCTTTATCACATGCTTGGAAGAATATCGGCTGGAACTCATTGCTTTACGAGATCTTTGATTACCTAAAAGCAGAGGCTTTTTGGTTATTTTTCTCCCAGTTACTCAGACTCGATTGGCCCATTGTGACATCCCTTCCCAGACGCACACTCTCAGTCCCGGAATCTGTTTGTTCTTTTAATTAAGTCCAAGATATCTGGTATCCTCAAGGTCGTCAATTGATCATCAAATAAAAATTGTGAGCCAAAACAGTGCAGTCTATGGGAAGACTATGAAGAACAGGAGCACTGTTCGCAGTATGAGATGTTCCGAGTTTTCATTTGAAACATATTATTATTCAGGGGGCAGTGTTCGTGAGAATACCTAGCAAGATCCTTAAGATACGTCTATCATAATTTAAGAAGGACTGTGATCTTAGCTGGTTTGTTGATTTATCGGCCAATTAATGTGACTCGATATCCAGTGAAGTCTAACTTTATTGAGACTGTCAAATCGATTAAAGACACTTATCGTTTCTAAAACAAGTTTCGATGATACACTATTGGAACTAATCGCCTTTAGGGCAGCCTGGGCTGTCAGAAAAGATGCTGATACGACGATCTAGCAGAAACTTAGATTTCTAAAACGTAGATTTAAAGGTAATGCAAAACAGTTGGGAGTAGTTCTGCCGTAATGTTAGAGTAGAAGATATTTTTTTTGTCCGTCACTCATACTTGATTAGCTCCCTGTAAAATCGACATCCAAACAAACGCTCTCGATCCCGAAATCTGATGTTTATACTCCGAATGAAGACCAAGATATCCGGGATCTTCCAAGTGGTTAGTTGACGGCCAACTAGGAACTGCGGCCAAAAACACACAGTCTGTGGTGAAAATATGCAGGATAGGATCACAGGAATTTTTACCAGTTTTTGCTTCTTGTTCTCCACGCTACTCTCAGGTTCATTCGGAAGATGAGGGTGACCTATTTCTCCTGATAAAAATGTCAGTCTATAGGGCTGGCGCAAGTCTTATGAAAGTGGAATATGTATTCACCCGGCCCAAGTTAATTGTTATACACATGTGATCTACAATGAAATCTAAACTTCATTTAGACTGTCAGGATAGTTCAATGTAGTTATTTAAGACCAATTGCTTCTTTAGGGTTAATTGACCCCAATAAACATTATTGGAATCTATTGGCCTTACAGATGTAGGCTATTAGAGAAGTGCAGATTTCACAATTTTAACAATCTATCTCAATCTCATAGCGTCCTGCTATATAATATAGCTAACTTCACATCATGATTGAGCAATTATAGCCCTGTACGAGTCAGATTAAGCCGTACTGATTCATTAGTGTATTTTTGTCTGAGAGGTACAATGCGTTGTTGTGGTCTCATTTATACATTTCGGTGTTAATTACAGTAATTTTTTTATTTTTAAGTTTAGCTTTAATTGAGCGCGTTGGGTGCAGGTGCTCTGACTTGTAACTGTCAGAGCACCTGCACCCAACGCGCGATCCTTCAAGTAAAGGTTGATAGCCACCTTAAACGTGTGCATTTTATACTCCAACGAAAATTGAAAACCGACCAACGAATTCCATTTCTTAGATGTTCGATAAATGAATTCCGCACCTTCAGTTCCAGGTTTCGGCAGCTTCACCGTAAACCTATGCGCATTGACCGTTCCTCGTGTTACCCGTCCTGGCCTAACAAGTGGTGGTATTTTCTCCTTTAATTCTGCAGAACATTTACTATTTACAACATCTCTGCGGTGATATAGGCTGTCAGATCTTTCGTAAGTCTGGAGTTTCGCATTATTCGGATGGAACGCCGCTGAACTCTATCCAGCAACTGCAGAGCAATGCCATATGTTCCACCCCAAACTTGACAGCAATATTCTATACAAGGTGTAATAAAGGTTTTATATATCTGGAGAACCTGATGCGATGTAAAAAAAACTGTCTGCATCTATTGAGGAAGCCGAGTTTACGTGAAGCTGATTTGGCCAATGCGATAATGTGTTCATTCCATTTTAAATTGTTGCTTATTTGAACACCAAGTAGACGAATTGAGCTACAACCCTCGAATACGTGGCCTTTTACCACAAAAAGGTATTCGTTGTGACTTCTTTTACGCGAGAACGTGTATATTTGTGCATATTTTTTATACTACCCACTCAAATATTGTAATCACATCGGGATTAAGCAAAGTGACAACTTCCAGCCTTTTGCCGTTTAACTGTGAAGGAGTAGACTCGACCTCGAATGAAAAATAAGAGTGCAATGTTACATCATCGGCAAAACTGTGGATAGGGTTCACATCAGTGCTATCCAACAAGTCATTAATATATAACAAAAACAAAGTAGGTGATAAAACCGATCCCTGGGGGACTCCGTCATTTGGGAAGTTTTATCCACTTGATCATGGCCATCGAATCCATACCGTATGCCACAAGTTTACAAATGAATTTCTCATGCCACACCTTGTCGAAAGCCTTGGATATATCCAAAGCGATTGCAAAGGCTTCTCCGTGGTGATTCAGGGCGAGATTTCATTTATTTACAACATACGTCAAGAGGTCGGTTGTGAATCGGCTTTCACGGAAACCATATTGTTTATCTGAAATTATTTTGTTTATTTCAAATAATGCACGAATTGTTGGTTAATTCATTTCTCAAAAAATTTAGCCACGGTTGACACAATTGATATTGGCCGGTAGTTTGAGGGGTCTGTTTTATCACAACCAGCTTTAAGAGCCGATTGCACCATCACACTCTTCCAGGTGTTCGGGTATTTACCTTGCTTATAAGAAAGTTAGAAATCCACTGACAAACTACTTCAACATTCGAACAGGAATTCCGTCAGATCCGGTAGCCTTATTGACGTCCATTGGTTCCTTCAGGTTTCTGAAGACAATTTCCTCCGAGATGTTGATAGGATCACAATACGGAATTGACCGAGGCGTAACTCCATCGGGGAAAACTAACGTCGGTTTCGAAGTGAAGACTTTTGCCAGTAAGTCGGCCCTGCAAATATGGATCTACCACCAAAGCACCGTCTGCACACGTCAATGCTGAAATAGATGTTTCGAAATATTGGCAGCCGATACGACCATCTCGTAAAAGTTGCGGTCGGGGATTATCAACTCGGAAGCCTTAGTGGCTTTCTTGTTGTAGGCTCTTTACGCTTCCTTAGGATTGGAAAAGGATGATGGGATATATTTATTTATTCCATGTAGAACTGTTTCGGTGAAATTGGAAACGGCGTCGTGTATTTGCTTGTTATAAAAATGATGGCTCTCCCACGGGAAATGTTGATAAAATGACCGTAACCCATCATTGTCAGCCTCGTTAAAATACCAAAGACGCCTTGGCTGGAATTGTTGTTAGACAAAGATCCATAATATGACTGCTTGTAGAATTTCGACATTCAAATGTGAAATCACTAATCAGCGTAAGGTCATACGAAACAGCCAGCCGTCTGGCTTCCAGCACAGTTCTTTTTTGTGGTTGATTCAACCATTCTTTATGGTGGGCATTAAAGTTGTCAACCATAGTTACTTCGCAGTAGGGATGTTGATTGCGAATGTCATCACATTTGTCTGACAAACCTTCGAAGAAATTCATGGTTTCTGAATCCGTTTGATTGGAGGATCTATATAAACTAGTTAAAAAAAGTATTTTGAACCAGATCTTCAAATATAGTGATATAGCACGATCCCCAATTTTTAGAAAACTAAAGACTGAAAAGAAACCCCTTATTTTCCAATGGTTAACTGATAGGCCATAGTCACGAGTAACGACATTTGCATGTGATTACAAAGTACATCCGAATACAATATTTATTTACAATTAAGACTATATACCAGTTATGCTGGCATCAGGGGCTTAACAGAAGCAAATGAAGTAAATATTACACTTTCAGTAACGGGCAAACTGTGATATAAATATGACACATGCAACAGATAGATGTATATCTTTCTCGCTACTCGGATTCAAAGGATCAAATGATCACGACTGTTGGTAAATTGGTCATATATTCCCCGAAAAATATAAGATCCGACTCTGAAGTGAGTTATAAATAACAGGCACACTAATTAATCGATTAGATTACTACTATCAATTTTAGACGAGCCACTTCTATGTTGTATAATAACCTTTATGGGAATTTTATTGTTAGTATCCATTGATCGTTTTATTATTTTTAGCGTTACACACCACAAATAATGTAATAAATTAATTAAATTTAATTTTGTTTTGTTAGTAATTATTCTTATCGCAATAGCACCTGTAAAAAAGTCATATCGATTTTATTTCCGGTTAATAAAAAGATTAACATGAACGGATGCTCTCCATTACCTATATCAACTTTGAATATATGTTGGGCATCGATCGGGCTTATATCTAACAGAACCGATCGATAAATTTCAAACAAACATATAAGATTTGGCTTTGTCATGATAAAGCATTTTTATTGGATCAAGATTGGTATACGATTTAGACAATACTCTAAGTTTTATCTAATCGCGCTATATGCCCACTTATGTTACGTTATACATCGGACAGTAGATAATTTTCAACGTTTAACTTTACGACTGGTTTCTGTATAAATAGACGATCGCTTTGAAATTTCGATTTAGTTTTATATTACAATGCTGACCAAAACGTTTGGCTGGTTATGCCTCGCGCTAATTTGTGGATTATTCGTTGGCAGTGGATTAGGTTCAGAATCGAACCAAGTGAATTTCATAAGTGGACGTATTGTTGGTGGTCGTAGTGCAACACTAGGTGAATTTCCGTACCAAGTTACATTGCAATGGAATTTCTTTTGGAATTTTCAATGGGGTACATCACAACATATGTGTGGCGGTGCAATTATTAATCGATATTATATAATATCGGCTGCACATTGTATAACTGTTGCGCCACCATTTGGCCGAATGGAAATTTTTGCTGGACGTAATAGTATAACACAACCTGATTCCACTGAAATTAGTATACAACAAAAAACAACTATTGCCCGTCAATGGTTACATCCAAACTATACTGGAGGTGTTGAACCGCATGATATTGCAGTGGTATGTATACATACTAAATGAAACGCAAAGATTGTGTTTTAATTACGAAACTATTTTTTCCAGTTCCGTGTTACTACACCGTTCGTATTCAACGATTTTGTGAAACCTATTAAATTGCCCGCAAGCGGATATTTAGCATCAGGCCAAGGTATAGCCACTGGTTGGGGATCAATTTCGTATACAGAAACGCACATTAGTCCCACTCTATTACAAGTCGCCGAATTACCAATAGTCGAATGGGAACAATGTAATGCGCTTCTTGAAAGTATTGGTGTACACGCGTTAGGTCGGACCAATATGTGCACAGGACCATTGAGTGGTGGAATTAGTATTTGTTCGGGTGATTCAGGCGGCCCGTTTGTTCAACGCGATAAACATGGTGATTACGTTTTAATTGGTGTTGTGTCCTGGGGATTTGTTCCATGCGGTTTTCCAAATCGGCCACAAGTTTTTGCACACGTACCAGATTATATTGAATGGGTTAATCAGTATATAACATGGGAATAAAATGTATATCAATGAAATATTTTATGTAATTAAATTAACAATAAAGTACGAACGTACCGCTCTATATCTTATATATGTATTACCGTGTAATTTTGAACTATGGCCAATATCGATCGCTTACGAGCACGAGCAGCTGTCAGTTTTAGCCAAACTGTCTGTAACTTTGCTGTCGTTAATGTCACAATGGGCAGAAACCCACATGACTGATACCTTATTGTTAGTACAAAGAAGGTTCAAAAATTTCTTACAATTCCCTACCAGCTTAGAGCTAGTTCGGGGATTGTTCAGTTTTAATATCTTTACAAAATATAATTTCTTTGTCGTCAGCAACGAGATTAACGCAATGAGTAACCGAAATTAATTCCGCTTGATAACTAGTACAGTAGATCCTCAAACTACTAGAGTTTACTGCACCCTGTTCAGAGACAGAGCCATCTGAAAAGAATACAAGCGATTCTGATTGAGCAAATCTGGTAAGAACCACATATTTCTGGTTAGATAAACCACCTCAAAAAATGTGTAAAAATTAAAAACCAGGCAGACGCCAATCAATAATCTTGTCGATTTCTGGCATAGCTCGTTTGAATTTATTAAGAATTGATCTATGACCTGAAGTAGTGCCGAAAGTATTCCACGCCCCAGCACTCCTCAAGCGAAAGGCAGCCGAGCAAGTTGAACCTTAAATGCAGGATTGTAACTGGGATAGGGAGAAAATAAGCTCCTTCGCTAGCTGGCGGACTAGAAGATATGGCTTCAGTTACAGCCCTACAAGTGATATTTTGCAAATAGTTGAGTTTACTTATTGAATATTTTATTTCAACCACTGGCCACCAAACAACAGATGCATAAGTTAGCGTTGGTGGAACCAGTGGTTTGTAGATAAAATATAGCATTTTGGAGAATAATCGTGATGATACTTCCAAAAAAGTTTATTATCCAGAAAAACAACAAGGTGTTTGACGTAGGCTGAACTATTAACCTTACATCCGAAAAGTTATGGTACAGAAAAAGCTTGTGCATTCCTACCCTTGTAAAAATAACCAAATCGGTTTTAGACGGATTCCCATGTTAATCCTTATCCATACATCCGTGTGTTCTATAATGAGAAGAGCGTGTTGAGTTAAACCTGATATCATTCATTTCAGATGCTTGCCTGAAACTGTCAGTAGGAGATCGTCAGCATAACAAAATTTGAGCGACAAAACCGGACTTATGAAGAATAATAAAAAGTTCCATTTGATGATATTGAGTTGTTCGATACCAAATTTAGTACAGGCATTTGTAATCGATACGAAAGTAGGATTATCAAAGGCTCCGGCAATATCCAGGAAAGTACTCGTTGCTGTCCATAGATCTCTCAATCCTAATTACGAGTTCATGTAAGGCAGTCTCACAGGATTTGCCCATTCGCGGTAAGCATGTTGCATGTTACTGAGCGAAGCGATCTTTCTAAAGATTTCAGCCTAAATGATTTGGGGTCGGTGTAATCCGACTTGCCAATTTTTGGAATAAATATAACTTTACTTCTGCTCCAAGATTGTGAAACACAACTAAAAGCAATACATGCCTGGAACAGATGCAGTAAATGTTCTTTAATGAGTGGATATCCATGCCGGGAGATTTGAAGGGTTCGAAAGAGAACAAGCTCCAACGTAGGACCTCACGATTAATCTGCAGGCTCAGTCTCAATTGGGAATATATCCCGACCGTTGGTGACAACCCAGGATAGTCAGTTGCAATGGTTTTACAGCCCGGAAAATGGGTACTGAGAAGCAGGTCACACTTCCTTTTTAGAGGAAGTAAGCATTACGTAGCTGAAGCGAATCAAGTCTACAACTATAATTCCTGCTTAGCGACTTGTTAAGTCTAACTACAGCAGGTAAGCTATTAATTTCTTCACAGGAAATTACGTAGGAGGATCTCTGTGATGTTCTTAATTATTTTTTGTACACCTTTTGTGCAGCTATGAACTATCCCAATCAGATTGAAGATTACATCTTCAGGCCTTATTTTATAGCTTAAGGTTTGTTTCGAGTTATTTGGTTAGAGATAAGTGAACACGAAATCTCATACGCTATTGTGATTGCTTTAGATAGCGCAGAAGCATACAGCTCCATGTCCACAGACGAACGAATCATCATAGGTGATTTGAGTAAGGAAACCAGCCCAAGAGAGAATGTTACCCAGTTGGTCAGCTTCCTATTACGGTAAGCCACTTGAAGTTTTCTTTTAAGATTAATATTAAAGAAAACGCACCTGTGATCTGAGGCGAGAATATCATTCGTCACTCTCCAGTTTAATATAAATTTAGTGAAGGTCATGGAACACAAACTGATGTCAAATACCTCCCTGCGAGCGCAGTTAACAAAAGTAGGCTCACATCCAAAATGCAGGATATCAAATTCAGGAGAACTTAGATGGTTTAGCAGAGCAGAATCTCTATGGTTAACGTTAGTACTTCCCCATAGTGAGTGATGTGCATAAGCATCACTACCCGCTAGGAATGTTTTGAATCTTACACCAACTTACTAGGTATGTGAAATCCTCTTAAGGTGGTGGAGTAGCGGAATCGTAAGGAAAATACGCTGAAGCTGCAATATCACTCGAAAAACACTCCTCAATGAGAGATGCATTAATATTTTTCGAGATACATATGCACGCTCTGGTTTTCGCGATAGAACTCTTGTACAGAATTCTGCCACTGTGGGTATTTAGTTCAGAAACCAAACCATCAAGATGGTGAGGTTCCTGAACTAAACATAGACTTACACACAGACTCCATAGTAGCGAATTTGGTTTCCTACTAAATGTAAATGTGAGGTCCTGCCCAACCTACTAAATGTCTGTACCAGATCTGCGCCCTCCAAGCAAAACCAACTTCGTTGCTTACTCAAACTGGTATTATTGGATGAATACGAACATGTCCAACTGCAGATATATAGGCCCTATTAAACCCCCCACAATATTTATGAACCCTAGTGGGTCATATAAATATTGTGGTCAAAATTTCAAACAACCTACCTACTGATATGCCAACCAAAATAAAGTAAAACAAACCTTTTAATGTGATGAATCCTGATTGGAACAGGGATCTGTGTTATGGTTATAAACGGATCAAAGGTGGGCAGTGGGTCAAAGATAGAGGCCGTCAGTCATAATTTGTGTCACATTTAAAGAATAAATGCATGCAAGCAGTCCTTATGTCGGTCTTACCAAAGCGGACAGACAGACGGCCTTAAAATCACTCAGATCCAATAGTCCCAAAGCTGGTTGAATAGGATAAGTATTATGTGGGTACCGTAGCGTAAATGTGGCCAATTTTTGTTTTTCGTTTAGTTTAAATTGAATGCATGGTGGACTTTTAGACTGTCCTAGCTCCTTGTAACTGTCAGAGCTCCTGCACCCAACGCGTGATCCTTCAAGAAAAGGTTGATAGCTGCCTTAAACTTGTGCATTTGATATTTAAACGGAAACTGAAAACCGGCCAACGAATTCCACAAATCGAAAATCGATAGTTCGATAAATAAATTCGCGCTTTGCATCTTCAGTTCGAGGTTCCGGGTGCTTCACCATAAACCTATGTGCATTAACCGTTCCTCGTGTTACCCGTCCTGGCGTGACAAATGGTAGTATTTTCTCCTTTAATTCTGCAGAACATTTACCATTTATTAATCTATAGAACACGCAGAGTTCTGCATCATCTCTTCGGTGTTGTAGGATGTCTAGATCTTTCGTAAGTCTGGAGTTTCGTATTATTCGGATGGATGCTTTTTATTCGGAAGTGGAACTGCAGAATATGTCATGTCCCAATGCGCAGCTATTGTTCGCATACGACTGTAACATCTTGGGTTGATTACAACGAATGTTGTTTTGGATACTATACAGCCTACTTCAATAAAAATTGAAACATTCAAAGCATCATCAAAAAACATTCAAAGCATCATCAAATTTTTGTAATTGTTTTCCAATCAGAAAAAGTACTCTGTAATACAACTTTAATGTTAGACATGCTGAACCATAATCACATAGCAACAAACTGAACGATCAATTTTTTGAGATACCCTGTACAGTTCTTTATAAGATCATCCTTATATTTGGAAACTAGAAGTTTTATAATTATTGTTGATCTGTACTGGAAGTCTATGTCTCATTTGACTTAAGAAGCTTTGTGTTGTCCTTAGATTTATCGTTTGCTTTTTCTGGTTTGATTGGCGATTCAATAACAGCAGGTAGGCTATTATGCAGTACAAGGTCAGATTTTGCGAAACCACACATGATTCAAACAGACAAAGTTTTGATATATCCTATATTTATATACCATCTTTAGGTAAAGTAATTCAAATATACATATTAAAAATATTTATATTTAGCGTAGAGAATCAGAAAACATTGTTTGTTGCTTTTGTAGTAAAAACTTAATAATAATAATAATAATAATTTTAATAAATCTATAATAATTTGCGTTAATTTTATGTTAAGCAATAAACTCAAAATCTTCATCAGACTCGTCTAACGTTTTGACATGGTCCAGTTTCTCAAATTCGTCCGGTTGCAACAACGAATCTGGATCGGTTGACGATTGTGACACATATGGAGTTTGTCGTGATGCCACAATTTCAAATAGAGGTTGATTTTCTAATTCGATATCCTTGAAGTATTTACATAACGTTTCAAATTCGTCTTTTGTGCGACACAGAAAACACTGGAACGAGTAGCAAACTGTTGTATTATACATTATATTTAGTTTTAAAGTTTCAAACTTACCACAGCTGACGATGGATCCATTGAGCTAAAATTTATCCGCGAAGCGTATTTGAGATGAAATGTTTCGTCTGCATCGATTTCAAATTCGTTTGATTTGCTACCAACCGTTCCTGCTTTTTGAGTTGTATGTGGATCTAGATATAGAGCCTCATTACCAACATATCCAATAAAATATAATGCCTGATTGGGCCGACCACCAATCATACCCACTGTTCCCGGTATTTCGAAACACTTTTTTAATGAACTGAAATAAATCGAGTTTATTTCATTTAAGCCTAAACGTAATGGTACAATGAGTAGTAGTGGTTTCCAAGATGAATCTTCTTCTGTGCACAATTCGTAAATCTCATCTGTTGCCACCGTATTATCGAGCGCTACATGAATGGTCAGTGCACACCATTCATCATATTTTATTAATTTCTTTAACACTTGTGCCACCGTATTCGGTCCAAACCATTGTCCAACCTTTTTATCTTCTGAATTACCCATTAGGGCTATCTGGTGTATTGAAAATGGGGTTTGTCTCGCATCTTCGAAACGATTAACAATTTTTAAATATGTTGGATCGCGCGTTTCATGTGTCCAAAACCAATCACGTCCTAAATGTAAATCTATTAAGGCTTGTGCTAAGACCATCTGTCCACACCTCAGCGTACATCCCCAGCCACGATCGCTCGTCAATTGTGATTCTCCTAGTGGTACAAAACCTCGACGATAGGTGCACCATAATCGAGATTGAACATCACGTCTTATCAAATCCAATTCTGGGGAACAAAAACGAAATTGTATTATAAATCAACGTGGCATTTTCTCAACAAAACGACATTAATTGAACAATAAATTTTATAATTTAGGTCAAATTATAATAATCGGACTAAATAAACACAAAATTTACATTTCGACAATCACAAAACATTCTAATCACCTTGAATTGCATTATATTTTTTGCCCAATATCCATACTGGTTCATTAGTTTTTGGTATATCGTCTGGTTCTAGTGTACCCTCAGTGCCTCCTAAATATGCTTCGAACACCGAATCCATTTTTTCGATAATAACATTGAAATACAGGATAAGTGAATAATATAATCTCGTTCGATTAGCTCGATTAGACACAAAACAGATACAGAATAGAAAACATAGAGTAAGGGAAACTAGTCCCAAACAATTAAATATATCCACTTTATAGGCGTTTTACCCAATATAAAATTTAATTTTAAATAAGAAACAATTTTTACTTAAATGCGAACTAATTATTTTATTTTTCTTGATTTCATTGTTTGGATTGTTAGAAATAATGACAGCTTAAATGTCAAATTACATCAGCTGTTTACAAAGAAATACTAAAAACAAGGAAAACTGAGGTACCCGATGTTAGGAAATTATTTTAGTATAGACTCACACCATTTATGGTAAAGTAATTTTAGATAACTACTAATCTGTTTTATCGATAATTTTCTAACATGTGCGCATATTTTCAAAGTGACTTTCAACGTAGCAGTTATAAAGTTGATATAATTTAAAATTAAGAAAGATTTCAAAAATAAATACCTGCACTTATACCTGAGAAAAAATCATAAGCGGTCTTCTAAATGTTTAATGAAGTTATTTTAATTTTTCAGTCTATAGCCATGTCCAAAAAACACTTGCATGCATAAAACACATCCATGCAGGTCAGATCAACACGGTACAGTTTCAGCCGATATAAAATTTCATTTCGCTCCCTCAAATGTATAATTATTATTATTAAAGTTGGTTGAAACTCTTTACGGCTCCGCACTCAATGTCACAAAGGGCCCATGGTGCAAATCTAGGATTTCATCAAAGCGCAGTGACGCATTCTACAACATTGGCAATTAAGGCTTGTGCTAACAGTTTATTTCGGGGCAGAGAAAACAGTAGATATACAAAAATATTTCGGGAGTTGAACACAAAGGATCTCTTCGATCGAAAGCCGGAGACTGGCAAGTCCACTACGATGAACACGACTTTTGAAACTGCCATGGCCACAAAGTATAGAAAATTATTTTTAAGTTGTCTTTTTTCAATGAAAGAGCGTAATTGGTCAGCTTCGAGTTCAACCCTCTGACAATGTATTTAGCCTTACGACAAGTTTGCTGATTCGATAGGGCAGCGTTTATTCACTATTAATTGGGTTTTCACTATGTTACGAGGTTAAGGAGCAGCTGGTTCAGGACCTTAGAAATATGTCTGCAATTTCGTTACCCTCAATCTCACAATGGGCAGCAACCCAGATAACCGTTACCATGGTGTTACAACCAAGAAGGTTCAGATATTTTTTACAAGCCTCTACACCAATTAAGAGCTGGTTAGAGGTTTGTTCAAGAAGTTAAGGAGGTTTTTACTATGCGTGCAAAATATAATTTCTTTGTCATCAATAGCGAGATTAAAAGCTGCACGCAATGAGTAATAATCTATGGCTTCGAGGCTATAAACGACGTTTACCGCGTCTCAACTGAGACCTTACGAACAATTTAAACATATTGTTGCACATTGTAGGTTGTAAGCCTAACGAATGTTTCTGCACACAATCATTTTATGGCATCCGGTGCATGTTATGTTTAGCCAACGGTGAGAATCGAACTCGAGACTGCGGCATGATGAGAAACTCTTTTAACGGAGATGAATGGATGAATGGTGCAGTAGTTCCCCAAACTGCCAGAGATTCTCAGATCATGCGATGGACAGTAATAACCAAAGCCAGCACCCTGTTCAGAGACAGAGCCACCTGCAAAAAAAATACAAACGATTCGGGTAACTTATTGAGCAAATCTGGTGAGAACCACATATCCCTGTCAAAACCCTATCACATGCATTCTAATACTCAAAATTGATTGCGTCTTTGTTTCTCACCAGAGAGCAGACATTAAATTTTAGACTTATGATTTTGACACCATTATATAAACTAAATACTGTTGGTCGAGTGGATCGAATAGTATAAACATTGTGTGTAAACATTGTGGATCGAATAGTATAAACATTCTGTTCACACACTATAAGTAGAACAGAAAAAAGTATATCGCATTTGTCAAGTGCCGCGTCAATGTCATTACAAATATTTGGCGTCATTGCTGAGTTGCCATGTACTCTAAAACCTCAGCCAAATTCGTTTAGCTGATCTTAGAGTTTCCCCTTCAACATAGGCTATGTTTCGTTGCCCAAGTTAGTTTTCACTATTTGTAGATATTTTCTGTCTACTTCAAAATAAATTACTTTTAACCAAAATATCAACGAAAATGTATAATGATGTTTAGTGGTAGTAACCAAGGTGGTGCAGAGTCTTAGAAAAATATTTGACTCCTGATCAGGTCGAGAAATTTATAAATTCATAAAACACAATTTATGTTGTTTCAAAGTAAACATTTCATTTACATGAACAGAAAATTAATGAATTGGTTTTAAAAATCAATCTTTCAACAACGTCCCAGATTTTATAGCTTCACACTCAACGCTCTCTTTTGCTAAGGACAATATTGTTACATTCCGAGGAACATCTTGAATTATTTTTGGATATCTCTGAATTGATTTGACCTAATGGTGAAAAAATCTTTACAGGTTCATTTTTGACGGTGTCAGAGCTCATTAAACTGAAGTCTTCTCCCAAGTTCTTCTGCAGGTCTTTGTTCTTGTCATATCATGGTGCATCAACGAAGAATATTATAAGGTAGACATGATAGTATGTAGATTGAGTCAAGATACCAAGAAGTTTAAAATCTTTTGCGATAAATTATTTGGTTAGTAATTAGGTTCACTTATTTATAACAAAACATTTATTTTAATAATGAATGCTAATATTTTTAAATCATCTAAAAAACTCTTTTGAATATAACTCAAGGTAATGAAATGCTTAACCATGTTTATTAACATCAATAACCAACTATTTAACATTTATAGCTAGTTTTTTCATACGCCTTACGAGGACTCCATATAACTCCATATATAGAAGAGTGTGGCTCATATAAGTAAACTGGCGTTCTAAGTGAAATTCAAGCCTTTACAATTTTAACAAAATAGTCAAATACGATTTCCTGTCATGTTCTGATTTGCAAAATCTATCTCAAACCCACCATAGTAGGAAAGAGTTCCCATGACCATAACCCTGCTTTCCCTCCTGCGATGCTGGTTTAGAATTGGAGTCCATATGAAATATTCTATATACACTTATCTTGATTTATCTTGCGGTTTTAGTTTCGAATCAGAGCAAGCAGCCAATCTTATTTTTTTCCAGCCCCACATTTGCGGCTGTATGTCATCCATTGGCATAGACCTTATCTTTAATGTGGTCCCAAATAAAAAAGACTAAAGGTGTTAAATCCCAAGATATCGGTGGCCAATTGTGATCACCTCTTTGTTTCGTTGCTTGTGTGCCACATAACGCCGTCTTGCTAAAAATAAACGTCGTCCACATCAATATCTTATCTAAAATCCGGCCATAAAAAGTCATTAATCATAGCTCAGTAGCGCAATCCATTCACCGTATCAATATAATTTTCGAAAAAGTAAGGCAAACCCAAAAATAGCACCAAACAGTGATACGAATATTATGGAGGCTTTACATTAGGTATTCTTGGATTTTCTGAGTCCCAAATGCGAGATTTTTAACGTAACCTCTGAGGTGAAAATCGATCTCATCACTGAAGATGATTTTTTAATGAAAATCAGGATTATTTTAATGCATTTGAAGAACCCAATCAGCGAAGAAACGACGTTTATGGTGATCGACCGGCTTGAGTTTTTGTGTTAACTGAGCTTTAAAAGCCTTAAGATCTAAGTCTTTATGCAAAATCGACTAGAAATCGACAAACCTGGGTTTTATTCAACACTACGGGCTACAGTAGCAATATTCTCAGTTGTTCTTGAGCAACACACACGATTTCGATTCCTCACAGCAGTAACTTGTCCCAACAGTCCAAATGTTTCCACCAGTTTAACTATTGCCGGCCGAGAAGGTGTTTTACTACGACCAAAAAGTGGTTTAGTTTTGCGAACTGTGATCATTTTTTCACCATTTATAGTTAATTTTTACAATTTCAATACGTTGTTGAACTGTGTATAGTACCATTTTTAGTAATGGCGTAGTTTTTACTTGTCAAATTTCTAACGATGATAGCTTCAAAATTGACAGCTATCCAAAAAGCAGGCTATTCAAAATATTCTATATATTCTATATATCTGTCAAAACAGTAAGTGAAATAAATTCGAATGAATTTGCTTACTTATTTAAGATGGGTTCAAATAAGTAAATAACAAATAACTTATAATATTATAAGGAAGATCGTGATAATTTCCATAGTAAATGCGAACGTCAGCATGATTTCGTTAAATATAAGTCTTGGAGAAGATTTCTAGATGACATACCAATACGTTTTAACGAGAACAATCGATGGCACTTTAACCTTTATTAAAGCAAATAAACTTTATTTTATTTATTTATTATTATTTATAAATATAAGCCCATTTACTTCATTTTTCATATTACATTTATAGATTTTAAATTTTGGCTTCGTTAATAATTCGTTGAATAAAACTGCAGTTAAAAAATGTAAATATTTCGTTCAAACGTTAAACTTGTTGCTTTAAGGCCGTTAAAAAAATTAACAATTATATCTGTCATATTTAGATAACTAAATGAATAAATGAATAGAAATAATAACGGGATATTTTGAATAGGATTTTTTAAGGAATGAAAAGATAAACATTAGCAAAGAATTATATTAAAACACTATTGAAACAAAAGGATCTATACTTTAAAATAATATAATTTAACGATAAAATTATATTAATAGTACATACTTTTAAATTAAAAAAAAATTAATAGGACCCGCTATAGGTTTAATATTAAACTAATGTGATTGCAATTATTATTAAGTAATAAAATAACATTGTTAAGGCTATAACCGTTTACTCTTTGAATTAAAATACAAATACCATTAATTTAATATTTATAATAAGAAATATACTTTTTACTATAGATATATAATATGATTAATCTTGTTAGATTTATAAAAAATGTTTGCAAAAAATTGTTAATTCCAAAGTATTTTTAAAACTAACGTCTTTTAAAATCAATAATAGGCTTATTGACTAGTTAATAGGATTTTTTTTCTGACTGTAGCTTCACTATACTTTTCAGTCAATTCCAATCTGAAATATGAATTCAGTGTTGCTTGCATGTAAATTAAGAAATTCTTATGTGACATCATAGAAACTGTTATCATAGAAGTAAATAAAGTCGATTTTAGAATACATACTAGTAGTTTGGTCAACAACTAATATATACATTGTAAATCTTACATACAAATTATGTGGTTATCCAAATATTATGTATACATATGTATATAGATAAGATATGACGGTTTACAAACTGTTTGTACATTTCTTATGTCTAAAGATCGTTTTAAAAGGTCAAGTGTATTTTAAAATCTAATGATTTATTGACGAATGCAGATTTGATTGGTATTGATTATATATGAATATATATATATAGATATATATATATATATATATATATATATATATATATATATATATATATATATATATATATATATATATATATATATATATATATATATATATACAGTGCGGTTCAATAGATTACCGCCACTTAATTCTGAGAAACATAAGTCAATTTCCAGCCGGTGCGTGTGAGATAGAAAAAAATGTAAAATAGAGAAAGAAAGAGAATTTAATACTGATGCAAATATTAAGATAACTGTTTTTTGTTTTGTTTTGAAAAATGAGTCAGAAATTCAGGACTTTATTTCGGTTCATTTGATTACCGCCACCAAACATATTGTAGTTGATCATGAATCTTAATAGTTCACTTTTGAAAACTTGAAAGTGAAGTTAAATACTAGTATTATTATTATTCAGTTTTTAATCAATGGGTAAGAAAAAGTGTTTAACTTTATCAGAAAGGGCCAAAATAGATGTCTATCATCAGGAAGGGCTTTCAGGCCGTGCTATAGGTCGTAGGATCGTACGAGGTCATGAAGCCATCCTAAATTATTTGAAGGATACAAAATCTTATGGTGGTAATTATAAAGAAAGAGTTTCAACGGCACTTACACCTCAGGATAAACGAAAAATTGTTAGATTAGCCTCAAATTCGGTACTTTCTACAACAAAAACTGCCTTTTAAGCTGGTGTTAATGCTAGTAAATTCGACTGTCCGCCGTGCTATTTTAAGTGCAAACCATCTGAAGTGGCTGAAGTTAAAGAAAAAACCACCACTGAATGATGAACGGAGGCAGAAACGATTAGAATTCGCAAAGGAACACATGTCTTGAAATGTGATGCGAGGCCAAAATGTTAATGACTGGCGAAAAGTCGAATTTTCTGATGAAAAAAACTCAACTTGGATGGACCAGATGGGTATAATTACTATTTCCACGATCTTAGAAAAGAGGAAGTGTTTTTGAATCGCCATAATTTAGAGGAGGGGGCGTTATGGTCTGGGGTTCAATATCTTAATATGGCCCAATCTATTTGGTGTTTAAAGTCCAAAAATGACCGGCAACAGTTACAAGACGTTACTGGAATCTGTTTTTCCTAAAATACATGACCTTTTTACACCAATCTCATGGATTTTCCAACTAGATAACGTGCCAATACACACAGCTCGCGTTGTAAAGTCATACATCACAAGCCAAAAAGTTCAGCTATTGCCGTGGCCACCATATTCACCGGACTTAAACATAATAGAAAATGTTTGGGGCTGGCTCACACGTAAAGTATTCGAAGGAGGGATACAGTAAAGAAAAAAAATTATGGAAATTCATTTTAAATTTCCTTGTGTGTGACCTATTCCACTTTTTTAATAAAATAAAATATTATTGAAATATTTTTATTTTTATTTAAAATATTCCTTATCGTGGAATTAATTGCGTAATTTTTTTATTTATATATAATATAATTATTTCGGCAACGATCTTGCCATCATCAGTACATTTTATTCAGCTAGTGAATAAAATATACTGATGATGGCAAGAGCGTTGCCGAAATAATCATATATAAATAAAAAATTTACGCAATTAATTCCACGATAAAGAATATTTTGAATAAAAATAAAAATATTTTAATAATATTTTATTTTATTACTAAAGAAAATCTGATTCTAGGGATTGAAGTCATTGTAAGACTCACTTAAGGATCGTATTTTTGAAGTTATTCAGTATAATGGAAGTTCCACTAAATATTAGAAATTATATTTTAATATTGTATTTAAAAAAAAAAAAAAATTGGTAAGAAATGACACAAAATGATATTATTTCATTTAATTTTTCAAGTGGCGGTAATCAAATGAACCGAAATAAAATCATAAATTTCTGACTCATTTTTCAAAACAAACAAAAAACATAGTTATCTTACTATCTGCGATTTCTGCTATTGTATTTAGTATTAAATACTCTTCGTTCTCTATTTTACAATTTTTCTATATCTCACACGCACCGGCTGGAAATTGACTTTTGTTTTTCAGAATTAAGTGGCGGTAATCTATTGAACCGCACTATATAAATATAAATATATATATATATATATATATATATATATATATATATATATATATATATATATATATATATATATATATATATATATATATATATATATATATATATATATATATGTATATATATATATATATATATATATATATATATATATATATATATATATATATATATATATATATATATATATATATATATATATATATATATATATATATATATATATATATATATATATATACTCGTACACTATATATGTAGTTTTCCCAAGTCTATAATTAATTTCAAACTCAGTTTATAGAGTTTGAAAATAATTAAAGACTTGGTTATGGTTTTGGCTACCAATCATTTTTGTATTAACTTTTCACTATATAGTAAAAGTCTAGTGGGATTCATTGATTGCCGAAGTTTTCAATAAAGAAATGTTCAATTTATCAGGCTTGCAAATACGCTTGTAACTAGTTCACAAAATGCTATGGCTGGGAAGATCTTGATATTGAGGTTGCGTTTCTTTATTTACCAAATCTTCATAGCGAAATCATATGGTATATATGTATTCCCTTGTTCTCCCTAACTTGTACGAATACTACCATCGATGTTTTGCATTTTTTACAGAACGTCTATTAGTAATTACTTAAAGACCGATGCGATCTCAGGTTTTGGAGAAGTCTATAGTATGCCCTTTTGATATCAACACGTATTCTATTCGCCGGGTTGTTTACGTCGATATATTCATCCTTTTAAGTGACGTTCTAGTAAAGAAAAATATATTTGCCACTTTAATCCGAAATTCAAGTTCAAAATTGCCGTTATAATTGTCACTATGTAGCAATGTACTTAACCTTAAGACTCGTGGTTTTGGGTTACTGGTCTCATGTCCACAGAGGCGCGTTATGAGAAACTGACTACCAGGTAAGTTATATTATAAAGCTTTTCTACAAAACAAAATATATGATTCACTGAATAAGTTTATACGTATTGTTCAAAAACATAAGCACTCATTACACTTATGCGACTCTTAGGCCATAACGGCTAAAAGTTCAATTTACGTAGATCATCGCCTTTGAAATCTATACATATGTATAATGTTCAAAGTTAAAGTCATCTGATGAATCATACGTATATTTCGACCTTACATAAAATATTATTTAAAGCGATACTGGGTTAGTGTTTCGGAAAATCTGGATGACTAACCGTCACATATACCACTGAACTGGTTATCGTCGTGCCCAAGAAGATGATAGATATTTGTAAAGCCATCCATTTTGCAGCACACAATCAGTGGTCAATCGAATCATATAGGACCACGAGATAACCCAACTAATTGGCACTCGAGTGACTTATGAATATTATAATAAATTCAGTAAAGTAATAAATAAAGATGTGGTATTGATTGGAGATGTCACACCGGTTGAATACTTATTGCGCTCCATGGAAATTCAATTAAAAAACTTCTTTTATAGATAAGTCTTGTGTGTAGAGAAATGCCCGAGTGTTTTTAAGAAAGGTATTATAAACCTGAGTATAGACAAAGGAACCATAAACAAAGCGATGTACACATAGTAGTAAATTAGTTTGTTTTTAATAAAAACTAAAACTAAAAAATGTAAGTATTACGGTTATTTAAGTGTTACGGATAACTTATGCTGATAACACGTCGTGAGGTTGATTTTATATGCTAGTTATTCCAGTTGATACGTTTTGGCGAATATTGCTAGGTGAATATTGTCATTATACGGTTTAAGTTCTAACTATAATTTAATTAATTTATCTTTATATTTAAACGTACGAATATTTTAATTTTTACGAGTTCCGAGATCATCTCCACTGTGTAGCAATGTATGAATAGCCTTGAGACACATAGTCTTCACTTTTAGGCCATGGAATTTATTGGACAGCTACGGGATCAAATACACTCTTTTAAACATGTGATGAGACCGTCAAAGTGCCAGGTTTTGTCCTTAATCGTCCAAACCGATCCTTAATTAATCGCGTGTTTGGGTATTAAAGTCGACTTTCGTTATAAATAAAACGAGTTCAATTATGTAAATTAGATTTACTTTTTATTTAAAAATTAAGTGTATGTTAAATTAAAATTCTTAAGTTTGTAACTTAAAATTAAGGGTAAAATAAAGTGTTAGATCCACTTAATTTGGCATTATAAAAACATTCTCAAAGGCTGTAAGACAAACAATATCCCTTGTATGGTGGAGTAAGCGTCTGATTAACTATTTGAAAATTGAGGCATAACGTTTAACTATACTAGACATAACTATATTCTTGAAACATATTATCAGCTGGTAGTCTCAGATATTATTAATAATAAATCTATAGTTTATAAGAGGCCGTAAACCGCTCTAACCGCGTCTCAACTGAGACCTTACGAACCAGTTATAACGATTGGTGCACATTGTAGGTGGTCAGCCCAACGAATGTTTTAACACACAATTCCCTTTTACCGGTGCATGTTAATTTTTGGTTAACGGCGAGAATCGAACAAGAGACAGCGGCATGATGAGAAACTCTTTTAAACATTAAGCTACAATCGGCGACAATTATTCATAGATATTTTTATCTTATTAAAGTTGAATCTTTAAACATTCCATATATAAGACTCCAGTTTAAATTGGAATGATAACCAGATTGCAGGCAGGAACAGATTTTAGGGAAACTCAAAGAATCCTAAGAATCCATAAGATCCAAAAAGTGGTGCCAACTGTTCATTCTGCAAATCTGGTGGTATGTTTGAATTTTGGAGGCACGACAAAAGCTTTGATGAATTAGTTATCAGTTAAGAGAGAATTTCTTAAGATGTAAATGAAATACTTTGCGCATTTGACTGTGTATACAGATGCTAGTGTGAGTGATGATCGTGTGGGTGTTGAAATTTCATTCCAGCACTAGAAAAAGAGAAAATGTTTAGAGTAAATGATAGCGTCTGTATAATGAATGCCAAATTGATAGGGATTTTGCAAAGAATCAAGTTGGCAATGAGTGGTGGGAGAAGGAGAGTGTTTTTACTATCCGAATCTCTGACTAGTTTAGAATTAATAAGTGTGGGAGGAGGTACTCATGGCAATGTTTATGTGAATAAGTTGTTTGAGTATCTTCAATCTTGTGAGAGTAAAGTTGTTCTTATATGGATACCTTCACAATACCTTCAATCTAAAGATTGAAGGTAATGAAAGAGCCAATATGATTGCAAAAAGCGATTGCTTGATTGAGGATGTAAATGAATATGATATTATGAATGCTAAAGATGTTATTCGTATGTTTTTGGTGAATCTATGGAGAAAATGGGAGAACGAATTTGTGCAAAAATGTCAAATAAAAGGCAAGAAGTACTTTGAATGGTGTAGTGTCCCTTTGAAAAAACCTTGCTTTAAGAAAATCAACGGAAACACTATACAGTGATTCGAACAATGAAACGAGTGCGATTGAATCATTGAAATTGGAAGGAATGTCTGTATAAACGTCATAATCGGTAAATTTTCACTTGACAGTCTAGCAAAAATTGATACACCCAAAAGGAGTAACAAAACTGTGGATAGGGGAATATTTTATAAATATTTCGAACGAAAAATAAAACCCATAGAATACCACCACAGTAACCAGAGCTTGTCGAAGGTTATGACTAAATATAGTTGGATCGCTTCGCTAATAACCCGCATCCACCATAAAATTTAAATGTTAATCATTTCAACAAAATAAACAAATTTTGAAACCACCAAAACAACAACGAACCATTACTTAAGTACCCAGAGGATCGGCACTTCGAATGCTATACATTGCTACACAATTGAGATGACATTTGAAAGTTGGATTCCTCATTAGGCCACAGGTAACAAAACATTGTGTTGTATTTCCAAGCAGTCGATAATCGAATGTGGAAGATTCACTTGCACATGGTATTGGCCAACTTGTCAATTATCTATGTAGTGTGTACTTGCGCCCACTGATGTAAGCCAACCCCAGGATAAATACTCATTTTACAATAATTTGGATAGTTTAAGCACGATGTCAAAGTTTAATGCTAGAGCTGTCAGAATTCAGCTCCACCTTTTGTAATAATATAGGATCGTACTCCCGACACGAAACTGCGACCGAAAACGGAAAAATAATGATGTACTTTGTGACCCTATTATAGTGATCTCAAAGTGGCGTGTACATTCTTTGCTCATAAAACTATCCATTTCGAAACGTCCATTTGGAAACATTAACTTAAAACATACAGAAGCCAAATTGACCATGTGTTTGTTTTCCAAAGAGCGGGTTATCCAAGACGTGAGGTCGTACGATCGGAAGAAACTCAACGACAATTTCAAGATCTTGTTAGAAATTTGCGTCTAATTTCCACTCTAATGAAGTGAACACTGTCTAGAAAGAATTGAAAACGTCGGTTGTCAATGCCACCGAGCACAGTCACGATATATTGACTTTGTGTTAACGTCGATTCGGCACTCGATACATGATGTGAACATTTTTCTGAACGACTTAATTTTCCTCATGTATCACAAGTGTAATATGTACAAACCTCAACAGATTTGAACATTGAGGATATCCATCCTATTCACCATGAACATGCAGCGATTAAATAAAAATCGTTCATTTGGAGTGGATTGCATTAATTCAGAGCTCTTTATATTTGGAGGACTTACTTTGTGGAACCGTCTTTTCGACCAATCAACTCTTTGGATATATGATATCTGCATGAGATTTGATTCGTTGCCAGGAGTGAAAGATATACTTGATCAACTAGAACAGTGTTCGGCTTTCGATGATCTCAAAATAAACGAGTCCAAAACCAAATATCTGGGTTTCGACACCAAGACGTAATTGATTTCAGTAGGGGTGACCACACGTTTGAAGGAGTAATGAAATTCAAGTATCTTGTATCTCTCATTACTCACGATAATAGTATGGGGCATGATATTCACTTCTGAAATCAAAATATCTTGAGTTATGATCAGACCTGTTGTCATGTATCGATGTGAGAGTTGGACCTTGATGGATGAGTACGAAAGATGGCTTCTGACATTCGAGAGAAAATTTCGATAGGCGAAGAAGTCGCTGTCGGCGACGATGGCTCCACGGCGTAGAGAGCAATAATTATTGGGGCAATCGTTAAGGCTGGGGCAGTTGAAGCGAAAATTCGGATAGGGTTAGGGTACAAAATGAACTTTTCAATATCCTATTATGATCGATACATGGACCTATATAGCACCAAGTCCTAGACAAGGCTTCGGCATGAGGTTAAATTTACACCCCGATTCCCTTAGTCGTGTCTCTTATCACTTGTAGCGACAGACAAATATGGGTATTCTCTTAGTCGATTTGTTCGTCAATTATTAATTGAAGTGACAAACTTTTTATTCTAATAGTCGTTTAAAAAATTTCTTGTCACTTGGAACGACATTTATAGGCGCGTGAAAATTTCAATCGACATATTCTGTTGAAATTATTAGTATTCCTTGAATAATTCAGCGATTGACGTTCGTTGCATCAGGTCACTTCAATCGACTAGCAGAATACAAATTAAAAGATGAAGTGACACGACAACTGTCGCGGCGAATTAAGTGACACGACTAAGGGAATCGGGGTGTTAAACTGGGAACCTTTCGGCCCCAAAATAACGGTTGTACAAATAATACAATACAATAATTCCACTATTTAGATAAATAACTTAGGAATGTACTAACATAATTTTATCATCAGAAACAAACGAAAATGATAATAAAAGCACTGTATGTATAAGTTTTCACATTAAATCTATTTGTTGTTGTAAAAACTATCGTTGAGCAAAGCAAGTAAATTTATATTTTTTTTATTTTAGTTCTCTCGCTGTGCCCACAGCCGAAGCACACAACATATTTACAATAATAGAATATATAGTTTTGTATCCGAACGTGTACTTATCATAGTTAAGACATAAAAAATTTAAGTTCATTTTAAACGCGAGGCATTGTATTAGTTTTGAACTCAATTGGGAGTAACTTTTATTGCAAACAAAAAATTGATAACTCATTTCCCACACCCTAACTCGCGAAATTTTGTAAAATGAAAATACTATTTTATTGATTGTCGGTTTCTTGTTTTCAATTTATATTTTCAAAACTACTAATTTAATTAAAACTCATATATATATATACCAACCAAATTAAATTAAGGTTACAATCGATTTACTATCATTTCATATAATACAGTGTGTATGCGGTTAATTTGGTGGTTTGTTTACTAATTATTCTCACGTGCTCGCATCCCTTGTGGCAACATAATATCGTGCAAGTGTTTTATTAGGTGCAACATGAATTGTGTTGAAAAGTGGTTTTTGAAATTTTTCATTTCAATAAGTTTATTAAATTTGATAAGGTGTGAAACAATTGAATTGCATACAAATTGGAATATACAAAATTTTAATCGAAGTAAGTACATGTGCACTAAGACACATAATATAATATATAGTTTTAGATGCGCAATATGAAGAAGAAGAAATTTTTTTCCGACATTTCTTGGATTTGCATTTTCTCTCTATACGTGCGGTGCGGTACAATAGTGACTTTATACGATAATAATGTTGAATGCTAGTTTTGTATCATGACATTGAATTTAAATGATGTTTTCGACAAATATTTATTTGGCTTTCTAAATTAATTGAGTAAAACCAACTACTTGTATATTATGTTTGGTTGAGTGGTCATAATAATCGACTTTGAATTATAAAACGTTTTTGTTTGGCAGTACATATAGTGATGGTATTAGATTTGGTTCAAAATCTAATTTTATATCATAGATGCTTGTATCAGTCTTAGTATTATGTATATGGATCAGAGCGTCAAGTATTGTTTGTTTGTATATCTAATAGACGCACGAGATATTAAGATGTGATGTTGAGCACTTTTATATGACTCCATTCTGTATGCGATAGACTTTTTGGCGGCTGAAATTCAAATTTACAGACACAGATATACGTATATAATGTAAATATGGATTAAATTGCAAATGTTATATATTTCATAAAATGAGCTGAAATCAAATATATCAAAAGTTTTTACTATATAATAATTTTATTATATATAGTTGATGGTTGACACATGTATATGTTATGTGGTGGTTTGATATTAAAATTTTTCTATCAGTCAATTTAATCGACTGAACATAAGTAGATGGAAATGTCAATAAAAACATTCAGATTTTCATGATACAAGAAATGTAGCAAGTTTTATTTAATACAATCCAAAACGAGGAATATATATATATATATATATATATATATATATATATATATATATATATATATATATATATATATATATATATATATATATACATACATATATATATATACATATTATATATAGAGTGTCCCGATAGTAACTGACACGAATGGTATGGTTCCTTAATCAAAGCGAAGACGACTTTACTTTTATTATTTTGCACTGTGAAGCCCTCCTATCAAGTTACAGGCGTTTGAAGTGACGCTTTCCAACGTAGCAACTTGTATTAAGATTAAATCAATGTGTCGAGAAATAACCATTTGTTTTTCGCAAGGCTCATATCATTTAAAATGTGATAAAATTTTCTATAAGTCATGAATATGTACTCAAAAAGTATTTCAAATTTGAACATAAGTTTTAGAATTGAATTTTTTTTAAGAAAATTGTTTGTTTCTGTACCATTTATCTTTTAACAATTAGTCTACGACGGTAAATATTTTTTTTTTATCATAAGACTCTTATTATTATTATTATTCACATTGGCTGGAACCGTTAGAGGTTCCGCACTCAATGCCACATGCGCGCTCTGCACTTAGCAAACTGGAGAAGTTTGAACCAGGGCCGAGACGACAATTTATTTACAGGAATAATCCTGGAGGGATCTAATGCGGTTAAAAACCGGACAGCTGCTGATAAAAGTGTAAGCCGTCATCAACATCCTCAAGACATTCATCGCATACGGCATCACTGGCAAGTCCCATGCGATGAAGATGACTTTTAAAACGGTCATGGCCAGTAAGTAAAGAAACCAATATTCTCATATTGTCCTTTTCAAATGAAAGAACGTATTTGGTTAGCTTCGGATTTAGCCCTCTTACAAAGTATTTCGCATTGCGGCAAGAAGGGGTGTTGACCAAGTCAGCTTTAGATTCAACGGTTTTAATTATTTGTTTCACTATGTGAAGAGATATAGGAGCTGCTGGTTCAGGGCCTACGAAGAATAAGTGAAAACCAGTTTTTGCCCAAACTGTCTGCAACTTCGTTGCCATTAATGTCACAATGAGCAGGAACCCACATGATCGTTACCTTATAAATACAACCAAGTCGGTTTACCAATTTTTTACAATCACCTACCAGTTTAGAGCTGGTAAGAGGATTATTTAATGAGTTGAGGACAGTTTTACTATCCGTACAAAATATAATCTCTTTGTCGTCGGCAGCGAGATTAAAAGGTGAAAACACGCAGTGAGTAACCGCAATTAATTCCGCTTGATGAATAGTACAGTAAGACCCCAAACTGCCAAATATTCTCAAATCATGCGATGGGCAGTAACCGAGCACCCTATTAAGAGACAGAGCCATCTGAAAAGAATACATGCTTACGGATATCTGTTTGAGCAAGACTCTTAGATATATGCAAAATTATTTTATTTAAAAAAATTAAAAGTTTTCAATATAAATTTATTGGATGTGCCAGCACGTACAGCAACATCACACCATAAAACCAGAAATCTTTCGCGAAATTCATAACAATCCAACGACTAGTGTAAGGAAAATTGCGGCAAAAACCGGAATTGCAAAATCTGTAGTTCACAGATATTACGGATAGTGATAAGATAACAAAAAAAAATTTTCATGAGTAGGTAATCAAAAAACAAAACCAAGACTCTTGGTTTCCAAACAAAATCGTTTTTACTGATGAAGTCGAACAACTCTTGAAAGAAATTACGTTGATTAATCTGCGATCTATGCGGTTTGTGCATGATGGTGCTCCACCACATTTTGTTTCCAAGTTAGTGGATTGAATGCGGAGGGCTGGCAAGATCACCGGATCTAAATCCATTAGATTTTTTCCTTTTGGCCATTTAAAAACTAAAGTTTATTCTTCTGCTGTCCCAAATAAAGAAACCTTAAACGATCCAATACTTGAAGCTTGTAACGATATTAAAAGAGACAGAAACGTTTTCGTAAGAGATCGCAATTCGTTTATGAAGAGATGTTTGAAATGAGTAACAGTTAATGGTGACCGTTTCGAGGATTTGTTATAAATTTTTCGAAATATACAAACAAGTATTACGTAATACTTGTTTGTTTGTTTTTATCTGTACAATCTGTTTCGAGGCTCGAGGCACTTCCAACTTCCAAAATTGAGGACGTACGGCTATAGGTCCGATTTGCGTAGAACCATCTGCACATTGCATAGCTCCATGACAGCCTATAGTACTAACATGGAAGATGGGTTAGCCCATGAATTCTGCACTCCAACAGGGGGTCATAGATGAATTCATTCACACCACCGATCGTAATCGTATGGTGATAAATCCCTTTGCCATCCTGCCCCTATCGGGATTCGAACCCGGTACCTTCCCAGGTCCAACTGCCGCAGCTGTAAACACTGCGCCACCTGGGCGGTTACGTATTACTTATTTGTGTCAAACATACTTCGTTCTACATACTTGTGTCAAATAAAGAAAATTCAATCTTTATAAATGGTACAGAAACAAAAAAATTTCTTAAAAATATTTCAATTCTAAAACTTTGGTTCCAATTTGAAATACTGAATCTTATTCTTTAAAATAAAATTTTATCACCTTTTAAATGATATGAGCCTTGCGAAAAACAAATGCTTATTTCTCGAGATATTGATTTGATTTTAATACAAGGTGCTACGTTGGAAGGGGCCTCTTTAAACGCCTATTAATTGATAGGGGCGCTTTACAGTGAGAAGTGATAGTAAAGACGTCTTAGTTTGATTAAGGAATACAACCGTAACATCCGTGTCGGTCACTTTCGGGTCACCTTGTATATATATATAAATATTTATATATATATATATATATATATATATATATATATATATATATATATATATATATATATATATATATATATATATATATATAAACATATATTTTACCTGTTTGCAGATCATTGTTGGCCCTGTAAACCATTAGAAGATGCCAAAATTAAAAAGTACTCGGAATATGCCTTCATCCTTCCGTTTTGGGCTTTATATCACACGCATGATTTTTTTTTTGAAGTTAGAAGCCCTCACTCGAACTCATTCGTTAAGATTCAGTTCTCACATTCATACATGACAACGGGTCTGATCAACACCTTTTATAATTTCAGCTTATAGTTTGATATCCTCACCGATACTATTATCTTAAGTAGTAAAAGATTCAAGATGCTTGAATTTCATGAGTCATGACTCCTTCAAGGGTATGGTTACCACTACTGAAATCAATTGCGTCTTGATCTCTAATACCTGAAATCAGATATTTGGTTTTGAACTCGTTGATTTTGTAAACAACGGAATTATAGTACTGTTCTTGTGGTTCAAGTATCTTTTCCACTCCAGTGCCATTAAATCCAATCTCACAGATATCATCTGCTTATGCCAAATGTTGATTGGATTGTGGAAATAAGATATTGTTTTGATATGTTTTACTTTTGGAAGTTTGAATTTTAACATAACGAGGTTCCGCATTAACGAGGACAGCGTATATTCTTGTCACACACCAGTATTAATTGCAAAAGTTCTCAATAGGCTGTGATCAACTTTGACACAGCACAGTGACTACGTTCCTGTCATTTTCGAATACGATTGATCAAGTCATAGAATTGCTTGAAATCTACAAATACCTGGTACTTGGGAGAATCATCCGTAGTGAAAAAATTGATTGGTGACTGACCAATTTTTGTTTTTAACTGTCTGTTGATTGCTGTTTATGGTACATCCTCATAGTTGAATTCCATATGTTTAGATGTTCTTGACCACTTGTTTAAATATTATACGTTTATTATGAATAGATAAATGAGAGTTTCTTCCAATTAGCCAGTACATTATTCTATATTTTAATCAAACTCTGAATGTTAGTAGCTTATGTTAGTAGCATTCCCTTTAATTCTCCAGTCACCAACAGCCAGAATGGCAGTGTCATTTGCAAGCGTGGTATTAGTTGTATCGGTCGTCTGCGGGACTTCTTCTTTAGCTTCTTTTATGCTGGAGTCAACTACTTCCTTTTTAACTATAAAGTATCTACCTTTCAAGTGCGACTTTAACAGTTCACAATACTCAACTGGTAGAGTTTTCTCTAGTTAAAATATTAAACCATCAAGCCATACTTTGGCAAATGCCTGCGCTGTTTTCAGAAATGTGACTGAACAAATAGTTTTTTCTTCTAAGGATTTTTCTATTAAATCTATTATTCTATGGATCGATTGTGATAGAATTGAGTTTCTTTCTAAATTCAAACTGATGGGACGGATCGGCACCTGACTTATCAATTTCAGGTTTAATTCGTTTTAATAATAGTCTCTCAAACAGTTTTGGCATAATTGGTAGAAGTGATATTGGCCTGAATGAGGCTAAGTCACTTATGGTGGCCTACCTGGTTTAGGTATCATTATTACTTCCGCAAATTTCCAAGAAAAAGGCTCATAACAGAGTCTGAAGGAGGCATTAATTATGTCCGAAATTTTCTAATAGCTTTAGTATGTAGTTGTTTAAGAACCTCTCCAGTTAAGTCATATCCTGGTGATTTGTTTAGGTACTAATGTGATTTGTATGGTTCATTATTTCTTGTTTCACTTCTTTAACATTAGTGAATGGTATTTCCTGTCTCAAGATAGTTCTATGGTTTTCAATCAATATATCTTGTTGACTAAGTGTTATTAAATTAAGCTGAAAAGTGCGGTCGAGACAATCCGCAAAATTTTCTACTTTTTCTTACTTTGGTTTTAGCCAGGTGACCGTTATTTTTAGAATATACTGTGCCAAAAGCTATACCGCGAGATCCAACTCTCACATCCATACATGATAACGGGTCTGAACACTTTGTACAATTTCAGCTTATCCGTATTCGCAAGATATTTGTATTTCAGAAGTGGACGTAGACGATATAAAGCCCGATTACCAGTGGCAAGGCGAACCTTGATATCCTCTCCCACACTATTATCGTAATCAATGAGAAATCCAACATACTTGAGTTTAATCACTCCTTCAAACGTGCGATTACCATTACTGAAATCAATTGCGACTTGGTCTCGAAAACCAGAGATCAAATATTTGGTTTTGAACTCGTTGATTTTGAGACAAACGGACGCTGAACACTGGTATCTAGTCCATATAGTATCTCTCTCACTCCGTTACTATTTATCCAATCACACAGATATCATCTGCATATGTAAAAAGTTGATTGGATTGTTGGAACAAGATATTTTCTTGTTTGTGTTTCACATTAACGAAGGATATATTCCAACTAGAAATTAAAATGCATTGGGAATAGCGCATCTCCTTGTCGAACACCAGAACTAATTGTAAAAATTCTCGATAGCTTGTTTTTAACTTTGACATAACATTGTGACTGCGTTACTGTCATTTAACACAGATGTACGTATTTGTTTGGTATTCCTAAATATTCAAGCGCTTACCATAGTCTCTCTCGATTGTTCGAGTTCATCCTTGGTAGTCACCGATAATTTCCTCCGCCAGATGAGCAATTCTTACCAAGATAATACTTCCTCGTAGTAATCATCTTAAAAAAACGTGTAATTCTCGAATTTTCTCGTCGATATGTAAGCATGCGCAATCATATTTTCTTGTCTTTTTTGACACTGTTGTGTTTTGATGTTTTCAACTGATATTCATTCACCTTATTGTATGATTAATTTAACTCGATTATATTTCACATTTCTTTCTCTTTAGTTATTCCTCTCAATGGACAACATCACGACTAGATTTTCATAAAATCCCCAAAATTCAAATCATTTAGCGTTAAGGTTGAAGGTTGCCACTATTTTTTGAAAATATGATATTCCCTATATTATCAGTTCCTGGTGCAGACCGGTTAGGGTTGATCTTTAAACAATTAATAAATATTTATCTTATTCCTTGCCGTAAACCATTAATACCTTTCACAGTACGGCTACTGGATCGATTTGCGTAGACCATCTGCTCATTGCTCTCCAAAGATAGGTTCCGAGGTGAGGGTTGCAAAAAAAAGGGGGTCGTAGATATGTTCATCCACACCACTTATCGAAATTGAATGTTGAAAAATTGAAATTCATTTGGACTCGGACCCGGGATCTTCCACTCCAACTGTCGGGGCTTTAACCACTGCTCCATTTGACTGGTTTAGTTCAGCTTTTTATGTACAATATATTCATAAATCATGATGTTACCAATTGTTTTGATTTTTTTGGGACATAATTCGATTAATACAACAACTAGAGCCTCCAGCTGAGTATAATGAAGCTTAATCTGCCAACATTTGTAGAGAAATTTAATATTAGGTATGTATTCAATATATTAACACTAGTAAGTTTCGCAATCATAAAGACAGTAAAGAGTGCGAAGATTTATTATAAATGTTGAGGCACTTCATAAAAGCGGCAATTTATGTTTCCAGTGAATTTTGGTACAATTCAATTAACTTTGTTGAGTCATTGTATACAAACAAATAAGAAAGGTTGGTGGAACCATTAAAAGAAAACGAGAAATCTCATTTATCGCATAAACCATGACAATTATAGAAAATCAATGAACGACAAACGAAATAGCACATAAATGTCCACAGCTTGACATGCAGAGAGCAGATGGACTCTGCTGTTTATATGGCTGTTAACGTATATACTCTGTATGTATTGTCTGTAATGCTACACTGTTAATATTAAAATCCAAAGTCCAAAATGTAAGAGTGTTTGAAACGCAATATAAATTGTATGTGCTCTTGATGTTGTGGAAGAATTTTGGTAAGCTGTGATTCGTATTACGTGATCAAGAAGCACAATAGGTATAGTAAAGTTCATTGGCAGTTACATGTACGAGAAAAATACATAAATATGCAGATATTTTGTATGTAGATTGGTGGCATCATCTGCCACGGAAACTACAGTGGGACAAATACTACCAATCGGTTCAGTTAGAAAAACCTCTGCAACCTATTGTTTACACTAGGAGGATAGAATTTTTGATCTTAAAACTCGACCTACGAATCATGTATTTTCTGTTTTATGTTCCACGTTAATTGAGGTTTGCCTCGCGAATCTTGGAAAAGTGGAAATATATGTAAAAGTACAGATATTATGGTTCTGCAAAGTAAATTAACGGTGTGAAAATCCCAAGTATTTAAAAACTAATACCGATAGAAATTTACAAAGCTTCCAATAGTGGTTGAGTTTAATTAACAATAGGCGCTTATAACTTACCTAGAGTATGCGATTGAACAAATTTATGAACTGTTTTTTTTAGGTCTAAAAGGCTTGGACAAGTAGTATTTTGATGATGGCTTAAATCGCCTTACTACAGTTCTTAATTTGGAATAATTATGTACATTCTAGCAATAGAATCTAGGTTCAGGGAAGCTAAATCGTAACCATCGCCGCTTCGCTATCTCTAGTCAAGTACATTTTTTAATGTTATCTAAAAGATTTGTTTCTCGAATGATCATACCACATAGTGGTTTTTTATAATTCTACTACTCGGAAATCCGAGTGCTCATATACCTTTTTACATGACAAGTATACTTCTGATTATAAATAAATTATACGAAGTACTAGGTGTGACATTTAAATTATTTACAAAGCAAACTACATATAAATGAGGGAAATCACCTAGTATTTTGTAATCATCACCTTCAATTATCGAAACGATTAATTTAATATATGTGACCTTAATCTCCACCGACCATACTATAATGCATCTCTTGTGGTCATGGACCATGTTCCAGAACTTTAAATTGGACACAATTTAAACATAAATCATAAATAGTTCACCCCTTAGACACGCGTACATTAAAATCTTCTTATTTTATTTCGACTTTTGCTCATTTCTTCAACCTCACTATCATCATCCAAATCTTTGAACTGATGACCTTATTGTATGTTTCGATTTTTTTTATTCCTAAAATCGTCTATTGTATACTTCTTATGATTTGGAGTATTCTGTATATATTATGGTCTCTATTGGCGACAAATATTATTGATTAGCAACATCATTATGTCTGGAGAAGATTCCGAAAAAAAAAATTAATAAATAAATAAATTGTTGACTACATAAAAAAAATACATTTTATGATCTTTTTGGATAATATGTATCTGTTGATAATAAATTATTTCTTATGATTAAGTTTTGGGTGACAATGTTATACGAGAACCTTACAAGAGCAAATTGTTGTGGTATGTGATTTCGGTTGAATAAAAATGAGGCTGTAAAATTAAATTATCCAAAAACATTGTCGAAATGTATAAAACCATTATTGAATGGTTACATTGTTGAATTCCGTCTATGGGCAATAAAAATGAAATGCAATAACTATATAAGTAAAAAATTGCTTCACAAACATAAGAGTAGGGCAATGCCAATGTGGCTGGATTAAATTCAAGTGATCCTTCAATATGATGGATCATAGTAATCATATTTTTTGGAAAGAAAGGAGAGCATGGCAACAAACGAGGAGGCCATATGACAAGACGATTCTTAATAACAAATCACAGTTATTAAGATTATCACTGATATCACTGATGAAAATACGAACTACTCGCGAAGTGATAGCTTGTAGGCTAGGGATTACGAATCAAAAACTAAAGAATTTGCTGATCATCTGGCTGATATTTTCAAACCGAATGAGACCGAATCGGATATTATACTCAAAAATGGATACAACGATTATAGGGATCAAATTTAATCTGATGACAATAAAGGCTCTTGGATATGACCTTTTAACGGGAGAAATTCTAAAGTAACTACCAAAGAAAGCAACTGTTAAACTGACTCATTTGCTTAATGCTGTTATTAGATTACCGCATGTTACTTCTTACTGGAAGGTTGTGGAAGTTATTATGTTACCGAAGCCAGGTAAACGACCCAATGAAGCTTAATCGTATCGCCCGACATCCCTGATTCCTATCATTTCAAAGATAATGGAGAGACTTTTACTCCTGAGATAAATGAAGCCAATAATAGAAAAGAGAGACCTAATACCGGATCACCAATTTGGACACAGATGTAAACATTCAACAATTGATCAGGTCCACAGAATTACAGATGTTATAGAAAAGGTGATAGAAGATAAAAAAAATGGTTCGAGATAATTGTACTGGCTAATTGGACGAGAGGTCTTAATTAAGCATACACAACTAAATACTGATTTAAAATCAGGTCATATATAACCGATCAGGCTATATGGCATTTATCTTTGGGCTGTATCTAGAAAACTAATGTCAAAATCATATAGTGAATGCACCCTGTTATATTCGAAAAAGTGATTTGGGGTTTTTGGATAAAACTCGAAATAAAAAGATTTGCGACAAAGCATGAATGAAGGCTAATGGAACGTGTCAATGCGTAAGCCTCTTGACTATAACAGGATAATGAATATTTATTCAGGAAACTTCAAAGAACCAAACCCTTCGACCGTGTTAGTATGTGAGCAGATATAGTTTTGTTTTTAAGAATTCAGAGGTAAATTGATAGTCTGGAAAGACTAGTCTCAATATAATAAAAAAATATTATTTGGCATCGTATATGTACAGATGCTTCATTTTCGACCATTTCTGAACAGCTTAACAAATACTGCAATGATACAAAATACTTATCAGAGTAGCACTAGCTAGTGATACATCGAACAGATTTGCAATTATAAGCAAATTTATCAGTCACTGTACGAGCTTCTTGGTAAATATCAGTAACTTTTAACAACTCATGTAGATATAAATGATATATATATATATATATATATATATATATATATATATATATATATATATATATATATATATATATATATATATATATATATATATACGCACCAGTTCACCTTTTTTGCTTGAAATTGACTTAATTTACATTCGATACCATCAACCAGAATATTATGCTGACACATGGGTCTGTTTCACGGTTTCTGTTTCACTGTTGAACATTAGTTTAGTTATTAACTCAATAGAACATTTGCTGGATGAACAGCCGGTTTTACTATTCTGCTCTGTCATGTCAATTCCCAAACTCGGTTATCCAATATCTGCCAGCTCTTTAGTGTTTTTCTAAATACGATGTTATCTTGTGATAGTAATATCAAACTTTTAATGATTCTGAACCACTAAGTATACTTAATTATTTGGGAGGTATGTGACGATCTCCTGTTGCATTTGATGAATTTAAGAGTGATTGAGCAAGTTGTTATATAGTTTATCAAAAAGCTAAATGAAGTAAAATCCTAATATCCACCGGGTATTGTATATAGTTCTTAGTATTCTTCTTACTAGGATATTTTAGCTCATTATCATGAATAAAAAAAATAATAATGACGTGACTAGGCGATGAGTAATTGGGATCTTCAGTGAATATCAGTGGGTTTTCTATCTGTTAAATGGTTTTGCAAATTTTGGAGCACGCCAATTCAAACCGATCGACATACAATTTCGTCCGAATTTTCTAGTATAAATATACTCCACGTGACTTTTAATAAAATTTTATATGGAAGATTTTAAATGAAGTGATTTTGTTAATAACGATTTTAAATATGATTTCAAGAACACTGAGGTACCGTCCACTACACTTGGGTGCATAAAAATCGCACATTGCTCAGTTTTCCACAAAATTTCAAAAATATCCATTGGAGATTCAACAGGCATCGTATTGGGGGACATATTCGGGATTCTAACTCAACGTGAAGTCAGTGAATATGAAGCTCGGTTTGAGAGACTAAATAACAATGAGCATGAACTATTGTATTTGATAAAGAATCAAACAACCTTGATCGACAACACGGTCAAAATGGTGAAACACAACACCAACCTCACCGCCACATCAATAAACAACTTGATACGGAGGCAAAACCAGTTACGAGAAGAAATGACACAACTTCAAGAATATCGAACATATGAGGATAGGGTTCGCTCATTATTAGTTGGCTTTCTCGAATTAAGCCTGGTGTTAAATAACCTAGAGGATACACAACAAGGCTTACTTGATTTGATCTATGATGCGCATCATGGGAAAATATACCCCTCAATTCTTGCACCAAGTCAGTTAGAGGAGCAGTTGCAATTGATTCGACAACATGTACCAGCCTCCATCTTCATTCCAGGACACGATATTCACGATCTCAATCACATATACCAGATCATGAAAATTCGCAGTAGGGTAACGCAACGAGGTATTATTATAGAAATTACCTCCCCCCTACCGGGGCTGAGAATGAGTACGGTCTAATAAATAATTACCATAACAACTGTTTTAGCTCTAAGAGACCAAAAGCTGGCCCGGGAATATGTTAAGACAAGCTCAACAGTAATTTATACAAAAACTACAACGATTAATAATTTATGACTAATCAGCATTATAACTTTAAAATTGCATTTATAAAATGCACTTATCGCATTTATATTATATATCTTCATTTCTTATATTTTATATCTTACATTACTATAAGAATTGTTACTATAGTCAGTTTTTGCTAGACAATGTTTTCATATATAAACAGTAAAATTTATAAAATAAAATTCAGATAACAATTAAAACACCAACCTAATTGTTCTTTTACTCAATATAATTAACTTGGCCTCACCCGTAGTAACCAAGTTAATTATTAATTCATAATATCTTGTATATTAAGAAATAGTGGTCCAAGCCCCCACCAGAGGTTAGCGCACTATTCCCTGAATATATAATTTCTTGTGAATCTACACATTCCAATCTGTGACTGGAATTGTTCAAACTAAAATCCAATATTTGTTTAATTTTTTTTTAAATTCAGATTTAAAGTCTATTTCAATACCTCTACAGTGGTAATAATTTTTGTACTTGTACGATGCCAACAATGTGATTAAGTCAGTCGGTGGACAGTTAGAAGATGAATTCAAGAAGGTTATCTGAGTATACACAGCCAGGATGTGTTTATACAGCGACGATGGGCGCAGAAGAGAATACAGAAGACAAGGAGAGCTGTAGGAATGACTTCTCATCGGTACATTGAAGACGTACTCGAGAAGTACGTCGTACCTTTTACCGGGTTTATTGGTGAACAGTTTTTGTTCATAAAGGGTTAACGCGAGATTCGCCTAGCGTAGTATACCAGTACCTTCAAGAGGGAGATGTACCTGTTATGGAGTGGTCAACTCGAAGCACGGAATTCAGTTCCATCGAGTTGATAAGAAAGGTTCGAGTCACAGATGTTGCTCCAACGAGTCTCCAGCAGCTGCAACAGGCGGTCGTAGAGGAATCTCTGAATATTTTGTGAAAACTTTGGTGAAATCAATGCAGCTTCAAATGCAGCTGTCATTCGGGTCAGTTATACTTGTTATTAATAAAACTTTTTTTTATGTTTTTTCCATGTTTAATTCGATTTTTTACCCCTAATTTTCATGCTGACAAATTCACAAAAAACCTACCCCCAAAAATCAGTTTGATGGCACGTATAAATACAAAAAAAGGTACCGCTGGGTAGATATTGAAATAGACTTTAAATCTGCATTAAAAAAATATTGGATTTTTTGTGATATTTTTGAACTTTTGTCGAAAATTGAGCAATGTGTGATTTTTTTACACCCAAGTGTAGTTTGATAATGTTTATTGGACAGCTTAACTTCACTCATTGTTAACACTTCTGGTATAGTCTCAAAGTATTATTTTTTATGAGGAAGGGTTTTGAATTATTCGTCCCGAAAGTTTTTGATGGTTCTACGTATGCAGAGCATTGGTTCACTGCATTCATTAACATATCAATCAGAAAAAAAATGAAGTGGCTATCTCAAGAAAATTATATGACAAGATATGTGCATAATAATTGAACTGGTGAATATCATCGAATTCCACCATAAAGCATGTAATAGTGATTTTTAATTTTAACATAACGATTAGATAATATGAATTAACACATCCTTAGTGAAAAGCTGTCTACTTAGATCTGATCTATAGTTATATATATACAATTTGACGAGCTTCGAATGAAGATGGGACATTAAATAAGGAAATACGAACAACTTCAGAATGCTGCGGCACTAAAAATGACTAACGCCTGCTGAGTGGTTCCCACTTCGCAAAAATAATAAAAGATTAGCCTCTGATGTAATGGATGTCAATATTGGAATTTTTTTACGACATATTTTTGAGCTTGAAGAAAATCATTAGATCGCTGTTGTAGTGCCCGTAATCTATAAACAACTCGTAATATCTTTAGGCTATGAAACAGAGTAACATCAATAATTATTAATTCAAAACATTCAAATTGGAGTTTTATGGTTTTTGTTGATTCATTGATAACCTGATAAGATAAGTATGTATTAATGTATCCCACCTACTAAGGGGTACCAAATCAATCAAAAAATCAAATCGATCCTATACATTCGATACAAAGTGTTGCTCAAAGCCGTTTTCATATAGAATATTAAAGCTGGATTTGATGCAAGATGCTCTTACTATATGAGAGAAGAATAATGTATGTTTTAATTCCCAAAACGCCATGTTAATGGCCCATCCCAAGTGTTCAACTATAAAATAAATTTCGAATTCCTGATTTCGTGCATAAAATTAATGTTTGATGATGATGACATGATGCATGCCGTGATTGAAGCTGATTAAGAGATTGAAAATATAATTTTTAATGAAAATTGATTTTCGGGTGGATTCGATACGAAGGTTAGATCTGAAAAATCGAACTATATGTCATCAACTCATAAAGGAGGAGACAGCTCAACAGGCGTAAACATTAACTATCAAGAAACATGGCAATTACGTCACCAAAAAATATATATTTTAATACAAATGACTAAGCAACACATGTAAGGTGGAGATTTGCCGAGATAAATTAGCATTACGATAAAGTGGTAAACAAACCAACTCATAGTTTAAACTACGACCAAATTCGATACAGAACAACTCGTAAATATTTCACATCACATATGTATACGAGTACATCCAAACAAATAGTTGATTCTCTCATGTAATCGACTAGAATTTTAAATAGAACTACAACGTGACTCGTTTATATAGTAATAACCAATTTAATAAATAATTATTCAGATGAACTGTCTACCAATGCACATCGGCAGAATATTGATCTACTTTTGGTCCATATATCTTATAATTACGTGTGATGATGTCGTTTTAAGGTGTTACGTGATATCATGTTCGTGATAGTTTATTTATTTTTTGTAATAAAATACATTCAGAATAGTAATAGAATAATCATTCAACAGTTTAATATGGTGAAAAATAATATAATTTATTCGTTTGAGGCATCGCGAAAATAGATCCTTGTTGATTCCTATAAGTATTATAGTATTGTTAACCTGAGCTATTCGTATAGGCTATATAGCTCGTTTGGACCGCATAACTTCCGTCAAAAACTTTAAACTGTTAAAACGCCAATAATATAGGCAGCTTAACTAATTTGAAGTACTACAGTATAAAGCTTTACATGTACACCAGAAATTCCAAAATTTCAAACAAGTGTGCAATTCAAATAATCGAAAGAATCAGTATGGTATATCTGGGAAATGCAAACAAATTTGTGTAGAATGTCAGTAATACATGGCGCGTGTGTTTAAGTTGAAAACAGGCTAATAAATAATCTATTGCTTAAAAGCAATAGATTATTTAATCTATTGCTTATTAATACGTATTGGTGCACATTGTGAGGTTGTCAGCCAAACGATTGCTCTTACACACAATCGCTGTTTATGTCATCCGGTGCATTGTTTTTTAGTCAACGGCGAGAATCAAACTCGAGACCGCGGCGTGATGAGAAACTATCTTAATCATTAACCTACTTTAGGTGACAGGCTAATAATTGAAATGAATTCTGGTATTCCACAGAAAAATAAACATTGAGACTCCATATAACATCATATTCCTGTAATCCAATCAAATATTTGCGGATATCGATGATTTCTGTATATGATTGGAACAGTAAGTCAGTTAAGTTAGCCCGAACTTTCAGCACGAATTCATCCCGAGAAAGTGTAGTGATAACAGAAAAATGTAGTGACATCCCGAATCTATATCAATAATGTATACAAAGTTGATTAGATAAATTAGATAAATCCGTATAGTGGCATATATGGGCCATAACAATACCAATTTACCGTGTATATGCCATTTCTTTATGATGAGGATAAAACAGTCTTTGGGTCCCTTTTGTATGACACAATTTTTTCATATACATACATAAAAATAACAATCTTTCAAAATTGAATACCACTGTAGCATCTATATCTACATACGACTCACATCGATCGAAGCAAAAATATGAATGTCACTGTTAATGATCGGTTATCGGATATTTTAAATTAACTACTGTATGCGGTTGCAACCGTCTCGTAAAGATACAAAATAGTCGTATACCGGACCAAAATATAATAATAAATAATTGTTAAATAATAAAAACTCATTTTGTGAACAAAATAAACTTAAGATAAATCATAACATATTATGAAATAAAACGAATTATAAAGTTATGAATTATTAAATGATTTATAAAATCCCACTATAAATGGTGACCCCGACATTTGATGACGTCATCATCATCAGATCGAAACCGGCCTAGTGAATTACAAGATACAAGGAACAACCCGAAGCATACATATTCAAATTTACAGCAAGCTACACGCTTCATTGGTGACCCCAACGGCCCTGTTTAGGGAAACAACACGTCAATACCTTCTGACACAACCAACCTCCCGATACCCTCCTGACTAAACTAAGACGGCAAAATTAACTTCCCATAATGGAATATCTGCCTTCTCTCTCAATACGTGGTAGTTCGTTTCGCGCTCTCAAGAGATAGATATATCCAGGAAGTTCGTTTCATGTCGCAACAAGCCTAATCACTAAAAGGGCGAATTCAGGCACCCCAACGCATTGCGGCACAATAATCATAATCAAAAAACGGGGGAATTCACTTCCGGGAGAGTATTATTTTATTTTTCGAGATATTTGATCGCCTCAGTTTAAAAGAAACACCCGGTATACATTATAAATTCAAATTATATTATGTAAGTTGTAAATGTATTGGGCCAACTTCGGTTTGCTCCATTTTATAATTATAAAACTATAATCAGAACCGTCTAGATGGCTCTGCTATTATTACTTGGAGTTTATATATCTTTTAAATCTTTTCCTTCCTTCCCGAATTTCTCAATATGCAACTGCTCAGGTTTCGTTGCTCACGAATATAAATTAATTGAACCAGTTTTAGTTTATCCCCATAATACACCACATTGTTTAACATGTCTTTTTTTTATATGAATAGGACCTCTTTCAGTTAATGAATGGAGTATACATAATTCTAACCGTTGCTGGTAAAAATAACCTTAACCGTGAATTGCTTTGGAAAATATAATCGTCGAAAAAAGAGAATTATGGAAGTAGGTTATTCCATCGTGTGTTAAGTGGGACTCATCTGGCAAAACAACTAACAATTAATAATGAGGACTGTGTATGTTTTCCTTTGTTCGATATTAACCGGCAAAAACATTTTTATATTGTAAACCACTAGTGGTATGAAAGTAAAAGATGTTTACGAAATTTTTTTTTTGCAAACTAAATGTTCACTGACACTGTCATAATGAATCATGCTTGTGCTAATAGTGAGATGTGTCATTGGTATTAATTTGAAGATTTCTAAAATGTAGAAGAATATTATTACACAAATTTATGAATTTCTAAAACTCTGTGGTCTGTTGCCCATCTAGCTATGATATCGGATTATCGGATACATTAGCGTTGTAAAAGCCATAAATAATATAAATAATTCACATATTTTATCCTAATTACATGCCCTATTTACTTATCCTATCGGGACTATTGGGCTAGAGTATTGTAAAAATAAATAGTTTTAAGTTCAAATTTCATAATTCTAAATCCTGTTTTTTAATCTATTCCAAAATTTGTTAGTAGATGAATCGGGGTGCTTTGCTCAGAGTGAAAACTTAAGTTTGGATTTTTATTTTGGATCTTTCTATAATAAAGAGTGTTCCAATAGGAGGTACTTTTTCCAATGGTGATTATCGTGACAACTGTTATGTTCATATGATATTTGTGTTCAATCATTGAAATTTCACCATGAATAGACATATTCATTTGAAATTTTTTTTCAAAAATCAATGTTCACTGAAAAATTGATTTCGTGCTCTTCGACCATTTTATGGTGTTCATAATCGTCCAACTGAACGCACTATTCGCGAAATAATCAATAAATTTCGAACCACTTTTACATTATTGAATATTTATCATCCGACTAGAGCGCGTACAAGTCTATTTAATGTCAATATTGGTGGTGTAGCTGAAAGTGTACGTGAAGACCGCAATCAATCAATTTGTCGCCATTCTCAAGTTTCTGAGTCTCTCATGTGGCACATTGTAGCGTATTTTAAAGAGTGATCTGTATTTGAAGACACAAAATACAGCTTATTCAAGAATTGAAGCCGGTTGACCTACCTCTGCGACATCGATTTAGTTTATGGGTGTTTCAGCTCCAAATTAATTCGTTTTTTTTATCGATAAATTGTGTTCGGCAATGAACCTCTTTTTTTGGCTCACAAAAAAAATTCTTCGACAAAGAAAAATTGTTGTATTTGGGCTGATGAAAAACCAAAAGAGATTTAAGAGCTTCCAATGCATGCTGAAAATATTTGGTGCAGGTGGCATCGTCAGACCGTATTTCTTTAAAACCGCGGCAGGATAGCGTGTAACAATGGCGCGTACTAGAGCAATGATCAATGAATTGGTATTGCCAAAAATTCAAGATATTGGTGTAGCTGACTAGTGGTTTCAACAGGATGCAAAGTGCCACTCAGCAGTTCAAACCTTCGATTTATTGAAAGAAAATTTTAATGAGAACAGCATGTCAAGAAACGGAACCGTGAATAAGTCTACAAGATTTTGTGATCCGGCATCCGATAACTTGTTATGGGGTATCTGAAATCACTTGTTTTTTTTTTATTTGTTTGGTGGCTGCTATACCGCACACTTAGATCGGCGATGGCCCGTTGTAATACCACTGTATGTACGGCTATAGCACCATCTGCGAATTGCATAGATCCATGTCAGCCTATAGTACTGACATATAAATGATGGGACGGCCCATGGATTCTAAACTCAACAAGGGATCCAGATGTGTTCATTCACACCACCGATTGCCGATTGCCCAACCCCGATCGATGGTGAAAAATCCCTTTTTTGCATCTTGCCCCTATCGGGATTCGAACCCGGTACTTCAACTCCCGCAGCTTTAACCACTGCAGCACCTGTGCAGTTCAAATCACTTGTTTGTTTGAACCACAATCGCTTCCTGCGTTAGACGCAAACATAACGCGCGTAATGAACGAAAATTTTAGCGTTTTAGCATACAGAAAGTGCTAAAAAAATGTGCGGATAAAATTTAAAAGAAATTATTTTCAAGCATTAAATGACATAAGCCGAGCTTACGTCACAACGTAAACTTCCGGAAGCTTTTATTGGATCACGCTTTATAACAAATGTATCTACAATGGTCAATGTCCAGGGTTCTAAATACGTTAGGTACTCATAATTTCGCCTATATTTGAAAAATATTAAATACATTACACGAAGATAGCGTACCAAATCGTTGAATCCAACTGAACCCTATTTGTTACCGAAATAATATTTCTTTAGACAATATTTAGATAATGTGTTGATCAAATCAACCTCGAATCAAAATGTCTAAAGTATCCAAAAAGTTCATAAAATAGTTAAGTAAAATTTCAAGATTTTTGCGAATAACACAACCAATCCATTTCAAATATAAAAAATATCAAAACAAATCTCTTAACCAACATTAATGCTTAATTTCGGAACCTAGATAAGATGCTTCTTTATACTAGAGGTTACACACAAAATTGTTATACCTATATAATAATGGTGGAATGATGTACTATCATATTCATATCTGTCTGTGTGTTTCTACCTTTGCAATTTGTTTCAAGGCTCAGGACTCTCCCAACTCTTTTGCATGGACAAATCGAGGACGTACGGTTATAGGGTCCGATTTACCTAGCATAGCCCCATGACAGCCTATAGTAATGACATGGAAAATGGGGTTGGCCCATGAATTCTGAAATCCAACAGGCAGTCATAGATGCCTTAATTAACACCACCGATCGTATAATTAGATCACGAAAAATCCTTTTTTCATCCAAGCCCCTATCATATATGTAATTCGAACACAGCATCTCCTGTTCCAATTGCCACAGCTTTAGCCACTACACCATTTGGTCGGTTATATCCATATCATATCACCCCAAAATAAACCAGCATATAATTACTCACTTGTTTAGTCATGTAAGACACATCCACGTAAAATACCCAAAAACAAATTACAGTCAATTACCTCAGTGTTATTTTTAAATATATCGAACCGAATGGAGAGGCAAACCGACGAAAACAAAAGTTCCTGATACAAATAAAGTACCTATAATGGTTATATTGAGACCTATACTAACATTCAACATGTATCACTAAAATGTACATTGCAGAGTAAAGGGCTCGTACCAGTTACCTCACTTATAGATAAAATTGTCCACCATTCCGACAGATTTCTTATATATGAGTTGAAATAGTCATCTTCTCAAGAGACTTCTATAAAGTATCTCTTTTAAACTTTTGTGTACTGATCTGAACCTTGAAAATCCTTAGTGAATACGCTAATTTGTGATTTGGTAACTGGGTTGATAACACCAAATGAACCGGATCAGATCACACTTTCCATGTAAGCTATACAAAAATACGTTTTGATCCAAAAGCCGTGTTTGGGTAACAAGTGTCTTTGGTTTGCATGCACAATCATATCTGTTTCGGAACACTTGGTATCATCAAATGCAATTCTTGCAACTATTTCTAAAGAATACTTAAGATTAGCCATATGTTTGATATTGTTTGATAAGTTAGAGTCAAGCATCGAATTTTGTGTCTTGTATGTGAGCCTTTGAATATCAACTGATGTTTGTACAGAGCTATAAATAGATTTGATGGCTCGTTGTCAAGCCGGTTATATATTTTTGCACGATTTATCCAATAACTTCAATAAATTGGCACTTCAAGAAGTGCATACTTAGTGCAGATGAGACATACAGTAAAAAACGTAATGACAATGTCGTTGTAGTAGTTTTGCAAAAACAGTGTCATTTTCGTTAGTAATCTAGAGATGATAAACCAGATTAGAGTTGACAACAGTTGACTAACGCGAGTTTTTATTGTTTTGCTTGAATCATATTTTGTTGTAATAATTATATTTATTATCTTTATCTTATTTTTAGGCATTTTAATCAAAAATGAAACAATTCCATCCGGAATCTTCACAGCATTGGAAAAAAATAATATAACAGAATCGATTTTGAAGTCATATAATGACGTTAATTTAAATTGGGTTGGACTCGACTCTTGGACATATTCATTACAATTGCGGGTTGGCCGTAAGTAGTTCTTTAATACTTAGACCATAATTAAGATGTATCGCAAGCAATGCATTTCTCTGACTCTCCAATATTTATAAGGTTCTTGATAATTTTTTGAAATTTTCAATAACCTATAAAGATATTTATTTTATTTCGCTGTAGCGGTCCATAATGGTTTAAGGTCGAGCCATCATTTTAAATAATAAGATTAATAATTTGTTTTTATTTCAACATTATGTAGAAAAGATACTAAAACGACGGCATATCGTACTAACATTTAAAGGAGTTGACACAAGTTCAACAATTTTTTTGAACAACCAAAAATTGGGCGAAACCAACAATATGTTTGTACGTTATCGTTATGATGTTCGTGGAATTTTACTAGAACTGAACAATTTAACAGTGGCTTTTAAATCACCGATATTAGAAGCCCAACGACTTGCAGCATCGATAAATGTAACAATACCACCAGAATGCCCCGTAAAACGATACAATGGATTCTGTCACATGAACATGCTAAGAAAAATGCAGGCTAGTTTTGCTTGGGACTGGGGATTAGCCGCTCCATCGGTTGGAATTTGGAAACCGGTTGTGCTAGAGTATTACGATGCGATTTTTATTCGTGACATCAACTATCAAATAATTGATAAGAACGAAAATTGGGTGGTAAAACTAAAAATTTATATTGAAACAGGATTCGATAGTGTTCACGTCTTGGGTGATTTAACTGTTATAATACCGTAAGTATATCCGTATAGCTATTACACTATTTATCTGATTTATATTATTAATGTGCAGTGACATCGATAAGATATTTGAGACCAAAATTCAAGAGCAATCATTAAATGGATTGGTCGAGTATGAAATGGAGTTAAATATAAATAAATTTGATGTGGACCTTTGGTGGCCAAACGGACATGGAACCCAAACACTTTATCATATACATGTTATGTTCGAAAGTGAGAATGAGTATCGTGATCAAATTCGATATATGAGAGCGCAAAAAATAATTCGAATAGGGTTTCGTACCGTGGAATTAATACAACAACCGCTTACGAATGGTCTTACATTCTTTTTCCGGGTGAATGGCAAAGATATTTTTATGAAAGGTACAAATTGGATTCCATCTAATATTTTACCAGAAAAATCGAACGATCGTCGATACGTTCAACATTTGATGAAATCAGCTAAATACATTCACATAAACATGATGAGAGTTTGGGGTGGTGGATTATACGAACATGACCATTTTTACGAGTTAGCTGACACATATGGTATACTAATATGGCAGGATATGATGTTTGCGTGTGCTATGTACCCAACAACAACCACCTTTTTGAAGTAAATAAAAATAGGCAATATAATATATTATATATAAACATAAAAAACTAAACTACTAATTTTTGAATAGTTCAGTTCGTGTAGAAGTCGAACAAAATATAAGGCGATTACAATCTCATCCGAGTGTTGCAATTTGGGCGGGTAATAACGAAAACGAGGCGGCATTGGTACAAAACTGGTATGGTACGGCAAGCGAACTAGATCGATTTTCCGATGAGTATCGCATGCTGTATGTAAAGGTGATTAAAGATGTAGTTGAGTCGAATGATAAATCAAGAGAATTTTTAACGTCATCGCCATCAAATGGAAAGAAAAATGTTTTTGATAATTTCATTTCGCGCAATCCTCAAGACGATCACTATGGGGATAGTAAGTAATCTTACAACGATTTTTGTATTTTTAGTTAGTCTTATAGGACAATTTATTTTTTAGTTCACTACTACAATTATGATTTAGATGGATGGAATCCAAACATTTATCGTAAACCGAGATTTTGTTCCGAATACGGGTTTCAAAGCTATCCAGCTATCGGTAGTTGGAAGGCAATAATTGGCAAACACGACGATCTGCAAAATTTGATGATTCACAGGCAACACTTTCCATTTGGTGACAACCCTATTATTAATTTGATCGAAAGACATTTAAAATTACCAAGTCTAAATCACCCCAAGTATTTAGACGTTTTTATATACTTTAGTCAGTTGAGTCAAGCTATGGTTGTAAAGACTGAAACAGAAGTATATCGGTAAATATATAGGATTCTTGATTTAATCATCGCGACTACCAATAATTTATATTATTCTATTTCAGAGGATCTCGCGGCGGTATTATGAATACCATGGGTGCTCTATATTGGCAACTCAATGATGTCTGGGTAGCCCCATCATGGTCAAGCATCGATCATTTTGGCCTGTTCAAAGTAAAATAATAATATATAAGAATATTTAATAATTATAAAACTATGTTACTTTTCAGATACTTCATAATTGGGCAAGAGAGTTTTTAGCTCCGATTTATATATTCGGACATATTAACCCACAAAATCATTTATACATTAATATAATTCGTGATGATGACGACAACTCGCAAACTGATTTAACTGTACAAATTATAGTGTACAAATTTAATGAATTAATAGAGCATGGCCAAATAGACATACCAGCCATAGTCGTAAGTATAAATAAGTGATAAGTTGTATAGTAATTCTATAATTACAATTATGATTTCTAGAAACCAAATTCGGTATTACAACTCCCACCAATTTCAATATCAGACCTTATTGATGGTTTAATTACACGACAAAATGGTTTCCTAGAGCTTCGATTACAAAACATGGCCAATAAAACGATTTCACGTAGTTTTGTGTTACTGGAACATATAAAAGACTTGATTGGAATTGAGGATCCCAAATTTCAGGTAATTTGGCGTTGCATATATTATCATTTGAACATTATTTTAATAGCAAATATTTCAGCTAAACATAGTATCCGAAATATGCATCTTGAATGTGTCACATGTAGTAATTGAAAGTAATGTTGTTGCTCCTGCCTTATTTGTGTACTTGCAATTAAAAGTGCCACCGACTGTAAAACACATATTTTCGATGAATGGTTATATTCAAACTATTCCCATACAAATGATAGATTTAGACTACAACAATGATAATTGTTCGAAAAAGTTAACAACTGACGATTTTGATGTACTGCACGTTAACGAATTTCATATTTAATTAAAATTAATAAATTGTTATTAAATAAAAATATATGGTTTATAAATATGACGATTGAGTTACATTTACTTCAGATAGAGCTTACAGGTAAGGTTTAAAGGTAAATTGGTTTTTGGTTATATTTATGGTTATCAGTTTATACTATCGCTCAATACGTTATGTTCTGGACAAATTTGGGAATAAAACCGATATCACCTGTGACGAACAACACTTGAACATTTTTTTATTAAAATTTTGTACCCAATAAAATCTTTTTAATTCCAACCAAACAAGTTTTTGAAATATTTCATTTCAGAATCGATTTTAGAATATAAAAAGCACTTGATATCTTTTTTTACACTATCATCATGATTAATCCTAGATATCACTAATGAAATTGTTTCAGTATTTGTCTCTAAAATCAGAGATAAGATATTTGGTCGATTTTAAGATCGACCGAAGCTGAATATTACTCCGGTTATCAAGCTTTTGTTTCACGCTGTTGCCACTTAATCCAATCATACAGATACCATCTGCATATGCAAAAATTTTGAATTACCGGATTAAGATGAAGTTATGGAGGTCAGAATTAAGCGCAAAAGTTCTCAAAAATCTTGCATCACTTGAGCAGTTGTTGTACATTAATTTTACGGTGGTGTTTCGAAAATATTTCTTCAGGATATATTAAATGAACTCCTATCTAAAAAATCTCGGCAACATCTCTGACAACTAACTGATGGTTCTTTTAAACAGTAAAATTGGGGATAAAAAACAGATTTAATGTCGAAATTATCATTTTTAAATCTTAATGATAAAGTTATTTGAGGAATAATTGTAGGTTAAGTTCTTCAAAATATAAAAAATATTTTTTCAAATATTTTATTACAAACTAGTAATTTTTTCATTGTTTTAGCATTTTTTAGTACAGATTCATAATTTTTTTTTTAATATAAGGAAACTATAATAATTTTAATGTATTTAATTTAGACAAAAAAAACTGAAAATTAATTATTTATTTCAATTATAAAAAAATATATATTAAAAACAATGATACAATTATATAAATTAACAAGATTACTAGTTGACTTATATTATTTTACAATAACTATAATTTTTTTACAATTGAATTATATAAAAATTAAGATAATAGAATTAATTAAAAATCATACTTGCTTAATTAGTAATTTTATATTTGTTTCAATTTCATGCAAATTAGATTTTTAACTGATTTTTAGTTGTTTTTTTTATAAAATATACTTTCTTCTTTATTTATATACGTATATAATTATTCTAGAATTATTCTTATTGTTTTTAGTAATTGTGATTGTGACAAATTTATAAAAAAAATAAAAATTTTCAACGGATTTATTTATAATTTTTAGTGTTTAATATATATTCGAAAAATAAAAATTTAAGAACTTTTATAATATATAGAAATCTATATATTAAAAAATCATCACCACGTAGTTTGTATAAATCCGAATTACAGAAAAAATTAATTTAATCAAATTAATTATTAAAATTGAGCTTGCTTAACGAAACGCAAAACAAAAATTTCTGCAGTTTGATATGGGATTGGCAGTTGTAATGAAACTTTGTCATTTTATGCAACAGAAATTTATTTTTTACTAATCGCAAACAAAGCTTGACGATGACTAGAATTCTTAACTTCCTATTTGCTCCTTAATTCATTTATAGTAATAGATTTTTAATTTTTATATTTTCTTTTTAACTTAGAATACAAAAATTAAATAACTTTGGTATTAAGCATTTCATAAAAAAATATAAATATTTTTCTTTAAAATGTTGCTGTCGTTTTATTATTTTTGTTTATTAGTTAGCTTAAAGTATTTATACTATGAAATTTTAAAAAATAAAATATTTCATTGTTTTATTCGTTTAATAATGTTTTAATTAATCATTGTGGTACAGTTAAAAAAAAGCATAAAACAGTATCAATCATAGTATTACTCATGGGAACATTAATTATGATGATTAATTGACAAAAATTAATTTATATAAAAAATAGAGAATTTCAGAAGCAATTACTTAAACTACGTTAACAAATTTGTAATATGGCTTAATTTGATGATGTAATTGTTTATAAAGCGTATCGATGTAGCATAGTTAATTAAAATTATAAAAAAACACTAAACAAAAAATTTAGAACAAAATAGTTTTCTTATAATAAATTAAAACCAAATTTTTATGTAATACTATCAGATTCGCAACTAAATGAATGTGTCATGGATATTTAAATTAATTTTAAAAACTTAATTAGATATTATTAACTATTGTTGTACAAAAAATTAAATGGAAATTGTGTGATGTGCTTGCTGTCATCTAAAATATTAATTAGTTTAGCTGCCATACCTTAGATAGAACAATCTTAATAAATATATTTACATGGATAAAAGCCTTTTGTAGATAACAACAGATAAAATAAGAGTATTATTCCTCACTAATTTTTTATCAACTTTAATGCTTTATACACAAACAAAAAACTCAAAAATGTGTTAAGTTGAATTATATTTTATTTTCACGTGTACAATCGACCAGCGATAAATAAGTAATGTTCACAACATATGTTAACATTCAGTAGTTAGAAAAACATTTTAACATATTATCAGTGAAGTTCTGACGACCTAGTGTACTCTTTAACATTATGAAAAGAAATTTCGTTTTACTATAACCGAAAATACAAATAATTAACATCATCTTAAAACTTTTATCCACGTACATATATGTATGTAGAAAGTCGGCATATTTTAAAAATATTACTTAAAGTACCTTAAGCTCCAATAGAATTTAAAATTTAACTTATAATCATATTTAAATTGAATGATTTTGTGGTTGGTCGAATATTTTGTTAGTAAATTTCAAAAAGGTAATTAAAATAAAACACCAAAAACTTATTATTAAATAAACAATATAAAATTCGGTAATTTTAGTAGATAGAAAAATATTGAATACATAATTGTTATGATTATTTAAAATGAGATAAAATATATATAAAAAATTTATTTAATTAATATATATATATATATATATATATATATATATATATATATATATATATATATATATATATATATATATATATATATATATATATATATATATATATATATATATATATATATATATATATACATATATATATATATATATATATATATATATATATATATATATATATATATTATATATATATATATATATATATATATATATATATATATATATATATATATATATATATATATATTATATATATATATATATATATATATATATATATATATATATATATATATATATATATATATATATATATATATATATATATATATATATATATATATATATATATACATAAATGCCCAGTTTGTGATTTCTTGATTTTTGTGTGTTGTAAGACGTTATGTTAACTTCAAAGTTATGTTATGAATATCAGAGATAATTTCTGAACTAAATTCAAAAATTATCACCTTAATAATATGGATCATATGGAACATTTAACTAGATTTATTTTGTTTCAGTCAATTTTTATTTTTTTATTTTATTTGTTATTTAGGCCTAAAAATTATATAAAACATTTAATAAATGGCACCGCAATTTGAGGTTAATAATATCATTATGTATTACTTTTGTTCTTATTTTCGTTTTTGTAAAAAAAAAATTGTATATAAGATAATCTAAAATATTACAAAAAATGTCAGTTAAAATAACTAAATATAAAAAATATAACATTAAAATAATAATATTAATAATAATAAAAAATCAAAATCTGTAAATTTTACATTACAACACATTTTCGTTGACGACGTTTTTGTGGTTCAGGCCGTAATACAGCTCGTACAGCTTCGTCAAATACCTGCTTTAGACCACGTTGTGTTAGTGCGGAACATTCCATATATTTTACTGCCCTAATTTTATTTGCCAATTTTTGCCCTTGTTCACGTTTCAACGGTGACAATCCTTGTTCGGCTAGTGCGCTTAATGTTTCTCGATCTTCTCGTAAATCAATTTTTGTACCTACTAATATTATTGGTGCATCAGGACAATGGTGTTTAATTTCTGGATACCATTTTGATGTAACATTTTCAAACGATGATGGACTAGAAAAGGAACAATTATAATAAAAAAATATTAATTGGAATTATATAACTTTAAAATAATGTATATAGCTGTTATCAATGTAACAAAATTAAGTGAACAGGTTGGTTGGTACAATATTTGTATGATGTGTGTGGCTCATTGTTTCGGTCTAATTATGGGACTGTTGGCTTTCACGATAAAATACCGTGTAGAATTTGTTTCATAGATGACGGTTAAAACCAGAGAAAGGTTTTCGAGACCGAATAAGATTTCGACCAGGGCAAAATGCTAGTCCAGTTGTTATTATGGACAAAGCTGGGCAAATTACATGAAGATTGGTAATTCAATTACCAATTACAAATTACATATGTTTCAAGAAATTTAATTTCGATTTACAATTACATTTGATTTCAGTAATTAAAATACAAAATATAAATAACTTTATCTATCTAAAAAAATGTAATTTAATTACATAAATAATTACAAATTCAAATACATTTTATTCAAATTTCAAAATTTTTAAATGCTTTCTGATGTATTTAAGTTTTATTATCGTATTTGTAAGGAAATGTGCACATATTATAAATTTCAATTTGCAGGAACTCAAAATTTTCAGAGTTTCAAAAAACTGTCCTTTTCTTCTAAAAACATTAATTTTTCAAAATTATTATCATACAATGATCCTCTTGTGGGAGATAGAGTGAAAACCTCACAACTGGTTTCGAAGACTGGTTTCTAAGAAAATTTGAGTTGGATTTAATGAAAGCCTGTTTAAGCATAAGATACCCATTTGAGGTTAATATTTGTTTGTTTTTATCAGATAAATAATTACTTGAAGTTCTAATTCCGATTGATTCAAAGAAGAGCCTAGATTTGATCTTTAAATGTAAGAATCCTCTCTACCATCGATACCTGTAACACTACTAGATTCATTTGTTTTCGAGCTTAATTTTTCGTTATTTAATGCCTGAATTTCTCGAATAGATAATTTTTGTATTTTACTTTTTATTTCGTTTATTTCTGATAAATTTTCTGGAAACCACTTCAATTTTAATAAAGGATGTAAACATGTAACAATCAATGCATGATTAATTTCACAAGATTAGTTGAAAAGTTTATCAAACCTGGTTTGTATGCATTTGATTAGTTCTGGTATGATTGAACCATAAAACTGCAAACCCGTTTCATTTTAAATTTTTTGCAGTCGTGTTTTTAAAGAGAAAAGCATCAGAGCGATTGGTGTCATAACTTTAATGAATTTTTCCAAATATTCAAACTCAATTTATATTCATAAAGAAATGTTTAATTTATCCAGGACTATAGAGTGTTTCTTTATATTTAACCCGTGTCGCATTGAATCAAACATCGAGTTCCATCAGGTTGTACAAGAAAAAATTATTTGGAATTTTAAAGTTTCCTTAACTATTTTCGCTGATTTTGGTTTGCGTGATAGGTTCCATAAGTGTGGAAAAGTAAAAAAAATTAAAAATTTTAAAAGTAGTTGAATAATTTAAATAATTTTGGTTGTATGTAATTGAAATATTTTACAAAATAACGAGGAAAAGAGTAATTAAAATAACAAATACGATTACACTAAAATTAAGTAATTTAAATTACAATTACAAACTAAAAAAAAGTAATTTAATTACGTAATTAAATTACATGTAATTAATTACTGCCCACCCTTGATTATGGTGTTGAAGCAAATCTAAATTTATAACAATAGACGATAATTTGCCAGTACGAGTTTTTGTCCTACAAACTTTAGTGAGTATGTGATTTTGAAGCGATAAATAATAATAAAAAATTATACCAATTCGAGGTTCAAGATTGTTAATAAAAAAAATTATGTACATATTACATTTTCAATGAAGCTACAGGTGATGCAGCATTAGTCAACAACCCATGTCAGACAAATAAAATTCTCAATGAACGTAATTTACATAACGTATTTTAAGGCAAATTTTATCTAAGCAGGAAAGAGAAAAACTGTCAAGTAGGAGAATGTAGTAATAAATATTTACTTCTCATACTATTAGGCAATATTGATATCTAAAAACAGACAAAGTATATAATTTGTGTCTTTATCAATTTTTGGTCGAATCACTTTCTTTTCTTACACGAATATCTCTTAAGTTCTACTTTAAGCCGTATTCCAACCAAATCAAGAATATTCGAACTAAACGTTGCATAACTACATATTAACATGAAAGATGGATCGTCTATGTATTTTACTCTAACAGAGGACTTGTATTGTCTGATCTTTGTAGTCCATTTTCACGTGGCATAGTGCGATGACAGTCTATAGTATTAACATGGAAGATGTTTCGACCTCTGAAGAGGAAGTCATAGATACCATCAACATCATACACTGTACTCAGATGATCACTCGTATCGGAGATCGTCCTAATTGATGAAAATTTAATCACGTAGACATTTTATTAATTGAAGTAATATTTATTTAGTTTGTCCGACTGTTCAGCCAGCTGGTTATCGTAAATTTTGCAAAAGTTAGTTATATACGAACTACACCAATTTGAGTTTATACAAATTGACGAATTTAGAGATATAAAAACTGAACTCACTGTCGAGAAGCACTTTATTCCAACCAAGTTAGATTTATGTGCGTATTTCAAGTTTGCAATATGAGTTCACTTTTGTTTTGTGAGAATGATACTAGAGTGGCTTTTTGAGTAGATTACAGCATAGTTCGAGGTTGACGAACCTTTTTGGGCAGAATTTAATGCCCGTAATGTAGATGGTGTTTATTTCAAGTAAAGCGGTGTCACCGCCTAACAATGTTATCTAAAACAATCACCATGTAACGTTAAAATTTTTTGATGAATGCCTACATACCAACAATAAGTTACCAGTTTAAGCCAATAAGAATTTGGAGAATGAGAGCATCTTTTATAAAAAAAAATTAAAATTACGTATACAGCGCAGAGTCTGGGGTTAAAAAGTTTAGATTAGTAAAATAAGAAAATCAATTTCTTAAAAATTATTCTAGATAGTATAAACTAGAGAGGGAATCTCAAGTAGGATTCATCCTAAAAAATAAAATCTGTTGATTGTAATCTATTACCAATCAATGCTAATTTGTTTTAGATTATTACATTGGGTGGTACATAAAAAATAAATTGAAGAACATGATCTGGCTAGAATTCAAGCAAAATAGAATATTATTTGATGAATCATTGTTCAAATGTATGTAAACTTACCTCGCAACACTAAAACATATCAGAAATACATCTGTTTGAGGGTATGATAATGGCCTAAGTCTATCATAGTCTTCTTGTCCCGCGGTATCCCAAAGACCTAGTGATACTTGTATTCCGTCGACAACCATTGGTGCCGAATAATTATCAAACCTGTAAAACATAAGCTTGATGAATATTAAATTAATCAATACAGTAGGTAAAGGTGCCTTACACAGTAGGTACATATTCACCGGGAAAACTATCTGTTGTGTACGAAATTAGCATACATGTTTTACCAACAGTGCCATCTCCAACAACGACACATTTAATTGGTCTTCCTGAAGACATTTCTAGAATAGATATAACTAAATTAAAGAATATCCAACTGACGTATACAACATTATTACTACATCGAATAAAAACGAATGATAAAAATATAATTAATTAATTTATAAGAAATTAACAATAATAAAAAGCAAGTTCATGACTATTAATTAATTCACTGTATCATTTACAAAAGAAAAAACCGAAAAACGAAAATAAGAAAAAATCAGAATGACAACGCCTGCATCAAATCCAAAACAAAACATTTGTGACGAATAACTTACTTTTATCAATGAAAAAATAATTTAATAAATAAATCTATACTAAATTAATAAGTATCAACTGTAAAAATATATTTTTTTCTTATTTATAAATTTAATGGCACATTAAAGAAGATTGAAAAAAATTAAAACTTTTTCTTCTCGATTTTATTTAAATTGAATAAAAAACTTGTCTTGTCACTTTTTAGCGAGATTACTAACACCACTGTCAAATTTGAAGTGTGGAAAAAATAAAAGGTAGTATTGCCTGATTTAAAATCTGTATAACAGTTTATATATATATATATAGAATGGAGGCTAGCACCAAAACATTGGTTGGATACAAATTTCAGCCTAATTACAAATTGGATTGTACGAAATTGCATCAAATATTGTATTTATTAGACACATCGTGCCGTTTTGTTTTGACATATATCGTACAATTTGGAGTAACTTTATACTGTACGAAAATACAAATCTGTTCTACAGTTTAAAAACTTAGCTAATCTTTACAAATTTTCCACCGCCTCTAAAGTTGTCGATTTTCAGTTTTATTATTACCTAAAATAGAAAAATTCCAAAAATAAAATTCCACTTATTTAAAAATATTTTTATTTTACAATGTATTTTCTGTTTTATTAACATTTTTGAGTTGAAATCTGAATAAAAAAAAAAGAAAAATCTCTTGAAATGACGAAAATCTAAACAAAGTTTTAAAAACGAAAAGAATGGAAAGGGAGATTTTTTTTATAAATAACTGGAATATTTTTAAAAAATATTGTATGCGTTTAATGGTGATTCTATTCTTTCGTAAAATATGTCAGGTCTTGTTAAATGTGTATATAAATTTTCTATTTTCATTTGAGGGGTTTAGAGTTTTATTTGATGAAGACAAATCCGATTTTTTCAACTTTTTAACATAGTTTTAGATGCTCTGAAAAAATGAATATAGCATTTTAAACTAACATTGACTGATAACAAATTAATATCCATACTTTAAACTATCACAGTGTGTTTTGTATTCCATTAAAGTCGTTGGAGGTAAATTTAAAATTCTGCGCAGCGTATCTCTAATACGCGACGTGCTCGCTTGATCCGTTGCCGTCTTATTCCAAATTGATAGTAAATCTTCCTGGAACTCAATAATAATAAGAAAGATATAACCTTAATTGATTGTTCCTTATAATCAAATGTAACACAACAAGCTTTTGATAACTAACCGGAAATTTTGTAGACAATACAACACCACATATCTCTGGCCCAACTAGAAATTGTTCTCCTAGCATAGCCATACAAACGTTTTCCCAAGCGCGATCGATTTTCGCTTTACGTAGTCGGATAACCCACTTTCCACCTTTAGCATTTCCTGGATCCTCCCACATCGGCTTGATACCACTCTAAAATGGATATAAATACGATAAGTAAATATTTCATTTGTTTTCAGATTGTACAGATATTACCTTAAACAGATGTAGTTCTCTATAAGGCTTTAACGCGGTAGGCCTAACAAGGTGAGAATATAAAGACCACCATTGCTCAACACTGCCGCAGCGACCCACAAAATGCAATGATTTACTGTATTCCTATTATGACGAAAAACATATATCGATATATTGTATCAATTTAAATACTCAATTTCATATTTGAATACATACTTCTGTTGCTTTTATCTGCGTCCCAGATTGCCGATGAGGACCTTTCTTTGAATACCACAAACAATAACTATACTGTAATTTATGTTCCCCCGTCCCAACCTCGAGAGGCGGCAATTTATCAACGTCAATTTCTTCCGTGTCGCTATCATCACTATCACTAATATATGTTTTTGTTCTAAAAGATTAAAATAAAATTATGCTTAACACTTATCTTTGTAAGCTTCCTTTTAATAAATTCATTCAAAGACCATACAGAAGAAAGTAAGGTTATGTTATGAATTCTAATGTTTATCACGCGAATTTCAAATAGTTGAACAATTTTGCAACAATTTTTAATGCAATCATCGAAAATACTAAATCAAGAATTCTAAATTTGCATTATTCTATTCAGTTTTAAGTGATAAAATTGTAATTTAATATAAAAATAGAAATTTAGCACGTTGACATTTCATCAAAAAAAAGGAACGAAAAAACAGAATTTTCTTACATCTCAAATTTGCTAGCCATAATAATAGTTAAAAAAAACTTTTATATTTATATTTATTATTTACTTTAAATTATTTTAAAATTAAAATTATAATTTATCACAGACTTCTTTTGCAATTTATTTTATAATATAAAAATTATTTAATTTGTGTTTATTATAAATATTTTTTCTTATTTTTTATGCTCTTCTAAAACTCTTCGGTAGTAGTAGTTAGTATCTTTTTATTTTTCTTCTAATGAAAATCGACCGACAATAATAAAAAACTAAACATTTATTTGGTTTACAATGCGAATTCACTGGTTCGAGATTCATCGATATTAACCAAAGAGCACATCTCTCCATCAGACTTTACAAATCCGCTATTGTTTATTGGGTTCTACAATGTTCAGGAATATGTACTATTTAAGTATAGTTTATATGAACGATTAAAAAAAGATTTCATGAGACGTAGCAGCTGATGATGAGAAATCGGGTCAGGAGAGTAGAAACGGAAATAAAGTCATTCATTAGATAGTTTAAGTCATATTTTAATGAGTTTTTGGATTTATCGTTAACCATTTTTAAGAAATTGTTCGGGTGGACCAATAGACGTGTTCGGTCAGGGTAGCATTTATTAAAAATTTCGAATTTCAATGAATTGATATATTAAACCCGGCTTGACTGGCTAATCAAGGATAAATGGAGAAAAAAATAATAATTTAAATTAAATAGTCAAATTTAAGTTGAACGTAATTGAGCATGTAAAAGCGTCTTATATGACGTAAAATTTAAAACTCGATGGTGAACTATTACAGTCCATCGTTTTGTCGAATACGCGTACGAATTTGTTTCCTGTTTAATGTTAAATAAGTTTACATACTTCGAATTAAATTGTATAAATAGAATATTTTATGATTTAGAATTTTAAATAGCGTGCTACTACCAATGTCGCCGATTGTAGCTTAATGGTGAAGAGCCTGGTCTCGAGTTGGATTCCCGCCATTGACCAAAAATTAACATGCAACCGGATGACATAAAAACGCGTTTGTGTGATAAAACATTCGATGGGCTGACCACCTACAATGAGCACCAATCGTTAAAATTGGTTCGTAAGGTCTCAGTTGAGACGCGGTAAGGGCCGTTTACGGCCTCTAAGCCAAAGATTATTTTTATTACTACTATCAATATTTTCATTGTATTTTCTGGAACATAGGTCAGAAAACAGTAATTATAATAATTATTTGAAATATAGATTGAAGCGATCCAACCACATTTTCCGAGAAGTAAAAGTATGTTCCAATTAATTATTGGCTGAATGAATAATTAATTATTGTACTAAAACTGATCGTACTGTTCGTATTTTGAATTTGCTGTGTAATATTACACTGCGAGCTATTTCAAATTATGCTCCAAATAATATTATCGTGTCAAGACATAGCATGTAACTCCAAAAATACTGCAAACAATAATTTTTGATAAAAATGACAATTTATTACAAAATTGTTAATAAACTATTTATTTTAAATTTATTAAATTAATGAAATATGTACATTTTTTTATGGCTATTGGCGTCCCGTGTCAACGACTACGAGCAGGCACTTCATACTGTTGTAACCAATTAGAAGATGCCAGATCACTCTCTACGCCGTGGAGCCATAGTCGCCGACAGCGAACACCGACAGAAAGACAGCTTTCTCTTCAACAATCACTGTATCATTCGGTTCGGATCAGAACGCAGAATGTGGCCGAGCCAGCGTACTCGCTGTTCTTTGATTTCATGCACGATATCAGGAATTTGCATTAAATTCCATATCTCGTGATTGAAAAGAACTCGGTATGTGACATCAACGTCGTGGTTTGGGCCATATATCACACGCATTCTCCTCTCGAATGTAAGAAACCATCTTTCGTACTCATCCGCCAAATTCCAACTCTCACATTTATACATGACAACCGGTCTGATCAACACTATGTACAGTTCCAGCTTATCAGCATTTGCATGATGTTCTGATTTCAGAAGTGGACAACGCGAACCTTGATATCCTCTTCTACTCTATTATCGTGAGTAATAAGAGAAATTTAAAATACTTGAATCTCATTACCTATCTCAAACGTGTGGTTCCCACTACTGAAATCAATTACGTCTTGGTCACGAAAACCAGAGACTGGAAAACTGAACACTGTTCCAGTGGATTAAGTATCTGTGGCATTCTAAATAAGTTACAAAAATAATTAATTCCTACAATTAACGCCACAATCAAATAAAATCGATATTTCGAGTTGTGTTCTTGTAATTCGCTAGAACTGTCGCGTCACGACTAAACGTACAGTCAAGTCCAGTAGCATATGCCTGATTTGATTTTTTCGCTCACACTGTCATTCAATGAGATCGAAACCGGCCTAGTCTAATCAAATGACCATTGTATTAACTGGCAACGGAGTGAAATCTCTTTCGCTCCGTTGCCATTTAATAAAATCACACAGATATCACTGCATATGCAAAATGATTTGATTGTCGGAATAAGATACTGTGCAACACCTCATAAGATGTATTCCAACATGAGATTAAAAAGTATCGGCGATAGCCGATTTCGATGTCGAACACCAGAAGTAGTTGTAAAAGTTCTCGATAGTCTGTTCTCAACTTTAACGCAGCATTGTGATTGCGTTACTGTCATTTAACATAGGTGTTTGTATTTGTTTGATATTCCTAAATATTCAAACGCATACCATAGGCTCTCTCAATTGATTGAGTCATAGGCATACTTGAAATCTAAGAATTTCTGTTGTACATCGCGAGATATTTCGTAGTAATTGGAAAGAATCGTAGTGAGAGAACTTGATCAGTGACTGACTGATTTGGACGAAATCCTTCTTGGTAGTCACTGCATATTTCCTTCGTCAGAAAAGTAATTCTTCCCAAGATACTGTACGATGGTATAACTTGTATGCAAAGGAGAGCTAAACCGCGACAATTCTCCCATTTCAAGCGATCGTCCTTCTTGAATATTGGGGATAATGCGATCACTTTCCATTCTTGCCTTCGTTTCGTCATACCAATCGAACAAGGTCGAAAAGACAGTTCCACAAAGTTAGCGTTCCGAATATCAAGAGCTTTGAATAAATGCAATCAATTCCAGGTGAACGATTGTGTTTTAATCTGCATTGCCATGGCGAATTCCTCATAGGATGGATCCTCAATGAACATCTCTGCGGCCTGCATTTGCGGGTATTCAAATATAGTTTGTAATACGATCACGCCATGTATCGAGTACCTCAACGACCTAAACACAGAGGTTGACATCCTGGTCCCAAATATGCTGGCCAGCATCGAAAACCGAGGTTTTCAATACTTACCAGACACTGTTCACTTCATCAGATTGGTAATTAGATCGCAAACTGCTATTGATGAAAAGATCTTGAAATTTTCGTTGCGTTTCTTCATTTATCAGACCTTCACAGGAGAATCGCGTTGTGTGTTCCGATGTCTTGTACGAAAATATCCATCGTAGCTTAGCAGTGACCATATAATGATCCGATTTTTTTTGTTTGATGACAGCCCAGAACTCAAACCAGATTTAGTCGCCTCGTACGATTAGCTCTGGATACTGTGGTGGTATTTTATGGGTTTTATGTTTCGTTCAAAATATTTATGAAACATGGATGACTTCAACCACAGAGCGATATATATTACAATATCATTTCAACAGACAGATTTTTTAAATTAAATGACTTTTATTTTATTCAAATTTGGTTGTAAATTTGATTCGCGATATCTAAGGATTTCATAAAAATAATCTATGGTTTAGAGGCCGTAAATGGCCCTTACCGCGTCTCAACTGAGACCTTACGAACCAGTGTTAACGAATGGTGCACATTGTAGGTGGTCAGCCCAACGAATGTTTTTACACTCAAACGCGTTTTTATGTCATCCGGTTGCATGTTAATTTGGTCAACGGCGGGAATCGAACTCGAGACCGCGGCGTGATGAGAAACTCTCTTAACCATTAAGCTACATCCGGCGAAGGATTTCTTACATGTCTGTCATTTAAGAAATTACTATGCGATGCAATTTTAGTTTGAAAAAGTATATCGATTTTCTTACAATATTATGTATAACCTATTTCGGTTTTTGTTACAACGAATATTGGCCTATAGGGACAGTTCAAACTAAATTGGTGTATTGGGATTGTTTACGATTCTAAAACGTCACTCTAAATTGTATCAATTGTATTATTTTTAATTTATCAATGGAAACTACTAAAAATTCAGAAAAATCTAATAAAAAACAAGAATTGCTAGATAAATATAGTGATATACTTACAAGGTTCATACAAATTGTGATAAAATTCAATAGATAGCAAATGTAATATATTTTTTATTTCCGATTGTAGAATGGCAATAGAAGAAATCAACAAAGAAATAGCTAAAAAGTCTAAACTTGCGGATGAAATTGGGCCTTCAGGATGGGCTAAACCAGTTCCTGGAAGAACAAATAAACGATTTTTACGTAATACATTAAATAACATAGTTAGTCATAATAAAAGGAAAACGAATCAATCGGAAGAAATCAGAAAAAACTTTGAACATCTAATCAAAAGAGACAAAGAAAGTCGTTCAAATAGAAAATAGACTATTTTTCATTATTTAAGTATAAGATTAAAATAATTGTGTACATATAAATAAAATAATAGAATTAAAGAACATGAAATTTCGATCATTGGACGTTTTTATTAGAGAGCAATACTTTATATCCCCAAGATATCATCTTAAAATCATTCAACATGATTTTCATCATGATATTTTAATGAAGTTAACTTTAGTTCTAATATCGCGCTATAGATACCACTCGTGATGATAACAATATTTTTTCTTTCAAGAAAAACAAAACTGTCATTGTCAAAATGACACTTCCATTTGACGTTTTCAACATATGAAAAAAATATTGAAATTCTTTTTCTTTTGATTAATATTTATAAATTATTTTTTGTATTGTTTATTTGTGTTTTTGCTAGAATAAAATGTATTATTTATATCAATTTTTATAATAGAAACGAAAATTGAAATTAGTTTAAAGTTAAAATACAAAAAAAAGTGATTGCAAAAAAGTGAAGACAAAATGTCTATGACACAAGAATCGGATAGTTCTGAAGAATTTTATGATGCAGAAGATTTAACACCAAAAGCGAACGGAAAGTAAGTTGCAATAATTGCACAATTTATGTCAATAAATCAAATTTATTCACTTATTTAATTTTTATAGCATGTGTGTCTTTATTGGAGTAAATGATTTCTTATCAGTTTTCAATTGAATTAAACATAAAAAAAATTACTCATTTCACTACAAATTTTGATTGAATTAGAAAAGATGAAACATGTTCAGGGTCGGTTTCTTTTTTATATTATGTTTTGATTCATATAATAAATTATGGAAGTTGAATAATTGTACCGTGACTAAAGTCCGTATTAGGTAATTTGTGGGTGATTTTATTAAGTAAATATCTATTTTACATTTTTTCTGAAGTCAAGTTTCTATTCTCATACAATGTCAAGCGAACCATGATAATTATAATTTTGATAAGCAATTTTGTGGCTTAGATTTATTAACCAATATGTGTGGTTAATTGATAATAAAGACAAGTCTTTATTCTACCACATATACTTAATACATTTTTGGTTTGAGCATATCTGATATTATCGTCAAAAAATCGGAAGCTTGTAGGCTTTGGTATTTGTTCTATCTTATAACAGGAAGTAAACAAAGTCGTATATACGACAATATTTTATATTATGAAGAACGTAGAAATTAAGATTCCTAATTTCATTATTTTTATAACTTCTTGCAACGCAAATTCAGTAATTGAAATTTACTAATGATTACTAGATTCGAAGCCTAAAACTTTTCAATACATGAAGGTTCCTAACGACGAAGTTCATTTCTTCAAAGCCTAATAAGCTCGTAATACTCTGCTTGTTAACTTTCATATAATAGGTATATAATCTTAATTATTAATTTTAACAGCGGCATTTTCCAGTTTGTAGTTATCTATAACTATTTGCCTAATCAAATATCAATCATTACTATTAAATTAATCATCACTGCCCACTGTACCACAATAAACTGATGAAATAAAAACTGTTTGTTATACTTTATGGAATTTATAAACTATCGATACAAAATAAATCACACACATATATAAATTAAAACCATAAATAGTGCATTAAGAATGTTCTTTGAACTGGGTGCTACTAATAAACCTCGAGCTAACAAACTGTCGTTTAAACTAAATATTGATTTAAACCCAGGTTCAATTTATGAATTAAATGATCTACTCAATAATCATGTATCAAGTAGATTTTATCAAAGTACCCAGTACAGTGTTTAACAATTGATTTCAATTTTTACTCTAATATTTACTCAACGAATTCAATATCTTAAAGTATAAATTTCGATCAAATAGCTAACCCTAACTGGCAGATGTATTTAAACATAAAAATTACCGATGAATATAATTAATATAAAAATCGTGTACGTATAATAATTCAAACAAAAACAGTATGTTATTTGCAGTACTGCACTGTTCTTATCTTTGAAATCTTTATCTATTTTTTTTAGCATAAAATAAAAAATGGTAGAAATAATAAAAAAATAATAATAAAAATTAAAAATTGAATACCCTAAAAAATAAAATTACGATAACAGCCAGTCTCAATATATAATTTCTTAACTAAACATAATATATATCATTATCAATCAAAGGGAAACTAGTATATATTTTAATAATAAATAATGTTTTTACTTAGAAAAAAATCTCCAAAAGTTACATCCTCAGCGGTTACAAAAGATGATGGATTTAAATTTCCAACCGAAATTACTAAAAAGCCTGGTGTTCAAGAACAATTCAAAGTATACCAATCACAACCCAACTTGGCAAAAATATCAAACGATGATATCATGGAATTTGTTGAACCAAAACCGGTAAATAAATTAAATATTATTTATAATTAAAAGTTATTATAATTTAAATTTATATTTTAGACGGGAAGGCAAAGATTTCGTGATTTAAGACAAACCATGCAAAACGAGGATGATGAAAATATTGGAAATACTTTAACTCCCGAATCACAAGTAAGTTTGCATTTCTAAAAATTTAATTGATTCGATCAAACTTGCAATTACGATTGATTAAAGTTTGACTATATAAATCTAAAGTTAATTTAAATTTTATTTCATTGGAATTTTGGGGTCATAAAATAACATTTAATTAATGATCTTTTGTTTATGTATTTAGCATTGATGCTGTTCTTTATTTAGTTGTTAAATGAGTTTTGTGATCTATATGCGAGTACATTAGCTTTAGAATAAATTATTGACTGCGTAAAATTTAATGAACACTACACTAATTAATATTCTTAAAAATTGTTGATTCTTACTTTTACATATGACGGTGAACTACACAATTTCATTATTATCACTCAAAAGTTGTTATATTTAGTAAGAGTTTACACTAAGCACCTTTCGATTGTAATGTAATTTTTTTTCTATATCACAATGTTTGTTACCAATTTTTTACGCGATTGAGAACCAAAGTAATGCAATTCAGCTTATTCTTAAAAATTGTTAGTATATATTTATACTTTAAAAAGAATTTGTCGATATGACCTAGTTATAGCATTTAAGCTTAAGATTATTTGATTATTATCGATAAAGCATTAGGAAGTATTTGTGGACATTTTAGTGCACAACACATTAATGTTTAATTAATCAAAGGGCGTGTCAACGATATACAAAATTTAATATGTATCAAGACACATGCATTTCCTAAATTAAAAAAATTGCAGGTATGTCTTAATTTAGTAAATAGGAATACAGAAAATAGGAAAATTCTAATATCGTGTACTAAATAAAAAACATTTTATATATCAACAGTTAGATATGACTTCGAAAATATAATAATTTCAAAATATTTATCAGTATCTGATACATTAATTTTCAAATATTGATAAGTACACATACTTGTGCATGTACTATTTCATTATTATTTTATTAATCTTACACAAACGTTTGGTATTTTGGATTAGGTACCGCTGATTTATTGAATGATAAAATATAAATAAATCCCAGTTAGTTTATTATTTAAAGAATGTCTATCGGAAAAAATTAAATTTCAGTCAAGTAAAATGAATTAAGCAGGAGTTTTATAATTTCTTTATAAATAACTATTTTATTAATAAAATTTTATGAACGGACTAAGTTAAAAAGTCCTTTTATTTGCAATAGAAGTAATTTTAAGATACATTCTCTTTAATTTAAAATTATTTAATAACGTTCGCTAGCTGCTGTAATATTTATTTTATGGGGTTTCGATTTGTAAAGAGTTTGATAACTGTTTTTTATAAGGGTTTGAACCCAATTTTCGATCACAGATTTCAACAGAAACGGCTTCTATTTCTCGTTCATTATTGGCTCTGAGCTTATCTAATGACACCGGCTTATTGGCATAGACCAATGATTTAACGTAGCCCCATAAAAAGCACATATCATTAATGTCTAGCTCATGGAATTGACCAAAGAAATAATGTTGCAACATTTCGTCTCTGTAGCGATCGTCATTGACTGTAACGTTATGCTCATTTTTATCAACTTAAAAAAGGTCCTATGTGATCCTCACCAGGATGAAAACTACACCTAGTTATTTATAAAGTGGTGTTTCTTGAAGTTTTGCACCTAACTAATAACGCGTATTCTGTTTCTTGTTGAAGTTGTTTAGCCAAAAATTCGCTTCATCTCTGAATATGATTTTGTGATGAAACCAACATTTTCTGAGTCTTATCCGAGAACGTACGTTGCTTCATATAAGGGTGAGCCAAGATCCTTTCGAAAATTACGCCAAAGTGTGACCTGAGCGATGTCCAATTCTTGAGAACGCCGTGGAATCGACGCTCGAGCAATACTCTCGTCACTCCGACCAACCCGTTTCTTACCTGTTATTATAAATTAATATACTGTTTTGCTAGAAATATTGCTCGATGTCGCAGCCAAGTTCGGATTTCCATGTTTAATTTATGATTTATCATCGCTCCGAAGCAGAGCCGCGCCTAGCTTCTCGTGTGTGCCAAATGAGATTACCCGCCTACACAAAAATAAATTTGTTCCTGTATACTAATACACGCTATTTAAGTCTTCCGCCCGTTTGCAGTTGCACACACTGCACATATGGTTGGCGCTGTCGTATGGTAAAAGGTTTAAATGAAGTGAATTTATTGGACTATCTGAATAACTAACAGTGAATTGAACATTCGATTGCTACTTTTCAATTCAATATTGATCAGCAACTCAAATCCTACTGATAAATTCGTCCATAATAACTATTAATACGAACAAAGAACATTTGCAAACCATAAACGGGGTATAAATATCTAATTTATGCATTGCAGTAATAACATTTTCCATTAAGTATTTAAACTCCTTTTCGCTAAGAATATTAAAGCACTGTCCATAACATGGATTATTATTGAATGAAGTTTCATGATAGTTGAAAAAGTTTTGATTAACTGTAATGTCATCTTTTAATAAGCAGTTTAATTTCAAGCTTAAAAATAAAATTTAAATCAAAATATCAGTGAACGCAGTGACATTGATTTCAAAAAGTGTAATTAAAATAAATTACCTTGTTATATACAAGGGTTTCAAAACTAAGGAACATCACTTTTCAGATGACTTGAATAGTAATTGAACGGTAATGAAAAAAAATAACTTTTCTGAGGTAAGAAACCAATCGTTTCTTTTTGATTAATTTTTTTAAATAGTTGGGAGATTAAAAAAGATTGGTATGAGCTGTAGTATTACCTTTTTTCATATCGGCGAAGCAACTGCTAGTTTTAATTGGAATTACTGATCTACTTTAAACTTTCTTATTTATTTACTTCAAACGTCAACAAAATGCCAAGTTCAACACTCCATAATTATGTTGTTTATGTTATTAAATTCTTTAACGCGTTTTAGCTTCCGATTTAATTTAAAAAATGAATGTCTTTGATATATCAAGAGGTACAATAAAAATCTCTAATTCTACAAATTTGTATTCTCTTATGTTATAAATTAATTCAGATAAACATGTAAAGATAGAATTTGATTGATATTTGTATATTTGTGTGCTCTGGTGTGTTTCTACCTAGAATATAAACCTACAATTTCCTTTCACATGCTCTTTAGATTATTTTCTGCTAAATCAAACCTTTTATTATAAGTTGCATATTTTAAAGCTCAGTTAGATAGTTGCTCAAAGTACATATTTAAAATGTAGCATAAAGTATTAATTAATGTTAGAGATTTTTTACATTTATAATGTTCCTTTTCGTGCTTGACTCTAAAATAACCCTATAGTATTATCAACCTTTGCTTAAAAGTGTTAGGATATGAGGTTTCTAATCGGCGAAAATTGCAGATACTTGAAAAGACAGGTTTTGACGCCTCGTTAGGTTTAGGCATAAACTCGTTTGTAATAAATTTAATGTTTTTCAATTAAATATTCAAAGTCGTTGTCAATCGAAAGTGTATAATAGACAAACTTACAACATATTTGCTATAACTCAAATTCCGCTTATAATTTGTATTACAAAGGAAAAGTACATATGGCACATAAGCAAAATAATTGATTTTATTGCTCATACAAACATCTTACATGGTTTACTAAATACATCGGTCATTCACATCCTATTTGAAGTACAAGCTCATTCACAATAAACACATCACTTTCTTTTTATAGACTATCTGTATTGCCACAGCAGCTAAGTAAATCTAATTTCTCATGAAGTTTATCTAAATAAAAACTTTAGGTAAAAGTTATTTGAATGCTAGAAAAGTATTAAGAGGAAAAGAAACATTTTTACCGATATTTAGTAAACAATAAGGAACTGTGATCGATTTGCTTGCAATAAGGATAACTATCATATACTCAGGAACATTATTATATCGAATTCCTCGTTAACCAGAGAAACATTACTAACAATAGAACGCTGATATATTCTATTATTTCTATAAATTTGGACGTCATCAATGAAGATGTGAAATGAATATTTGTAAATTAATTCCAAGTAACCGTGAGTGTAGTATGACAGCTCATTTGACGGTTAACGAATCGGTAAGTTCTATCTAAAATAATTAAACGTCGATTATTTTTAGTTGAACATACATAGGTTTGACTAGTAGATGAAACCTGAAAAATAATATCACAAGGATTGGAGCTATCGACAAGTAAAAGTTTAGAATAATCGATATTATAAAAATTTCTAACGTTAAGTCAAACTGGTTAGTTTAAATAAAAAAACTAGAATATTATGAGAGGTGATCCTACTGCAACATATAATTTTCTGAGGAAACGATTAGATTAGCGATAGCCTTACCAAGGTTATTAAAACCGTTCAAAATATTAAAACAACTCTAAGCAATTAGACATTGAAATTATATCAATTAGGGATTTAATTCATTTCGTGTCACTTAATATGAATTTTTCCCCTTACTCTCAAAGTTTAGTGAGATAACTAACTAAAGAAACATTTCTATATAACCATAGAAATGCACTCCCATAACTGTATAAAATAACAAGCTATCGAGTAATTTTGAAAATAGTAGTAGACACACCTCACTACATTTTATGCCGGCAGTATTTCAGAGTTCTTGATAAATAAATAGGATAGTCTACATGTTCAAATATTTTAGAACTTAAGTTATTGAACGTCAATCAAATCAAACTCATAATATTTACGAAATTGATAAGATTTGTTATTAATTGCTTTATGTTATCTTATTATATTTATTGCAAATCCCTATCTTAGATTATAGTGAAATTGTTCAGAATACATTTGTTTCCCATTAAATTGTTTAATTTCTTTCTTAAGCAACGAAAACTTCTTACAATAACAGCTTATAATGCTGAATTTTCTATAGTTTTTTTTTATCTCTACAATCTGTTTCAGGGCTCGAGGCACTTCCAACTCTTTCGCGGTTCACTTATTTACGTCCTTACCTTACACCGTTACAGCCAAATTGAGCACGTACGGATATAGGTCCGATTTCCGTAGAACCATCTGCACATTGCATAGCTCCATGCCAGCCTATAGTATATAATAAAAATAATTAAAGAAGGCGGAAATAATTCCAGAACTCAATGTCCCTAAGGCCCACGGTTCAACTCACATACACATACAAATTAAAAACACCCAATCGTGATTGATGAATCGTCACCACCCCGGGAATCGAACCCGAGACCCCCGAATGACAGAGCAAGTACGCTACCTTCTCTGCCACGAGAGCGACCAGCCCATAGTACACATGAAAGATGGGTTGGCCCATGAATTCTGCACTCCAACAGGGGGTCATAGATGTGTTCATTCACACCACCGATCGTAATCGTATGGTGAAAAATTTACTTTGCCATCCTGCCCCTATCGGGATTCGAACCCGGTACCTCCCGCTCCGACTGCCGCAGCTTTAACCACTGCGCCACCTGGGCGGTTTATCTACAGTTTTTCATAAGATACTGATTTTTCTCAATCATGTTACATATGTCGTAAAGGTAGTTTTTCGCGAACCCAATTATTTTAAAAAAAATTATGTTCGTTGCCGGTTGTAGCTTAATAGTTACGAGAGTTTCTCATCACACCGCATCACAATGGTAGCAAGTTTTGTTTGTTTATCAGCTATAACATTTCCTAACATCCTAATGTTATTCAGATCCCACTGTATGATCATTTTTACGTTTTTGTTGTCTGTTATTTTCTTTTCATAAAGTTTAGTTTTCTATTTTGTTAGATTTGCCTATTAAGATGAAATTTTCTACATTTTGACTCTGTAAGATGATTACTTTATTCAATTGTATCATTATTGATCTTTCTATTGATAACTATACGACATATGTATATTTTATTTAGATTTCTGTGTTTGGGTTTTTGAAATTTATGGAAATGCTTCCTTGTATTTGACTAATAAAAGTTATGTTTCATTTCGATATTATAACATTCGCATGGGTGAAATTTTCATTAAAAACCGTATTGCTCCTTCATTCACCTAGTTTCCAGGCTTTGCTACTGGTAGTGTCTTTCTCTTACTTAAGATCTCTATGGAAAGATCATTGCTGACAGCAATAAACGATTAAATGTAATTGACAAAGCGTGTGTTAAAGGCTTAAGAAAGGTGGAAAAGCGTAGAATAAAGATGATTTAATGGGTGTCCATAAAAAGATAAGTAATCTGACGAGTAATCTGATGGATACTACGAGGTTTCTCTATTGTGCTATTACTTTCACACCATAAACGACCGCCAAGCACATTATTATTGTACTCATTATCGGTAGCAATATATCGCAGGGCATTGTAAAACTATAGCATTAAAGTTGCCAATCGCCAATATGACATCATGATCTGGTATATGTAGTTTATATATATTCTACGCTCATGTATACATAAATTAACTATAATAGATTGTTAACAACTTGGAAGTTTAATATAGTATTTTCAACTTAAAGTCCAACGAGAAATTCAACTTCAAGATTTTGAGTTTGATTTCAACGATTCGAACAATTTGTTTTGGTTTTCGTTTATATTTTCAAGGATAATTCATTCGTATATTGATTGATCCATTCGTATATATCTCATGAACTTTTTGTATTTATTTAAATATTCTGGCATTAATTTTATTTTATTCAGCTTTCCTGTTAATTGTTTCATGTCTTCGTTTATGTAATATTTTTCCTGTTAATTGTTTCAATTCTTCATTTCTTCGTTTTTTTTCGTTTATTTCTATGCCATCTGTTTTTGGGGCTCAAGGCACTCCCAACTCTTTCGCGGTTCGCTTATTTACGTACTTACCTTACGCTTTGCAGCCAAATTGAGGACGTACGGCTATAGGTTCGATTTACCTTACCATCTGCACATTGCATAGCTCCATGCCAGCCTATAGTATTGACATGGAAGATGGGTCGGCCCATGGATTCTGCACTCCAACAGGGGGTCATAGTTGTGTTTATTCACACCACCGATCGTAATCAAGTGGTGAAAAATCCCTTTTGCATCCTGGCCCTATCGGGATTCGAACCATTTCTTCGTTTATTATTAGATTCCAAAATTGGTAAATATTGCTTTAGACTGTATGATTAGCACGATATTAAGAAAATCTATATACAATTCCTTAAATTTATGTTGTCGTATGTTTTTATAAAGCTTTATGTAAATTGACACGAGTTTGATAGCTCACAATATTCGAAAAAGCAAGATAAATGTTTCGTTAGTTAGGTTTTATAAAGAATGACGATTTATATAGAAAAATATTTTCTAGGTACTAGGCCAAAGATTCAAAAGAGGGTTTCAAATTTTCTATCGTTATGATTCGGTATTAACCAAATCTTAACCATTAAGCTACAACCAGCGACTTTTTAAGCATCTAGATTAAACAAATCTAGATGTTTAAAATGCTCGAACTACGATATAACTACGCTATGCATTCATAGAATTCGTTTGACTTAATTTTAGTTTTTCCATTAATCTAGGAAGTATAAAAATATAGTGTCAGAAATTTTCGTTTTCGAGTCTAGAGGTGTGTATATCAAGCTGAAATACGACAACATTGCAAAATAAATATAAATTATTTAGTAAAAATTATTCGTTCATTGGTTACAAATGGAAATTTCCTACTTATTTTGTATATATAATGAACTTGCAAATAAATATCGACAGGGCTAAATAATTCAATGTAGAGGTCATCGCTCATGTTTTGGTTTATCAAATAAGTTTATTCAAATACATATATATTTACCTCATTGTTGGTAATATGAACAAAATATCCTGGGAAACGATATTTAAGCGCGTTTTAGTTTATTCGATAAAATTAATGGAAGTTGTTGAATTTATTTAAGTGAAATTTAATTCTTATAATTTTATGATTTTTCAGAATAGTTCTTCAGAAGGTGTTTATCCACAGCGGACAACACACAAATTTCGAATTATTGAACAAGATACTGCAAGTATTCAAAGTATGACTTCTCTTGGGCGTGTAGGTCGCATATTAGCTGGTAACATAGATCCATCAGCAATAAGTGTTGGCCGCGAGTCTATTAATTTACTTACAAAATCAAGTAGTTCGCAACATATACAATCCCAGCTATCACAAATATCTCAGTTAAGCGAAACAGATTTGGAAAATCAAGCTTCAAATAAAATCGATACATTATCGGTAAAAACAAATGAAAGTGTCGAATCATCGGCATCCTCAACAACTACACATAATCTACATCAGTTGGTCAGTGATACATGTAGTGCTACAAAAATGAATTTTCAAGGTAATAAAGTAGATGGTTTAGTTGCACGATCGTACATACAAACAATTTTACTCGATTACAATAGTTTAATCATTAACCATTTAATTGTATGAAATTTACTCTTGAATTTACTGAAGATTATATTTTAGTATGTTCTCTATTGGTTCTCTGTTTCTAAAGACATATTGTAATCGATTAGATAAATGTAACTTAATGGGTATTGTCCTGCTTTATAATTCGGTCAATTGTGATTATAACAAAAATTTCTACAATCATTACTGTAGTTCTAGGAGCTCTCTGTTGTTTGATTAATCTATTTAATTGTTATAATCAAAATTGATTTATAGTACATCTTAATTTTTATATATTTATAACATATGGATATGTTAGAGCGTGCGCACAATTTTGTATGTTATCTACTGTTTGCACAAGATTTTGAAAGATAATTACATCAAACGTATCTGAAATTGTATTTGAATGTTTGTATCAATTGGATAGGCTTTTATCAATGTGTTGAATCACATTTCGATTTGTTTGCGACTAATTTGAATTAAGATTGATTGAAAAGTGAGGTGACAGTATATCACGATTAAAACAATTTAAATAAATATTTGTTTTTCATACAAAATCATGGGCGCTCTAATATTGTTAACATATTATATGTATATAAATGACTATTTTATGCTTACATATCCATTTTAAAAAATCGAAATTTACTAATTAATACACGTTCATAATATCATTGAAAATTAAATAAACATAAACCATCACAGATAAAAAAATTTATATAGAACCCGATGTAATAGCTAGTACAAAGCTGGCCCATTCAAAAACATCAGATAATCTATTATCATCTAGACCTGTAGTACCGCCTAGAAAAAAACGTAATACAAAAAAACTATCATCAAGTTCATCGGAAAATTTTAATCCAAACGATGATTTAGCATCAATTGGCGGTTCAAACGATGATAATCAAAAGGATGATCAAACTGTGTCGAAGAGTAATAAAAATTATAATTATATTGTTGATAATAGTGATAGTGAAATTGATAGTAAATCAATTAAAAGCAAACAGGAACAAACACCACCCCTAACTAAAAAAGAAACAGCTGTTGAAAAATTACAAAGAGAATTAGAAAATGAATTTTCCACCAATGAAAATCAAAATACAGCATCCGCCAAAGATGAAATTGGTGGAAGTAAAACATATAAAAGTGCATCGTTAAACCGAATTTATAATTCACTTGGTAATTCGACAACATCAATAAATTCTCGTCCAAGCCCATCAAATTCAGCTAAAAGCAATTCCGCTCCAAGCCGTGTTAGCTCAATCGATCCAACACAAAGTTTAAATATTTTTAAAGCTACACGAGGTCGATGTGTTGTTAAACCACAAGATGAAGTAACAAATAAAGCTGATGGACCATCCTTCGATGAAATTGAACGTATACATGCAGAAATTTTTCAATCAACTTCGCGTGATAGATGTAATTTAGCTGGGACAGGAACAAATAGTCTCGGAAGCGGTTCAAGGTATGTATTATATTTATTGTTATAGTTAAGTATTTTTTAGCACAAAAAAATGGTGGTTTAGTGGTTTTATATATTTAACACGATTAACTACTTATCAAAATTATATTTAATTGCTTCACGTTTTTATTTAATCTTTTGTTCATAAAACTAACATATTTATTGTATTTAAAAAGTGGTCAACTTTTTTATGCTTGAAATTATTAAAGCAATATAATCATTGATTGGCTATAATAAACCCTTTTATCTATTAAACTTGTCAACCTATAACCATTTTACAATGCTTTTGTATTAACAAACAGACACTGGACATTAGTGACTAAAAGTAACATTGCTATAATAGGACAAATATTTTCGCTAGGTATTATATTTGGGGTAGATTTTCTTAAATAATGTACCCGTACAATACAATCTATTTATAGTATGTCGTCAGTATATCGCATGACAACATTTATGGATTAAACACAAGTTTTTGTTATTTAATAAATAACTCTTTGTACAAATAATTATTATTTGCTCAGTTGTGTAAATAAGACTTAAATTATTTGATTGCATTGCACATTCGATAGGTTAAATGTGTAGGGTTAGTCTAAATTTTTTGCTTTTAATTGAAATTAAAAAATATGTTACACTGTTAATTTTACTGTTCACCTTAGATGTGCTTGTTATAAATAGTCAATAAATAACGTTTTAAGGCCAAAAGAATTATTGCTTCATTTTAAAGAGATTAACGTTTTCCTGCGGATGTTGCATTCGTACGATTAATAAAATTCTTTATTATAACTTCAGAGGAATAATGTGTTGCCTACTTATCAACTTCCACAATCTCCATAGTAGTCAAAACAATACAATCATTTGGTAAACACTTGAATCGTTTCAAAAAAACCTATACAGTTGCTTGGATCTGTATATCCAATCGATTATGTTATTATACTTATGTGTAGCAATCTTTATTTAGATCATTGATCGTAATCAGTTGATTCATTGTTTTTCCATCCCTTCCATATTAGAATTGGACCCCAATACGTTTTGCGCTCCTACTGACGTAGTTTCAACCTATAAAATGCATCGGTAAATAGTTTAGTTTAGAGTAGCTCGTCTTCTGTGTACATGAATTACATTTTTGTATGATACAGGTCTGTTTATTTTAAAGTAGTAGTACGAGTATATGAAATAATTAAATATATTGGATGATGTAACTTTTTTTAATCATCAAGCAAGTTTTATTGAAACTTGTGTATGCATATAACAAATTCTATTGAAAAAATGATTAACTAAATATGTATAAGCTATATTTGCTTTCACAATCATGCACGCAATTTCAAAAAATATTATTCTCTACTAAATCACCAATTATAAGTTTTGGGCTTAATCTTCATTTGTGTCGCGTAACTTAGACAAATACTTAATGTGGTTTTATGTCGTTTAGCCGGCATGCAATATCCTAATAGCATATCAATCTTGGTAAATATTTAATCACATTGAACATGTAAATTTTGGCTGCAACATGCTATTGGGAACATATTTAAAATATTATAGGTGTGCATGTTTCCTTTACGAATTAAAAAATTGTTCATCACACAATTTCATCCAAAGTTAAAATTTTTCTGGATATACCCTGTTTAGTGTCATTTAAAAACTATTTTCGAGAAGCGCCTTTTTATATGCCATTATATTTGAATAAAATGTAGTTATCACACCTTATTCTAATGAAATATTCACGTTTTGTATTTTGACTACATCCAACAGTTTTGGTTATTATGATATTTTTTCAAAACCATCCCCGTTTGGTACCAAACGTCAATGGTACCAAATATTAATGAACTAGCTTCGATGCAAACAATTCAATGGTCTTAAAGTAAAGGCTTCGTTTAAATTACTTTGTAGTGTCATAATGGAGCCCAATTACTGTGAAGTATGTTTAAACGATGTACATTTATTTCAAATTGTTGATTGTGGTTACGTCATCGTTGCAACTGGCCATCTTTTAAGCCGTGTGTCATCGATCGAAACAGGTGGCTAATCAGAGAGAACAGCGTCTATACAATATGGTTAGAACTTCCCATTTCAATGTGCCCAAGTATCTTTCACCACTATTGCAACATGGAACCTAGCGCTGTCATGTTGTGAAACTTTATCGTGTTTTTCATTGTTTCATGGTTGCAACATTAATTTTTCAATGATCAGCTCAAACTGCGTTCAATAAAAATTCCCTGTAATTGTTTCAGACGATTAAAAAGCAAATAATACACTACACCGGACTAGTCTTTGCAAATACAGAGCATGACGTTGGAGGTGTACAACAGTTCACAAGCTAACAAACTACGCTTCTGGGTCTTGAGGCATTTTCAATTGCTTATTGATTTATTTCCAATGACCGTGCCAAATCTTTATCACTTCATTAAGTAATTCCTCTAATTTACATCTTGAAAATTTTTCGCTGTTCCACCTCTATGCCGGTTTTCAACGTTAAAATTACTCCTCTTGAAGCGTTGAAACCATTAATAACACGTTATTTAACTCATAGTGGCTTCGGTACATGTACGTGTCTAAGAAGCAGTCTAAGCCGCAGATTTCTTCATATTAAATAAATAAACAAACACGTCCCGCAAATGACGAGTTTTGGCTTTTAAACTGGCATTTTAACTGCAAATGACTTTATTATATAAACACAAATCGACTACGACTGTTTTCAGGTTATCTTTACAAGATATGCCGTTAATGATGTATTTATTTCGTCGACCATTAATGGTTATTAATTAACGAGAGATTCTGGGAAAATTCTGAGATTCCGCTGAGAAAAAAATATAAGCGTTCTTTATAACAGTATTCGACAACGTTCAATATATGGTAAGTGGTTCGGTCGGTCTTAGTAAAATTTTGTTTCGGTCGATATCGGCTACTGAAATATACGAAATGTTGATCAGAATCTTATAAGATATAGTAATGAAAGTTATTCATTGACGAAAAAGTATGAGAGATAGCGTCTATGATTTTTTCAATCAAAAATGTGCCCTGTATGCTGATTCAAAGTGAATGGCGCAGAGAGCTTTTAACGATTTAAGACATTGTCTTCCATGTTATTATGTAATATGTGGAATTTTCACCCATCGTTCAACTTAATTTTGAACTGCGCTACATTTTTTAAACGCTTGTCAAACGCAATAACTGACATAAAAATTATATAAAAATACTGCTTCAGATAATTTTGCTTATATGAAAGATTAATCAATTACATAGTTTTATGATGAATATTGATTTAAACATCATTATAGTCTGGACTTAAACTGTGCATTTATTTCTGAATGGGCAATATATAATGGAATGTAAACAAATTTCGAGACGTCTTACTATAAACATTGATTCTGTAAGATAAACAACTTTTTTGCAATACTTTTAGCTAAATATGCACAAAACTACTTAACTAAATAATTTTCTTGCGGTGAATTGCTTTTAATACATGCCTCTCAGACTACAAATCTTGTTTTCTAAAAAAATATAATGTTTTATTTGTTTTGAAACAATTTGGTTTTTATAGACAAAATGCTGGACGATATTGTTTTGTTGCAAGTATTTTTTAGAGAAATTAGATATTTAAAAATTTTATTTTAATGAAAATATGCTAATAAAAATATTGTTTTATTGCTTTTTTAATTGTATTAGGTACGAACATCTGTCGTCTTTCAAAACAAAAAGTTCGAAAGAAAGACGTAAATCAGCTGGTGATGAAGATATTATAAAACAATTAAATGTATCAGTTCGTACCCGTACCGATTCTGGTAAGCAATTAACTGATATAGAAATATTACAGCAAGTTCCTGTAAAAAATTTAGATACCGGTGAAAATTTTCCATTATCTGTTATTGAAGATAAACTTCCCGAATTAAAAGAAAAAATGAATCCATTATCCTTCCATATAATGAGACTAACAAGTGAAGTGCCTGAAATGGATGAAGAAGCCGGCGTTGATATACCAGCAGAAGTACCACCAGCTGATGAAGATGAAAATGATTTTGGAGAAAGCAGCCGAATAAAACGAAAAACCGAAAGGATACGACGATTTTTTGGTTCAACAATGCGAAAAACGGTCGATAAGGCAAGATCTATTGCGTCCGAAGTGTCACATGCTAGACATAAAGAGGATGTTGCTGAGGTTGATGATGTAGTGAATCCTGAACAAAATATTAAAATAAAAGCATCGAACACTAATAAAGGACCATATGAATTTGCTAAACTGCAACATGTTCAGGTAATTAAATCCCAGTTCATTGCAATGGATATAGTGATAGCTTAATTTTTATTTTAGGATTTATCTGGTGAACATACTGGTGCCGTATGGTGTATGAAATTTAGTTCATGTGGCCGATTGTTGGCGACAGCTGGCCAAGATAAATATTTACGTATTTGGGTACTAAAAGATGCTTATCCATTTTTCCAAGACATGCGAACTAAATACAACACTGACCAGAAATCGTCACCCACACCGTCGCAAGAATCGCTAGTATCACAATCATCTTCTACAGAAGATGCGATCGCAATGGCAACAGCAGCTGAAAAATCAATTGGTCCGTTTATGCCGAAAGCATTCTGTACATATTCCGGTCATACATCTGACCTATTAGATGTTTCATGGTCAAAAAATTATTTCATTTTATCAAGTTCAATGGATAAAACTGTGCGCTTGTGGCATATTTCGCGAAAAGAATGTTTATGTTGTTTTCAACATATTGATTTTGTTACAGCGATTGCATTTCATCCACGTGATGATCGTTACTTTCTTAGTGGAAGTTTAGATGGCAAATTAAGATTATGGAATATACCGGATAAAAAAGTCGCCTTATGGAATGAACTGGATGGTCAAACAAAATTAATTACAGCAGCGAATTTTTGTCAGAATGGAAAATTTGCTGTAGTCGGATCTTATGATGGGCGGTGTATATTTTATACAACTGATCAATTAAAGTATCATACACAAATTCATGTAAGATCAACACGGGGTCGTAATTCAACGGGTAGAAAAATTAGTGGGATTGAGCCAATGCCAGGTATGTTAATCTTTTACATTTCCTTATAAGTAAGACATTCATTTAATAAGATTTAACCTACGTTAGTTTTTAATGTTAACGCGCACTCGGTAATCTTTGAATTGTATGACTAGATCCAGAAGATCAAATTTTTTAGTCGCCTATAACTGGGCCTATTTAATAGTTCCCTGGCTAATTCGTTGGGGTGACAAACTAGTTTTAACTGGTATTTTTTACTGTACTGATGAATTGTGTCGGTTACAGTTTCGATGAATAAATATTGACGTAGGTTTGCATTGCGTACATACGAGGGCGTTTACGATTTTCGAAGTATTTGTGACTGTATTCTTTCCAGTTTTGTTATGTTGTAATCACACGTGGTGATCCATACATTGTATGTCCAGATGGGCTTAAGTATCATTTTGTACAGATTTTTTTCAGTCTAGACTTAACGTTGAGTTTTCGAATTGACCAATTTAGTTTGACGTATTTTAATTTGATTTGTTGACGTTTAGCTTCAATGTATTTTTTCCACGTGAATCATCTATCTAAATGTAGTCCAATATATTTAACACATTCCTGATGTGGGAGAATGATTTTATTAAAGTCTGACAGGCGGACAGATGAGTTAACGGTGTGTGAATCTAATGTGCGCAGATTTACGCTCATTGGAGTTATTTCTCCATTTTGTTAGCCATTTTCCGATTTTGTCTAGCTGTGCTTGTTGCTATTGTAGGATTTTGATGGACAGATAGGATAGTATCATCCGCGTATGTAGAAGCTTTCACGCAATTTTATGTTGGTAGGTTCGCTGTATAGATCAAGTACTCCTGCATAAATATCACATAAATCTGTGGATGCGGTATTATATTTAACCAACAATTTTCGATTGAGCAAATAATTGTCAATAGTTTTACAGAAATTTGTCGATAAATGTACTCTAATAAAGTGAGCTCTGTAAGTGTGCTTATGTAGAAATCCTTTATGCCATATCTTATCAAAAGCTTGGGCTATATCTAGAAACGCTGCAAACCAGTACTTTTTTGTTCCTGATTTCAGATACGACTCTGTGAACTTGTTCCACGGTTCCGTGTTCTTCTCTAAATCCAAATTGATAATCCGGAATGATTTTTTTTGTCGTCTAGAGTTGGCTTAAGTTTTTGCAGGAGCATTTTTAAACCAGCTTTGATAAAGTGGGTAATAAGCTGATTGGGTGATACATTTATTGTTTAATCTTTGCCAGGTTTCGGAATCATTATAATAATTGAAATTATCCAGATTTCTGGATAATGACCTGTTTTCATTATAGAGTTGAAAATATAATTTGATACATTTGTCCGGTAGATTTGACACCATTTTTCCACTTATCAGATCATATCCGGGTGCCTTTTTTATATCGATGTTGTCTTTGATCGTTTGTTTGACATTGCGCCACTTGTATTTGATTAGCTTACTTTCAGACGTATCTACAAAATTCATTAAAACTTCTTGACTTCCAACTTGCTCGTTAGGTTTAAACACTTCGCTAAAGTGTTTAGCAAATATTTGTTTCTTTCTGTACGTCACTTCTTGCCCAGCTTCCGTCGGGGAGCCGTATTGGAGGAAATGAGAGTGTTGGGCGTTTCCGCTTATGTGTGGCTTTCTATAGTTAGAAATCCATTGCTTCAGTAGTTGTGAGTCTATTGAGGTAATATTGAAACTCTTCGTCACACATTTAACAAAGCGATTTTTAGGGTTTTAATCTCTTTATTTAACCTTGATTTAAAATTAGATGACCTGTGGAGTTGTCACTGCCTGCGTTTTGTCATTAGTAGCTATTAAATATTCGTAGAAAATGTGCGTTTCTTAAAATTAGCAGAGTTAATCAACGTAGCGTTAATCGGCGTAGCGATCTTAGGAGCTTGTAGAATACTAATTAGTTATTGTACCGTTGTTCCACTATTCCTTCTCTTTTAAGGAATATTAAGCGAACACTTCCAGGTTATTGAAGACTTAAATAGAGACCAATTAGTATGTTGATTCGTCAAGAAACTAGTTGGCGCTAGTGCGTGTTGAGTTATTAATACCGGAGAGTGATCAGTAGACAAATTGTACCACGTTTTGGCCTTTAATAATGCACTAAAAATACTCTATGTTACACAAAAGTCTAATAAATCGGAAATCCTGTGTTGGCCAGTAAGTTGGGTGGCCAGTAGATATGTGATCAATATTTTCATTTTGTATACATTTCCACTGTATACGTTTTCCTTTCGTAAAAATTAATCTCGACCCCCATTGAATATGCTTATCGTTGTAGTTACCTCCCTCTATGAACTTATCTCCTAGAGTTTTGAAGTAATTCGTAAATTGTTCGCTCTTAATTGAGTGTCTCCATCGGCAATAAATCGCAGATATGATGCATTTCCCTGACTATTCGTCTAGACAGGTGCTAGTTGCTTGGATATGTTTCTTCCCTTTATTTTTCGAGTTCATAATGGCTTATTCTGTTTTCCACCATGTGATTTTCCGCTAGGATGCTTAGTATCGTAGATTATCCTTAGATCTTGAGGTAACTCATATTTATAAAGTGAGTTTCGGAAATCAGCATAATATTCTAGTTTATGTTGCGCTAGACCATTTGCGTTCCAGAGAACTAACTTAATTGTATTCAATTTTGTTTTTTGATCAGAAGTTACTTGATATTCATGTATGGAAGCATAAAGCCTGGTTTACATTCAATGACTTTTGCAGAAGCAGACAATTAAAACGTCATAGACTAATTTAAAGCCTTAAGTGAAGGACAACAATAAAATTAAAAAATATTTTTTTCTCTTGGTTTTGTCTCTTATTTGTACACAGACAATTATATTGCGCATACTCGTTTCATTTGTCTGCTTCTGCGAAAATCGTTGAAGCTTAAATATCAATAATTCATGGAGAGAACTGATCATGTTATAAATTATACCATTGTTTGTGTTTGTATTGAAAGAATTGACTTTGACAGCTTCTGCATAAGATATTTTAGGATTGATGGTAGGATGTAATTCTCTTTCTCTGGTTTGACTTTTATAAAGGTGGTCTAGCGTTTGTTGTTCAATTCTTTGTCGTAGAGTCATTTTTTTGTTAACTTCTTGTACATTACACGAACTCTATAGTTTGCTTGCAGTATAACTTTCTCCACAGTTGCTACATTTTCTGACCTCTGATTTTTTTATCCAGCTCACATTTAATACACATACCACATACAGCTGGAAGCTTACAATAATTTCGTGAATGACCATATTTTTAGCAGTTGCTACATTGTAAAACTGATTTACGATTTGTGGTTCATCCACTACGACTTTTCTATTTAACCAAAGGTTATAGTTTTCTCTTTAAATCATTTATTATAATAATCACGCTTTTTTTAGAGGACTCCAAATTTTTTAATACCACGACTAGATTTTGTCCGTATGTACGTCGAATGTAGGTTCACTAACTAGAGCCAAGGCAATATAATACCGAAGATACCGAAGTAAATATTAAGAGTTGGTTTTTCCTTAACCAAGACTAAATGAAGATTCTAGAACTGTTTTCGCACTTGAAATCATTTATTCATTGTATTAGGTACATTATGAAATAGTATTTATTATGTACAATCTGAATTTCGTTATTTTTTTTCAAAAGAATTTCTTTGAACCTGCTTTTTTATTGGTGGAAATTCGAATAGTAATAATTGATGATTTTTCAGTTTATGTTATTTATAGAACAATCTGTTCATTTTATTTCAGGTGAGGATAAAATATTGGTAACATCTAATGATAGTCGGATACGTTTATACGATTTACGTGATTTAAATTTAAGTTGTAAATATAAAGGATATTTAAATGCATCATCACAAATTAAAGCGTCATTCAGTCACGATGGTAAATATATAATTTCTGGTTCTGAAAACCAACAAATTTATATATGGAAAACTCACCACGATTATGCAAAATTGAGTTCGGTAAGTTGCAAATTATTCTTTATGCAAATTATTATAACATTATCATAATAATTTTATTGTATTTAATTTAGGTTCGCCGCGATCGGAATGATTTTTGGGAAGGTATTAAGGCACACAATGCAACAGTCACTTGTGCAATTTTCGCCCCACATCCCGAAGCAATTATTAAACCTGATCCAGATGAAATGTCTTCCGAGGAAGCACAAAATTATACACCTGACCCTCTTGTCGAACAACATAAAAAAGGTTGTGGTTATGTTTTAGTGAGTGCAGATTTTAGTGGGGCAATAAAAGTATTTATCAATAAAACAAAGCCAAAACATAGTAGTTTACCCTATACGGCTGTTATGGATTAAACATAATAATACTAATAATAATAATAATAATAAACATAAATAATTATTATGAACTTTGATATTAAATTATTAATGAATAATTAATTTAATTAATTATTCATGAAAATGATGAAAGTTTTAAAATTTAGAATCTTAAATAATTATTGGGTTTTTTTTGTAAAAGAGGGGAAAGAGAAGATTAAGTTTACATTCAATTAACCGTTGACTAACAGTTTAAACTTATTATATTCAAATACAACTTTATATAATTGTATTTATTCTAATCTATAAACTATATATAAGAACTAGTTGGAAACAACACCAAGTCCTAAAATTTAATACAATATTTCTTATGTATCTACTGTTTTTTATTTCTGAAATCTTATATTAATTTTCCGAATAAAACGCAACATATTCATGAATCATAAACGATCATTTCGAAATGTTAGTGGTACTATACAACTACAAATACGCGCAAATAAATTTATTTTTAGTCCTAATTGTAAGAGCTGACGATTGGTTCTCGAAATTTTCTGACATAATGTTGAATCGATTTATAGTAATTTTATCCAATGGACGTTGAGATTATGTAACAGATTGTGTTCGAGACTAAAAAGACAAGTTTAATTTTTATTTGACTGCAGTTTTTCCTTTTTATATTTTATTTGGTCGTATGTTACCCAAAACCCATCTAATTTATAAACTATTTATAGATAATTGTTTTACTTAATGAAACAAACATACATAAATATCCAATACATGATTCATTTATACTTTAGTCTGTTGTTAATATATTTTTCAATATATCCAATATTCAATTTTGTAATCGATGAAACTGTAATTTATCAATTTATACCATTTGATAAACACTAGATTCTTAGTTATAAACATAAATATATCGTACTTTTGGTCATCCATATATGGTATATTTGTTCGGTGCACTCAACTTTTGGGTCCTCAAAACATAAGAAGTACAATTCGACTGGAATAGTCTCGCAAGAGAAGAAGAACTAACAACTGAATGAGTTTAGTAAATTACCAAACAGTCAACCATCCCAATTTTCAATATGTGTAATACAAAAAGAAAACCAATAATGGGATGCCAAGTCGTGTCGATTTTGTTGATTAAGGATTAATTAATATATGGTGGCCTTTTTAGAAGGATAGTACAAGTTATTATCTACCTATAGTGTGTGGCTGCACTCACTGTTTTGTGTGTCATTGCAGTATATTCTTTCAGCGAGCGATTTAGTTAAAATACACAATTTGCCGTCACATTTAATTCGATTTAATGATTGATACCATAAATTTAAGTCTAGGTTTGAGTTAGTTTAGTTATTGATGAGGTGAACATTTTTATCAGTTGTAGTCAGACCTTTTTGAAATTCTGTGATTATTTATGTTATTTGTAAACTTCCAAAAAAAAAACATTTCTTCCCCAAAACTAAACTTTTTAATTTTTCTACAACGTGTTATTTGTCAAAATTATCAGTTACCGTGGATGTTAGTTTCAATTTTTTTTATTTCGATTTAAACTTAACAGTGCTACGACATCCCAATCAAATCACAAGTGAAATTGATTTGTCGGGAATGTTGCTAATAAGCTTCCAATGCTACACCATCAAGTTTTATTAAATTTTTTTACTATAAATATTCATAATATGATATTTTTATTAACAGCAAATCAAAATTAGGTATTTCTTGGTAAATTCAACTACTTACTTAATATATTATGTAAAATAAGATAGTTTGCATATCCGTCCAATTACACAGCATTTGCTTGTCTTCCTTTTATCTCATTGGAATGCTGTCAACATTTTGAAACTTACACCACTTTCTAATTTTATTTTATGGCTTGATGGAACGGCAGGGACACACGCAATATATATTATAATTCCTTATTTAAGCATAATAATTCAATACTTGCCATACAATATTCCTTTTTATGTTTCAATTACTAAAAGTAAACTAAAAAAATTAATTAAAGCTCAAAAACTTTTGAGAAACTTTGTATTTGTAAATGACTGAAAATTTGATTTGTTTTTATTTTTTAAAATTATAAAATAAAAAATTAGATTTTTATTAAAACGAATTGAGACAGATTAATTTCATTAGAAAAAACTGATAAATTAAAATCAAAATTTAGTCAAGACAACAAAAGAAAAACATTAATTAATAAAAATAAGAATAAGCAAAGATGAGGAGTGAAATATGTATTTTTTTGAAAATAAAATAAATAATATATTATAATTTATTATAATTTTTTATTGGAGTTGTAAATTATAGAAAATAAATTATGAAAAATTTTATCAGTCACAAATATTTTTTTAATTTTATGCCAGTTTCGAAATACTAATTCAAAAAGTATACTTATTCAAAAAGTATTCTATATTTAAACGTAATTGCCCAAAAACTTAACATAAACTTTTATAAGTTAATTGATAAAGTCAAATCATATTTTTTCCAAAAAAGTGAAATATGAAATATGTAAACGTATATCAGGCTTTGGCTTGCCACTGCCAATCAGGCTTTAAAAAATACACATCTATGTCCACTTTTGAAATCAAAATATCTTGTAAATGGATAAGCTGAAATTGTACAGATTTTTAATCAGACCCGTTGTCAGGAATGGAATGTGAGAGTTGGAGTTTGATTGATGAGTACGAAAGATGTATTCTTACATTCTAGATAAGAAATTTGCGTGATATATGGTCAAAACGAGACGTTGATGGCACAAGCTATTATGGCACGTACCGAGTTCTTTCTCAATCACGAAATCAGTAATTTATTACGAATTACTGATATCGTGCATGAAATCAAAGGACAGCGAGTACTCTGGCTTCGTCACGTTCTGCGTGCTGATCCGAACCGAATGATACACTGATCATTTAAGATAGAGACATGGCGTAGAGAGCGATCTGACATCTTCTCATGGATTACAATAGTCGGTACCGATGGAGTCTAATTGTTGACACGGTACGGACTAACCGAAAGAAATATTGAAAAATAAATTTAAAAATTTGAAACTACTGTTGGCCTAGGACTATTTAAAATTTTGGTGTACTGATGCGATGCAACATTCCAAAATCGTGATGTTTGCGATTGACAGTATATAGTGTATAATATAGTGATTTGGTATGAGTTTATTTCACTTAGCCTCAACATTGAAAAAGTAATTGAAACTAAAGTCTATCTGCTTATATTAGTTGTAACATTTCCGATTTTAAGACATTAAAAAAGGAGGCATATTATAGAACGTCCAACAATAATGTCGTCAAAATAAGAAGCCAGATTATGAAATAAGACAAAAACTTAATTTCAAAAATGTTTTAATTTCAAACTAGTGACAGAAATAATGTTGTATCTAACATTTTTCAACAGCTTTAGGTTGTAGGCTTATGACATAGTTAAATAAAAACACCCATTATAATTCAAAAAATAATTTATAAATGTGGATGAATCTGTTTAGTTCAATGAATATGTATTTCCCAATAATCGTTATGGTTATGTTACAGAACAGTCCAGATTCGATAAACCAAAAGAATTTGGTCATCTTATGTCGGGGGAGTAGTAATAGTATTAATTCATTCTGCGGGTAAAGCAGAATACCAATTCCACTGATATAATTTTTTTGGCTAAGGAAATCACGAGTGTTTGCGCATTTATGTATTTCTAGCTTTTGATGTGAACATCAAACGCAACAATGAAATGGAATAGCTGAAAAAATATTTGTAGGTGGAGCTTGTAGTGTTTCTCGATATCACCAGTACAGTCGTACATTTGTAGACGAATATGAGTAGCCGAATCGATTAACTGAGTATGCTGGAGCGATAAGGATCCTTGATAAGATCAATTTTGGAGCATTTTACATTTCCATCCATACATTACATTTCCATACATAGAATTTGGGTATCTATGTAAATTTATGGAAATATTAAATGTTCGGTATCAGGTAGCGATGCATTGTCGTCGATTTCCGTAAGAAAAGGAAGATGCAAATGTTGTAAGTATGTTTCTAATCCAAATATAAGCTGTGCTGGAGTTCTATTTTTAAGCAAAATAAGACTTTTGGGTTTATAATAGATCCAATAATTTGGTGTCAATTCACTAAATGCAAGAACGAGTAAAGAGTCATTTTAACACAACTTGCCTTTTAGCATTTTTGGTTAGTATAAATATTTATTGTCTAGGAGGTTGAGTTTTTTTTAAAAGGCCGACTTAGCTGAGAGGAAAGAAAGTTTGTATTGTACTATTGTACTATTGCAATGTTTAAAATTATTATTTTAATTCGTTATAGCTTTTAGCTAACTTTGATTAATACATATAGCAAAAGATTGACCAAGCACAAGCAAACGCCAATATTAAATTGCCTCAAAGATTTATCCGTTTTCGTGTTGGTTTTCAAAAATTGATTATGTTCTGTATATAGCTTATGTGACCTATAAAACAGAAAAAAATTTGCGAATGGTTGGCATGCGGCTACATCCGAGAATAAAGTATATATAGCTTGCAACAGAAGCAAGGCTCGAAGTTATTTCAAATACACAAAAACGAATTTTCTTTACCATTACCCAGCCATGTAAAATAATTTGATGCTGTAATTTGATTTTTACGCTGTAAAATTAAATTTTTAAGCTTGAGTTTGCCCGTTTTTAATCTACTCGATGCTTTCTCATTATATGATTCGGACCATATATTAGTGTATGCATTTTTCGTTTCTTTAAGAAGGGTCATCTGAAGAGTGTTCTAATCCAATTTCAGTTTACAAAATTTCCTATGAGGAATAACAGTCTGCTATTTGGAAAGTTAAATCAGAATCTTCTGGTCTTGATAGAATTAGTCTAAAACTGGTGAAACGAATTTTTCCTGTAGTCTCAAAATATTAATATTAAACATTTTTAATTTTATCTTAACCTCTTTTTCCTTTCTCGGGCAATGGAAACTCAGTAAAACAATTCCAATTCCAAAAATTACCAGTTAGGATTTTAAGTTCCATATCTAAAGCCTTTGAGATAGTAGTAAAATACTAAATTTCAATAGTTTACTCAATGTCTTTCAATCTGGGTTTAGAAAAATCCATTGTTCGAGTACTGCGTTATTGAATATCAGCGATGATATTTGGCGTAGCATGGAAATTGGGAACTGACTTCTCTTACTTTGTTAGATTTTTCAAAGGCATTTAATTCTTTGAACCACAACATTCTTTATAACAAGCTTATTGCACAATTTAAATTTTTCTTTTCAGCTGCTAGATTAGTTATAAATTATTTATTAGATCGTTGACAGACAGTTTTTTTTTTATTGTTGTTATTCTAATTTTCTTCCAGTTACTTCAGGGGTGCCTAGAGATTAGTCCTTTATTATTTTCTATGACATAGAATCATCGTTTCGCCATTGTTCGTTTCTCATTTTCGCTGATGGTGTCCAATTTATAGAAATAGTAAGTTAGATCAGCATTTTATTGTTAGTAATATTTCTCTGGTTAACGAGGATTTAGATAAAATATATAATTGTCCGGTTTTTAATGGGCTCGTCTTAAATGAATGTAAATCGCAATCTATTATTATTTACAAAAAATCGTGGATACACGGCTCAACTGATACCTTACGAACCATTTTAACGATTGGGGCACATTGTAGGTGGTCAGCCCAACGAATGTTTTTACACGCGCTTACATTCGATTTTGATGTCATCCGGTGCATGTTAATATTTGGTCAACGGCGACAATCGAACTCGAGACCGCGGTGTGATGGGAAACTCTCTTAACCATTAAGTTACAACCGCCGATTTGGCGATAGTTTTTAACAAAAGTCTTTAAGTTAGTAGAAAGATGTTTGGATTACATAGTTTTCTGTATAAAGTGGTATAGTTTACGGTAAGTTTGTTTATGTCCTATCTTCTTCCGCATTTCCTCTTTGGTCATGTTTCAGGAGAATATGACTATTCTAAAAACATGGTTTAGTGCTTGCACTCGTTATATTTTAGGATTTGGGAAATTTGACTATATTTCACCCTACTAGGCTTGTTCTTGGTTGTAGTTTATCTAGTTTTTATGAGTTTCGTATTAGCACTTTTATTAGGAAGCTACTCAAATCTAAAGAACCAAATTATCTATTCAAAAAGTTATTATTTAGCAGGTCGCATTAAGGCAATCTTTGATTGTTCCATGCTCGATATTCTTCTATTTTTTTAAACTCTTTCGTTCAAAGAAATATCTCTACTTTATGGAATTCTGTTTCATTCAGTATTAGGAGTTTGAGATCCGCCGAGACAGTATAATTAGTTTAAAGTTAATTCCAAAGATGTTTTTAATATTGTCTGCTCCTTGCTGCTCATCCCATTGTAAATGAGCTTCTACTCAAAATGGGATGTGTGTGCATGGTGTTGATTTTTTCAGTAAACAATGTAAGAGATTTATGTCTAATGAAAGTAATGATTTTTTACATGTTGCTTTTATGTATTCGTTTCCTTCTTAATCCAAATTATAAGCAATAAATAAATAATAAAAGTACCGAAAAGAAAGATTACATAGCAAGATGGGTGGGTTATAGTACCACATGCCAGCACTGCCCTACTTAATGAAATTCATGCATCATATATACTGCAATCAATCTGTGCTAAGGACAACAAAAAAAACCGCAAAGGAATCCGATTTAAAAATCTTCGATCGCAACTTTTACCAGATCGCATCGGTTGCCATTATTTCTAAAACACATATTTCAGCATTGAAATGTGCAGACGATGTTTTTGTGGTGGATCCATATTTGCAAGCCGATTTACTGACAAACGTCTTCACTTCGAACTCGACCTTAGTTGTCCCCGATGGAGTTACGCATCCGTCAATTCCGTATGGTGGTTCCAAAATGGATCCTGTCAACATCTCGGAGGAAATCGTCTTGAGGAACCTGAAGGCAATGAACGTAAATATGGTTTCCAAACTTGGCGGAATTCATGTTCGAATATTGAAGGAGTTTGCCTATGACTTGGCTCCAATAAACTAAAATATTTCTCCTTTCTTATAAGAAAGGTAAATACTCGAACGCCTAGAAGAGTGCGATGGTGCAACCGGTTCTTAAACGAGGTTGTGATAAACCTGACCCCTCAAACTACCGGCCAATATCAATTGTGTCAGCCGTGGCTAAAGTTTTTGAGAAATGCATTAACCTACAACTGGTGAATTATCTTGAGATTAATAAAATCATCTCAGATAAACCATATGGTTTCCGCGAAAGCCGCTCCACAACCGATTCGTTGACGGATGTTGCAAACAAATGGAATCGCGCCTTTGAGCACCAGGGAGAAACTTTGCAATCGCTATGGATATATCCAAGGCTTTTGACAAGGTTTGGCATGAGAATCTCATTTGTAACCATCAAGTGGATAAAAATCTTTTTCAAAGACCGAAAGATCAACGTTGTGCTAAATGGAAGATCACCAACTCCTAAGATTCCGGAGTCCCTCAGGGATCAGTTTTGTCGCCAACTTTGTTTTTGTTATACATTAATGACTTGTTGGATAGCACTGTGAACCCTATCAACAGTTTTGCCGACGATGCAATATTGCACTCTTTTACTTCATTCGGTTGGAATGAGAAGTGAAGAAACTATGCGTGTTCTATAGATTAATAAATGGTTAATGTTCTGCAGAATTAAAGGAGAAAATACCACTATTTGTTACGCCAGAACGAGTATCACGAGGAACGTTTAATGCGCATAGGTTTACGGTGAACCTGCCGAACCCGCGAACTGAAGGTGCAAGCGGAAATTTATTTATCGAACATCAAGGAAATGGAATTCGTTATCCGGTTTTCCGTTTCCGTTTGAGTATAAAATGCACAATTTTAACCCAGTTATCAACCTTAACTTGAAGGATCGCGAGTTGGTTGCAGCAGCTCTGACAGTTACAAGGTGCTAGGACAGTCTAGAAGTTCGCCCTGCACCCAATTAAAGCTAAACATAAAAAAATTAAATAAAATCTCTAAGTGGACCTTATTTTTTTTTTAAGTTATTTTGATTTGGGTGCAGGGTGGACTTCTAGACTGTCCTAGCTCCTTGTAACTGTCAGAGCTCCTGCACCCAACACACGATCCTTCAAGTAAAGCTTGATAGCCGCCATAAACTTGTGCATTTTATATTTCAACGGAAATTGAAAACCAGCCAACGAATTCCACTTCTTGGATGAATAAATATCGATAAATAAATTCGCGCTTTGCATCTTCAGTTCGAGGTTTTGACAGCTTCACTGTAAACCTATGCGCATTAACCGTTCCTCGTGTTACCCGTCCTGGCGTAACAAGTTGTGGTATTTTCTCCTTTAACTCTGAAGAACATTTACCATTTATTAGTCTATAGAATACGCAGAGTTCTGCAACATCTCTGCGGTGTTGTAGGCTGTCTAGATCTTTTGTAAGTCTGAAGTTTCGTATGATACGGATGGCACGCCGCTGAACTCTATCCAGCAACTGGAGAGCAGTGCCATATGCTTCACCCCAAACCTGACAGCAATATTCTATACACAGTCTAATAAAGGTTTTTTATATCTGGAGAACCTATGATGCGATTTAAAAAACCGTCTGCATCTATTGAGATGAGATGACCCGTCGGGAAGGCATAGTTTGAGTGCTCTGGTTTATTTGCTGTTAGGGAGTTACTGTTTGGTCACAGCTAACATATAGTCGAGCAAATTAGCAAGATCTACCCGACAGATTGGATCACCGTTGTGCTTGGCCTGTAGACCTCTGTTTTCGTATCATACCGATCTACTTATCTCTATAAAACGATTTTATTTATTTTATTTAATTTTATATAATAATATTTTTTTACTGAGATGCTTATGGTTGTAGAAATGTTTCTTGCCTTATCAGGAAGTTTAATTTATAGTCATTGAATAGCTTATCAATTAAACCATACAATTGACTTATTATCATTGAAATAGATTTGGCTAATCTGATGTTCGGTTTGAAAATACTAATGTTATTATGTTTCGAATCACACCGATGAAGAATACGACAAATCGTAGATATGCCGTTCGGGGGACCTCTAAATTTAATAAAAATGAAACAAAATAATTTGTTTAGTTCAACGTATTTATTTATACTTCTTTTATATTGTTTTATAGTGCATCAAAGAAAGTGTTATTAGCATTCAATTTGTCGTAGTTGCAATAAAGAAAGCATCTAGTTTAAGTACATTATGGTATCCGTCCAGAAACATAATTCCATTTATATTGTCAACTGCAAACCCGTCCAAACTTTGTTGAAGGCACTACCGTTTCATTATGGTACTTTATGATGGTACATAGAGAAGATTGCGTGTGCGTATGTGATGCTTATAAATAAAATAGACGAAGCGATGATTGATTACTAAGTTATTTTGGTTTTCGATTTTGGTCCAGATTATAACTTTTATTTGAAAAAGTTGAAAATCTCTTAATTATAATTATATAACGCATATACTAAAATCTAAATGTTTAACTCAATGTTGTGAGTTGATTTCAACTTTTCATTTGTAAAAAAAGTTGTTCAACAATTCGTTTGATTTATTTACTAAATATTTATTCAATCTACTTGATTAGTAACATCGGAATGGTTGGGGATGAAGAGCTCGTCCATCGCGTGCTGTTCTTGCTGATTTTGGCCGGTAAAAGTTAACAGATTTTGCCGCTTTTGATTTTGATGGTGTGGATGGTGTCGTTAATGATAATACTAAACATTCAGCTGGTAATGATATCGATGTTGTTAATGTTTGTGATCTCCAAAGCTGTTTGGATATATAAAACCGATTTAGAACTTGTTTGTGATTCAACAAGAATAGTTCTGTGTTCATATTAATCATTTGTTCAATACAACAATAGATTAAATAATATAATAGATATTTTTATTTTAATTAATAATTTGCAATTAAATAATCAAATTTACTTACATAGCTAAACCAACTTTAAATATATTTAAATATATAATTTCAAAATAGTTAATCAATGCTAAAAGATCATAGATCCAATCATAAATGTCAAATCAAATTTTCTAAAGAAACAGCTTCCAAACTAAACTAGATGATTATTATTAATTACACGCGTACATAAATATAAATATTATTTTAATAACTCTACTACTCTTTTGGTTATAGGACCTTGTTCTGGTAGAGTCCTGCCAATTGTTGTGATTACAATAATGTTTAGCTCACGCGAATCTATAAAATAATAAGCGTGATGTCAAATTACCTTATTTCAAAATAAATTGTTATTTTTATTTTAATAAATATTAAATCTATATTATTGGCTCAAAATAAGATTAACGATAAGTTAAATGCTTCATCTAAATGTTACTTGCTTGGACGCATAGGCAAAATTTGTTGGCAGTGAACGAAAATGGTCATACTTACCTTAAATCCATTTAATACTTCAGTTACATATTTTAAACCAATTATTTATTTTAGTTTATTGAAATTATTACGATTTAAAATAAGATTAGCTTACTTTAGAGAATCATATCGCAAAAAGATCTTATCTAAAATTTGGTTTGTATCCTCGCTAAATATATTTTTTAAAGGGCTATTTTAACTTTTATGACGTGATTTATTGAAAGAAACCTCTAACAAATCAAATTGTGGGGAGTTCAGAGATTTCGATTCATCACTAAACATTCAAAAAAATATGCTAAAATCACTTTTGGGGTTGATTTTATAAAACTTTTTATATATTTGGACAGAAGTCGCGTTAAACCCGTGTTTTGCAAAAGATGATTGGTTAAAGTGTGCCAACTATCATGATATAACTCTTTGCAAATTTACAAACACTGTTCCATATTGTTTGTGAACTACTACTCTTATAATGGAAGACTTTTACAATGACTATACCAAAAAAATTTTGACTGTCACTCACTAAACGAATTTTTTACAACGATGTTTCTAGGAATAGAAAACAATGTGGTATCCTCTGATTTCTTAAAACAATATATGAAGAGGTCACTTATCATCAAAACATTCGGTGTCCGTAGAATTTTTGACTAGGTACGAATTACTACTTGAACACAAATACACTGGTGTATGAACTTTAGTCCAAGTTCTTAATCACAACACAAAGAATTGTTTAGAAGTAACTAATGTTCCCATCATACAGTATCATATAATGAAGGTTATTATTATTGTCGCCGGTTGTAACTTAATGGTTAAGAGAGTTTCTCATCATGTCGCGGTTTCGAGTTCGATTGTCGCCGTTGACCAAAAATTAACATGCACCGAATGACATAAAAAGCGATTGAGGGTAAAAACATTCCACCAAACGTTAAAATGGGTCGTAAGGTTTCAGTTGATACGTGGTAAGGGCCGTTTATGATCTCTAAGATTATTTTTATTGAAGGATTGAAGGTAGCAAATATGATCAGTCAAATTAAAAGTTATATTAACAAGCACCTCGGTTTTGGTTTAAACAACACTCGACATAACAAGAAGGTGTACTGCATCATGAATTTTTGCCAGAAGGCCAAACCGTAAACAAATAGTATTATTTGGGTGTTATGAGATGTTTGCGTAAAGCAATTCGCCGAATGAGACCAGAATTAGGACCAGAAAACACGTGGATTCTATACCATGATATAACACACCGTTGCACAGTGCCATCATTATTCGTAATTTTTTAGCAAAAAATGCAACAAATTCCACCAACAATCACCGAATTCACCCGATTAGGCTCCCCGGGACTTCTTTCTGTTCAATCGAGTTAAAAACCAATACGGAGAACGCGTTTCAGTAGCCGAAAGGAAATAATGGAAAAATCGCAGGAAGCACTGATGCGGACATACCGAAAACCGAATATAAATAATGTTTCGAGGGTTGGATTAAGCGCTTGTGTAAGTGTGTTATAGTAGATGGGAAATGACCCTTTCAATCTTGAAGTTGTATTTATAACTAAGCCAGAGGCAAACAAAATTCCGTGTATAGTGATCATCGCAGCAGCCGATAATGGAATGTGTAAGTTCCGCAGTTGTAATTGAGACTGATGGAGATAGATTGTTAGCACGATACGGACCAGTGATGGCCTTTAAGAAATGTAAAAGTTATGGCCTTTAAGAATTAATGTTAAACTTCAAGCATTATTGATTAATCTTGATTGATCAAGAGGGCTTTGCCTGCACCGTGAACGTTACACGCGGTACAATATTCATCCAACAGTGATTTTTAATGAATGTACTGTTATGGTTTGGGTTTCCTGAGATGAAGTTTAATTACTGACGCCTGATGGCATCATTCATCAGCAAGTTGCAGACCTAATTTTACGTTGGCTCAAAATTATTTTCAAATCTGAAAATGTGTCACATTTCAAGCAAATGGAATGCAGTAAAAATAATTTTCAAATCTAAGGCAGGAAAAAATGTTCATTACAATCCTTAAATATTTTTTGATTGATGGTAAGAAAATTGATCGGTAAGAAAATATACTATGAAAACGATGGTAAGCTCTCACTCTTTTAGCGGTTCTATTAAATCGAGTATAAGCCATATACAATAGTAATCTTTCTGGAATGAGTTGCATTTAACAATGTTAGACCAGAACTTGAGAACTATCACTCGAGCACTTGGCGCACTCGAGCAGTTGATGTCTGGGGCTAGATGGGTCACACAAAAGTTGATTTGTGAGTGGAAGAACTAGATTCTCTACCTTAAAAAAAAGTTAAGATGATGTGGCTGCTATCGCACACTTAGACCAAATTTGATCCGTTGTGATACCACTCTATACGGCTATAGGTCCGAGTCTTTCCGTAGAGCCATCTGCGCATTGCATAGCTCCATGTCAGTCCTACAGTACTGACATGGAAGATCCAGATTATGTTTATTTTTCACCACCGATCGGGCGGTGCAAACGATCGAAGGTGAAAAACCTATTTTGCATCCTGCCTCGAATCGGATTCGAACCAGGTACCTGCCGCTCCAACTGCCTCAGCTTTAACCACTGCGCCACCTGGGCGATTCTCTACATTAGGCGTATAAGGTTGCTATTGCACTGCTCGGTAAGTATGTTTAAACTTGAGTAGAAGCATCCAATTCGAACTTCACACTTTGGACTGTAGTTGTGTATTGGCTGTATTAAATGTTAATCCACACCAAATTCAGTTGATCTCTAGGGAATATAAACTTGTCCGGTGACGATATGATGATCCTTAATGATGGATCAGTATTCTGTAATATAGTTGGTGCCGGGTTATACATTTAAAATCTTGTGGTTGAATTATCTAATCTATCCACCTTGGTAGGTGTTACTATTTTTCAGGTGGAAATTGCTGCAATTTTGAAAGCAACACACTTTGCAAAGGAGATGAACTGCAGAGACCGTCGTATCTACATCCTTTATGATAGCCTGGCTGCTCTAAAGGCGATTGGTTCGGAAACTTGTTTTGAAGACAATAATTGCCTTAAATCGACTAAGCAGTCTGAATATAGTTAGACTTCACTGGATACCCAGTCACATGAGTATCAAAGGAAATGTATGCTTTTTGAATAATCATATTTTTCGAATGAAAATTCGGAACATTGCAACTGCGAACAGCGTTGTCGAGTAGAAGAAGAAAGTGTTGCGAACTTATTGTGTTCCTGTTTTTGATACTCCTTCCATAGCCTGTAGTGCTTTGGATCACAATTCCTCTTTGAGGATCAACTGACGACCTTCAGGATACCAGATATCTTGGACTTCATTGGAAGAACAAACAGATTTCGGGACTGAGTGTGTACGTCTGAGAAGGGATGTCACAATTGACCAACTAAGCCTGAGTGTCTGGGGAAAAAACTATAAACTTCAAATCAAGCTCCTCATTTTAAAGGGTGGTAGCTTAGTCGTTTGAGACCAATCGAAATAAATTAAACTCGTAACCGAATGTATTGGAAAGAGTAAAAAGATGGAGGTTGGAACTTCAGATTCCACATTGACTCTACACTTCGGTCATCTGATCCATTATTTTATGAATCCAGTACTAGACAAAGTGGCATATTTAAAGTGTATGTTGAACGTTCAGAATACTGCCACCTTGTGAGAACTACTAATGCACCACTGATACTCAACTCTGAAGTGCACCTTTTCAAGCTCTGGATATTATATTTTAGAAAATGATATTGAATACAGTGAAAAGGTTTAAAGATATTTCCTTGGGGATATATAATAACATAGAACACTAATCTGTTCTACGCAACAGGAGTATAATATCAACTACAAAGACCCGTCGTGATCTTTTATTGTGAAGCTTCTGACTGACCCATACCCCATTCGTTAAAGTGACAGGTTAACCGAGGGAGTCATAAATCTTGAGGTTTTGAAATTTTTTACCAACGGTTCAAAAATAAATGGAAGGGTCTCATAAATAAATGTGTAAGGTTTTTTTTGTGAGGCATTGAAAGTAAACCTCACTTTCCATCTCTCCGAATATTGAAGAAAACGAGCAAAAACTGGATAAGATATAATGCAATATCTGTTAGGTTAAACTTTATGATTGAACATATACTTTCTTACGTCGAAGATAGGTTAGGATTGTCTTATCTATAGACGAGATGCTAGATCAACATATCGTGGGTGTCAAAAAGAAAAGACAACTTGTTCGTCAGGGCAAAACATGCCGCCTCTCACCACACAGACTATATAATGAAAAACAGCACGTCTCATTTAAGGTCTTGCTTCAGGAGGTAACTTGAAGAAAGGTCTATAAATGTTAGATGTACCGATGGCAACGTGTGCAATAATTAACCAAATGTGATCAAAACGGGATTGGTCAAGATCTGACCTACTGATATCACTTCAGTGACATCCAGTAAATGGGATTATGGGAATAATTACGGGACAGCGGTACCTATGAAGGTTTTTTTTTGATTGCATCAGGTTCTCCAGATATATAAAACCTTTATTAGACCGTGTATAAAATATTGCTGTCAGGTTTGGGGTGAAGCTAACCCTGCATATTCTATAGATTGATAACTGGAAAATGTTCTGCAAAATTAAAGGAGAAAATACCACCATTTGTTACGCCAGGACGGTTAACACGAGTAACGGTTAATGCGCATAGGTTTACGGTGAAGCTGTCAAAACCTTGAACTGAAGATGCAAAGCGCGAATTAATTTATCGAACATCGAGGAAGTGGAATTCGTTATCCGATTTTCAGTTTCCGTTAAATTATATCAACGATTACAGCGCAGGACAGTCTTAGAGTCCGCCCTGCACCCAATTAAAGCTAAACATAAAAAACACATGCAGATAGACTTGGAGATTGGAATGCAATATCTGAGAGCGCATCCTTCTTAAATGATCTGGTGGATCTCAGTAAGAGAGACGTCAGGGATATTTTACAAAAAAGCTCAGAATAGTTCAAGTAGAATAAGAAACGATAAATTACGTGATATGGTATAGTCTAACACTTGGTATACCGATCCTTTAGGACAACCACCGTAAACCACTAGTAAGAATGTAAATCAAAAAATTTATGAACATTTCAAATTCGGTAACTGTGAGCCATCCAATCGTATCATTGAATGTGTTCAAAGTACTAACTACTTGGATCCATCTCGTGGGTCACCACTGCGTTGAATTCTCTTCGACATTTTTTAAAACATTTTTAGCAATTACAAATTATATTCTATGTACTACACCATTTAAGCAATCAATCAAATATGTGCAATATTATTTTTATACCAATTCAACAGCAAATGTAATTCACGATTGAAGAAGCACCAGCGCAGTAAATACAATCTTCGCAAATCAACGCAAATAAAAACTAAACAATTTTTAATTTATTTTTATTTCTAAATTACATTTTTTTTTGAGGTTTTAATTTCTATATAATTATATAGTTTTTGTTTGTTATATTATATTAATAATTTATAAATAGGTTGTTTAAATAATTGTATATTGATCAAAAGTCAAAAAACAAAAACCGATGAGTTTGGTGTGATTACACCACACTGACAAGTCCGAGTCTTATTTCAATTCGGCCGTACTTTTCGTCAGTTTCATTTGTACTTCAGATTGATGATTATATTTGCTTCAGTCTAATTTATAGGTTCGATTCATCACTTTAATGTTTTAACTATCTAATTTCATAATACTAACAATACGTTCAGTCTATTCAAGGCTTTGCAGTAACACATTAAATTATACTGAAGCAGATTTATGTTGGTGAAAATGAGTGTGGCAGTGTAGTCTTGTAAAGACTATTTTCGATTTTGATGTTTACTAAGTCGTAAGTTTGGTATAATTATAAGCACAACTTAGCGTTTAGGTTTGTTTTTTGACTTTGATGTAATATGTAGAATATTAATTATATAAGTTTGTCCAAAAATCGGTTGATCAGTATAACGACCTGACAATAACACAACAAACATATATTGTAACTACTCGTTTACCTTAATATCTAGTCGCATATATAATAAGCTTCAGAAAATTTGATTATGAACTCGTTTTACCGATATGCAGCTGTGATTTTTATCTTTTCAAAATTATGAACGTTTGGAAGGAATTCGATCATGATTTGTGCAGGAATTTAGAGACAATAGCCCAGGACCATTGTCGTTCATATTTAAAGTGAACTATTTCATGTTTAAAATGTACTAGCATTATAAGATGCAGACGATTATTCAAGTCATCAAAAGCTAATCTTGTATTAAATATTAATCCACAAAATTGAGTTGATCTTAAGAAAATATAAACTTCCATATATACAGGCTCTAATTTTAAAAAGTGTTAGCTTAACCGCTTGAGATAAATCGAAAAATCTAAGTTTTATCTTAGACAGTAAGCTTGAAATCGAACGTGAGAGTAAAGAGCTGCAGTTTGGAACTCCAGATTATACAGTGACTCTACACTTCAGTAATCACACCCATTATTTTATAAAGGATCACTGTTTGGTGGCCATATAGTGGCCAATTTAAAGTGTACATATATTGAATGTTCAAAGAACTCCCTCCTTGTGAGAACTACTCATTTTGTGGTTATAAGAGCTCCACTCATACACATACTCATACGGTTAACCGAACCATGAGGTTTTGACCTTATTTACGAAAAAGACCATAGTCGTTCATATTTGAAGCGAAACCTTTAATGTTTAAAATGTACGAGCAGTAGATGCAGACGACTATTAAAGTCATCAAAAGCTTATATCACTTCACATTATGCTCGATATTTATCGAGAGATCTTGAATAATTAAAAGTTTAATAATTATAGCTTAAAAGCCATTTGGTTCACACAAACAAGAGGGAACGACATTACTTAGAACAAAAAGATTTCATTCTTTTAATATTAGTTTTATTAATATTTAAAAAAAACTAAGATGTGTTCATTACACCACCGATAGCAATTGTATGGTGAAAAATCCCTTTGCCAATCCTGCCCCTATCGGAATTCCAACTGTCGCAGCTTTAACCACTGCGCCACCTGGGCGGTGATAATTCATTTTTAACAAGAAAACAGTAACATAATTCAGAAAGAACCCTACGAACAACAAAATTTCTGATTTTTGAAATTGTCTCTTTACAAAAACAACAATTGGAAGAGAATAAAACACTACAATGTATAGCTCAAGTTCTCTGTATAAAATTTTTAATTTATTTGTGTGAATTTATTTTGCTTTGAATTTGTGTGTTGTTTTCAATCAGTGTATTTGATATCAAGAAATCGATTTCTGTGATATCCAGGAATCGTTTACACTACGCATCATGATATCGATATCAAAATAATTGTATCTGAATGTGTGTAAGTATTTTATTTTCATTTATTTCTCTTCAAAATTCAAAACCAAACTAAACCATAAAATAACAAAACAATAATGTGTCCTTGAAATTTTATTTTGTTTGTATTTGTGTGTGATATCAAAGAATCACAAAAATTTGTGATATTCTTTGCAAAATGAGAGAAAAGAGCACTTTTTTTTTATCAAAGAATACGAAAAAAAAATTGCTCTTTTTGTCTATGTATTGGTGAAAATAAAATACAAATTATGATGCTACACAATTTACACAAACATAAATTTCATAGTATTGTCTTTTAAAACATATAGATTTATTTTATTATAATCCTTTATTATTATTGTTATTAATTTTGATAATTTCACACATTTACGACAAAATATAGTTCACAAATGAAATTAAAAATGGCGTTTTGTTTTTGTTTATATTGTTTTGGCATTTAAAAATTTATATGTGTGGGTAAATCTGTGAAAAAATCTAGATTTTTCAAAAGTGCTCGAGATCAAAAAAAAAGTGCTCGAGATCATTTCCAAAGAATGTGTAATGTCAAAAACGCACGTGTTTCGAGCAAAAAGAGCACTTTTTAGCTGTCAGAGCAACTTTTTTTTGTCCAAAGAATATCGCATAAGTGTAAACACTCGGATTCTCGATAGTTTTTAAGCATATGCTAAAATACGTACGGCATGAGTAGGCTTCGATAATACATTCCCATGTTTTTGCTATTTCGAGAGTGTAAATTTTTTTTTTTTTAATTTTTACTTTCGTATTTTCTGAGATAACCCCAAACTAACGACATAACCCCAGAAAAAAACTGCAACTTTTTATTCGTAGGTTTCCTTCTGTATATGTTATTATTTTCTGTGCTTCAAGTCATGTTCAAAAGTGTTTTAAGAATTTCGCAGCAGTTAAATAAAATATAGCTTATACCCCTATTATGAATGTCACATCACCTCACGTGACATGTATTGTCACTCGAGTCATATTTTGGTATTATGATAGTCGTTTTGTTTTGGGTGAGTGACGAACGCATCATGATGCGTCCTTTTCTATATTTTATTGTTTTTAAGTTGGTAATTATTATTTTTTGTTTTGATTTCGGTATGTTTGACGTTTGGTTATTGTGTGACATTTGTGTGATATATAAATATATATGTATATATATATATATATATATATATATATATATATACATATTTATATATATATATATATATATATATATATATATATATATATATATATATATATATATATATATATATATATATATATATATATATTAACTTACACATTCATAATAGACATATCGTAAGTGCGGCTAAGTGACAAAATCCTCGCTCACCTTGGCATTTATAATACCAACATTTTAGTTCAGTGAAGTCACGTCACTCGGTGACGCGTAAGTGACATTCATAATAGGGGCATTAATGGTTAAGAGATTTTCTCATCACGCCAGTTCCTCAAGTTCGATTCTCACCGTTGACGAAAAATTGACATGCTTCGGATGATCTAAAAAGCGATTGTGCGTAAAAGCATTCGTTGGGCTCATCATCTACAATGTGAACCAATTCGTATAAATGCTTTGTGTAAGGTCTCAGTTGAGAGGCGTTTATGGCGGTTTACTGCCTTTTTAACCATAGATATATGTTATAAGTCGATTACAATTAACAGCAATATAAGGCGTTCATCTATAACAATGATTCGATAGATGGGGAATAGTTCTTTGTAATTTGAATACGATAGATATTTTAAATGAACAGATCAATGATGTGCCGATCTACTAGTCCTACAAATTTTCTATGTCTGGGATGAAGCTAATAACTAACGAGAAACTATGCCGAATGACAGAAATCATCACAGTAAAGCATGCATTTCAAACGTGTGTAGTTTTTGCACATCACATTATGCTGACCGTAAATGTGTACCCTTCTCCGTCAGGACATAACCTGCAAACAATTTTTTTAGTATTGGAATAATTTTCATATGATTGAAGTAAACGTTTGGGGCAAGGATGCTCAGATTGTGCAGCAGTGTCGTACGGTGCTAGTACGGCACAGCAGTGTCGTACAATTTTTATTGTCTCCGAAAGGATAACACACATCAATAGATAATAAAATACCTATGTTTGCGCTAGGTATGCGCGGTTTTTATGGTGAGTACTCCAGCGATTTTGATCAAAACAATATAATCAGCGGCTGGAACGGTTCGAGTTTAAAGATTCATTAATCCCGATCTATAAACTGATGTTAATAGTTAAAAAATAATGAAAATCATCTGTTGAATGGAGGAGCGCCAATGAAAGTGATTAGTATACGCTGGTACGATTACAGTCGTATTACATCAAATTTCTGTTGAACAGATTTCAAGGTTAAGGCTTATCATTGGTAAGAAGTAAAAGTTATATTTATTTATATTTGATTAGCAGGTCAAATGGATGGTGTCGGCCGTGTAAAGTAACTTTTAAAGACATTTCAGGAATATGTCATCGTCACTGATCTTTATACTATCGCTAGTCGAATTCAGTAAATCTGTACAACTGTCAATCTAATTTTTATTTCAACAACCAATTGCATTTCTGTTCGATTTTTTTTGAGTCTAAAATCACGTGTAAATGGTCAATTCACGTTTGAAGAATTAGTGTTTTGTCTCCATTACGTTCACTTTTAATTCTTATTGTCATATATGTATGTGGGAATTGGACTTAGTCAGATGACCATGAGAGATTGCTTTTAAATTCAACTTTATTGTATATAACGAGTGTTCAGATGAGACGTTGCATCAAAGACCTCTATAGTTTAGCTACACTAACATGAATTTATTTCAGATTATCGAAATGTATTCAAGCTCTCCCATTCCTCAAGTATTATGAAGATTAATTTATAAATGCGACAATTTGGATCGTTTTATTAACCACTTTCTCGATGCTTTGTGTTATTATAAGCTCGCCGATTTTGATTCCAATTTTTGGGCAAACTTTTAGTACAAAGATAACAATTATGTACGATTAACTATTACATAATTATTTCTACAAAAGCAAAAAATTTATATCTAAATATATTTCAATTTTACTTGTGTGAAAATCGTATATATTTGTTTTGTATAATGTTTATTTTTATTATTTTATTTATATATTTATATAAAAATTGTAAAAAAAACAATATTATTTTAATTTGATTACATAAAAAATTGTATAAACATTACAAACTTAAATATAATAGTGAATATAAAGTGAATTAGAAAAACAAACTAAAAGGTGGAAAATTTATGAAGAAAATATAAGAAAAACATAATGCAAATTTAGTGGTGGTTTGCCTAAAATAAAAAAATAATTTTAAATATTTTTCAAATAATTAACTAAATTAAAAATAAAACAAAAAACGACCAACTTTTGTTCCAAACAGTATTTTTTTTCGAACACACACAGGTTTTATACTTCCACGTCGTTTGGAATAACTAGTACCAATTTTAAACCGCTGCCCTAACAGCGTTGATATAATTTAATTTCACAAATAATATTCCAAACAACGCGTTAATGAAAACTAAAAACAAATTTAATATTATAATAAACAATTGTTTTTTTAACGATTATTTTAAATTATCATGTAAATTTAAAATAAACAAGGCATTAATTATTATTATTATTAAATATTGATCTAAAATTATACGTAAATAATTAATTAATAATAAAAAAATTAAAACGTTACATAACAAACATATTTCAAAAAATGTATTATTTATTTTATTAATATAACAACATTTTAATTAAATTAAAAATAAAACATAGTTTATATTTATTTTTTTCTTTAAATAAGCAAATATTATTTTTATTTCTAACACAAAATTAGATTATTTAGAAAAAAAAATTATTACATATAATTACTAGGTGTAATTTGCAATTATGTATTAATAATTAATTAGTGAGTTGTAACTTTTGTTTTTTTTTAGTTAAAAATTAAACAAAATTATAAACAAAAATCGAAAACTTAAAAATTAATTTTGTATCTTGTTCATTGTTGCTAATCATTTAATTAAATTATTTGTTTCATTTAAAATAATTAACATTTAAAATTGTTGATTCAAATTTTCGTCGGCAGAAGAACCTGCGCCCAGTGGTGGAACAGGACTCTGACTCTGTGAATTAATTTTGATGTTATTTTTTTTTTGGTTTTTGATATTTTGTTTTTATTATTATGGGCGAAATAATTAAATTATAAACAATTAATTAATAAATGATTTTTCTGTTCGTAAGATTTTAAAATCTCTATCGGTTAGATGCAATCGGGGAAAATTAAAAATAAAAAACACATTCTCATACAGAACACTAGCACAGTAAAAATATGACTTACTTCAAGAAGTTGGTACACGAAAATTAATTAAAATTAAAATTTGTTTCTTAGTAAAATGTATAAACGTAATCTTCCTAAAAATTATCACAAGAAAAGGAAATTAACATCGTGTAGAAACAGGTAATTGCAAACAATCACTTGGGCTAGTTAATATGTTTATCAATTACAGGAGATACTCGACTATCGTCGTTTTGGTATTCAGTATTATAACCTCGTTAGAATATTATGAAGCAAGAGAATAAAGAAACTACAATTCTAACAGAAGCAAACTCACCAAAAAGAGGCTTACTGTTTTATTATTCTAAGAATTTTAAAAATCTATACCAGAGCAATTAACTGAAAATGGTTCTAGAAATATTAGAGCTCGTTGAAGGTGGTGAGATGAATGATATTCTCTCGACCGTAGATAATCTTTACTTCTCAATCATATACAGTGCAGGAGAGAAAATAATTGGGCACGTATATTTCCTTGCAAATCGGGATCTTTTTTTGCTAAAATTACAAAACATTTGAAAGAAATTTACGGGTCAAACCGCAAAACATTCCAAAATACACGAAATGCATTGATTGGAGTTAAAGTAATGGAATAAATTAATTTATAGAAGTTCTATCTTTAATATTAATATTTAATATGCGAGAAATTGGCAGTACACAATGGAAAGAAAGGCATTGGAAGGCCCAGAAAGACAACGCCAGCGGAAGATTGTTTCAATATATTACAATGTCGTCGAAACCGTTTTAAAACTTAATCGGAGATGTTGAGCGAGCAACGAGAAAACCAATTTTAGCCAGCTTAGTGAGAAAAACTGTTAGATAAAACTTGTTCAAGCTCGTTAGAGAGTACCAGTCCAGAAGCCTGAGTTCACATTACTAGTGAGAAAAAAAATATTTGCTATGAGCCCAGGAGCATGTTGCTTGGACTCCAGAGATGTGGGATGATGTGATTATCCCCGATGAATCAAATTTCAAGCATGTTGGAGATGGGAAGAATTCCCGTAAGCCCAGAAGCCTGAGTTCACATTATTAGTGAAAAACGTTTGCCATGACTCCGGGTGTATGTTTCTTGGATTTCAGATATGTGGGATTTCCTCCGATAAATCAAAATTCAAGCTGTATGTTGGAGATGGAAGAATTCTCGGAGGGAGAAAATTGAATGTCTTTTAAAACTTCCACAGAAAAATGAAGGAGGCGATGCTTTTCTGGAATTGAAACCGATCGATTGTGCTTCCTTAGTTTTAGAAATTCCGCAGCTGTTTATCTACAGGTCCATTTTGGGAAGACTTGCAAATTTATTTTTTATCAAGACAACAATCCGTGCCGTACCGAAAAAATTGTGAGTTTTCATTTGAAGATAAAAACGTATTTGGAAGAAAAAAGTATCGATGTGTTGAGCTGACTCCTATATAGTCCAACCTTAAATCACATTCAAAATATTTGGCCTATAATAAAACTAGAAGAAGCAAGAAAGTGCCCCGAATCGATTCAAGCTTTTAAAAGTTTGTTGATGACGATTTGGGAATCCATACCTTGAATATTTTGGAATATTTAGGGGGTTTACCTCTAAACTGAATGTACAGTTTTTTCAAAAAATGACGTCATAAATGTATTTAAAATGAAATAATAAGCCAAAAGCTTTCAAAAGGTTTGTAATTTTAACAAAAAAAGACTCCAATTTGCAATAAAATAAGTTTGCCTAATTGTTTCTTCCCAGAATGGGAAAAAGAAAATTGGTCAGCACATAACTTAGACGTTTATATCAGTTCCTTGAAAGGCCAACAAACAGAGGTTTTACCGCGTTCAATTTTTAATTGAGAGAATGCCCCTTGCCCTTGACATGTTCAATCAATTTTGAAAACATTTGCAGATACCGTTTCGTTTTGATCATCAACCACCCATAGATTGGTTTCGATCACTAATAGATTTCTAATAGCTTTTATGCTTTATGGTTGGTAAACAGTTTAGGTGTGACCCTCAGTATGTTATAACTAAATAACTAATCCTTAAAAATTTCTGAATTTCCATGCAATATTAAACTGTAAGTAAATCTTATGCCATTGCAAATCAAGATCGTATGGTTATCCTATAAGACTGTTTAACGTACATCATCTATACATTCGAAAGATCACATTAAAATATTTAGTTGACTTGTTGACTTCATATTTAAATAGTTTTAAAAGAACCGTGAATATAGGAATTTTGGTTGTTTTAAAGATTATTTCTATAGTCCTGACTATAGACGGGTCCTGACTCAATTAAAATCTGACTCTCGGTGTGATTTGAAATCTAAGGCCTTACACCACGAATCGTTTACTACTTTCATATATTAAAATCTTACAATTGGAATAAATCTAAGATGAAAGGTTTGTGTGGATCGTCTGGTTTATGTAGATCGTTGGGATGATAACGGGTATCCGTTGAATAGAATTATATGCTCCAGTGGTAAAAATGTCAACAGTATAGGTGAAATTTGATACAGGCAACCTAACACTAAATCAACGCTTAAATATCTGGCCCGATTTTAAGGATCGGTACGTGAAACGTGCTTACCAGCTTATGGGTGAGTTAAAACAATTTTACCATAGGTATGAAAAAGGACCGGCAGAAATACGTTGCTTTCCAAGCTTAAAAGTGGCGAACTTCTTTCGCAAAGCTATATATTGCTACACAGTGAAGATAACCTGCAGCAATCAACTTTTCACTGTGCCACAGAAAAAAACACTGTGTTGGACAAACTGTAAATTATATTTGTTCATGCGTTTCCGGTTGTATGCCAAGCACAATAATTTTACGAGCTCTATACCTGAACATTATGTTAAATTGGTGATTGACGACTTTAATGCGAGTGCTGGCAGAAATTAGCACGACTTATGTAATAACTGGAAATGGTTGATGTTCTATGCGATCGCTCATGATCCCTCATTATATCCTATCTGTTTATTACTAAAATCAATATCTAACAAATTGGGATTAGTTTAAATTGTACATAGAGTAATGATCAGACCCGTTGTGATGCACAGATGTGAGCTGATATATGATCCATATCGCTCTACGGTATAGAGTTCAGTTTGATCGGAAATAGATTGTTAACACGATACCGACCAACAATGACTTGTAAATTCTGTTTCCTAACTTCATTACACTATAGTAAAATATGATCTGGTGGTTCAAAATAAGTATTGATTTGGTATTTTATTATTGTGCTAAAGTGTTTATTTAGTCGAGTGATCAGATTGTGTATATATTATTAATTGTCAAAAACTGCCCTAAATTTGTTTTAAATTGATTTAATTACAAATCGAGTGCGCGACATTTAAACACAATATTTACATTTTACCTACCTAATATATGATATCTTAGGTACATTAAAATTTTAAAATGTAATGCCAACCACACACTTTCACTGGTCTATAATTTGAGACGAATATAATACAGATATACATATTATCCACACAAGCCTGCTTATATTTTTCGTACGAGCACAATCAAATGAAAATATCAACCTTAGAGTGTGTTGGTAAACGAAAAAATCCATATACAAATAAATTCAAAATTACTCGTTTCTCACTAACACTTACTTAACGTTTGTTTCGAAAAATAGACGCACACTTCGAAAGGATTAGTACCATTTGACCATTTATGTACATTTGTTTGACAAATAAGACGATGATATTCTGATTTGCTTTTTTAATCAATAATACTTAAGTGGTATGAGTTTGTTTATTTTTCTATATTGTATTCACAACAGTGTACGAATAGAAGAATATTCACCAATACAGCTAAAGGTTGATATTTTCTCACAGCAAACGTATGCGTAGAGCCTGGTTTGTAGTAACAACATAAGTCATAACAACATAAGTCAAGTATCTCCTATATTTTGATTAAGACCTTTAAGTTAGTTTCTTCGTATCGCTAACTCCAGAATGAATTTAATAAGATGCTCACGTATCTAAAGTACGACCTTAAATATGGCCAAATTAAAGACTTAAATAATAACACAATACAAATGAATATTTAATATTATAAAAATTATTAAATTAAATTACATCAAATTTATTTACTTTGAAAAGCGATTAATTTCTCAAACATTAAAAAAAATATATATATTTTTGTTTTAATTAATTACAAAATTATGCGGCGTGTTCGTTTCTGTCAAACATTGGTAATATTAATATAAAACTACAAATCTTAAATGCCAAGCCCAAAAGTATGTATGTAAAAAAAAAATTGTGCGCTTTTCAGATTTGTTTCATCCAAATTAATTACTTAATAATTTAATTTAATTTAATTAATTTCTTAAATGTTTACTATATAAATTGGTTTTTGGTAAACTAACATAATGTTTCGAGTAATGATTAATGAAATGAGTCTGTCATAGGATCAACAATTACCTGAGATGGTGGAGTTGGTGTGATTGGGTGATCAACATTTTTTAAATATTCCTTATCATCGAAAATTTTAACATCGCCACCACCTGGTTTATGCTTGACATTGTCTAACGATCCAACCTTACTTTGCGCCTTAATATCCAATTTATGAGTTTGAATCTGAAAATAAATTCACAGAATATGTTATATAATATCTGTGTTAAATTCGTGTATGTACATATCGGCCCGTACAACCGTTCCAAGATCTATATCCAAATAAATGTTGGTTTCTTATCAAAATTTCTACCACAAATAAAAATATCAAATTTTCTATCTACAAATTCTTTTAATTTATGTTACGTGCCAAAAAAATGTTTATTATATAATTTTGCCAACAATTTTGCCGAACTTATTGTTTTTGTATATGATTTTTTACTAAAACTACATCTTAAATATACAAACGATGCAAAGTGTTTTAATATTTTCATCTTATAGACAATTTTGTTTATTACATATTTTCAAATCATTTTTCTTTTTCTATTAAGTGTTACTTACTCGTCCGTGTTTCTCCTCAACATTGGTTGTCTGATATTAATTTAAATTAGTTAAAAAAACAAAAAATTTATTAAAATTCGAAAAGAAACAAAATATAAATTATTAACAACAATAAAACAAAAACTGTGACGTGAATTTTATTCCTCGCATGATTTGGTAGCATTAAACAAACGACTGTTACTCTATATATTGAATTGTCTATACATATATTATTAAGATTAGCATCTTTGGTCGATCATCATGTTGAACCATAACCATATACTCTTTAATAATTGATAGTAAAAATAAAAAATTTCATAATCTTATAACGAACAATGAACATGCAAAATCCATTATCTGCAGGGTAACATCTGCGATCAGATTTGATCATCAAGCATATTTATTGACATGCAACGTTTTCGGTTCAAAAAGCGAATCAAACACCAATTTGTAACAGCCGATAAGCTAAATTGTGTCTCGTTCAAGAATAAGCTATACACTGACTAATTGTTTTTATAGAGTTTTCAGAATTTTAACCAACACAATTCAACAATTTTCGCAAAAGCAGACAAATGAAACGAGATAGCGCATTAAATTTTCTGTGGACAAATAAGAGACATAACGAAGTGAAAAAAATATTTTCAAATTTTATTGTTACCCGACCAAATGGCGAAGTGGTCTGGGTTCGAATCCCGATATGTTCGAATCGGGCAGTATTCTAACTGATGACGATCTGTTATGTAAATAAGCACATCTATGACCCCCTGTTGGAGTGCAGAATCCATGGGCCAATTCATCTTCCATGTCAGTACTATAGGCTGGCTTGGAGCTATGCAATGTCGTACGTCCTCGATTTGGCTATATAATGGCGTAAAGTAGGACGTAAATAAGCGAACCACAAAAGTGTTGGGAGAGCATTGAGTCTCAAAACAGTTTTACAGTAAAGACAGACAAACAGAATTTCATTGTTGTCTTACGGTTACACCAAAGCCTTTAAATTTGTGTGCCACGTTTTAATTGTCTGCATCTGCAAAAGTCATTGAATATAAACCAGGATTTATGCCGAATTTATGAGCTCTCGGAAACAAGCAAACGATTTTAAGCTCGCTATATTGTATAGGATGTCCCAATAACCGCGGTTCAGATTTGACATATCGGTTATTTTGAGTCGTTGGCAACACTACTTTCATTCTTTCTTTGACAGAAACTCAGTTATTTCTAGTTGATTTGATGTAATAAGTCGTTTAACGCTTCGACAAAAGTGGTAAATGTTGGTAATTTACTTGCACAATAAAGACAGGTGATTTGGAATTGCAAGAAAATGACGCACCAAATTTGGTCAAAACACGAGACTTACACCCGACGGTTTCAAGAAGTTTGTGCATAAAGTGATACGGATAAAATACCGACGCGATAGCCAACGGCCGAGATCATCAATTTGTTTGTGGCGCTATAAAGTTCAATTGGTACAGGAATTGAAGCCTTGTGACCATCCGCTTCGATATCGATTAGCTGTGTGTGCCTGCGACAATCTCGAAATTGATGAAGATTGTGCTCAAAAAAACTTTACGTTCAACTGTCAACCATTATGGTCAACGGAATCAACTACCGCGACATGTTAACATCTTTTTTGTGGCCATATCTTGAAGAGATTGGTTTGAATGACCTTTGGGCGCCATGCCACATATCGGGCGTTACAAAACTGAAGCTGCGTCAAAAATCCCATCGAGGCCGCATTATCAGTCGATATGGTGACGTGTTTTGTCTGCCAAGAAAGCTCTGATTTGACGACTTTGGATTTTAATTTGTGGGGTGAAGAACAATTATACGGACAATCCACAAACAATTGAGCATTTGAAAGCAAGTATTGAAGCAACCATTACCGAAATAGATCCGCACACAATTCAAAATGTGCTCAGAAATTGGACCGGCCGAATCGAGCCGCGGCTCGAACAAAACAAAAAAATAAATTTTGTAATATACGAGTATATAATTTTGTCTTATTAAATTTTTAAATCTGAACTTCTTACTGCGACACCATGTACATATATGATAACTAAAGTAGGGGAAAGTTCGATAATGTAGATAAAAATGGACATCGTATATAGGTTAAAAAGAGCTGCAGGAGAATATATAAAGAAACACCACGTAAACATCAAGATCACGTCAGGAAAAAGCGTGGTGCGTGCGTATAGTATAGTCTAGTGAAATGAACACTGGAAAGTAGTGAACATATTTTTTGTCGATGCCATCTATCTGAGCTTTGGTATAGTTAAAGCTATTACTGTGAAGTGAAAGGTTGAGGTCAAAAAAATACAACCACCCATAATGACCGCTAGAGTTTTAGAAATGCGTTACGGAATAGGACCGTCTTTTAAGACGGAACTTTACCAGCTTTTTTTGGATTCACCAAATATTTTACATGTGTCACAGACCATAATTGATTATTATTTAATCCTATGGATAATTCACCAAGACATTGCAGGGATTGAAATAGTTCTCTTGGTATTGATTGCAAAACGAAGCAAGTTTGTAAAACGACAGTAATTTAATCAAAATGTTATTAAGCAGATTATCGACATCAAATGATTATACAACATCTTATACTGATAGCCCAATTTTAAGTGGAAATGTAGTGAAAGGTATATTTGATCTACCTTATAGGTCTCAAAAGCAAGAGTTTGTTTGTAAGAAAATAAATATATTTCAGTTCTGGTTTTGGGGATTTATGAGATTTAAGTATCGAGCGGATTTACCTGCGACAGTTTGACAAAACCCGTACTATTGTATAGATGTAAAAGTTGGACCTTGACGATTGAGTATAAGAGAAGACTTAAAATTCGAGAGTTGAATTATACATACCATATGTAGTCCAAAAGCACACCATTTGTGGCATATATATACCGAGTTGCGCTAAGTAAATCAAGGAAAAGACAGTAGACTGGATCCGGAACAAATGGTTTGTTAAGAACAACGTTTATTTCAATAAGACCAACATTTCGAAAGGCAAAGAGTTGGCTGTCTGCGGCGATGGTTTCACAGGGTTAACAATTATTGATAATGAATTTTTAACCTGAAGCTGGTTACGGAGAACCTTTGATATGAAGAGTTAAGTCTCAGAAATGAAATTGTTCGTTATCGTAAGCTATTAAAACTCTTAGCAGTTTTGAATTTTTAACCCGTCTAATATCGGTTATTAAATTAACGAGGAGGTTCGAGTTGTATAGTTTAAAATTTGTTTATTTCAATACTTTGAAAAAAAAAAATTTATAGACTGAAAAAATTCCTCAACTCTGTAGATCTTATAAAATACTTTTTAAAAAATGAGGTATTTTATCACTTGCCGAATATTGCTAGTAATGTAAATATTAGAAAATCAATCAACACCGGTTGAAAAATGTCACCGACCGTTTTAAATTTAACACAGTATTAATATCTTAATAGTCGCCCAGGTGGCGCAGTTAAAGCTGCGGCAATTGGAGCGGGTTGGTACCGAGTTCGAATCCCGATAGGAGCCAGATTTTTTACTATCGATCGTTTGGACGGTGCGATTGGTGGTGTGAATGAACACCTGGATCCTGAATTTATGTTGAGTTTAGAATCCATCGGCCGTCCCATCGTTCATGTCAGTACTAAAGGCTGACATGGAGCTATACAATGCGCAGATGGTTCTACGTAAATTGGACCTATAGCCGTACATATACTGGTACCACAACGGACTAACGTCGGTCTAAATGTGCGGCAGCAGCCACCTAACAAAAAAACGAGTAATATATTGTAATGCGTAACGTGGGAATTGGCATGGCAATATTTGATGGAAAGTTAGCTTTTCCTATGAGTACCGAAATTAAATGCCACTGTTAGGGTCCGATGAAAATTAAACTGAAAATGCCGTATGTAGGCTTCTCTCACTTGTAGGCTTCTCTCACTGTATGTAGGCTTCTCTCACTTTGATACTCATAATCTGATTTATTCAAAATTCATGGTAAATCAATAGTAGACTTTTAGATAAGTGTTTTCAATAGCTGGGAAAACGAATTAGGCAAACTTAAGTTATTAGGTAGTATACATATGTATGTGACATAGTGGTGGAAATCGAGTCCATGGATTCATGGCAAATTTGATGTTAAAAAAATGAAGGAAGTCGCTTAACCGTTGTTACTACAGGTAAAAAGTGCATATAGAATTTATATTGAAAGATTACATTGAGAGCTTCAACTTCGATGAAGAACTTTCGCTATTTGCATTATACCAGAAGATCGAATGCGAAAAGAAAACAAAACTTCTTAAAAATTAAAATCAAACAATCTAATAATTTATTCAAAATTGCTTGACTTGAGGTTACAGTTAACATTAACCGGAGATATATCTTTTCTCATTTAATGATCTATATAGAATGATCTATATAAAGCACTGTTGAGATTTTACATGTAAAAAACGAAAACAACCCCACTGGCAGTGCCATCTGTTTTAAAATGTCAAAATTTTCCAAAATGTGTGTTAGCTAAATCGGTTAGTTTTCAGGTCGAAATTATTAGTTGGAAAGCGATTTTTTCATCTTCACCCGAGCCAGTTAAGATGATTTTTAACGAAATTAATATGTTAATAATTTTAATTAAAAATTATCGTGATATTCGGTATGTAGTCGGTAAAAATGGTACACTGTTACGAAAGTTTTTAGTACGAAAGTACAAAAGTTTTTTAACAGATGGTGCTTTTTTACAATTAGATTTAAGTGCGTCAATTTTTTTTACATTAAATCATATTTTACGTTTTTTACATATACGTAGAATGTAAAAAATAACCTGTAATGTAAAAACCATGTAAATTACATCGTGTAGTTAACACGCCCAACAGTGAGAACGAGCCCTTAGAATATTATAATGTGGGCAAAGTAAACTGCATTCTGGTTGGGTCGGTGCATATTTTTCATAAGCTTTGAACAAGAATCGCACAAGATGCTTTGTGTTATTTGTAAATTTCGCTGAAACAATTCAATAAGTTACAATTGAAAATGTACAATCGTTAGCTTTTTATTGATTTGATCATTAGTACTCGAATATAATAAATTAAATTAAAAATCATGCATTCTAATTGATTAATTATATGTTATTAAATATGGCCGAGCACGATTTTAAAAATGACATTTCATATAAAAATTTCATGCAAAAACGTAAAGATCATTCCTTAATGTTCGTTAATTATCGGTATTATAATGCATCTTAGATGCTTTTCAATCGAATTGCAATCGATCAAATTTTGAATCAATCATAATTGGAAAACATACAATAAATATAATATAACAGTAAAAATCACGTTCATTCCAACTTACTTATCCAAGATCAAACATACCTTGATATCCCCACCCCCTGGTTGATATTTTAAATTATCTTTTGAACCAATTTTTGGTTTAGCTTTATCCTTAAAATCAGGTTTTAATGTCTCAATTTTTTTATCACCACCCCCTGGTTTGTGGTTCGCATTTTCTAACGATCCGATTTTTGATTTCGCATTCCATTGTAATTTTGTGCTATGGATCTATAAAAAAAAATTGGTCTGACATAAAAATCTGAAAATAAATTAATTTGCTGAAACTTAAAAATTATGATAATCCACTCCCAACTCGGAAATGACGTCAACGTTTGTATTTCCATTTATAATTGATTGTTGTAAAACAAATTAATTGAATTATTTTTATTTATTTAAATATTATTTTATAGAAATACGTATATCCTTATCCTATATTTAATGATGATATACCACACAAAATTCAAAATCGATATTACAATAAAAAAAAGCAATTACAATACAACAAAAATTAATTAATTACATTTAACCGCTTTAATTACTATTTTTGATGAACTATAATTTGGTTCAAAACGATAATTATAGTTAATTTCTGGGTCTGAATACATACAGACTGCTGTAGCAATCGAGTTTGGTGTTATGGCGGGTCTACAACCACACCGTTAAATGATGGCAAATGGTACAAAGGTCCCAAACAAATAAATTCATATAAAGTCTTATAACAAGTCAATATAAGTTCAGCTCTCGATCGATGAATATTTCTGATTGCGATTGGATTTGACATTGGAGCGATTGGATTTGACATTACGTAAGCAAATGGGTGCGGGTCGTTAAAAATTGTTATTCATCAAAATAGTACCATAATAGTAGGCAATTCCCTGTGGTTGCGGAGACCGCTTAAATTTCCACCAAAGCACCCACTGTTTGTCGTAAGAGGTGGCTTAAATGGTCGGATTGTTGGGCTTCACCCACATCCGTAAAACCTTGTTTTTTTTCTATAATTTTTACTTGTTATTTATGTTCAGTTTACTATTTCGCCCGCGTTAATTTATTTAAATATTGCAATTTTGTATTTATTAGTTCATTTTTTATTTTATGCTAGGATACCCGAAAAATGCCTCTTGGGATCGCGAGGCGAGGCGTTATCCCATAAAGATAAAATTGATAGCTTTGCCATCCATTTTGTCAATGTGCGTGACTAATAAAAATTTGAAATTCTGGCCACAACCTGATAACCGTAAAAATATCTGTCGAAACACCACCAGAATTTAGACAGCAGCCAAGGCGTCTACAGCATTTTATTTAGGCTGACAATGATGGGTGACGGTCATATTTTCAACACTTTCAGTGGGAGAGTCATTGTTTTTATAACAATCAAATAGACAACACTGTTTCCAGTTTCATTGAAACCGTTCTACATGAAATGAATAAATATATCCCATCATTCTTTTCCAATCCCAATCCTAATTTTAAAATCTTTTCAAAAGAAGCAAAGCCAGACAAAATAAATTTGCTCACAAGAAATATACGTGCAACGAATATTCGTTTGAAGAAACTAAGGCCACCCGTAACATTTGTAAAAAAATCTGTGCTAAGGAAGCGAAGGGAGCCGACAACAAGAAAGCCGCTAATGCTTCCGAGTTGAAAATCTCCGGTCGCATCGGTTGCCAATATTTCTAAAACATCTATTTCAGCATTGGAATGTGCAGACGGTGCTTTTGTGGTGGATCCACTTGCAGGTCGACTGAGTGGCACAAGTCTTTACTTTGAGCTCGACCTTAGTTGTCCCCGATGGAGTTACGCCTCCGTCAATTCCGTATTGCTCCGCCAATTCCGTTTTGCGTTCCAATTCCGTATTGCGTCAATAAGGCCACTGGACCTGACGGAATTCCTACGAGACGGTAGTCCATCTCCTATGCTCATGTCCGGCTTTGGCACACAAAATACATGAATATTTGGGAAAATGCTTAATGGACTGCCTCTCTGATCTCGAAAACTGAAAGGTGCGGGACTTATCACGCTACACAAGTAGCTCAATCTAGTTCTCGTAAGGGTAATAGGGAAGTAAGATCCTGTGGTATCACAACGGACCGTCGCCGGTCTAAGTGTGCTGTAGCAGCCCAATCTAACCTGTTGACAAATTATAACATCTCTTCTCCAATAAACTCGTTGGCCTTATATTCAAGACCAAGTGTTTTGAGAATTCTCAAGACCAAGTGTTCATAACTGCCCTTATGGCGCAGTGGTTAAAGCTGAGGAATTATTGATTTTTCACCTTCTGATTACGATTGGTGGTGTCAATGAACACATCTGTGAAACCCTGTTGAATTTAGAATTCATGGGTCAACCCATCTTTCATGTCAATACTATAGACTGGAAGGCAGCTGCGCAATGCGCTGCACGTCGAGGAGAAATCAAAATGCGTCAATTAAGCCTGAGTGACGGAGGACAAAAAAACGTTATCTTAAAAAACTGTTTAAGGATCGATCATATATCCAAGCAGAAGACTATTAAAATCGTAAAGTCGCTGTAGGTTGTTTAATCCAGCATATCGAGAATATTTGTACAAGAAAAACAAAGAATGAAGTCGACCGTTCATGGACTTCGGTGATAAAATTCGAAGATTTCACGTTGGACGTTAAATACATCAGATAACATTACCTTTCACATTAAAAACTAAAGATATTGGTTTGTCTTAAGTAAGCGTACTTCACTTTCATGTGGCTGCCTACTCATTGTAACATTAAAGATGATTATTCTTTATTGGCCTTGAAACAGCCGTACTAAAACATGAGAAAGGTAGTTATTACGAAAGATTTAAGTTGCAAGTGGTTTGCAACCTGAAAGTCAACTGATTATCTAAGTATTGCGTTTAAAAAGGAATCATATTAGGGTTATGGGAGCGATTATATCTTAGGCAATGATATGAAAAGAATGTCTTGAAAGGGATGATGAATCCATCTACTTCGTTTGCAGCCGTCCGGATTTTGATATAGAATTAGCGTCATTCAGCTATCGCCCCTACTTTGGTCTAAACTTGTGCAGTTTTTCAAGGCAGCAATGCACATGCAAATTGGGATAGAACCGACCCACATAAATTGAGGCCAATTTAAAAAAAAAAGTGTTTTTATATTAACATATGCATCAGTTATTTTCAGCGAAGATTTGTTCGCTCAAACAAGATGAATAAAGTGGCTAACGGTTAGATCAAGTGCAGATATGATTACTTATAACACTAACCAATGAGCCTTCACTAGGGAGAAGTGGATATGTTAGCTCAAGTTATTTTAACATATGGGAATTAAACAGTAGTAAAAATTCGTATAATACAAAAACAAAATATGGAGGAGCTTTCTGTCATGATGTACACCCTGCTAAAACAGTGGCGTGTAACAAGTTATTCAAGCACTTAAGGTTACTTTATCAATAAAGGTCAATATACTGCACACAAATATTTTTTGGGGATCGACATTATCTACTACAAATGGTAAAGACTTATACGAGATCTATAAGTATGTCAAAAACAATATTTTTTAAGAAAAAGGTGATTAAAAGTAGAATAAGAATAAGAGTATGGTCGCAAATCAACCAGAAAGTTTCAATTTTTAATCTTATCTTGAAGACAAAAATCTTTCGGATTACAAAAATATAAGGAAATCGTCGCCGATGAGAATGTAATTTTAGCAACCAGATATAATGTGGAAGAGTTACTTACATAGCAACAGACATGGACTCTTGTATATAATTAAACTAAAAATTATGAAATTCAACAATTATAAATTATTACCAACGTACCCATATAAAAGGTAGATTTAGTTTTAGATTGCTACGCGTGTGTATCCATTTTCAAGAAATAACTGTTTATCGACATATGAACTGTTTGGATAAAAATGAAAAATCAATTGTGCAATTAAAGCCAATCGTTACAATAAAATACTTCTTTCAAATATTACATACAAAAAATAGACGATATATAGTTCAATCGAAGCACATACTTCATATATAATTATACTTTTACAGCTTCCCAAAATTCTTACTTGTACATCACAAATTAAGAGCGATTTAATTATAAATTTTTAAAAGATTTGATAGGGCAAAAAAAAACTTACTTTTTTGTCCCCACCTCCCGGATGATAGTGTTCATTTTTGGCCGCAATTTTTGGTGCGGCTTTAATATCAAGTTTTTTTGTTTCGATTTTCACCTGGCCACCACCTGGTTTGTACGCAGCATTATCTAATGATCCAATTTTTGATCTAACAACTTTTAAATTTGGTGATGGTGCAGCTCCAACCTGTACTTTATTCATTGGTACTTCTTAACAAAACAATAAAAAATAATTTGTTGTGTTATTTGGCCAGTTTAGCCCATATACTAAGTTTGGTTTCTACTTACTTTTTTTAGTTGGATCTGTTGGCGTTTCGGGTGATATTAACGATCGAGTTTTTGATGTACTTCTTGATTTATTGCTTGCTGCGCTTGGAGGACGTGGTCCGGGTATTTTCGACGGAGATTTAAGGGGTGATCCTGGTGATACAGATCCGTGTTTCTCCTAGATATTTATATAATAAAATATTATATTTAATTTAAATATTTATATTCATATATAGACAAAAAAATTAGATCAACAATGAAACGTTCAACATTCAATCACCCATAACTAATATTTAAAGGGCCGGGCTATATACACGATTACATCATACACTAAGACGTTCGAACAACAACTTAATACATATATTTGTTTTTTTTTAAATATATAAAACACGATCTTCAATTGATCCACCATCCATTAACTTTATACCTTATTTTTTGATTTTAAATTAAATGTAACTTTTCCTTTTGTTTTTCTTATTTTTGTCCCTTTAATCATTTAATTAGTTAATTAAAATAATTATAACTTTAAATAAATCACTTCGAAACACTTATGTTTTCTACAGAACCAACAATAATTTTATGAGTTTTCAATAAACCCGCCCAATTAAATTTCCACTAAACATTTCGGTATCACAAACTTAAATGAAAAAAAAAATGTACTAAAATTTTCTCACAAATGATCACCAAAAGATGATCGGTTTTTTTAGTAAAAACAAAAACTAATAATTTTGTCGATCGTTTCGTTTGCTTTTTTGTTTTTTTTTTGTAAATTACGGCAATAAAAGATTATTAAAATGAGATCTCGTTTTTCGTAAGGAGAATATTGTCGTTGCTTAATAGATTAAATTTTTGAAACCTAGTCATGTGTTACAAATATAGTTGGTTTTATATTCTTCAATTCTATAAGTTTGCCAATTAATTTAGTTAATGATTTGTTTCAATTTGTTGTTGTTGAATACCTTATGTAGACTATGTAGCCACGATTATTTATACATCTATAAAGATTTACAGTAGAGTTTGCCACGAGTATAAGTCGAATATCGTTATACCAATACCGACATGTGAGTTATGAGATCAATTGCGATACTGATGAATACGAATTTATTGTCGATACCCCAATTTAGGAAGAATTTTTATACATATTTGTAACTCGTTATAAAAAATAATTTTATTATTTAGTTAGATTCTTACATGAGTAGTTTGGTCTACCAATAAAGTAATTAGAATTGATTACCTTTGCCATACTATATATGCACACTTCACTTGAAGAATAACAAACTATGTCTCAGCAATTTTCCACTTTTCACTTTATTAATCCACAGATCGAGAAGAACTAATTGTATTGCTAATAATAGTTACCAAAGTAAATTAATTTTATCAAACCTATTTATCAAGATCCTTATCAAATTTGAAAAAGTATAAATACAAATATCATTACATCATATCAATATCAATATGAATATATATATATATATATATACTGCAGTTCACTTGAATATAGGAACGACCGTTTTTTTTAAATATTTTAAAATCGGTCCACCTTTTCCAAGATTGATTTTTACAGGATTAGCAATTGTTTAATATTACATAATTTTTAAATAAAAATAAATTAGTAGGCCAGAAGAATTTTATTTTATTTTGGTTTTTCTTAAAAAGTATGATTTTTGTTTGTTTCACTTGAATAGAAACGACAATATTATCAATAAATTTGAAGTGTTAACAACTTAAACTTAAATTAAATTAATTTTTTTAAAAAAGGTTACCAATTTAACATAAAAAAAATTTAAATATGGGTCGAGGAAAAAAACTTAGTAAGGAAGAAATAGCCCAAATTCAAGTACTACACAGCGAAAATGATTCGCTACAAGCAATTGCAGATAAAATTGGGCGAAGTAAGACTTATCTTCAATTTTACAAAAAACCCAAGAGAATATGGCTCAAACATTAAAGGCCGAACTGTTGAAGCCACATCTGCAGCCGACAAGCGGGCCATACTAAGGGCAGCATCCAATTGCGCACTATCTTGTGCAAAAGTTAAAGGTAGAGTTGGTGTGGAGGCCAGACGAATAACAGTATAGAGAGCGATTAAAAAAGCTCGAAGAAAGCTTCAAAAGAAACCACCTCTAAATCAGGAGAGGAAACAGAAAAGGTTAGATTTCTCGAGGCAGCATATGACATGGGCTGAAAAATGGAAACGTGTCGTTTGTTCTGTTGAGAAGAAATTTAACCTCGATGGGTATAATTATTATTTTTACGACCTTCAAAAAGAGGAAAAGTTTTTAGCAAAACACCACAGCCGGGAAGGAGGCGTTATGATGTGGGGGCTATATCATTTTATGGTCCGAAAGATTGACCGCAGCAACTTACAAGGGCATCCTCGAAGAAGCATTTCTCCGCTTCAATGATACTTTTGGGCCATTGCCATGGGTATATCAGCATGATAATGCCTCTATCCATACAGCTAATATAATTAAATGGATATCGCAGAAAAATTTAGAGCTTTTGCCGTGGCCTCCGTACTCTCCTGATCTCAATATCATGGAAAACGTGTGGGGTTGGATGTCTTGGAAAGTTTACGAAGGTGGTCGACAATTCGACAGTAAAGAAACCCGTATTAAGGCGATAAATGAAGCCTGGAACCAAATTTCTTTAGATTATTTAAAATCTTTGTATGACTCCATCTCAAGCAGGTTGTATGAAGTTATTTTTAATAAGGGAAGTAGTACACATTGTTAAAACAATGTAAACTCAATTAATTTTTAAAAATAAATCGCATTCAATTAAATTTTTAGTAATAACTTTTTATTAAGATTAGTTAATCGTTCTTATTCAAGTGAACATTCAAATTTACCATTATTTTAGAAAAAACAAGAAAGCAAAATTAATCATGAAAAAATAAATTTGTTTTTCCTTTAATATTTACTGCTTAATCAAAACTTATAATTCTGTAAAACAAAGTATTGAAAAAGTTGGATCGATTTCGAAATATTCCAAAAAATACCGTCGTTCCTATTCAAGTGAACTGCAGTGTATATATATATATATATATATATATATATATATATATATATATATATATATATATATATATATATATATATATATATATATATATATATATATATATATATATATATATATATATATATATATATATATATATATATATATATATATATATATTAAAATCTGTTATCGTTGGTGCATCTGTTATTGATCGTATAGCTTCTGAACGATTTCACAGATGTAGGGGATATTCACACAATATTTTTGTTTTGTCGAGACTATGGTCCATAGCTTTGTTATGGAATGTTGGCAAAAGCTCTGCAGCACAATGTGAAATTGTAATCAAGAAGTTTGGCAGAACGGTGCCCACCATTGCTGCAGAAAATGTCACCACCATAGTTAATGAGATTTTTCCTCTTGACGAGCACGTAAACCATAAGTCCATACAACCGCAACCATTTTAACCATTTACTATAGGGAAAAACTAAAAATACTGTAAGGAAAAGACTGCATGGCGGAAATTAAAGATGATAAAAAGTGCTGGACCAGATAGGATCCCACTGGAAGCGGTCAGAATTGCATCTGAAGCCTACAAAAAATCATGGAGATTTTAAGCTAGACTTGTAATTGGGTGGTGTACCTGCGTCATATAGATCACCATTCTGCTTGCTGGACACCTGCGGGAATCTGTATTAACACATGCTGCACCACAGACTAATAGACGAAGAACAGAGCGGGCGGACTTGCAGAAAACCAGTTCGGATTTCAAGCGAGATATTCTACTGTAGATGCTATAGAGAAAATCATGAGGTTTGTTGATATAGCCGCTGACGGATCTCAAAATACGAGGCAAATCCCAGTAGCAACTACTGCCTAGGACGTACATAATGCATTCAATAGCACAGCCTGGAAGTTAATTCACCAAAAGCCTAGAAAATTATAAGTGAGTCTGAGTCTTACGAAAGTTTTGCAGAACTGTCTGAATTGTGGAATCAGCATAGCCACTCAGATAAATGATACGAGTGGTGTGCTCCAAGGCACAGTTTAATGGCTATTGCTCTGGAATATTCGAGGCCGGAAAATATCGAGGTACATTACAACTGCAGGTAGAAATATGCTCTGGTCAATGGAATTTAATATAAAAGAGGAACAACAATAGTACCAACTACAAAAATTAAGTAAACGGTGGAGAAAGGGAATAGAACGACAACTAACCGATTTATGTACAGCACTAGCGAACCGAGCGCAATTAAGAGAAAATTGATCTTCTTTGTTTGTCACATCAATTGTATGACCTGTGGGGATTCTTACATTGAATACTTCTAAGACCCGTCCAGTGTGGCAGTTCTCAGCGGGACTCCTAATGAAACAGCTCAACAAGAATGAAACAATGGGATGGTGGAACAATGAAAGAACGCAGACACTGCGTCGTGTACAAGACAGCTCAAAGAGTGGGTGCAAGTGGAGCGTATGCTAGGCTAATCAACTTTCATCTAACGCCATTCCTATCCGGTCATGGCTTCTTTCAAGTCCTCATTAAAGCGAGAACTAGTTGTTTCTACTGTTACGAACAAGATGCACCAGAACTGGTGCGAGCAGGATAAACGGGAGCGTAAATATATAATCCCCCAGATGCTATCGGAGGAGTGATATTAGACCACTATAGGTACCATGATAATGGTGATATTTCGTTAAAAATTGAAAGTAAATAGTAACATGAAGTAAACAACATGAATTGAAGGAAATACAAACGAATTAGAAAAAAGACTTCCTACGCCTAAAGTTATGCAAATTTTTGCGATCCCGGTCGCGTGGAGGAATGAAGGGTGGGATTTTAAACAGTGAGTTCAGCACAGCTCCTTTTATGATTCAAGTATGGAACTGGAAAAACGTTATAAATTTCACTCATCGTTTCCAATGTTAAATTTCAACCGTAACACTATTTGATGGTGGAAGTACACTCCATTTTGGTCTAAATCTGCCATTAAATAGACAGACCAATGAAAATGCAGTGTGTTTTATCAAGAAACCTTTAAGCGTGACTAGGTACTTCGAAATTGTCATATTAATGTCTGGGATGAATCTAAATTGACCCATACACATTCATGAAAATTATTAAATCGAATCCAAACAAATTTAAATGGCAACAAAAGCTATTTTTGTGCTATAATTTTATAGTCAGAGGATTTCTAAAAATAACGAAATAACGAAATCAATATTGAAATGCAAGACTGCATGACGAACTAATTTAATTTAAATCAATTGACACAGCCGTAGATTAAAATGAAGGCGAAATAATATCACTGAATTCTTGAATTCACTCAATTTAATAGGACATAAATAAGGGTAGTCATAAATTATGGTCATAAATTAAATGTGCAAATTTGTTCATTCATAATTGAACCGACGAGTGCAGAATATGTCTCTATGGTAGTGAGAGGAGTGGCTGGATCTAAGACGTCCAAAGAGCGTGTCACATTACAGTTTTCATGAAACAGTCACCCGTTGGTTGTATGTTCCGAATATACTCAAGATACAAGATGAAGTCCAGACATACATTGTGGTACTTCTGATGAAATTTTCTTTTGGTCAAGTATTCTTTTTCATATGTCATAACAAAATGTCTCTCAAAAATGTGGGATTTTAGAGCGTCATAATATTGTTTTAGAAGGTCCAATTTGAGCTTAAATCTTTTATGCCAAACTCAATCAAATTCTTGTGCTATGATCAAAACAATTAGAACATATCTTTTTAGTTTCTAGTTTATATTTCTATTATATTTGGGCATTTCTGACACGAAATTGGTTGTCTCACGAAATTGGAATGAGCAAACTTTCCAATATTTTCGATATTTTTGGGAGTATGAATATCGGACTGAATGACTTTTTGCCATTACATTATTTGTTTAGTTGTACATTATTTTTAATTATCTTTGCTACCTTCCAGTGCCTTGGAACGTATCTATATTCTATATCTTGGTCTAAACGCGGCATTGATGACATGGCGCAGTTTTCGTAACAATTTATTTGGTAGATCATTAATGATTTGACCGAATTTAGATTGTACCCAGGTGCTTAGATTTTCAATCCGCATTTTCATCCGCTGTTTGTCTGGGTAGAAGCTTAAACAGAACAGTTTCTGAACAGTTTTTCAAAATACTGTTTGGTTCCTGCTTCTATCGGAATCTGAGCCTTCCTAGGAGCATGCTTCTGGAAGTAATTAGAATCGTAATTCATAGGCTTAGGTCATAGCAACTACACTCGTGTGTACCCAGGCATTGTTTTGATGGAAGAGATATTTTTGTAATGAATATTTTTGTACTGTTGTAATGACCTTGTTGGTCGACAAAACCGCCTTCTCCGGCAGATTCGCCAGCCGAAACCCACTGTTAAGACTGTTCTTTAGTCTCCGGTGTATAGTTATGGTTATCAGTTATGAAACGATGTAAAAGCTCGCTTGAACATTGCCAAACCTGTTTCTGAAGTTGTCGCACTGGAAGTTTTTCATATTCTAGTATTCGTGTAATATATTGCGTACACGTTAATCTGAGATGTCTATAGTAGGCTCAGCTTTCTCGCACACCTTCACTCTACGGTTTTACAATATCGTATCATGGATTTTATCAACCATTGTTGGTGTGATGAATTCATTTGGGTGTGCCGAACGTTCAGCAGCAGTTGTTTTTATACGACCACAACGAAAATCAGTAAATCACTTGTGATTCATTTTTATCGATGAGTCCCCATAATCAAACTTTGGTTTTGTTTGTGGAATTCTTTTTCCACGCAAATCCACTGTTTTCCATGTTTGCATGAAAATCAATGGGTAGTTTCTTTTCAATCACTGTCACAACTGTACTAAATGTAATTTTAATTTGGTCTAGTGACATATGGTATTGACTCATGGCATCTGGGATTTGCGATTGTGGTGCCATCTGTTGCAATTTTACCACACTTCTCACTCCGTCCTCTTATCTAATCCAAATACCACAATATTCGAAGAGAAACAATCAGTCACAGTCAAAGGAAAGCAATTTCTCTGTAGAAATACTAGTACTAAGTTACCTATAACTAACGTCAAAACCAAAGAGATTTACAACTCTCGTTTTTCTCTTATACTTATTATTTTCAAAATTCCTAGATATGTTGATACAATGGCTATGCAAACCGTATATAATCAAAGTAATCTCCATTGTATCGAAGTACTCTTTCGACCACTTACGTAATCTGTCATTACCAGTCAAACCGACGACGGACGATAGATTTGATGTATATCCAGCCTAAATAAAAGTTGAACCGAACAGAACGTCTGCGTTCCAACAAGAGATCATACACCTTTTCATCTACACTTTACATAGTACCGATCATACAATCGGATGATGAAAACACAGTTGGGATTTGACATGTAAAAAACCCTTTCTTACCTAAAACGTAAATAACATGTTAAAAACGAAGACAACACCATTCGCAGTGCCATCTGTTTTCAAAATGTCAAATCTGTTAAAAATTCTACTCTAAAACAAATTATTTTGACATTCAGTATATAGTCGAAAAAATTGTACACAGTTAATTATTTCAAAAATTCTATTCGTAAAAAAGTTAGAAGATTTTAAAACAGATGGTGCTTTATTAACAATTAAATTTAATAAGAGATGGCACGTCTCTTTTTTTTACATGAAATCATTTTTTACATTGTTTACATATAGAATGTAAACAATAACCTTTTATCAATTACATGTAAAAAGAACCCTTAATTGACCCAGTCATGGTCGGTTCCTTCAATTCTTACTTTCATTTTCACAGATCACACATAACTCACAAAATTGTAGTATGCCACAAGTTAAGTATACTTACATTGCCCTGTGTTGATTCATCTACACCACTGTCGTTGTCGCCTTCTATAATTAAATTAATACAAATAAATTATATTAAGTATCATTATGATTAATTAAAGATAAATAATTTCGTTAAAACTAATTAGATTGCATAGCATAAAACTATAATTAAATTGGATGGTTTATCAATCTTATATGGGCTTTAAGAGAAACAATAAAAACAATATATATAAACAATAATATCACATTGTGTTTCTTACTCGATATGATCGTTTTCGATGATGAATTTGACCTTGAATTATTCGAATTAATTGTTGTAGGTCGATCTTTGTTACCATATGTAGCATAAGACGGTGGTGTTTTGTCATTGAATTTAACTTTGTCACCGGCCAACGATGTTGAAAATTGTGATCGATTTTCGTACTGTGCTTGCTGCTGTATACTGGGCGGTTGTGATTTGATTGTTGGTGAGGAATTATTGGTATTCAATTGATCTGGTGAAATAGAACTCGAATTTAAAATAGCATTTAATGAAATTGGTGATAAGGAATTTGTTAATTTTTGTGAATTTGGATTGAATATTGGATGTGGTGATGATGATGGTGTTATACGAGGAGAGTACAATGATGGTGATTGATTTTGAATTGGATTTGATTGTCTCGATAAATTAAAATTTGTTAGATTTAATGGGGGAGCAATATTTATTTGTGGACGTGTCGTTGTTTGTGGCGGGTTCATTGTGGGATGGGATTCAGTGAAAATGCTAGGTTGTTGTGATGATGGTGCGATGGGGGGTGTTGGAAATGATTTATTTTTTAATGTATTATCATTTTGAATTAAGGATTGTCTAAATATACCATCTCTGGATGTGTTGTTAATTTGTTCTGGTGAATTTGTATTGGGACGATTCATTGGACTGGATGTTTCGGTTTTAAGAGCCATATTCTCATTTGGGAAAAAACCAGTCGATGATGGCGGTCGCGATGACATCGATCTCATACTATCCGTTCTTTGGATTGGCGGTTGAGGTGGTCGTGGCGATGTATTTCGGTATTCATCGTTTGATTTAATCGTCATCGTATTGCCAGCTAGTGAATTGCGATTACTATTCTCCTCCTCGATCGTTTGATTTTGCAATGGTTTTGGTTTGGGTGTTGTAGCTCGTCCAATTACAACATCATCGTCGTCATCTTTGTTCACAGCGAGACCATACGTATTTGAATCACTTAGCAAGCGATCGGGTGAATCTCGGCCCTGCATTGAAGTTTTTAATCGTTCGAATGAATTTTGATTTTGTAAATTGGGCGGTGGTTGACGAACTTGTTGTTGCCCAACTCTTGGTTGTTGGCTCGTTATGGGTTGGCTCTGTAATTGTGTTGGATTGGTTAAATTTTGATTATTGGCAAACTGTTGTGATTGTTGCGGGCGTATAGTTTGAGGACGTATTTGTGTCTGTTGTGGCAAAAACTGTTGTTGTGTCTGTGGCTGTTGTTGAACTTGTGTTGTAGGTGGTACTGGATATGAATTTTGTTGCGAAGGAAACGGTGGACGACTTTGATTAGGCACCAAAGGTACACGTGGAAGTTGATTCAAAGAAGGATTTTGTGGATTCAAAATTGGTCGCGTCGGTTGTTGCTGTTGTTGTTGTTGTGGTTGCTGTTGTGGTTGAACAGGTTGATTTTGTACTGGCTGTTTTGATATTTGTTGTGGCGCAAATTGTTGGTACAACGGTTGTTGTTGTTGCTGCTGCCCTATTGGGGCATTCGAAGGCGGTCGTTGTATTTGTTGTGACGGTATTCCTTGCACCGATGCTTGACTATCAACACGTCTTAATGGTGGCGGTTGACGTATTGGTTGTTGACCCGATATTCCACTCGAATTTAAAATTTGTTGTTGCTGCTGTGGTTGACCGTTATTTTGATACGATACACCATTTGGAGGCAAAGTTGGACGAGTTACACTAGGATTTATATTTGGATGTATATTTTGTGAATTTACTCGTTGTCCGATATTCTGATTCAATGGACCACTCTGTGGAGCTTGTAACGGTTGCTGTTGCAAGGGTCTTTGCTGAATGGGCTGCCTTATCTAAATATTGTATGATGATAGTTGAAATTAATAATTCTGGCATTGTTAATACTTTGCTGTATTAGTAATAAAGTTAAATGTTGGAAATAATTTTGTTTCTATAGTAATATGCTGTTCGTTCTATTCGGGTTGGAATGTCATCAAAATTATTTATTATTTTATGTATTCATGTTAATGCTCAAATTTTGTCTTTCGCTATTTATTATTTACTTGTATATAATATAAAAAGCGCGTGATTACAAAATATTGTAATCATAAAATAAAAATAAACAATATTTATAGAATATCAATACAAATCGAATATTTCTAATAAAGTTTTAAATTTAACTAGGTCATGGTATTTCAATGCTGGTATTAAACCATTATACAAATTCTCTTACCGGATCAGATTCCATTATAAAATTTCTTAAGACGAGTATAAACGCCAAAAACAAGTAGAAAATAATACTGAAGTTTTCTTTTTGTTATAAATAAATGATATTAAATGAAATAAACAATAGTAATAACGAAAAAAGCTTATAAAATGCTTTCTTCAGATTTTTTATTTTCTTCGGCCTGTTGAATAAAAATGTAAAAGATTATAGATATTGGTATAAAGTAGCAAAAATGTAATCTATATAGTTTTGTTTTACAAAGCAGTGCTTTCCAATAAAATAATGGTTCAAATATTATCTACAGTATGAGTGAACCTATGAGTGAAAAAGTTAATATGAATTGTCAAATCCACAACATACTTATTTGTTTCCTAAGGCAAATGGTGAATAATCCAACTACTAGCTCAATAAATTATTAATTATGCATGCTCCAAACGGCTCAGAAACCAAGCTTAACATATCTTTTCGAATATTTCTGAGAAATGTTTATAATCTACAAAACTACCGAATGTTAGAGAATACTCTGTATGTACTTTCAGTCTATTTGTTCGACCTTCTCTCAGTTTTTATTTCGATTTTTGAACAAATTAGTTGTTATCCAGTCGAGCAGCTAGTAGTTTGAAAGAAAAAGAAAAAGCGAACCGGCACTCAGCGTTGCCATATATATTTTATTAAAAACTGAACAAAAACTGTTTTTAATGTAAAAAAAAGTTAAAAAAAAGGTGATATGCAAAAACAATTTTACTACAAAAATTGTATTGCTTAAGCCTGATTTCCATTCTGAAAAATATACTGACAGTAAAGTCAAAACAAGATAAAATATAGTTTCTCTTTATGTGCGAGAGAAATAAAAAAATATTTCCAGGAAAAAGAATTTATTCAGTACTGAATAATTTTTTATGGTTACTGAAAAAAAATATTATAGCAGGAGATCGATTCTCGTTTTGTAAAGAGTAAAGTGAAAAGTATTTTCAGTGAGAAATATTCATATTCGATTCTTGTTCTATGGAAATGAAAATAAATACGTCAAAATGTTTTCAAATGAAAAAAAACAATTTTCAACGACTATTAAGCCTGATTTCCATTATGAAAAAATACTGATAAAATAGTCAAGGCGGGATAAAAAATATAATTTTTCTTAAGGTGCGAGTGAAATAAAAAATATTTCCAGTACAAAAAATTTATTCAGTACTGAATAAATTTTTATGGTTACTGAGAAAATAATTATAGCAGTACTGACAAAAAATATGAATAGAAGTATTTTTATTCAGTACTGGAGAAATATTTTATAGGAAAAATAAAGATGGATGATTTTTTATGGCTAGTTAATAATTTTAATATTTCGTTTTGTGCCATTCATCTTAATTCATTGTGAAAATAATTGAAATAATGAATAATTATGTTAAGTTTTTTTTTATAATTTATTGTAGATTTAAAGTGTATTTTGTCTTTTTTTTAAAACAAAAAAAAAATTGAAATTTATTGGTTATGTTACACGCATCTGTCAAAATATATCCACTCTAAAAAAAGAAAAAGGAAAAAACGATTTCAGTCACTCTAATGGCATTTTTATTTTTTTCTCGCTTTGGTTTTTTTAGTAAAAAATACTGACAAAATTTTTTTCAAAATGGAAATCAGCCTTTATACAAAAATTATGTATTATTATTATTTTTTAAATATTTAGTAGTATAATTTAGATACAAATCTATAATTGACGAATTGCCAAATATATTTTAAAATTAATTTGTATAAAATTCAGTTAAAATTAAAAAATTTCCGTTTTATTTTAGGAGAATTCCTAAATGTGACAATCACAATAAGTATATGCAACAAATGTATGCTGTGAATTTTTATTGTTAAGATTTAATTAATTTTAAATAGGAAAATGAAGAAAACGCCCAAGGGAAAAAGACCTATTGAGCCACAAAAAGCATTTCTGATTGATTTTTTGGAAATGCATATAGAGTTGGCACATGAGAGGTGAATTTATTTTCAAAATAAAAATGTATATTAGTTGTATTAATTGTATTTATGTTATGAAATATTACTATTATTATAATATAGGTTCACATCAGTAGTTTGGATGCTAGATGCGGACTGGAACTATTTGGGCACACAATTAAATGCATTAGGAGGAGCAAATAAAGATTGCTCAAAGTGGAGAAAATTTTTGAGCACGCGCATTTATTATTTTTCCGGCTTTTTAGGACAATATAATAGAACCCTCTCCTTTGATAAACACCGGAATCTGTCTTTTAATATACCTATGCATTGCTCCGTGTTAGATTGTGTGCTACATTATAATTTTTTTCACCGTCCGTTACAGTGCTTTGGATAGGGGTCATTAACAACGGTTGCAATGGGTAACCACTATCTCCCAGTAGTCAAAAATTTCGTTCCCCATTCGAATACTTTTTTTTTTCCAAAATCCGTTTTAAATTCAATTAAATTATATTATTAATAATGATAATATAATAATATTTTTGACAGATGTGTAACACTAATAAAATTTCAAAATGTATTCAGCAATCTAGTACAAAATGAAATTGATTTATTCAGCGTACTTCAGTAAATTTATTTCATAATGTCAACGAGAATCACATTATTTGGCTGTGTGAATATAAAAAAGAAAAACGTGTGTGAAAAGAGAAATGAAAAGTTTCTTTTCACGCAATTTATTCACAGAACGAGAATCGACCCCCCAGTAATGACAAAATATATGAAAAGAAGGATTTTTATTCAGTACTGGAAAAATATTTTATAGGAAAATTGTATATGGATGTGAAATCTATTCTGTGCAGTGGAGTCATATTTTAAAAGTGAAGTCATTTCTTAAATATGAAACATTTTACAGTAGTTAATTTATGGTAAATTCATAATATTAACATTTGGTTTTGTGACATTTATTTTAATTCATGGAAATGAACAATTCAGTTAACTTTATTTTGTTTATATTTGTTGTTGTAGTTTCAAAGTGGATTTTGTCTATTTTATGCAATGCCAAATTGAAATTTGTTTATGTTATAAACATCTGTGAAAGTATATCAATTTAGATTTGCTATAAAAAAAGAAAATAATGGGTAAAATGGTTTCTGTCACTCTAATGGTATTTTTGATTTTTTTCTCTTTTTGGTTTATTCAGTAAGAAATACACCGCCCAGGTGGCTCAGTGGTTAAAGCTGTGGCAGTTGGAGCGGGAGGTACCGGGTTCGAATCCCGATAGGGGCAGGATGCAAAAGGGATTTTTCACCATCTGATTACGATCGGTGGTGTTAATGAACACATCTATGACCCCCTGTTGGAGTGCAGAACTCATGGGCCGACCCATCTTCCATGTCAGTACTATAGGCTGGCATGGAGCTATGCATTGCGCAGATGGTTCTACGAAAATCGGACCTATAGCCGTACGTCCTCGATTTGGCCGTTAAGGCGTAAAGTAGGACGTAAATAAGCGAACCGCGAAAGAGCTGGGAGAGCCTTGAGCCCCAAAAAAGATAGCATAGAATCAAATTAAAAAAAAAAAAAAAAAGTAAGAAATACTGTCAGTATTATTTGCATAATGGAAATCATACTTTATGTTGCAAATCTTACCATTGCATTTTAAACCTAACCTAAAATCTTTGCATTTTCAAATGCCTTATAAACAGTCCTTTCAGACAATATGTGAGTTGATTCAAGTGCTGTCGAAATTACAGATCCAAAATGAATATCTTTTGTATTTAATTGTTTCACTGGACAATATATTTTCGGCTTTTTTGAACCTTTCATTATAAATATATTCATTCCTGTTTAATAAATAATCAAAAATATTCATGAACAATCTTCCAACTTCAAAACATTAATTGTGATATTAAGGTTGCTCACTCTGAAATAAACGATTAAGTTTATTGACATGTCCTAAAACAAACGTTAAAAATTCGAATTTAGGATTTTAAGAATTATCAATATACGTTGAGATTTGGAGAATTTTTCTTAATCTTGTGTATGAAAAATGTGTTGTGTATTTTCCTCAATACGACTTAACAATTGCAAACAAACAAAAGAAATAGTAAACATTTTTTATAGTCAGAATTTTGACAAACAACATGGTTTTCGGAATTGCTAAATAATTTTGGAAAAAAAGTGAAAGTTATTAATACAAAAACTGACCAAAATCTGAATTTTCCCAGAAAAACTGAAAATCTTTAAACATATTAGAAAACTGCGATTTTCAGATAAATCTGATAATCTGGCAACAGTGCCGGCACTAAACTTAGCGGCGTAGTGGTGAAATTATGCGTAACTATAGTTACGAATAGTTAATTTAGCAAATACAAGAACCAAACTATTAGCGGTTCTCTAGCGGTTTTATTTCGTCGAATGGAAAGAAACTTTTATATACTTTTTTGGTTGGTTTGTTTGGTATTTCAACATTTCTGTTCATTCATTTCATATGATTTTTTAATCTTAATAATTTAATCGTAATATAAATAGTTTAAAAATACTGAATATTAAACATGGAAAGTAAATTTTTTTGAGAATATAGAAAATACAAAAATGATGAGTTTTCATTTGATCCGAGAAAATACTGGAGGTTGTGCTAAATGCAAGAAATGTGGGAAACAAATTCAATATTGCGTTGGATCTTATAGTGCGCTTCATTCCCATTTACGAGCAATCATCAAATCACACAGTTCTTTGGTTAAAATAAACAAGATTTTTCTTTGTCTGCCATTTTATCTCGGCTAATTGCAAGAGATGGTATACCATTATCTGTGTTTTGCACCTCATTTGTATGATCTCAGTGTATTGCTTATGTATGGCCAAAGGATTCACGTGCAATCAAATACCCAAATCACTCACCGTAAACAAAATGTAAAGAATTATGCTGCAAAAATTCAACATGAAACAAGATCCTAATTGTTTAACAAGAAAATGAATAAAAATATATTTAGTATAACTTTTGATTAGTCGACTTCTATAAGAAACCGTCGATTCTTAAATATAAATGTACATTTCAATGAAAAAATATGGAATTTAGGCTTCGTAATTTAATTAAAAATAAATTGAACGATTTCTCTTAATCGCTTGCAAACGACATTGTTATTATAACCACCGATGGAGCATCGGAAATACAAATATTTGGAAGGTTGATTGAGCCAGAATATCAGATTTGTCTAGCTCATGGCGTTCAGCAAGCAGTTCAGTATATGAATAGAAGTTCTGAATTAGGTGTCATTGCCGTTCACGACTTATCCAAAACTGTTAAAGCTTTAAACGAAGTAAATTGTCCAGAACCTGTAGATTACGAAAACGAATGAGAGGATGATGTAAACCCCGGTGCAGACAATTTAAAAATTTCATATAACCATAATTAAGATAAAGAATCGAAATTAAGATTAGATTACAAGACCCGATTGAGTAGCCTGTTGATAATTCTCGAACGGGTTTAAAAAGTAAAGTCTAGTCTACCGATGGTGATATTAGAACTAAACCTCACCGAATATTCATTTTGCGAAAATGATTGGATATTATTAGTGAATATTATCATTGTGTTTGAGCCAATTAAGCTAACGATAGAGACTGGTGTTAAAAATATCCATATCTTCTCCTGCAATTTCAATTATACGCAAGTTACAAATTAAATAAAAAAACGATTATATCTGTGATTTACAAGTTATTCACAAGATTAATAGATTCACTGACAAACATACAACCCCATTCAGTGACAAACATACAACCATTCTGAAACAGATGATGCAAAATGCAATTCAAAAAGAAATAAATGGCAAAGCTCTTATCTGTCTTAGTCAGAAAAGAATCTTTAAATTTGTTGACCGTTATAAAAAGAGAACTAACACAGTTCGAAGATAACGATACCAGAGGAGAAAGTTATATATTTATTTATTAATTCTTATTGATGATTCCGCCACCCAGCGTAGAAGCTGAAAGAGCTTTTTTTTATTTAGGAGAATTTATACTACAATTAAGTCACGCCTTGCTGAGAATCACAATTGATTCTATGCTGCTTAAGAGTCTATTTTAGCAAAAAGTAAAGTTATTAGTTACTAATCTTTTGTATTTGATAATTACAAATGTTTGCTTTCTAATGAGCGTTTATTCGGCGTTTACTTTTGAGGTTTTGATATAAGTGATAATATTGTTCGAGAAATAAACGTGTACGTTGAGATATGGCATGCAGCATGCGCATGAAAATATTTCCAAAAGGGTCAGCATCAGTGGTTTGTTTGCGAATTCACAGAAAATAGATGTACAAACTTCCCAGTCTTAACCCACTCATTTTATAACGTACGCATTTGACACTTTTACATACAAAGTAAAGAACTTAGGTATTACCTTCGACAGCAAACTAAGCTAGAAACTTAACATAGAAGAAAATCTCTAATATAACTATTTGGGGGTTCAAGCACCATTGGGGAAAAAGAAAACTGGAACCCCATATCGTTTACAGGCTCTTTACTTTATTCATTCGACTTATATTATTACATATATGGTATTAAGATCAACTTCATCTCTCTGTGGTCCCCAATAACACGGGACATCTTCCGTTCTGTGCTACAAATGTATCCCTAATACTAACAATACGTCTTTTCGATACTATCGTTAAAATTCAATTATTGACTGACAAGGAAAACTAGTTCCGTGAAGCAATTATGAGGTTTTTAAGGTAATCCAAATAGTGATGCGAGGTTTTGAAGGTACAGTCAGAATGGTGCAGTGGTTTAAGCTGGAGACACTTTGGAACAGGAGGTACTGGGTCTGGGAATGGGTGGGAAACAAAAAGAAGATCTGCATCACCTGATATACGATTGGTATAAAGGGAACTATAAGTTTAACTATGATGCCCTAGAGAAAAGAAGAACTGATGGGTCGAACGTTCATCTGCATCGATAAAATTTCATCTGCATAGGACATTACCTTCATTGACAGTTAGAAGTATAATGTAATGTCTACTAGGAATATTTAAATTTTCACGGATGGCTGTAATTCAGATACTACAATCTACTTTCTACCCAGAACTGTCCCTCATCTAGAAACGATGTAGCAGATAGTTTAGCATCCTGCTGACATGGGTGCCAGAACATTTCAATGTGACGAGAAATATAACAGCAGATAAACTGAATATCAAGGCACTAACTGTATCGTTACATAAAGGAAACTGACTTATAAATATCACTTACTGAAGCTTAATAAAGTCAGATGCTGTTAGACTAGCCCAATCTTTAAAGATTGTGGGAGTTGTAACGAAACACGGTCTCATACTCAAATATGTAAGTAGTAGACTAGTGGTTGTTTCAAAAATATTTCAGGTGTAGCTGCAAACATTTAGAAATAGTACCTCACTTGCTTTCTACCAATCCTCTTCACCTGGCAGATCTCAGTAGTGAGTAGAATGAATGCCGAAATTATATATGTTTCATCAAAAGTCAGAGAGCAATTTCAATATGGTAAGATTATCAATCATTAGGTGACTTTGGGAAAACTACCCTAATCTAAGCTCACTTCAATTCATTACACATATACAGCCTTTTAAAAAAAATTGTAGAAAAAGTATAATTTATCTTCACCAAATAATCTAGACAAGATTATTGATGGTCATTTGTTGTTAATATTTTCAAATTTGTTAAGACAATTTTCGCTGTCTCATACAATTACATAGTGATGATCAACATTGGTTCGAATATAATTTGATGTTAAGCAGTTTTTATGTTAGAGTTTTTTGGAAAGAGTTTAATTCTTAAACAAAATTGCAAATTCTAACCCTGTTGATGAAACAATAAGACAAAACAATACCAAGAATTCTTTTAGTGATAAAGTATTCATAGTTAAGATTGCCATTCTAGCCCGCAGCTTAAAATTTATTGTGAACCAGTGATATCTATAAATTAAGAAAAACAATGTGTGTGTCCGCAAATGAACCAACTGAAAATTATTTTTGAAATTCAACTGGTTTAATATTGTTAAAATAAAGCTTAAGTCGTAACCTCATTTGACTATAAAGTACGGTTATAACCTTATTAGGTTGAAGAACTTCATTAAAAAAGTACATATGGTACAAGGGCAGCATTGGCGATGGCCAAACCGAATGCAAGTTCCACATTGCACAAAACTCAAAACCAAAAAATAAGGAGGTTCGATAATATCGTCCATGTTGATTATAGGAACAACATTATACACCGCAGAGAAACCAAAAGAGAAAAAGATTATTTGGATTCGTAACTGGTTTAGTGTAGACAAAAGAGAGTAAGGTTGGATAAACAGATAGCAGTTAAGCAAAGAATTGAGTAGTATGACGTCTTTTATTGAGTTAACTTTTGAGTTCCAAATGAAAAACGATGAAAAAGTGATTCACACCATCGATTGATTCTTGTCACTATCGATTGATCGGTAGCCTTAAAGTATTAAAAAACACTATTTTACAATACCACGTGGACGAACTAGATTCATAGTCAGACTCAGATGAATGCTAATTAGGTCTAATCGTACGACAGACAGACATCCATCTTTAGATCCGCTCATTAGGGATCTAAATTTGCATTTTTAATGTTACGGTATAGTCAGCAAATGCCTGTAACTGATATATTTCTTGTTACCAACACACATTTTCCGATACCCCTGGTGATATATTCTTTATTGAGTATTCTTTATCATACTTAACATGAAACTGTAGATCGGTGATAAAGGATTTTAATAACAAGTAGAATATTGTTTGGGTAAAGCACGGTTCAATCTATGTCAAAAGATTTAATGTCATACTTTATCAAAAGCTTGAACTACATCCATAAAACACTTGAATATATCTGCTTGTATTCAATGCTTATATATGTATAGCACTTTATCGATTATACTGGTGTACCTGCTCGACAGTTGATTAGTGTTAAACAATGATCAAAGAAACTTTTATGGACGAGAGTAACATCCCTTATCTAGAGTTTGTGATGCCATGAAACCTAAAATAGGTAATATACTACATAAACCAGCTGAGAAGTAAACTGAACCAAATTCACTAATTGCTCTATTACCGAAAGAGGATTACAATTATTATAATAAATGAACATCAATACAATTTCTAAAAAAGCACGATTTCAAGAAAAGCACGTCTAACACTGGTTTTAAAATCCTAAAAGAACACGACGACGTCATATTTTATCTACCGTATTGTTAAAGGAACAGGAAGGAAATGAAAACAGTACATATTTAGGTCATGGTTCATGGGAGGTGTTCCGGCATAACTTTAAGAAGACTTATATATTTTGGGGTTCAAGATTAACCTCTCCAAAAAGGCAAAGAATTACTTGCAGCTGGCCAATACTCAAATTTTGAATTTAATAAGAAGAGTTCTGGCAATCTGATTCTAACAAAATCCCAGACCTTATAGATTCTACATTACTACAGGCTCTTTGATGCACCCCCAAATCCACAAAAAAGACCGTTATTTAACCAATAAACATTTCAAATTCTAAGGCGGCAGACTAGTAACGAGAACACTGCTGTTACGCCCAGAACATCTGACTTCGAAGATATCAGGGCTGTAGCATTGAAAGAACTAAAATTTGAGATTAAGAACATAAAAGCAAAGAAAGCAAAGCCTGGTTTTGATCTGATAACAGGGCAAATAATAAAGGAGCTGCCTGCGAAACAGCACCCATAAATTATTACATATATAGTCAATGCGGTCCTCAGGAAAAAATATGTACTAATGCAATGGAAAATAGCAGATGTAATAAAGATTCTAAAACAGGACAAACCACCGAATAAATGAAAAACGTAAGCGAAATTCGCAACACTAGCGAAATTGTGTGAGAGGCTGTTGTTCAAAAAATTGAAAAACCCATAGAACAAAGAAACCTTAACCCAGATTATCAGTTTGGTTTCAGAGAGAAATACTCAACTATATAGAGTAGATTCATAGGCTTACAGATGTCATTCAGAATAAATTAGAGAGGAAAAAGGTTTGCTCTATTATCTTTTTAGATGTAGCGCAGGCCATCGATAAGGTGTGGCACAGAGATCTAATGTTCAAATTAAATAGAGATTTACTAAAAAAATGTATATGATTGTAAAATCATACCTAGAAAATCAATCTCCACTTTTTGGTGAAATATGAAGAAGAATATTCGCTCCGAGCTAAAAAAGAAACTTCAAGAAGCCTGTGGCTTATAATCATAAAATGGCCAAAAATGTGGCGTATCGAGTTCAATGAATCGAAATAAACGCATGTGAATTTTACTGTTCTAAAATCCAGCTCGGTCTGCGAGTGCATAAACAAGTAAGGATTAATATCTCGGGATAACCTTAGATACCACGTTCAGATTGAAAGGGCATGTTAAGAAGAAAAAGATGAGCTTAAATAATATCAAATATCGAAAAATATATTGGCTGCTCGGGAAAAATTTGAAATTGTCAACCGAAAATTAATTGCTATTATATCAACAGGTGCTAAGGCATGTATGGACTTGGGGAGCTACACAAAGGAAACGAACACCGAAATAATACAAACTCAAAACAGTGCTACGAGGTATACTTAATGCTCCGTGGTACATTAGGAATGATAACCTCCATAATGACCTAAATATCCAGACGGTTCAAGAAGAAATAGAAAACTTGTAGTGTAACATAAATATTTTTCCAATAAGATGTTTCATTTTGCCTGCTATTTGGGCAGCTGTCAGTATTGAAGCTCTCATTCCTTGACATTTGATATGTATAAACTACCAAAGATGGTACGATACACGCTTCAAAAATGTATTGAAATTATTAAAATTCACTACAAAAATGTTGAAAATTACACCTTTTTGGCCGGAAATAGTGAAACATTTGAGTTGGACAAATTTGAGCTGCTGGGAGAAGTTTGTGATGTGATTCGAAGCCGTATGTGTCGTTGATCTTTCGAACTAGACATTCCACAAACGACATTACATGAGGCTGTTGCAAATTTTACGGTGATTTGTTGTGGCAGAATTGAAAGACAAGCAACGAAACAACCGCAATTTTGCAAGAAAGTTTTCTAACCGTGTTATTTTTGGAAGAGGTGATCACAATTGGCCAACGAGATTTTGTGATTTAATACCATTAGACTTTTTCCTTTGGAACCACGTGAAAGGTAATATCTATACCAATGCTCCACAATCGATTCAATACCTTAAAGGGACATACTGCCGCAAATTTCAGTTTCCGTTGGAGTATAAAATGCACAAGTTTAAGGCAGATATCAATCTTTACTCGTGCGTTGGGTGAAGAAGCTCTGACAGTTACAAGGAGCTAGTTCAGTCTAAAAGTCCGCCCTGCAAGCGTAGCCGTGGTGGCCATTGAGCTGATATCATGAGGTTTACCATTAATATTTGAAAATGGCATACCTCATTAACATTTGAATAAAATAAACATTCTCTTGTCAATAAAATAAACTTTCATTGAAACCTCTTATTGGAAAATTCTTTATATATATATAACTATATATATATATATATATATATATATATATATATATATATATATATATATATATATATATATATATATATATATATATATATATATATATATATATATATATATATATATATATATATATATATATATATATATATATATATACACATATATATCGGATATTGCAATAGGAATGATATCATTTTTAAGTGACGTTTCGGCCATTTGTAATATATCATGATCTGTCATTTTGTGTTTCATTGTATTAAGTAATGTTAACAAATTCATCATGGTGAGATATACGCAACAACAACGTTTACAAATTATTAGGTTTTATTATCAAAATAACTGCTCTCCAATAGCAACTTTTCGTGCGGTAAATAAATAAAACTGTCAATTCTGATGCGAAGAAAACCCACAAATTTTTCATGAAAAATCATTACATTCACCTAAATTGACAATTTGGTGTGGTTTTTGGTCTGGAGGAATCATCGGTCCGTATTTTTTTCGAAATGAAGCTGGTAACACCGTCACTGTCAATGGAGATCGGTTTAGATCGAAGGCAACCATCTTTTTATGCCCGAAATTAGAAGAAGTTGATATTGACAATATTTGGTTCCAACAAGTCATGTACCAAGATATGTGCCAAATAACAAGTGCAACAATTGAATTATTGCGAGAAAAGTTTGTATATATATATATATATATATATATATATATATATATATATATATATATATATATATATATATATATATATATATATATATAAATTCCCAATTTAAAAACCAATTAGATTTCCTTCTTTCAATAAATAATCAACCCTATTTAAAGGTATAAATAAATATAATATTTGAACGAGAATGGGGTACCTCAACTAAAATAAGTTCGTTATAGTTTGCTATATAGTTTATAGTCACCAAACTCTCGGCTGATATAAAATCAATAAATTTATAGTTTTTACAAATAGGATAAATTTTCTATAGAAATTAGGTCAGTTCTAACATTAATATAATAATTCCTGATTCTATTTTAGAGACCTATTCCCATTACGTTGATGATTCACAGATAATATACATACATTATGTATAACTCTAGTAAACTCTGTTGCTATGGCAATTATAAATATTTACAAAATAACAAACGTAAATATAATTTATGTTAAAAAAAACAACAAACAGTAGAAAGGAGCTGATTGTATCATGGAAAATTTACATCAATCAATAACACAGCAATGAAAATATATTTTAGCGGTTTTCCATAATTTTTTTTTTATTTATTTATTTTTGTAAATGTAAATTTGGCGGTTTGTCTACGAGTAATACATATACGAGAATTGATAAAGTAAAATTGTACCGACAATGTAACCCGTAATATTACCCGATTTGACTTTGTATTGGTAAATAGAATAAAGTTTTTAAATTAGCTTGGCTCGATCAATAAGCAATACATGTATTGGGACATCATCAACTGTTAAACTATCTGAGTGTATAGCTAACTCTGATATTTAAAATTCTTAATCAATTGGACAATTACACATGATTAGGATCTAAACATTTGAAAAATGTAAATATATGTTGAAGACCATTTAGTTGTTTATTAGATACTAAATGATATCTAATCGCATGCAATAATAGTTTATTGTTGTTGTTTATAAATAGTTTATTGTTAGTGCTAATAATTTTTGTTGTATTAGATTTTTGAAGGTAACTTTCATTTTCAGTTTTCCAACAATTTAGTAGTAGTATCATTAACAATACATATATATGCATATATGAACGATGGGTTTATAGTTTTGTTTTTTGTCAAACAATGATAAGAGGATCAAAAAATTAACGACATTATGAATTGCGTGATACATCACTAACTAACATAGTAATAATTAATTTTCAACATGACCTTAACTGACATTGAAAAAGGAAAATGATTTGTGTTGTTCGGAAAGGGGTCGTGCAGCTGGTGTAACAAATAGTTTTATCAATTTCTTGGAAATTTTGTTTGTTCATAATTATTACAGTGGTGATGGCAAGTTGTAGACCGAACAATTTACACTCGCGTTTTCAATATAGACTCCATTTAAAGCCACGCATAATTTTGGTACTGCAGACGGATCACGAAAATTATGAGTGGCTTTAATTGAAGTATATTAAAAACGCGAGTGTATATTGTTGGTTCTACAACTTGCCATCACTACCGTAATAAAGTTTTAAACTTAGCAATCGAAACGCGTTTTTGTTTAAATAAAAAACAAAAAAAGTTCAATAAATGTGAAATTCAATTAAAGCCAGTTATTATATGTAATACCTCAGACAGACTATGGATTATCTAAGCGGGATTAGTGATATTTTCGAGATTTGCTGTAGCCTGTAATTGTGAAGACAAAGATAAGCTATTGTCGTTTTATTTCGAGATAAGTGACTAAGTGCAATAAGTGAACTATTCTATCAAACATTTGAAGTTTATCTTCAACAAAATGAGACTAGAAGAAACCGAATTGCTGCCATCATACGACAAAAATTATAAGTTCATATAAATACAATTGATGTCATCATTTGACAAAAGCAAACACTTAACTGAAAGTACAAGCAGCGACAGTATATTATTTGGCCAGAATCATAAAATCATTTACGATTTGAGGTTAGGTTATTGTTTTAATTGTTTTTGTGAAAAGAGTTATGAAAAAATAATATTTCTTATACATAATAATAATTATAAAATAAAAACTTTATTAACAAATGAATATGAATGAATTACCAAAGATTATTCAGCAAATTCAAGAGCTGAATGAATATTTTATTTGACGTATGGATTCATACATATATCGCACACTAATAGCTCTGCTGTAGCAGTATTATTTAACTAATCCAATATTTTTCTGCGATATTGGATTATTGGTAGATTAGATAATCGAGTTTAGCTAATCCATAGTCTGTTTGAGGTTTTAGGCGTTTAAACCAATTAGTTTACTATCAGTGTATTTTTAACGAGTTTTCTAATCATTTTATAAATTTTTGATTAAAATAGGTAAAGGCAAAACATTAACAATGGAAGAAATAGAAAAAGTTCATAAATGGTTGTAAGCTTTTCAATCACTGTGAAGTTTGGCAGATCATAAAAGGTAATCAACAATTTTGTGACTGAAAACCAGTACAAATCGTAAGAAGTACGACTAAAGAAAATGAAAATTGGTTAGTAACTTGGTCTGCCCGTTGATGTTCGGTGGGTGGATACATCATTCCAATCGTGTTAAATAGGTCAAAATGTTTATAAACTTATTTTTAATCCTTTTAATGGAACATAAAATCAATAGATTAAGCTTTGCTAAAGAATACATCTCCATAACGCCAATATGGAAAAATGTTTCCGAGAAGTTCAGTTTAGACGGGTAAGAAAGTATCAATAAGTCGAAGCTTTGAAGATTTGGTTCGAGTGAAGTGCGCTGCTAAATAAAATGTTAATAGATTTTGGTGAAAATCAACCAACCTTCATTTGGAGATTCTAGCAGGATAATGCTTCCCATTCATAAATCGAGTGAAACGATTGATGATCGTAATTCTGAACTGGCCTGTTTTGAATCTCCTGATTTATACAAAATTTATGGGACTCGAAAGTAAGTCATTGTATCTATGATAATATAAAGCTATACAACATTTTCGTTGAGTTGAATAATTGTTGACGTAGAGCACTGTTAGAATAGTTTTTGTTACAATTTTTATGTAAATTATGTAAAAACCAGCGTAAATTACATAAAATGTAAATTACATGTAAAAAACGAAGACAACACCATTCACAGTGTCATCTTTTTTAAATGTCATCATTTACCAAAATTTATGCTTTGCTCATTATTAATTAACATAGACGAAAGCGTTTTTCCAAAATCAGTTAGTTTTCAGTTATTAGTTATGACCACGCTATTATCCCGAGTCAGTTAAGATGATTTTTAAATAAATTAACCTGTTAGTAATTTAAATCCAATTAAAAATTAATGTGGCATTCAGTATGTAGTCCAGAATATGCTACACAGTTTTTCACAAATTCTATTCGTAAAATACTAAGAAGATTTTTTAACAGATGGTGCTTATAATTCCATAGTAATAATTCCATTTAATAAAAGATGGCGCTAGTGGCGTAGCTACAAGGGCGCAAACCCCACGCTGTGGCCGAGTGCCATGGTCTTTGTTCTTGTCATGAAGAATTATTCTATGAATTAGCTGAAGTTCTAATAATAAAATGTTCAACAAAAGCTTCCAGTGTTTCGCAAGTAATAACATGTTTATTATTGTTTCTAACGTTACCTGTTACGGTCGCTACAGCGGAACGACATTTTTTCTTTTTTTAATAGAAAATAATAAACAATTATTTGCAATTAATTAACGCAAATCCATCGGTGCTGATTGTTTAAGTGATTTAGCCATTTTTTCTATTGAAGCAAAAGCGGCGGGCGAAATGGAAACAAAAACTTTAATTAGTGATTTTACCAATATGAAAACAAGAGCAAAAAATCTAGCATTCTAGTACATATTTGTATTTTTATTATTGTTTAAAAATGAATATATAAAATAAAAAAGCCATATTTACGATGAGCAACATTTTTTATTACTCTGAAGGGAAATATATGCAAGGTTTAGAGAGGATAGTCCAAGGGCCTTCACTGAGTTTTGCGGGTGGCGCCAAAAATTTTAGGTTACACCACTAGTTAGTTTTTTTTACATAAAATCATTTTTACGTTTTTTACATACAGAGTGTAAAAAATAATCTTTTGTAAATCACATGTTTTTTACATGTAAAAAACCGTGTAAATTACATCGTGTAATTTACACGCCTAACAGTGAGAAGAAAATTGTGAAAATGGAATTGCTTATATTAATTGTTATATTAATTGCGAATTTTTTTTTGATAATAAAATATTATCAATAAAAATTTATTGATATTATTTTATTTTAAAATTACTGACCAATCAAAACAACAGCGTTGTTGTCTCGCTTTCATTTTCATTTACGTTCAATCACAATTTAGAGTCCTGTTTTTTACATTTTTGATGTAAATTATTTAAAAAACCGTGTAAATTACACTAAATGTAAATTACATGTACGAAAACAATTGTTGTGCCATCGAAAACATTTGCAGTGCCATCTGTTGGAGTATTCGGTTTGTATTAACGACATTGGACTCAGTAATGCAGCAATATCTTTTCAGAAACTAAGCCATAAGTATTGTTTGGATAACAATTCTCTTTTATTATTGGCGATATGTTTATGTTATCAACTTTATTCGAGCAGCATTCAAAATTTGCAAAAATCTGTTAGTTTTCTTGTCCTTATTTATTCAGGTTATTAGTTAGAAAAGGATTTTTATTACCTTCACCTTATTAGATGGAAAGGTGATTTTTAACTGGGAGTGTTTCCAATCTAAAAAAAAAACTATTTTGAAATGTTGACATTCTGTATATTGTCGAAAAAAATTGTACACGGATAATTATATCATAAATTGTATGCGTAAATAGTTAGAAGTATATTTTAGCAGAGGGTGCTTTAGTTACAATTCGAATTGATAACAGAAGACGCGTTAGTTACGTTTTTTACATAAAATCTTTTTTTACATATAATGTAAAAAATAACCTTATGTAAATTACATGTTTTTTACATGTAGAAAACCGAGTAAATCACATCATGTAATTTACACGTCCAACTGTGTTTCTAATGGGAAATTAGATGAAAGAAAAAAAATACTTTAACTGTCAGTACCAGTTTTTTTGGGTTTTTTTAGTGTTATCCGTCACTCTGGCTATATTGGCCCATTGTGACATCCCATTTTATTACTTTACGTTCCGGCTATAGGTTCGATTTACGTAGAAACCATCTGCTCATTGCATAACTCCTTGCCAGCCTAAAGTACTGGCATGGAAGATGGGAGAGTACCAGGATTCTAACCTCAACTGAGTCTCATATGAGTTCATTCGCAGCAACGAACGCATCACCCAAACGATCAATGGTGAAAATCCCTTTTCGCATACTGCCCCTATCAGGATTCGAACCCGGTACCTCCCGCTCCACGCCGTAGCATTTTAACCACTGTGCAACCTGGGCGGTGTTTATGACGGTTGGTTAAGGAAATTAAAAATGTATTAAAAATTAATAGATTACAATTGGTGAGATAAGACAATGAAGTCACCAGAAAATAAGACTAAAATCTCCTGTAAGGCGCTTAACGAGATAGGACAGTCAAATGCCAGAGACGCAATTTTCTTTGAGTAAACAGGATTATGGAGAAAGATTAGTTATACTTAACATAACCGCGAAATCAAAATTCATTATTAAGTTATAAATCCCCGTCAAATATTTAGCCAGTACAAAAACGGCCATCCTCAACTGTATGGCAACGCACACCAAAATGTACAGTTGTCCCAAAACATCCAGTCGTATAGAAATATGGAAGCGCACCAAAATGTTCAATCGAAGTAATATAGTTAATAGTACCATAATCTCTTACTCTCGAGCTGGTGTATGTTTGTGAGTTATATCGAAAAGAGTGCTGAAATATGGCGGGTACGCTGTGAGCTAGAAATGACTTACAAGATCGAATGTGAGAAGTGGTAATGCAATGATATCGATATGGAGAAATACCCATACTTGGTAGCTTGGTAGTCATGTGAAAGTGTGTAAAGGAATGAATGAATTCAAAATATTTGTTGCTTATTGATCGATTACCAATATGTAATGCAAACAGATGATGAATATTAAAGAATCTTTTTACCTTCGTTACTCGTGGTGCTTGTTTAAGAGTCATAGTGACAAAATCTTCTTCCTATTTCTCAGATAATCAGGTGATCCTGTTTTATATTGATCTGAGTTAAATATATTATAATCAAATGTTCAGTTCTATATTGAAGTGTGTCAGGAAGATATACCACAAAGACAATATGTCTGATACGACACGTTGTGATCTAGTCAGAATAGCATACCCTTGTAGATTTGTCAAATGCAATCGCAGAAGTTTCTCAACAGTTGAGAATTCAGACTTTAAAAGAATATCAGCATCACACTTTCTATGATATGTTCAAATAGCGTTCAAACACCTGCATAGTACCACAATTCAGGCGCTTCTTCAATTGTAGATGTCAGTGCCGAACATAACCTTATTAGATGCTGTTTCACTCGCTTATCTATGCCTAGCAAATTTAGACTCTTCATCCTTCACCCTCAAGTAATAATTTTTTCGCTGTGTGGCAGTTTTGGTTTAAATGTTGTTTCTTACCCTTTAAAGACTTGGCTAGACACTATTGGAACGAGTTATGAAAATGGGTCGTGTCTCAGATTCTGTTGTATAGGTTTGTTTCAATAATTGTTTTATTATGTATAATATAATGTAACTTGAAATATTTTACGATGGTATCACCATCTTGCTTGTTCCAATCGATTTGGTTTCTTTAAATTTAATGACACAAATTATAAAACGAGATACAGGTGATCCTCGACTTATGTCGTTTTTAAATATTTTTTTCGACTTATGTCTAAAAATTATTCAAAAAAGTAGGTGTCAATGACAGATTATAGCTACCAGAAAACCAATTTGTGATACTTGACTGTATATTTTAGGGACTCTTGTTGAATTAAACAATGAGGTTCCCTAGAGCAAGTATTATTCAAGACATCAAATGCAAAAAAACTTAGATGAATTAATTCAATTGCTTAAACATTAAAGAGACATACAATTTTAACGAAATGGTCTATGAAGTAAGGACGGTTGATGCAATTTAGCCTTAAACGAGATTGAAGCTATATCTTCCAGACGATGAATTTATCTGAGTAGAATTACTAGATTCGTCATTAAAAGTGAATTTATAAATTGGGTGTAATTTAAATTGCATTTGGGAAGAGCTTTATCACCGAACTAAATTCCTCAATGTGATTGCTCGAATTAATAGTGATGATTCCTATGGAAACGATGCCCAAATTCCCAAATCCTCCTATGTACTTAAATATCAGATCTGCAGAAAATACAATTCATCGAAGCTTCACATGTCTACAATAATATTTTTAAAACTAAGCTTGATTCGAATTTTAATGCAATATCTCTATATGAGACAACTTTTAATGATCATACATCGAGCTTTACCGCTCATGTGGCGCAGTAGTTAAAGCTGCGGCAGTTGGAGCGGAAGTTACCGGGTTCGAATCCCGATTTGGGGCAAGATGCAAATGGGGTTTTCACCTTCAATCGTTTGGGCGGTGCCATCGGTGTGAAAAATGAACATATATCTGGATCGCCTGTCGTGTTTAAAATCCATGGGCCGACCCATCTTCCATGTCAGTACTATAGGTTCACATGGGGCTATGCAATATGCAGATGGTACTACGAAAAATCTCGGACCTATAGCCATACATAGAGTGGTATCACAATGGACCAATCGCTGGTCTAAGTACAATAACCTAAGCCACAATAACCTAACCTAACCACCTACATCGAGCTTTAAGTTTTTCCCTGTTAACTACGGGGAATCAATCCAAACTATCTATGCAAATCTATGTATATAGTTTATCAATGTGACCGATTAATATGAAAATAGTAAAATACGTCAGGTGCTGGGAGTTGCTGTTACGGCTAATAAAACTATTGCGTCAAAACGTCGAAGTAGATGAACAAATCTATGACTCCCTATTGGAGTGCAGAATTCAAGGCCGATCAATTTTTTATTTCAGTACTATAGTCTGGTATGGGGCAATCAAAAGTGGTATAGAGTAATAATAAACATACCAAACATATCCAGCATTGGAATATTAGAGGTGCTAACTATATTTAGTGCTGGGTGTGGGCTTGCTAAAAAATCGTCCACTGTTTTAAAGATGCTTGGAAATGAACTCGTTGAACCACTTTCCCTACTCTTCAATTAGTCTCTTATGGAAATTAATCAAAAAAACGCCGAGTTTTAAAATAAAGTAAACTGGACATCTCGTACTATATGATAATATTATTATTTTTGCAAAACAAAGCTCTTTGAAAAGATTATTTGCAAAATCTCTGACACAATTTAATTTGACTTCAACAAAACTTTTGACTCAATTTTCCATCTTAAAGTATTACGAGAATTGTCCAACGTTGGGTTTCCAATGAATTCGTGAAGTGAATATAAAGCCAAGATTGTCAAATTGTCACGCTGCATTTGTCAACCGTCATATTTGTTTTGACAAGAATTACATAATTATGGCGAGAATTAACCAATTGTCCAAAACTCGAAACAACTAAATCACATATCGTTTTTCGATTTTGTGCTATTTAAATAAATAAATGCATTTTGTGTTTGTGCAATAGTTTAAATTTTTATATATATCTACTGTGGATACTCGTTTATACGACGTCAGTCAATGGTCACCTGTAATTCTTTTGATAATATAGAAAATATCACGAAATCTTTGTCTGACTCATATATAGGGTGGCCCAATAACCGACTAAGGTTTGACATATTGGTCATTTTTTCTATGGCAACACTAGTGTCATTCTTTCCTTGACAGAAACTCAGTATATTATTTCTAGTTGACGAAATGAGTTCTATATAGGGACTCATATATAGGGTGTCCCAATAACCGACTAAGGTTTGACATATTGGTCATTTTTTCTATGGCAACACTAGTGTCATTCTTTCCTTGACAGAAACTCAGTATATTATTTCTAGTTGACGAAATGAGTTGCTTAACGCTTCAACAAAACTCGAGAATGCAGAAAATTTACTACTGCAACAAAGACAATTGGTTTGAAATCGCAATAAAATGTCATACAAAATTTGGTTTAAACACGAGACTTACATCCAACGGTATCAAGAAGTTTGTCCACAAAAAGCCTGATACAGGCTACCGAAACGACGTGTAACCGTCGAATTCATTCAGCCGAAAATATCCCCGCGGTGGCCGAAAATCCGACCAACGGTCGACAACAGTAATTGCTCATGTGCATCGAAAATGAAAATCAGCTGACCTTCCATGCAACAAATTCTGCGTAATCTATTGCTCGTCACTGTTTGGTGCGGCTTGTGGCATTGCTGGGCTCGACCGTTATGATCAACGGAATTAACTACCGCAACATGTCAATCTTATCTGTGGCCATGTCTTGTAGATATTGGTTTGGGCGATCTTTGCTTTCAGCAAGATGGTGCGCCAAGTCTGACATCGGGCGTTGCAGGAGTTGTGATTTGATTCCTTTGGATTTTTATTTGTGAAGATCCGTGAAGGACAAGTGTTATACGGACAATCCACAAGCAATTGAGCATTGAAGTTACAATTGCCAAAATAGATCCGCAGACAACTCAAAATGCACAAAAATTGGACCGATCGAATGGAGTACGCCAAGACCAGCGGCGGCTCCCATTTCAATGAAATCATTTTTCCATAAATAATTAGGAGGATTATACTCTCAAAATAAATTTGGAAATATCTTAAACGTGTTTTTTTATTAAACTTTTAAATCTGAACTTCTTACTGGGACACCCTGCATCTAATAATGCAAGAATATAAAAAAAGTTAAAAACATACCGAGAAGTAAATGGACAATATTACCGTCAATTTAATCTTAATCTATGGCTTAGAGGCCGTAAACGGCCCTTCCGCGTCTCAACTGAGACTTTACGGACCATTCCAATTACGATTGGTGCACATTGTATATGGTCAGCCCAACGAATGTTGTTACACACAATCGTATTTTATGTCTCCGGTGCATGCTAATTTTTGGTCAACGGCGAGAATCGAACTCGAGACCGCGGCGTGATGAGAAACTCTCTTAACCATTAAGCTACACAACCAGCGACAACTTACTTAGAGATAATGGGCCAAACCGTATTAAACGATTCAGGTTAGAAAATATTTTCTGTAAATTATTTTTAATGCATTACATTTGTGCCATAGTTCGAAATGGAGCAGAGATCAGTATGGACATACAGTATTTCGCAATGAAGTGTTTACTCTACACATAAACATGTTATGTTGTATACATAATTTAAGCATAATAATTCACAATAAAATACAATTACATACATTATAACGATGTTTGCATGAAACGCCATAAATTTCTATGACTAAACATAAAAATTATACCTCACCATCGACACCATAACCGCCAATTCCAAATCGTAACCGAAAACACATTTGTGTAAAGTATAATACAATCGAGTAAAGGTGAAATATAAAAACGCAATGAAAAGTGGCAACGCAAATTATAGAAATTCTTTTTATTACACCAAAAAGTAACTTTTTTAATTTCTTCAATTTCATATATTAACTTTTCATGAAACTTTTATTTTCAAGACCTATCCAAGCCATATACCATAAACACAAACTATAAGACATATGGCTTTTGAAACAAAACGAGTCTCACAACATATCCATGTATATAGAAAAAAAGCAACAAAATACCGCGCGAGGAATAACAAAATGGGCACCTGATTGCAATTCAACATGCAATTGAAAATTTAAAGCTTTTCAGAAGCTTAAGTAGTTTAAGTCATGACAATGTATAAACGTATGTAAATGTATAGATATATTGTCATGACTTAAACTATTGTAATTATTATTGATTACAATAAAAGTGTTTTTGTTTTGTTAACTCATTCAATATAAATGAAAAAAAAACATTTGCTGTTAACAAGACAATAATTATAAGGTGGCTGAAAGTGTTGATCAAAATACAAATTAAATTCTAGTGAAAAAGTGAAAATTAACAACAATAAAATAAGTTGTGTGTTTGTGGGGAAAAGTTGAATTGAAAAATAAAAGTTGTACCATGTTACAATTAAATCGTAATTTAATTTTGATGGAAAATGTATGTAATGCTAATTGATGGCCTTGGTTTGTGTGGTTGAAGTAGTAATTGATTTTGTTACGGGAATGTTGTTTTATGTTCTTGATGGCAACAGTGTCTGGAATGAGAATTTAACGAGCTTGCAATTCGGTTTTATTCGGTTATAATTCCTCTTGTTATAATTATAATTCATTTACATGGACATTCATTTACAATTACAATTACATGGAAAATGATACAACTTTGTAAATGTAGCTTCACTGAGCGTCATCAGGTGGCAAATCCATTTCGATTTTTCATGTTAATACTTCATATGAATAGCAGATTGTGATTGCTATCATTACTTAAAACGAATTGTCCCTGAACACTAACGGTTGGGTGCAAAAAAATCGCACATTGCTCAAATTTCCATAAAAGTTCAAAAATATCAAAAAATCCAATACTTGTTTAATTTTTTAAAATGTAGTTTCTAAGTCTATTTCAATATCTAACTCTATATCCAATTGTAACTTTTTTGTATTTGGTACGTGCCATCAAATTGATTTTTTGGGGTATAAACATCTGAGGTACACATTTTTGTGAATTTGTCAGAATGACAACATGGAAAAAACATAAAAACAGTTTTATTAATAAGATGTATTCCCTCCCCTTGCTCGAATGACAGCTTCCATTCGATGTTGCATTGATTACCCAAAGTATTCATAAAAACTGGAGGTATCGCCTCTCATTCCTGTACGATCACCTGTTGCACTTCCTAGAGACTCGTTGGAGCAACATCCCTGGCTCGACTCCTTTACAACTCGTCTCAGAAATGTTCGATGGGATTGAGGTCCGAGCTTCAAGCGGGTCACTTCATAACAGTCACCTCTTGAAGGTATTGAAATACTACGCCAGTCGTTTGCGGTCTTGAGTAATCCTGTATGAACAGAAAACACCAATAAACCCGGCAAAAGGTACGACGTACTCTTCAAGTACTTCCTTAATAAGAATTTTGAGAAGTCATTCGTCTTGATCGACAGCCAGTATTGGCTAGGTTGATAAATAAGATCTGTCTTCGTCTCTAGTGATATGCATGAAACATGCACGATCCACCGCCATACGAGACAGGACACGTTCTAATATATACACAACCTGCACTCGTCAGAGAACAGGACTATCCTCCATTCTTGCCCTGTCCAATTCAAATTCTCTCGATTGAACTCACGTTGGGCTTGTCGGCCCGCTTGATGGTGTGTATGCAGTCAGATTAACTTCTCGAAGTCGTCTTTAAATGTAAATCGACTGAGTTCGACTTCACGAACTTTTTGGTGCCGTCATCCTAGTTTAACCGCATTCAAACGACGAAGTTGTTACAAGAAAACGGTCATCATGCTGTGCTGTAATACGAGGTCGACCAGATCCTTGTCGCTGTTTGAACGCACCAGGTTCCTGATATCTCTGCCGCACTCGACGAATGGAGAATCAGATCAACTTTAGTTGTAGAGCCACTTCACTTTGGTGCTACCCCGCATAACTTAGTGCAACCATTTCTTTGCTCCGAATGAAAACGTTATCATTAGAGGAATGTTTAGTCTAAGCGTCGATACGCGAATGATCACAATTCCGTGCGAGATAGTTCAAAAATGTATTGTATTGATCTTGTTGAATTATTTTTCTTGAATTATTGATCTAAAGGCTAAATTTTTTGGATGTTCTCTTACTTAAAGGCTAAATCTTTTGGATGTTCTTTGGCTATGCATAATATTCTATCCATAAAAACTGGGTGAGGAAAGCATTCGCGAACCCAATAGTCAAAAGGTGAGATAAGGGTTTTCATCCAAGAGCTAAATATGAATCTTGCTTCCTTCACCAATTTAGTGTTGAACTAATTTGAAAACTTCTAAGGAGATGATCAACAATCTTCAATGTGAATTAATTCAATGTTACAGGGAATATTAAAACTGCAGAACTCGCTCTACTTCTACACCTCAACTCTAAGTATGATCGAAGCTTTTTATAGAGACGAAAATGATCAAGGAACTACATTCCATTTGATCAATACTTGTCCTTATCTAATACGAAGCAGAGTGAAGAGTTCGGGAACACATTATCTATAGACCTCTAACAAATATTAGCACCTTAAAAAATTTGGTATGAGGTAAAGAACCGTTCATATAATGCATATATAATACGTCCTAAATTCGGCCAGAGAAATGTAACTTATCCTTAACTCTGTTTATGGGAGTGCCATGGCTATCAAATTTTTGATTTAAGATTTTTATGAAAATTGTATACAATTAGTTTGGGTAAAATCAACCAATCAAAACTATATAATTTCGATTGGTCGATAGTAATGAAAATCAATAGCTGTTCTATTCTCTCAATTTTAAAACTAGCTTCCGTTTGATTTAAAGTTCATCAGCTTAATAAAATATTATCTTTTAGTATATTAGGTTAGGTTATTGTGTAATCATGCATACTTTGGCCGATACCGGTCCATTGTGATGCCAAAGAATGTCAAAGACAGGTATTTAGCAATACAAAGACAAATCAGATATATGATAACCATTCGGTTGCTTCTACTCCTTTCGAAATGCAAGAGATATTTCATCTAGAACCTAGAGTACTGGCAATAACTATACTCAAGTGCATGTGCTTTCAACATCTTAAGTCAGACAGGAGCAGGAAAAAATAATAACAATCTTTGTCGCTTTTATAAGTTCATTTAGTTTCTACAAAAATCGTTTTCATCTCGAACGTCTAAGTGACTAGAGATTGAGATAATATATTTTTTAGATGTGTGGGGTTCAGAGTAACTGAAATAATTCACAAATACAAAATTATATCATAACGCCACAATCAATCAAAATAAAATCGATATTTCGAGTTAAGTTCTTGTAATTCGCTAAAACTTATTCAATATAACATAAAAGCTTCACGCTTTACAGATGTTAAAATGCTCATTCCTCGCAAAGAGATTAATGAGAATTCACACATCGAATGAGAATAAACGTTAATGGAAGAAACGCCTTTCGAGATAACGTCTTATACGAAGAAAATTTTGAACTGTAATACGACCGCCCAGGTGGCGCAGTGGATAAAGCTGCTGCAGTTGGAGCGGGAGGTACCGGATTCGAATCCCGATAGGGGCAGGATGCAAAGGGGATTTTTCACCATGAGATTACGATCTGTGGTGTGAATGAACACAACTATGAACATAACATAAAAAGTTAAGTTAAGCTGTTGTGGCTGCTATCGCACACTTAGACCAATTTGATCCGTTGTGATACCACTCTTATACGGCTATAGGTCCGAGTCTTTTCGTAGAACCATCTGCGCATTGCATAGCTCCATGTCAGGCCTATAGTACTGACATGGAAGATGGGTCGGCCCAAGGATTCTAAACACGACAGAGGATCCAGATATGTTCATTTTTCACACCGATCGCACCGCCCAAACGATCGAAGGTGAAAAACCCATTTTGCATTCTGCCTCGAATCGGATTCGAACCCGGTACCTCCCGCTCCAACTGCCGCAGCTTTAACCACTGCGCCACCTGGGCGGTTGAACAAAACATAACACGACCCATCTTCCATGTCAGCACTATATGCTGGCATGGAGCTATGCAATGTGCAGATGGTTAGAAAAATCAAACCTATAACCGTACGTCCTTTAATTGGCTGTAATGGCGTTAAAGTAAGGAACGAACCGCGGACAAGTAGGGAGTGCCTTGAGCCCCAGAAACAGATTAGAGATAAAAAAGAACCGTAATACATAACTTTTCTAGTAATGATCTTATATAAAATGAAGTACACTTCTAGATGTACATACACTGCGATACCATATTACAAAAAAAGATATCATTATGATAAGCTTATGATATATTTTGGTGAAGAATATAGACATTATGAAATACCGGCAATAATTTGGAAAGCATTATAGGATCCGAACTAGTTGATCCACCGTATGGTGCATGCATGTTTGCTATATTCATATGCAAACCTATCAAAGACTACAAGCAGTTGACACGATATACATAGATTTTTGCAAAACTTTCGATTTAATTGACCATGGAGTGTAGTAATTCAAAATTGGGTGTCTCTGCAATATCTTTGCCAAATGGATTCTTATCTAGCACAATAAACAATAATATATATCAAAATTGGTGGTAAAAATTTAAGAACTATTATGGCACATTCTGAAGAGTTCTCATATGGGATTTTCAATGTGTTATTAAAAATCAAATCGATTGTGGCTGAACATAACTAAGTGTAAACTAACAGCTCAACCCTTCATATAGCCAATGAAATTCGAGATTTTAGAGTTAGGTTTGTAATATATAAGCATATCGACTTTGGTTTATTAACCGGTCTTGGGAGTTATTAAGTATTAAATGTATATGCAATCTATATTTCGCCTATATTCGTTCAGAACGGGAATTTGCTGTCACTATATGGTCTCTCTATCAATAAACGCATGTCAGTTGCATGAAAGGTTGTTGTACACTACTCGAAAATATGGGTCAAATGTAGAATATAAAGTACATTTTTTTAACTCATAGTCTGTTCTGTACCAGTGCACTCACTTACTGCAATCAAATGGTACTTTTATAACCAAAAGAGCTTGTATATAGTTCTATGCATTAGGTTTCGTTTCTAATTTCTGGAAATTAAGATTTTTAAATACTGACTATGGTTCTTATAATCAATGAGTTCTTGTTTCAGTATGTACCAGTGCAAAACTCCCCACATATAGCTCGATAAATAAAAAAGATTCACTTCATCTTCCACAAATTCAAAATTTTGGATATTGGTACTCACTCACACAGTAATTTTCAGTTAGATCTGGTTTTTGTGGTGAATATAACCACAGCAGCACAGCAAAACTTTAGCGAACGAACTATACGCTCCTACTTCTAAGATGATCTTGTAGTGTTCACTATCAAATAATAATGCGTCATTGTATACACAAAATTAATTAATCGAAACTTCGAGATATAGTTTAGCTCACACTATCGCAACTCAATATATAGGAACCACATGGCACACAGTACAAATATCGAGTCTCAGTCCAGTAGCTTGATTGTTTGGATTTCTTCGAGTCCATGTAGTACGATTGGAATTTCCGAATACTACCAATACTCTGACCATAAGAGCAGTAGCTTTGTTAAGCAACTGGAAGCGAACTCGTTGTTCAACCATGACATTTGTTTCTGCTGATTGGTGGTATGACATTGTCTTGAGTCGGTGTTGAACCTGGAGAAAATCGATCAGGTGAAATTTTAAAATGCCCAAAATGTTTTGACCGTTGAGATGTTAAGCAAGATTGAACCAAATAGGTCAAATCTTTGTTTATTCTAACCGAAAAGTAATGTGCAGTTATTAATTTTTGAGTAACACGAACACTCGTATAAAGCAATAAAACACGCACTTATGGATCGATTAGCACCGTTCAACGAAAGACGCCTAGAACAACATCGCTATACAAACATCAAAAATGGCAGACCGGATGTGTGAATATTTGCCGCAACAGATAAATGAATTCTCAAGATTTTGCGAACACACCTCACGCCCCGAAGTAATAACACTGCTTCTGGTTGTGGTGAAAGCAATACCAATTCCTCAATGACAGTAGAAGAACGACTAGAACGAGCACAGATAGCCATAGCCTTATAGTGGATTATTTCCACCACCACCAACTCAGCGATGACGATCCCGCGGTTGATCCAATATATATCCAATAAAATAACGTCGATCCAATAAATATCGAAATTCATTTCGACACCATAGTCCTAGCGGAGATAGCAAGACACATTGGGCAGCAGTCAGTTTTTATTCCTATATCAAACAAATATCGTATCCGCCGCCAATTCGGCGAATAAAAGTATAAATTGCCATTGACGTTGAATTTCCATTCAAAATTTTGTTTTTAATGAAGCCCATTTTTGGTTGAATGGGGACGTAAATAAGCAGAATTGTCGCATTTTGAGTGAGGATATCCACAAGCTTTTGTCGAAACACCATTACACCCACAGAAAATTACTGTTTAGTGCGCTTTATGGGCTGGCGGAGCCATTGGTCATTGGCGGAGCCAATGATACTGTCAATGGTGAGCGGTATAGGGACACGATTAGACATTTTTTCGTACCTCGATAAGCTGGCATTAGTTTTGCTGATATGTAGTTCCAACAGGGGGAGCCACATACCACAGTTGATATATTCAAAGAAATTTTTGACAAAACAATAAAGTCGCTATTGGATTATCTTTCTTGGGGTTATATAAAAGCACTTATCTACATCGATAAGCTAGAGACAATTCAACACCATTCGAAATCAACATTCGTATAGTTCTTGGCTAAATACGTCCGCAAATGCTTCAAAAAGTAATAATTTTTAACAATTGGTGTTCCAGATTGCGCCTTGTACGCGCCAATCGTGCTGGCTACATGACCGAAATCATATTTAAAATTAATGACATAAAATTTTCTATTCAAAGCCCATTTCATTGATACCAAAAATATTTCTTTGTTTGATTATGATGATGTAAACTTGTGCACTCTATAAAAAACACACTTTGTTTGTTAAATTTTGGGCTATGGCAATCTCATTTCACGTTGATCTCATAAGCACTGGTAATAGATTCAAATCAAAACTAACTGAAAGTCGTAGTGAAGATGCAGACCGATTTTGTAGAGTATGAAATTGTTTTATACATTTTTTTTGCGGTTTTTACAGGCCATTGTTGGCCCGTACCGTGTCAAAAATATGACTCCATCGGTTTCGAACACGAGCCAGTTCTTCATACTGTTGCAAGCGACCAGAAGATGCCAGATCGCTCTCTACGCATCGTCAACGACAGCGACTTCTTCGCCTAACGAAAGGCGGCTCTTCCCTTCAAAGATCGCTGTATCATTTGGTTCGGATCCGCACGTAGCATGATATCAGGAATACGCATTAAATTACTGATCTCTTCACAGGAGAATCGCGATGTATATTCTTATCCCTGTCGTCCCTGACTAGTACGGAAATTTCCATCGTAGCTTTGCAGTGACCAGATAACGGTCATTGCTTACGAATTTTGTTGACAACCGATAAGATCTCACGCCTTAGACAATCCGAGCCCGCCCTTTAGAAATCAACACATGGTAAATTTCTTTGGAATGTTTAACGTGGATGTGTTCATGTTTCCAAATGGATGTTTTTATGAGGAAAGAATGTGCTTGCCACTTTCAGATCATGAACGATCACAAAGTTCATTATTTTTTCCCCATTTACGGTCGCAGTCTCGGGTCGGGAGTACGGACCTATATAATAACCATTAAAGGCACCAACCGCCAATTTGACATTTTGCTCCGGCCCATAAGATTATCCAAATTATTGTACAACGAGTATTTATCTTGGGGTTGGCTTACATCAGTGGGCGCATGTACACCGAAAATTGACAGGTTAGCAAATCTCATGTGCAAGTTGCTTGTTAGCTAGTGTATTGATTCGTTTATGAGAAAATCAAGAATATAAAAACTTAAGTCAATTCTATAAATAAGAATATGGTATTGATCAATAACGTAAAATACAAAAAAAATCGTGGTAAAATGGTTTTGGGTTGGAATTATATCAATTTGATATGAATAATGAATACAAAACATGATTTTTTTGGTGTATCAAATGTTGTAGTAAAATTATGCTTCAATTCTATTTATATACGAGTATGTACACTTGTACAGTACTATTCCAGAACAAGGCACAAAATATGGCGGAATAAATTACAATTTTTGTAGTTGTTGAAATAAAATCCAAATCAACAAACAAATATTGAATTAATTTAGAAACTGCAGACAGTGTAGTTTCGTGCGAAGTATTCGATTTCTTGCTTAAGTACTTGCAAAAATTTGCGATAAATAGCCACCACGTACCGATGAGGTAAGCATCCCTCTTTTCAATTATATCAATTGTTTATTTCGAGAGAGGAGGACATTTTGTAGCTGTTTTCTATACATTTTCTATTACCATGTACTTACAACAACAAGAACGAGGTTAAATCAATTTCAATTTCAATGAACTTCCTTAAACAACCCTACGATAAAATTATATTCACCAAAGTAATTTTTATTGTATTGGGATTCTTATTGAAAATGTATTGTATGGTAATTTTGGAACCGTGTAATTTAAACCATTATCCAAATTTTATATATACAATACGTGTCTTGGCTTAATTTTGAGAATCTATAAGTGTCTAACAAATGATCTAGAATCAGTAATTCTTTTGGTTTCACACCAATACCGTTAAACTAGAAAATTTTGAGTAGTGGAAATGAATGGCAACAAGACCAAATAGGTAATCGTTGTCACTATAGTATATATATGGGGTGTCCCAAGTACCGCAGTTCAGATTTAACATATCGACTACTTTGGCTCTAAGGTCATTTTTTCTATGACAGGCACACTAATGTTTGTAATACAACCCTCCTAGTCGATAATCCAATGCGTATCCGTGCTCGTCGTATTCGCCAGCCGAAAATATAGACATGGTGGCCGAAAATGTACGCCATTGGCCGAGAACATTAATTCGCCATCGTACATCGAAATGAACATCAACCGGTCTTTCATTCAACAAATTCTGCGTAAATATCTTGGTTTGTGCCGCTATAAAGATAAATTAGTCCAGCAATTGAAGCCTCATGATCATCCGCTTCGATATCGATTCGTACAAAACTTCACTGATGTCATTCAGATAGCTGCGTGGAATAAAACAAAAGTTACCCAAAAGAAATTCGGAACCTGGACTTAGAAAAAAGGAAAGGTAGGAGAACTTAGAAACAAACAAGGAGTCTATCTGACAAAAATATACTAATACCGGGAGGCAACAAAAAGAATAAAAAACCCAATTACGCAGATCCCTCCTATAAGCGAAGTGATGGTGAGTGAGCTACGGATAACATATCAAAAGCTGACGAATTTGCTGATCATCTGGTTGATATTTTCAAACCTGATATTTAATAAGGACATAAGATACAATATGAGGACAGCAAAGTCTCCTAAATATGACCTTTGAACGGGAGGAATTCTAAAGCAACTTCCAGAGAAACCTATTGTTAAGCTAACATATTTGCATAATGCTGTTATTAGATTACGGAATGCTCTTTCTACCTGGAAAGTTGTGGAAGTTATTGTGTTACTGAAACCAAACTAAATAGAATCGTCCGATATCCCTGTTCCTATCATTTCAAAACTAATCTCTCCTACACCTGAGAAAACTAAAGCCAATAATAGAAACAAGAGACCTTATAACGGATGATCAATTTGGATTCAGATGCAAACATTCAACAATTGATCAGGTTCACAGAATTACAGATATTATAGAAAAGATGTTAGAAGATAAACAAATGTGTTCGACCTTATAACTGGATGTGGGAGCAGCTTTCGATAAGGTATCACTGAGAAAAATTTGAGTTTTCATTTCAAAGGAATCAATCCTTTAGAAAATTATTCTTTGTTTTAAAGAAAATTTACGTGAAAGTATCATTTGTTTCAAAAGAAAAAAAATCTTTGTTATCGAATGTTAAATGAACGGCGTTTAATGGAAGGTGAAATGTATAAAATCCTTAGATTTTAAGAATGTATACTTTGCTTCAAAACATTTTTTTCTAGATATTATGATTATTTAATATTAAAGATTTTGCGTTCTTTAGATAAAAGGATCTCAACCTATAAAGCAAAGTATATATGCTCTGTCAAAATCGTGAATATTTTAAAATAAAATTTTAAGGCTTTGTTGCAAATGTTTTGATTATTTGTTTATGCAATTTTTCTGTGAAGAATGTGATTTTATTTAATGTCGTACCGCGCAAGCAGTGAGTTGATTATTTTAATTTAAAGTGAAATTTTAATAAATAGTAAAATATAATTAAAAGAAATTTGGAGTGTAATCTATATTTGGGATAGTTTGATGTAAGTATACTCGTATTACATTAGTTTTTGTGTTAATTGTTTAAAAAAAAAAATCCATATCAAACAACTATTTGACTGAAGGAAAATAATAGAATTTTGTTTTTATTTTATAACTAACTAACAAAATTGCATTTAATTTCTCTTTTATCTTTGAACGTGCGTTGCATCCGATCACGAGTATGACATTGTGGAAACTTTGCAAACAACCATCACGTTATGTCAAAAAATTATAGACTGGTAATTGTTTTCATCACTGAGTTTCAGGTAAGCATAATTTTAAATATAAACTAAATTCATTTGCTTAAAGTTTATGCTATGGTACAATGTTTTTATAATAAATTATTGGAACGCAGGATTAATATTACTTTCCTCGTAAGAGCCAGAAGAAACCATCGGGAAAGCTGTACGATCGCTACAGTAACATGTGGTAGGTATACAACGTTTTTGAAACATTCCCATTTAAATTCAACAACCGGCAAAATTTCAAACCCTTCTACTCCCGATTTTATTCCCAATGGTAATTTTTTTTAAATAACTTAATATATTATGTTATGCATATGTGTTTTATATATTTTCAGATTATTTTCAAACAAACAAACAATGACTGAAAATAAATTTCAAACCTTAGCCATTAATATGTGATTAATGGAAAGAAACGTCAAGTGATTGGACTTCAGCATTTAAATCATCATCAAATACGAATATTTCCGAGTTTACAATTATTTTAAGTATTATCTAAATCAAAGATAATAAGATAATAATAATGCAAACTTATGAGAGGAATTTTTCATTTATTTAAAAATGTATTGAGTTTATATATTATTTGTTGATATTTCATAATAAAGAATTTTAAAATATAACAATTTTGTTTTATTAAAAATTTAAATGTATGTTTTGAAACAAATATTAAGATCCTTTGAAACAAAGCCTAAATAAATATTAATTTTAAAAGTTTTCTGTCTTTGATTTAAAAGAGATATATTTTTCAAAGAAAAGTTCAAAATGTTTTAAATAAAAGTTCGATAATCTTTAAATCAAAATCTTCTGTGCATTAAACCAAAATATGACAATTCTTTGATTTAAATAATTTATGTTTTCAATAACCTTCTGAAGAAAAGAAAAATTCCTTTATTATTACTTCTCAATAGTTTATTCCAAATGATAAAAAAAACTTTGATTTAAACTTTTCGAATTGTTTAAGTTAAAACTAAAAAAGTTTTGCGCAAAATCTATAGGCAAAAATTCTTTAAGTTAAAGAAGAATCCTTTGTTTTTAAGGTACAATTTTTCTCAGTGTATGGTACGAGGGTTATGCTTCCGGAACCATATGTTATCTGAAATGATTTTAAGAGTAAGACAAGAAAATGAGTATTACGGACTGAGCGAAGTAAAGGCAGTTCTCCCGCAAGGCATCGTTTGGGTTCACTCCTATACCTATACAAGTGATATATACCATAGCCCGAATACGTAAGCATAGCAACTATTGCTGATGACCCCGCTATACTAGCGTCAAAATTAGGCATATGCAACAAAATATTGATTTACATTTGGAAACCTAAAGCCAATCTGGCTATAAAGCATTCAGCTTTGGGGCTGTTTGGTTAAGAGACTAAAAAGAACTAAAGTCGAGTTCTTTAGTATGAGAGCAGCTACCTATCAACAGACAGGCATTGATGTCTGGCTGGATCAACAGTGTCCATATTATAGTTTAGTTCTTAAAAATGCAGATGTAAATTAATGGTTAGTCTGGAAAGAATAGTTTCAATATAATACCCAGTAGGTTTCCCGATAAAGAAAATCGTATACTGACACGCATAAAATTAGTTATTTAAAATCAAAGCAGATAATAGTAAAGATCTGAATTACGAGAGGAGTATAACAAAAGTACGCTTAGAAGGCGAATCTTAAATATTTAAAAAAAAAAAAACAAATCCTTTGCAATTGTTTTATGATCCTTCTTTCAAAAATTCAGAAAATGCCAAATAGCTGAGGATGCATCAGACGAAATTCCACCACCAACGCAAACAGAAATTCACCGTCATTCTCTTAAAATAAAGCCACTATACAATTATTCAATGAATAACGATTGCACCGTCTCTACATACTATTTATAAGTAGTTCCATAGACTCCAGGCCATTCATTTTTCTGTTCACAAGAAATGTCAAGGCCATTCACAAGAAATTATTGCTGATGAATTGGCCTTGAAAGTATCGTGAATATTAAATAAACATCTGGGATACACGAAGCAATCTGCTCTTAAGTGAGGCCAAAAATGAGGTCCGAGTGCATTTTGCTATATGTTTCCTAAATAATTTCGAAAATGGACAGTCTATAGCATTACATTTACTGCAACACAAATCAGCGAAAAAACAAATCATGGCAATTTACTTCACCTGATCACAAACTGTCAAACGGTAACTGCAAAATGGTATGTTTAAGGAAAGAGGATTTGGAGCTACTTTTTACACTATGACAACATACCACCTCACTGACATAACGAGTAACTTTATTCCACGGTTCTAGCACCTTGTCATTTCTGGTTTTTTCAAAAATTTAAACTTAAACTTAATATTAAATTTGAGGGGAAAGCTCTTTGACAGTAACGCGGAAATAATTGTGGTTAAAGCTTAAAAAGTAAGATTTTGAAATTTTATTTGAGAATTGGATCTACAAGCTACAGAAATGCTTTTAAATCTGTCTGTGGCTATTATGTAGAGAAAGACGGAGATTGAGAAAAAACACGAAAATAACTGTCCACAAAGCGAACTTTTATTACTTCCCTCGTCAAATCAATTATCACAAACCTCACATGAGTCCAACTTCATACGTTGCATTAAAATCAGAGTTATCGGCAAGTGCCAGTAAAACTTTTCAGACACAACATTAGAGGACTCATATATATTCTAAATTCCACTGCTAATTTCGTTTGTCGAGAGTCTTATCGACCTTCGTCTTTATACAATTAGATCTTGAAAATCCGAGAAGATCGTTTTAATCTCTAAAAGCATCTAACTAATACAAAAAAAATGAAAACGCATTCATGAACGAATTAACTAGCCAAATATCGTCAAGTGACTTATAAATTCAAATCCTGAACGTATTTACTGGAATGCAAATGCGTTATTAAGACGTTGAGACTTTTTGAAATCGTCTTTCAAGGTTTATCTCACGATGCCCTTATTTTATTGAGCATTTTATACGCGAACTTCATTAACTGACCAAACTAAATATCGATGCTTTATGTCACAACATAAGCGAGCAACTATCATAAGGATTTCCAAATATGACAACACTTGTACTATAATAGTTCAATAAAATATTCAGAATAATATTAATGAAGTCGAAAATGCTTTTGCTGAAGAAAAAGAATCCTATATCTTAGAAATTAGTTGTATTAGTCCAAACCTTTTCACGTGACACGTTAAGAATAAACGTAAAACCATGATCACTTACTGAATATAAAAATAAATTTGATAATCTCTCGTTTGATATTTATTGAGAAAAATTCATCATTAAAATTGATCGGTCTGGAATCGGTGTTGTAAAACAAATGGCTCTGTTCAATTGTTGGGAGACTTTGCTATAGTACCAACTGATACCTGCGAGTATTTCACAATAGATTGAAAAACAAATATTTGAACCCTCTCACCCTGTCAATAAACAATCAACGTAATTTAACTACATCATCTGCACATGCTAAACGACGATTTTTGACCATTGACCCATAAATATAATGTTTTTTATGTTTAGTAAACAAATTGTTATGAATATTGATTTAACTTGACAATAAATTGAACGAATAAATGTTCCCTCCCATAAAGCGGAAAAGACGTTCAGCAACAAAGTAATGACTTACGTATATATAAAATAAATTTCTGTGAGGCTTTATTTTATATCGATGTCTTAAAGACATTTATTTATAGAATCTCGAAAACATAACCGCAAATATTCGACTATTCTACGATTATATACTTTTGGTGTGTGTAATGGTATTGTGATGAGATCATAATATTTCGTGAATGGAATTAACCATGTTGTTATAAAGTTCATGCAAGAATTTTACTTTACTTGCGGCAAGGATTTGCCTTCAAAATTACTTAAATCTATATGTTGTGTGTATATATATGTCTACTGTGTGCTTTTAAAAATATATTTCAGTTGCATCGTATTTACCTGTTGTAGCTTTAAGCAATTTAAATAAATAAGGATATAAATGTTTATAGTTAAATTATATAAACTTTTTTTCTTGTATTTCAGAAGCACAGGTTAACACTTTAAAGTCAACAAACGAACTGACGATAGTTTTGTTATGGTAGCATTCAACCCCGAAAACTATTATAACAAAACTTTGTTCCAGCGCATGACACTAAAATTTGTTTCGTTTTACGTTTTGGCAATCTGATTTTGTCCTCACAAACCAATTTTCGTTGTTTCAATAAAGTTTTTCTTATGTGTCCACGCTATTTGATAAACCATCTCCAATTCCGAATTCCGAATTTCATAAAAAGCTTTTATTATTTTTGAGTCTTGGCTTACCTGCAAATAAAAAAGAATACGAGCTAATTTAGTAAAGACACATTTTTCTAGAAATAAAATTAGTATAGATGTCGTTAGTAGAAATAAAAATGTTTTGTATGTTTACTTGCTTTGCGCATGACAATGTTTTTATGTATTTTATGTTTTATTTATTAATTAATACATTATGATTTATGTTATTCCGTTTTGGGTGCGAGTATATGGGGAAATATATTATAGAAACGCATTACAATTCAAGTCAATAATATTGTAATGTGTTTGTATTCCAATTCGATGTCGCGTTTCGCAGTATATTGGGGTGTGGAGGAATTTATGTCGCTATGTGTACGTCCTATTTATGATAGAAGCATGATTTGTTTTGGTAATACATAATTAATTTTTATAGGTATTTCCATTCATAATTTTTGTAAATTAAAGCGCAATTGATTTTGGTAACGATATCTAACGATTATAGTTTCCTATGCGGTAAATATTGAAGAACTCAAATCTGGAGCACAGTTTCCATATGGCGAGGCCATTGAGATATACTTTAACTAGTTTATTTGAAAGTGTGATTATTCAAATTGTTGAATGTTGTTCAAATATATAAGGAACATAATTGAACTTTATGATTTATGAACTTACCGACGAAATGGCGCAGTGGTTAAAGCTGCGGCAATTGGAGCTGGAGGTACAGCGTTCTCGAATCCCAAAAGAGACAGGACGTAAAAGGTGTCGTGAATGAACACATCTTTTATGCCAGTACTATAAGAGTTAGCAGTGCCTTAAACCTCAATACAGATTGCAAAGATAGAAATATACAGATTTATAGTTCCATGCCAGTTTAAATTTGCTTAAAATGGAAAATGGATCGCAGCCCATGAATTTTGCACTCTTATTTCTTTTATTTGATTGCAGTTAGAACTACAACCTGATGTAGTTTTAACGATTTCGCACTAGTTTTGGCCATACTTATAGCACTTCAAAATTTTAACCTCCTCAATATTATTCAATAGACACATTTCAAACAAATTTGATCAGTTGGAGCGGAAGAAACCGAGTTCGAATTCAGTAAATTGCAGGGTACAAATATGACTTTGCATCAAGTTATTATGAATCTTTCAACTAATATTTTTTCCGACTGTTACTCAGACTCACATGTACTATTGTGACATCCTTTCCCAGAAGTAATCTCTCTACCGAGATCTTCTAATGAAGTCTAAGATATCTGGTATTCTCAAGGTCATCAGTTGATCCTCAAATAGTAATTGTGATCCAAAGAGGCGCAGTCTATGAGAAGAGTATGAAGAAAAGCAGCACAAGAAGTACTCACCAGTTTCTTCTTTTTCTCCTCCACACGGTTTGTAGTTTGCGATTTTCGCAATTTTCATTCTCACCATATGATTATTCAGGGAACAATCCCCGTGAGAATGTCCAGCTAGATCCTCAAAGTCTGTCATAATTCAAGAAGGACTGGAATCAAAGTGATAGTGGATATCTTTTTTCATAGATAATGACGCCACTTCTAAGGCGAGCTCAAAAGTGAAACCGCAAAATTGGAAGCTGCACCCAAACGGACAAATTTATCAGCCAATAAATTTCCTTTGGTATCCCGTGAAGTCTAACTTCATTCATACTACCTAGTTTAAGGCAATTATCGTCTCCAAAACAAGTGTCGATGAAACTATTGGAAACAATCGCCTTTATAGCCGCGTTGCTGTCATAGAGGATGAAGATACGACGATCTCTGCAATTTATCTTCTTTTTCAAAGAGTGCTGCTTTCCAAATTGCAGCAATTTCCACCTGAAAGTCAGCGTACCTACCAAGGGGGATAAACTGTTAGACCTCAGGATTTTGTATGCATTACCCGACAGATTACAGCATACTGATCCATCAGCAAAGATCATCATATTGTGATTTTCAGTTACAATTATCATAGTGTCCGAGGGCATGTGGGCAGTTGGGTACTAGCCCATCTCCCTCCATATTTGAAATCCATTAAATTAGGTTGAATATTATTTTTCGAGCGTAGTAACGTTCCAGTTTTGGTTGAATGACCCACAAAATTCAGTTCGCACTTCAAAAGGTAACAGACAAGCAGATGTTTTAAGCAATATTGACCACGCTATCGCCCGCAGCGTGCAAAACGATGGATGACTTCCTGCTGGATCTTCAAGTGATAAACCAGTATGAAGCCATTAAGCACGTGCTTTTGGATCGTCTAGCACCGTCCGACAAGAAACGGTTAGAAACCCTCCTATCTGATCGGGACCTCGGCGACGGAAGATCGTTCCTATTCTAATAGTTCGTAATAGTTTTTTGATCCGTCTATCGGTCGAGACGGCAACGACCAGAAAAACATACCGTCTACACGTATAGGACAAATCAAATAACCTAACGTTTCTAAAAGACTTAGGAGCTGACCTTTCGGTGCTTCCTGTCGCTCAGTTCACGAATTTCATTACGAATTTGAAATCTAATTTAGTTTTATTAGCTGCCAATGGAACATTAATCAACAACTACGGTACTATGTTACTTCAGGTAGATTTTGGACTTAGACGCAAATTCACACACGCATTCATTCTCGCAGCAGTGAAACGTCTGATCATTGGAGCTGATTTTCTGAGTAAGTATGGCCTTTTGGTCGATCTTAAAAACAGACGGCTGGTTGATACAGCGACTCAGCTGTCAATCAATGAATTCAATGCCACTATGGTTAGAGTTGACGCACCAACTTCCATTCAATATATGATCGACAACGGCTATGGCAGGCCGCTAAATAAGTCACTGACGAACATTTGCCAATGTCAAGACCACGACGACTGATCCATTGCGTCACAAGCTGGTCAAACAGAGTTTCAGCACATGATGGAATTAGAAATTTTTAAACCGTCTGCATTTTCCGTCTCTTGTCAACTTCATATAGTCAAAAAACAGATCTAGGTTGGGGGTCGTGTGTAGACTACCGCAGGTTAAACGCAGTTATGTATTAAAGTTGAGAATTTGTGAAATTTTGATACGTCGCAAGAATATCTTATTCCGTGGATTCAAACAAGTTCTTATATGTAGACTGTATCTGTGTCAATTTAGTATTCATCTTGCGGTGATCTCAAAACTTTGATCGAATCCAAAAAAAAAATATCTTATCATTCATAGAGTGATGAGATGCAACTATCGTACTCGTAGATCTCTCATCACGAGTGGTCTTGTGAAATACGAGCTCAGGGTTTTAGCACCAATTCTTACTACGTGTATTGTGCATGAAATCAATCGAAACCTCTTTTCAATCAATCGAAACCTCTTTGGCAGACCAGGAGGTAGGTGTTAGCGAAGGTAGCTCTACAGCGTAGGATACGATCTGGCATCATGTATGTTTATAAAAATATGAAGAACTGGCTCTTCATCGAAAATTATAGTGTTACATTGTCGACACGGTACGGGCAAGTAATGTTATGTAACTAAATCCAATATCGAATGTAACAATGAAGGGGTTAAGAAAGATGAATGGCGGTAAATTCCAAATGAATGGGTTGAGAAATTCTACAATTGGGAAGAGCACCTTTGTTTACAGATCAAATAAAGTGAGCCCCAATAAATGATTGTTTCGCTTCAAATTTGTCGACCAAAGACAATACTTAACTATCACTTTTTGGCACAGTGCTCATGGTCAGTCTATTTTCGGGTCAATGCAATAGATTGGCACCTCATTTTCTCGATTTGGTAAGCAAGAGCAAGAGTTGGACGTCTATCCACAGTTGGATTTGAAACGATTTTATAATAATTTTGGGAAATGATAAACAAAACGAAAGGTACGTGATTTGAGCATGAGTTATGTGTAGTTCTTGTCACACTTCATAATGTAAGCTTCATGTCGTATTGATCTTAAACTTACACTATGTTGAAACATTTCCATGCTGAAATCGTTAATAGAATATTCGAGATTGCTTGATGAATATCGAGGTGCTTTAATCAAATAAATAGGAAGTTTCATATGCATCGATCAAACGAACGAGTGAAGCAGTTAATCAATAATAAAAATAAGTTCTGAAAAAATTCCATTATCCTAGTTATCCATTATCCATTGTGTGCATGTGATGTCAGTTTGATTTGTATACGTTAAAAAGTTTGTTACTCTATAACTAACTACGAACTACATAACTATACACTACACTCGTATAGGTAGTGGCTTTACAGTAGATAAACTATTTGTAAACTACCAAACCAAACCATTTTTGCTCGTGATTATAGGTTGGCCAAAGTCTGTTTGTAAACCTATTCGAAATCCAGTTTATCTCGTGTATATATGCAAATGAAAGCTTTGATAAGCTTCGTCTAATTACATATAGTGACTTCATATGAACATAATATAATTATGATGATAAATTACGAAAGGCTTTAATCAAATTAAAACTTTCAACCCCAAAACAGTTTTTCACATGACAAATCCAAATGAAAATTCATAATACATAATTATCATGAGTACACAACCAGCAGCAGCAGCTAAACGAAAATTGGGACGGAATATGACGTAAAATCATGAAAAAAGTTCATGTATTAATTTGGCTGATTTAAAGCCGGTATAATTGACGAAACTATCTTCATGTATAAAGTTTGTGTACATAAATTTTTTGTAAAACATAAAGGTAACGACGACTAAATATGCTGAAATTTTAATACGCTTGACACGCGAATTTTCTATTGAAAAACTTCTATTATGTGACTTCTTCGACTTATTGTTTTCGAGGTTTTTGGTTTGTTTTCGTTTTGTATTAATTTGATTTTGCACAAAATTATCGTATCTATTTATGCCTGCAGAATGATTGTACAATAAATTAGTTTATTTTGTAAAATCGATTTTAAAATTGTAAACAGTATAAACGCTATTTATATAGTTGCTCACGTATGCTTGATAACACAATTTTATAATCTGACAACATAAAGTTAATTAAGAAATAATTTTGTCCCTGTTGATAGGGTCGCCTATGTTTCGCAAATATTTTGAATGAAACATAAGACCTATACCACCACAATATCCAGAGCTTGTCGTAAAGGAGGCCCACATCCGTAAAAAACATTAAATGTCAAATATGTCAACATGAATCCTCGCTTAAGTAGTCGAACACGAGATCAAGGATCAACACGTGCGAAACGTCAGTCCAATCTGTCAATTGTCTGTGCATACATGCACCTATTGATGTAAGCCAACCTCAGGATAAAGACTCATTTTACCATGATTTCGATATTCTGATGGGCTCTATACCTGAGCACGATGTGAGATTGGTGATTGATGACTTTAATGCTAGAGCTGGCAGAAATCAGACCGACCTGTTTAATAATATAAGTCTGTACTCCCGACACGAAACTGCGACCGAGAATGGAGAAAGAATGATGTACTTTGCGATCGTTCATGATCTCAACGTGGTAAGTAAATTCTTCCCTCATAAAAGCAACCATTTGGGAACATCGACACATCCGCGTAAAACATCACGAAGCCAAATCAACCATGTGTTGATTTCAAAAGGGCGAGCTCAGGTTGTCCATGAAGTTAGCTCTTATCGGTCGTTAAGAAAACTCAGTGACCATTATATGGTCACTACTAGCTACGATGAAAGTTTTCGTAAAAGTCAGGGAGGACAGGGGAATATACAACGCTATTCTTCTGTGAATGTCTGATAAGCAATAGCATTTTACGATCTAATTACCACTCTGAAGAAGGTAACAGTGTCTGGGAAGTATTGAAAAACTCGGTTGTTGATGCCGCATTTTCTGTATAGCGAAAATTAAGCCAAAAAACGATTGGTTTGATGAGGAGGGTCGTATTGCTATTGAGCAACGAAATATAGCCCACAATTAAGCACATACTCGGTTTACAATCTCAAGAAGAAATAAAACAGTTCTTACTATAAGAGGACAGCTAAACGTATTTGAAGACAGAAAAAGTGCGAATAGTGAAAGGCTAAATTCTTGAGAGTACATCAATTCAGCATTGATTGCATTAAGTTCTTGATATTTGGAGAAATAACTTTGTGGAACTATCTTTTCGACCTTATTTGAATGGTATGGTGAAATAAAGCTATGCCCTGTAGAATGGAAAGTGGCCGCGTTATAACCAATATTAATAAAGACGAGAATTATCGGGACATAGCACTCCTTTTCACAGCATACAAGTTACTGTCATATATTATCTTAGGAAGAATTACTCCTCTGGTGCTCATTTATCGGTGACTACTAAGGAGGATCTTTTCCCAATCTGTCAGTCACTGATCAAGTTTTTTCGCTACGGATGATTCTTTCTAAGTACTACGAATCATCTCGCGATGCACACCAGGTATTCCTAGAAGCAAGCCTTTGCCTCGATCAATCAAGTGAGACTACGGTATGCGCTTGAATAGTTAGGAACAACAAATAAATACGTACATCTGTGTAGACTAACCGTAACGCAGTCACAATGCTGTGTTGAAATTGAGAACAGACGATAGAGTTTTACAACTAGTTCTGGTTTTCGACAAGGAGATGCGCTGTCCCTGATACATTTTAATCTCATGTTGGAATACATCCTTCACAACATATAAACTAAACTATTAATATAGAGCCACCATCTATTCTTAAATTACCAATTACTGGAAAAGACACTAAAGTACAACAATCGAGGGATGCAAAGAGTAAATACCTTTTCTATACAGAAGAAACCCGGAACTACATCAGTACATTAAAATATCAGCATGTCTTTCTGATTCATGGAAATAAAATCAGAGGAATTCAAGCTCTGTACTGGAACTAATAATATAAATAAGACTTTTGAATAAAATCTTTTCAAATTACCTTACAGCAGTCGTTCTTGAAGTAAAAGAAGAGGATATTATACGTGAGATTCTAATGATCTCTGCGTATTTATTATATGATTAGGAACTCCATCCTCTTACTCAAGAGTTTATCATATCATTGCCGGATGCGAAGCAAACATTATATATACGCTATGACAGTTCGGATATAAATTCAAGAATTATTTGAATTCTTCTATGAATAATTATCTGATTTGACCTTGTCATCGTAAATGTGGGAAATAAACCAACCTTTCTGATATCAACACAGCAGAAAGTTATCTAAGACCTTCCAGTTCGATACATTTAAGTGAAAATGTATCGAACTGGAAAGTCTAAGAAAAGTTAGCTCTCTATGACCATCTAACTCCCTTTAACCATCTATATAGCGAGTTAAGCAACTCAAGAACTCACACGAGTACAAATAAGGAAGCCTATAGAAATTGACTGAAGTCGGATTGACTGGCAGATTCCAGTGAGAAGAACTGGTCAGTCAAGGTAATGTTAAAAGAAATAATTTGTTGAAGAGCCAAAATTTAAAACACCAAGACCAGACAGGATATTTCATTGTCTCTTATACAGAATTGACTGGAATTATCCTAGACCACCTTTCATATGTCTTTGGAGCCAGTTTGGCTCTGGCGTACATTCCAAAATTGTAGATAAAGGTCAGAAAAGTATTCATTCTGATGGATCGAAAATCTATAGATATGACTAGGCCAAAAGTATTCAACCTATAACCCTATATCCTCTTTCATATGATTAAATGTTTATACCGATTGGTAGATAAATATGCTAGAGACAGCGCACTGGAAGTAAATCCCATTATTCCCAAACAACATGCATAACATGAAGTTGAAGCAGCACTTCATGAAATTATTGTACGAATTGTAACATGGCTGGACGATAAAAAATTTGTTTTGAAACCAGTTTTGGACATTGATGATGCATTTAACAATACTTACTTATAGTCACCGGTTGTAGCTTAAACGTTAAGAGAGTTTCTCATCACGTTCGGTCTCGAGTTCGATTATTCCCGTTAACCAAAAATGATGATGCACTGGATGACGTATACAGCGATTGTGTGTAAAAGCATTCGTTGGGCTGACCACCTACAATGTGTACCAATACGTACTAATGGTTAATAAGATATCAGTTGAGATGCGGGTAGGACCGTTTATGACCTTAAAGCAATAGATTATTACTATACAGTGCTATGATCTGCGCAGCTGAAAGATATTACATGAAAATCACACTTATGAACGGTTTAGAATGCCATCGATAGACAGTGATAAGACTACGGTGACTACAGAAGGAATGTCCTCAAGAGTGAATTGGATAAAAATCTCCAAACCACCTGCAAAATTTTTTGTCGGGGCATTATGGAAGCTATGGATACCACACCCAAACCACTCAAAATGGCGGTGGGTTTATTTTCGCTTTAAAAGATGCGCAGTACTTACACCCACTAACCTCTATGATAGATACAGTCAAGTGGTGACAGATACGATCATTAAAGTTCATCTCCATCAAAATTGCAGCAATGATTTTGCATGATGATCTAGCTCGTAAAACCAGGCAATAACAAGATGATAGTATAAGATATCCCTGATATCCAAGCTACTTTAAGGACAAAACAGTTCACTACTGTTTTATCATATCTTATTTGGAAGACAATTACTACCTGAATAATCCCTAGAGGTGGTGTTGCTTTCTCTTAAGAGAGATATTGATGGTATAGTCACTTAAACGGTCTGAATCAAGAACGATGGTACAACTTAATCATGTCGCTTATCCAAAAATTTCATTGGAATAATAAACCAGCAAAGGTCCCTACTTGAACTATGACAGACGTATTCTCACTCGATTATCTTCATTCGGAGGACACGGATTCCGAAACGTTTCCGTTCGTTTTTTGGAAGGGATTTCATAATGGAGAAATTGGGAGAAATGCCTGAATGACGCCGACCCAAAAGTGTTAGAACAAAAAAGGACCATCTTGAGAACGAACTTCCAGAAAATCGTTTTATACTTGTTGCACTATCTTGTGTTCATATAAGATCCATTGAAAAATTGACTGACTATGCAGCACGTAAATTATTGTCGTTTAGTATATGGTGGATAATAATAACGGCTATTATCACATTATGGTTATGAAATTGATAAACAAGAGTTATAGTTGTGTCATTTCCAAATATTAATCGTGTTTGAATGCAAATTGGATATCATAAATATATTATTATACAAATTTGAATGTTTGTGATTAAAATATAAAAAGTTAAAAAAACCGAAAAAAATAGTTTTGTTTGTTGGAGTTTAAGAGCTGCGTAACAGACAGTCATTACGACAGCTGTCAAGTGATTTATTAATATAAAATCGATTTTATTGGCAATAAATCGAACATTATAAATAGTTTTAAATTTATTATGTAGTTAAATATTTCGTCAGGGTGATCAGTCTCAGCCATGTTTTCGTGTGAATGATTTATCTGATTTAATCTATAGAGTTCACAGCAATGTAGCCACACGAAATCGAAGTACCCAGATCGACAAACTAGAAATTAAATAAAGCTCTATAGTCTATTCAGATGAAATTGCCTATTTATTGCTTTCAGTTTCCCTAGTTATGAACTTTCAAGCTTATGGAAACCATCCTTTAAAACATAGGCAGTAAACCAAACAGATTCTCTGATCCAACAGGGCCCAAAAATCGAACAAACTTTTCGATAGGAAGACTCACAAAGATCATTGAAATTGTATCTATAATTATCTTTCAACAAAAACCCTTACAATGAAATCGCTCCCTATTGCTTTTGTTAAACAACAAGATGCTGAAGACAAATAGTGTTTGGTGATTCAATGAGGAGCCCTCTATCTAAACTGAGCCACTATAGATTGGATTACCACAGATATCCGAATGATCTGGCTACAATCATGACAGAATTTGATGGAACTGTATTAAATTGAATGCAAGAAGCCATTGACATCACCATCCTATAATTAAAGAAGCGAGTACGACCACGAAACTACGCGTTGTGTTTGACGCATCGGCCAAATCTACATCTTATGACACTGCATCAGCGTCGTTTTTAGCTACAATGGCTCTCACTAAGTTAGCCCAGCTAAATCTCAAAACGCATCAAAAGCAGCAACAGTGCTAATGAGAGACTTCTATATGAATGATCTCATGTCCGGAGCAGAAAGTATAGAAGAAGCTAGAAAGATTCAAAGGGAGTTGAGGTCTCTCTTACAAATTAGTGGATACAACCTTCGCAAATGGACAACAAACAACGTAAAACTCTTGGAGAACGTATACCAGAAAGTGACCGAGAAATTACGATACGAGAGATAACCAAGGGAACCAAGCTGATCTCAGTATTAGGAATTAAATTTGACCCACAGAGAGATTGTTTTGCGTTTAAAGTGTCACTTCCAACATTCACGAAAAGAATTATGCTCTCAGCGCATCCAGGATTTTTAATCCAATGGGATGGCTATCACCTGTGACAGTTGGAATAAAAATAATATTTCAAGGTCTGTGGATGCGAAAACTGGACTGGGATGACCAACTACCTATCGATGTCGAAAACCAATGGATGCCCATTAGGAGCAAACTTAAATCCGTAGAGCAGCTTAGAATACCAATATGGCTAAACACTTCGGAAATGTCAGTTATGCTCGAACGGTAAATGCAAGGGGAGAAGTGGTGATGAACATCGTCTCAGCCAAAACCAAAGTTTCGCCAATAAAGTATGTCACTATTGCTCGGCTGGACCAATGCGCGGCTCTAGTTCTCACAAGAATGCTTACATTAGTCATAAAATCATTGAATGTTGCAACGCCACCAAAGGTTTCTTTGTGGTCTGACTCCACTACAGTCTTAGCCTGGTTGGTTAACTCTCCCAGAAAGGGTAATTTGTTATTAATCGAGTTACTGAGATACTAGATACTACGAATGTTCAGCAATGGTCATATGTACCTTTGAAGGATAATTCGGTGGACTAGGCCTCCCGTGGAGTCTTGCCTGATGAACTAAGTGAACATAATACATGGTGGCAGGTACCAGACTGGCAACGTTGTGAACCATATCCACCTCCAGATACGCCAAATCGAGCAAAAGGCGAGCCACAAGAAGCCGTAACTCTGTTATCTAGAGAAGCATCAACAGAAACAAAGGACAACCAACCTACTTTCATCTCAAAGATCGTTATCAAATTTTCCAAAATTATAAAAGCAGTTCGAGTTTTGGCATGGATAAAACGGGCGTCAAAATTTTCGAAACTATGGTTATAGAGTGATTGGGCTCTTAACAAAAGCGGACGTTAATGATACATGGAGTACAATGTTGAAAGATTCACAGCTTTCCAGCTTCTCCGACGAGAACTAATCTGCGCAAAAACAAGCCTTTTGAAAATTCTAACATTAGAAAACGCAAAAGAACAACACGAATTGAAACATCCAATTATTCTGTCAGGCACACGCAAAGAAAAAATGTGCTTTATTAACAAAAAAACTAAGCTAATTTTACAAAAAAACTGTTGCAAATTCAACTTACTTATGACTTTGCTAATCGCACAAATTTCGAAATATAAATTTAGCATTTGGATAACTAAAATTTAATCATTTTTTATTTTTTTAAATTTGCTTAACGCAAAGTAAAGTCAACTGAATATAATGCAAAAGAAGCAAATATGTAAAGTAAAATAATGTTCTTCTTTTAACTAAATAGTACAGAGAGCATTGTAAAATTTACAACACGTAAATAGTAATGCTAACTATATAACAAAGTAAAAATAGCGCAGGATTGGCGTGAATTTAACATTATCGCTATAGGTGAAATTAACCATCACATGGAGTGCAAATAACAAAGCAGTAAGTGAAATTCACATAACGCACAAAAGTAATATTAGGTATCTACCAAGGTAACCACGCATAATATTTTTGTGAAATTAGCATACACTCCAGTTATATATATATATATATATATATATATATATATATATATATATATATATATATATATATATATAAATATATATATATATATATATATGTATATATATATATATATATATATATATATATATATATATATATATATATATATATATAAATTAAAAATTTCGCAGCATCTTTTATAAGGGAAATTAATTAGCTAACAAATAATTTTTATATTTATTTAAAACATATTTTTATTAGTCCAAATATATTATGAGAGTATATATTATTTAAATATAATTAAGATATAAAATTCAAAATAATTAACTTAATTTATATAAAACCGCAACATTTTTAATAAAACAAATAAAAGCTAATAATTAATTATATATATTTATATATATATAATATATATATATATATATATATATATATATATATATATTTATATATATATATATATATATATATATATATATATATATATATATATATATATATATATATATATATATATATATATAATATATGTTGTAGATATGTGTGTACATTATTACAATATGTAAGACTTCATAAATAAAAATATATAAAATAAAAATAACATATAAAACTAAACAACAATTATAATTAAATAATAATTCATGATCACAAAATTAAATAATAAATTATTCTTATAAAAACCCTAATATGTTCTTTCTGTATTTTCTAAATCGCCTTATCGTATATAGTTTTTTATTTTATAAAAATAGTCGTATATAGTTTTTTATTTTATAAAAATAAGTTTGAATAAATATCCATATGTTATGGCCACTGTATTGGATATTCTAATTTAAATAATTGGTACAATTTGAAATTTATATCTAAGGCCTCAAAACACTCACAAATATATATATATATATATATATATATATATATATATATATATATATATATATATATATATATATATATATATATATATATATATATATATATATTTATTTATATAAATATATATCCGTCATCTTCTAGTACCTCTTCGTCTTTCCCAATTAGCAGCGGTTGCAATTAATTTTCTCCATAATGCAAGTGGAATGCAGATTTGAAATTTCTACAGTCAAACCTGAAAAATTATCCACTCTTAACATAAATGTTGACTGGCTATCTTTAATAGAATTTTTAACTATTTTTTAGTAGGCCGTTTGTGCATTCCTGGTAATGAAGCATTGAGATCAAATTGAGAATTACCATGTTGCAAGTATCTGTGGGAAAAATTAGAGAGCATACAGATAGTTAATTATATTTAATATGTATATATATATATATATATATATATATATATATATATATATATATATATATATATATATATATATATATATATATATATATATATATATATAAATTCATTTTATATGCAAAAATATAATACATATAATGTACAAGTTTCTTTACCGGAATTTAATTCTCTTTGTTGGTATATATCTGCAAAAATCTGCTTGAACTCTCTCTGCTTTATGTTAGTGTCAATGGTTAAGTGTGTATTCATGGATGTGTGCATCTTATTATTACTACAAATTCTGGTCGAAAAGGATGCTTATAACGACCACTCTTCAAATATGTTTGACAGTGATATATTAGTATTTTTTAAAATCTCATCAGTGCGATCTTTAGAAGTTAGTCTCCTTTTCTCCATTACAGTTGCTTTTGGACTTCTTAAATTGCGAAGCTCTGTTTTTATTGCCTCATATGCTTTTCTATAAAATAAGTTGTAAAAACGTTTTAATTTGATGAATTTTATGGAAATATACTATTTTATACCTGTCGGCATTGGAACTTCTGTCCGATGTTTAGTTGGGATTTTAGAATTTGATTTAAGAAATATTTAAGCTTTTGTCATTTGGTAAATTTATTATACAATATTCCAAGAGCTGGCTTATTTCCTCCCTTATGTGAAAAATACATAAGCTGAAAAAAGTGTTTTATATTTAAGAATTTAATTATAAATTAATTACAAATATATACATATGTATATATCCATACAGATACACACACACACATCTATATATATGTATATATATATATATATATATATATATATATATATATATATATATATATATATATATATACATATATATATATATATATATATATATATATATATATATATATATATATATATATATATATATATATATATATATATATATTATATATATATATATATATATATATATATATATATATATATATATATATATATATATATATATATATATATATATATATATATATATATATATATATATATATACGATTAAATAATTTAATTTATAACTGAAGCTGGGTGAGGGTTATTACAAAAACTTAAACAAGGTATTTTTAATTTCAAAAGACTATACAGGTATTTATAGTTAATAAAGGCTTTATAGTGGCCACGCGCGTATACAATTATATATTATATTATTTTTTGTAAATAAAATTCACTTACCTTTATGTTATTATTAAGTTCACTTTGCAATTTTGATTTTAATATTTCGTTTAATTTGATGGCATCTGCCATAATCATATAAAACTCTTAGAAATACAAATTTTAATATTATATTACTTAGACAAATGAAATCACAAGATACGTTTTGACGATCCTCCACATTCACTTTGTCACGATTAAACAAACTATGATGAAATAATGCCAAACCAGAAAGAAGATCATCTCATTACTTAAAGTTTTGCTAATTTAAATAATCTGCTAAGTTAATTTAACATAAAATTAAACTTTTTACTTACCTGTTAAGCGAATTTAACTTAGAAACATGTTATTTCACAAAGTTGCTAAGTGAATTTAACACATGGATTTGTTAGTTTACTTATCATCTATTTAATAAAGCTTATAGATCTGTAAATTTAATATTTGCATTTGTGAAAATATCATATCGCATTGTTACCTTAGAAAGTTATTAAGATTTATCATTATTTGGATGCGCAATATTCTTTTTTGTATTTTGGGTTAGATTCTATAATTTATTCACTTTAATGCCAATGTTTTCAGAGTAAATTTTTAATCTCCCAAGATTCCAGTTTAAAGCATTTTCCCATCCTTCGTAACACGGCCGAAATAACAACTTTCAAGATTACACTTGTTTTAATGGAATTGTGTCCGCATGGATGATTCTGTACCTCCCACAGACTGCTCAATAACTCAGCGCTTTTTAATGTTATGTTTTTCTTACATGAGTCAATACATGCCGCAAAAACCACTCAAAAGGTGAGTCGGGGCATCATTTTCGCTGGCATGTATTAAGATTCGAGATATTCTTTCAGGTATAGTTCGTTACATGCCGTAACTATCAGCCCTTCATAAGGTAAGCGATAACGGGCATTCACATTAATGATACAATCATAATTGCGTTGTAATTTACACATGCAACAATTGTCATGCTACAATGCTATGAGAAAAAATTAGCGAAAAATGAATAATCGTGTAATTCCCTACAATTACTATAGATCTCAAATCCCTATATACACATATGAAACTCGCATATTATGATAATCCAATCAGTCGCATAAGATCGATGAGATAGATTGACCTTTTCAATCAGCTTCAAATTTAATGTTAGCATCAGGTCAGAACTGACCTAGTGAATTACAGGATTATATCACTTATATTTCATCCAGCCATCTATAACAAACCGTTAAATATTCTTCTTCAAGATTCTAAAATATGACCATTTGCATATATATATATATATATATATATATATATATATATATATATATATATATATATATATATATATATATATATATATATATATATATATATATATATATATATATATATATATATATATATATATTTATATGTGTGTGTGTAATTCAAAGAAAATTTATCTATCTGCTACTTATATTTCTCAAATTGCCATGTAAATCTTATTTATAGTTAAGCGTCATTTGGCTGCATTAAGTAGAAAATATATAATACTTTCAAGGTTACAATATTACGTTTCGGTTTTGCTAAATTAAAAATCGTAGGCTAATATTACTTAGTCCACATTCATTAAATTTTGAAGAAATTATATTAATTCAAACTGAGAGTTTTTGTACTTTTCCATTATATTAATTGAACATGTCGATAAGTAAATTTTAGATATAAATATTGTGATTATATCCTAGCTTGATGTTGATTTCACAAGTATGTTTATGTTAACAAACAAAACAGATTATTTTTTTAAATTATTGTTTTACTTTTCAAATTTTGTTGCATTAACTAAGCTTACGCTAATATGGCTTGGCCTGAATACGTTAATATCACAAAAAATTATGTTGATTTAACAATTTCAAGTTTACTTAGTGCAAGTTAATAATTTTTTTTTTGCGTGCAGTCACCCACTGGCAAAGGGTCTTGTCAGAGATTCGCATATTCAGTATATGCATGCAGGGCCAACACGTCTGTTATCAATCATTAGGCAGAAATACACTATCCTACGATGCAAGAGTTTGGTGCGAAGTGTAGTTCACAACTGCATCAAATGTTTCCGGCAAAAAAATAGCCCAAGAGCAACTAATGGGGCAGTTACCACTACTCAGAGTCAACCTTATAAGAGCGTTCAAACGGTTTCAGAATCGTCGTGGAATTTGTACTGACATTTACAGCGATAATGGGACGAATTTCATAAGTGCTGCAAATGACTTAAAATACCTTCAAGGTTTATTGGAGAAAGAAGAAACATCTGTCGTCAATTGAGCAGCGATTAATAACACAAACTGGCATTTTGTGCCACCGGCATCACCACACTTCAATGGTCTTTGAGAAGCTGCAGTGAAATCTTTAAAATACCATTTGCGACGTGTCATTGGGCAAACAGCACTAAGATACGAGGAGCTAAATACATTCCATACCTCTATGCGAGTCTTTAGAAGAACACATCGATGCGCTTACACCCGACCATTTTATAATCGGTCACTACTATACCAGAACCCAACATTACTCATCTCAAACTTAATCGATTATCACGATGGCAGATGACACAACAACTCGTTCAGCATATTGCAAAGAGATGACAAACAGAGTAACCTACTAGTTTGAACCGGTTGCCAAAATTGCGGTTAAAATACAGCAACTTAAATTAAGGCGATTCAGTTATCTTGCGGGATGATAACATACCACCAGGGCAATGGGTCGCATTGTTAAAACCCATGCAGGGAAAGATTCTATCGTTCGTGTGGTTACACTCAAAACAGCCACCGGGCTATTCAAGCGACCAATCACAAAAATTTGTTTGCTTCCAGCGATTGACTCTCCTAATACGTCAACGGGGGCGATATGTTGAGACTTCACACCATCTACCGACTAACTATATAAATTACACTGACACCTGTGTTAATATGATCGAATTTCAACAACCCTGTTATTATCAATTTTAGGTCGGTAGCTAATAAAGCAATTTTTCAACTAAATTAAAGTGTGAACGATTGTTAAGCTCATTACAAAATAAACGCGACTTACTTTTAAACCAGACACTTGGATATACGAAAAGTCCAGACACAATACAGATAACTAAATTGAGATCTATCTATACAACATCAAGGCGACAGGTAGTATTGAAAATGTTCTTTGTGGAAATATGAAGGTTAATATTGGACCCCTAGAAAAGGCAGATGAAACTCACAGGAGTACAAATCAGGACGTCCTAGAGGTTTTTATGAAAATTGATTTTTCCTGAAAGTAATAAAAATCATCTCACACACTAACTGGAAGTAACTAAAGATATAGAATTCGATGGACGACATCCATATATCTATGGCTTAAAGGCCGTAAACGGGCCTAACCGCGTCTCAACTTACGAACCATTTAAACGGATTGGTGTACATTTCAAGGAATGTTTTACACGCAATCGCTTTTAATGACATCCGGTGCATGTTCATTTTTGGTCAACGGCCAGAATCGAACTTGAGATCGTGGCGTGATCAGAAAGTCTCTTAACCATTCATTAAGCTACAACCGGCTAAACAACATCCATAACAGAAAGTTAAATCGCTTTTGAAATAGAGGGTTGATGAAATTGTCAAACGGATTAAAATATGCTGAGCAATGGCGAGCTAAGATTGGTTAGTATTTGAGTGCTATGATCTATGTAGTTATAAGACATGCTATGGATACAGCACTTGCGATATAGTTTAGCACAATATCAGATTGGTGAAAGGTTTAATGCCTTATCAGTCGTGATCTAAAAGTGGGAAGTACATACTTTCCTCATAAAAACATTAATTTGGAAACGTGGACACATCAACGTAAACTATCCCGAAGCCAAATTGACAATATGTTGATTTCAAAAGAAGTGATTCAACAAAATTGGTAGGCAGTGACCATTACTTGGTCATTTATATGCTGCGATGGAAGTTTTCGTACAAATCAACGAGGACAGGTGATTATGCAACGCAATTCTCCTGTGAAGGTCTGATAAATGAAGAAACGCAACGAGATCAAGATGTGGTCAGCAATAGCATTTTGCGATCTAATTACCAATCTGATGAAATGAACAGTGACTGGAAAGTATTGAAAACCTCGGTTGTCGATGCTCCCAGAACACTCTCGGTATAGTGAAACCTAAGCCCAAAAATGATTGATTTGATAAGGGACGTCTTCTTTCTGTTGGACAACAAATTTTAGTCCATATTGCAGTGCAAACTCGGTTAAATGAGCGCAATTCGCATGGTTTCTTTAAAGGAATCGCCTAATTGTACCATGCTTTAAGATCTTGTTCAACTGGATGGAGTGAATCTTTTGTTCAGGAGGGAAACCTCGTTTTACCCCTATGAGAACCAGTTTGAGCTGCTTACGTAGCGTAATAAGTCTCGCACATTACAGTTTTCGAGATCAGAAAGGCAGTTCATTAACAACTTACCCAAATATTCATGTCTTTTGTGTGCCAAAGCCGGGCATGAGCATAGGAGGTGGGTCGTCTCTTCCTCCCCCTCGTCCCTTCAGCTTCTGCAAAAGTCATTTACTTCCAGACCCAGCCTCCTCGCATGTTCTCCAAGAAGGCAGTGTCCTGTGAGTATCCACGATCGTTTTAAGTTCACGTCTTCGTAGGGAGATAAGTGCCTTTGAGCGTTTCAAGTCCAGCTTTGGCCAGACTTGTCTTGCAACTCTACATGAGAGGGTGTTCGTCCACCTATTGTTCGCTGACGCTTCCGCCTCTGTTTTGAGCATAGTCCTGAGTGCGTTAATGGGTCTCCCCAACTGTGTTCTTTCCGGTAGCAGTTGGAGAGTTGTACCGTGCCTCGCTAGTTCGTCCGCCCTGCAGTTTCCCATGACCTATGAGTGATCGGGAACCCAGACTACCTGGATGTTGAAATGCTCACTCATCTCATTTAGAGACGAGCGGCAACCCAACGCCACTCTAGACGTTAGAGAAACCGAAACCAGTGACCTGATTGCCGCCTGACTGTCCACATAAATTACGATATCAATCGAGGATAACACATTATGTCTCAACCAGTTCAGGACCTCTTCAATCGCTATCACCTCTGCCTGGTACACACTGCAGTGATCAGGGAGGCGAACTGCTACATCCACCTCTAGTTTATCACAGAAGACTCCAGCTCCTACTTTACCGTGTAGCTTGGAGCAATCCGTAAAGAACTGCAATGATTCCGTTTCAGCTGCCAACCCGCTCCTCCAGGATTCTTTTGAGGGGCAGGTGGTTCCGAACTTTTTCTCGAAGCACAGAGTCGGTGTAAGATAGTCTAGATTCGCCAGTTCTTTCCTCAGCGATCTGACTATCGTCGAGTGTCCTATTTGAAGACATTTCCACTGAGATATGGCTGATAGTCGAGTGGCCGTAATCGCCGCCATCTGCTTACCATAAATGTCTACGGGGAGAAGGTGAAACAAGACCTCTAAGGCGCTTGTAGATGTTGTCCTCAGCGCCCCGCTTATAAGCATGCAGGCCGTTCTTTGCACCTTCTCAATCCTTTTCCTGTATGTTACTTTATCAAGAGCTGGCCACCACACGCTCACCCTATACATAAGTACAGGTCTTACTACGGAAGTGTAAAGCCAGTGTACCAGCTCCGGCGTCAGGCCTCTTTTCTTTCCGATGGCATTCCTACACGAGTACAAAGCTATATTGGCCTTGTTAACTCTTTCCAGAATGTTGGGCTTCCAGCTAAGCTTACTGTCCAAGATTACGCCAAGAAATCTTGCCTTGTCCGTAAAAGCTAGTCTGTTGCCGTTTAGGAGAGGTGGATCTACTACAGGGATTTTATATTTCCTAGTAAATAGTACCAATTCAGTTTTAGACGCGCTAATTGCCAGTCCACATCTGATGGCTCACCTCGTAATGATTAGGAGGGCATTTTGGATTTCCTCCGCCACCGTGCTTATGTATTTCCCAGAGACAGTTATCGCTACATCATATGCATAAGCAATCACTCCGATCCCTTCTCTCTCCAGCTTTAATAGCAGCTCATTGATTGCTATGTTCCAGAGGCGAGGAGACAGGACACCTCCCTGTGGGGTTCCCCTAGTCACCCGTCTCCTGATGGTGGATTCCCCCAGCTCTGAGTTAACCATCCAGCAGCCAAGCATGATTGCTACTTATAGGGTAAACCACCCCTAGTAGCGACAATCCCTTCAGAATTGCCTCCTTCTTTACATTGTTAAAGGCGCCCTCAATGTCATGAAACGCCACCATACAAAACTCTCACGAGGATAATGATTTCTCAATTGTACTTACCAGGGCATGCAGAGCTGTGTCCACAGATTTTCCTTTACAGTAAGCGTGATGAGTCTGTGGCGTTCTTGAGCAACTCCAACAAATACAATTAAATTATCTCACGCCACAATTAATTAATAAAAATATTTCGAGTTAAGTTCTTGTAATTCACTAGTACTGTCGCGACACAACTAAACATATATATACGAATCGCACAGTATGAACATCAAGTCCGGTAGCATATGCCTGATGAGATGGATTTGATCTTTTCGAACACACGGTCATTCAATGACGCCATCATCATCAGATTGATTACAAGCCTAGTGGATTACAAGATACAAGGAACAACTCAGATTTACACATACATTCAAATTTACATTACAGCAAGCAAGCTACACGTTTTCTTCATTGGTGACCCCAACCGCCCTGTTTAGGGCATTACACGTCAAGATCTTCTGACACAAAAACACCCGATAATTTCTCTACCTCCTGCCTAACCTAACACGGCAAAAGTTTTTAACTTCCCACAATGGAACTTCCCGGCCTTCTCTTTCAATACGTGGGCGAATGTGGGCACCCACAAATACAGCATGCAGTCAGGTTCGTTTCATGTCGCAACAAGCCTACTTACTAAGCGGGCGAATTTAGGCACCCCACGCACTGTGGCACAAATAATCATAATTATTCGGAGGGGGAATTCACTTTCGGGGGAGTTATGTGGCGTTCTTGAGCAACTCCAACAAATACAATTAAATTATCTCACGCCACAATTAATTAATAAAAATATTTCGAGTTTTCTTGTAATTCACTAGTACTGTCGCGACACAACTAAACATTTATATACGAATCGCACAGTATGAACATCAAGTCCGGTAGCATATGCCTGATGAGATGGATTTGATCTTTCCGAACACGGTCATTCAATGACGTCATCATCATCAGATTGAAACCGGCCTAGTGGATTACAAGATACAAGGGACAACTCAGATTTACAATACATTCAAAATTTACTTAGAGCAATACGCTTTCTTCAAGTCTGAGCCCAGTCACTAGGCCTTATTTTTGAGCGTATGCAGATATCCATCAGTCTTTCCAAGGTTTTCAATATAAAGGATGATAGAGTTATTGGTCTCAAGTCTTTTGGGTAGCCCTGCGAGCATTTACCCGCTTTCGGAATAAATATCACTCTTACCTCCATCCACTCCCGCGGAGTACAGACTAGTTTTAAACTCCCTTTGAAGATTACCTTCAACCAGGGGAGCATAATCCTCGAGTTGTTCTGAAGCTCAGCGGGAATAATTCGGTCAGGACCAGCCGATTTTGAACCCTTCAATTGCCCATAGGATCCGTTCTTTGGTTACGATATCTTCTATGCGCAGTGACTGTGCTTCACCATAGCCATGCAAAGATAAAAAAAATCGTCCATATGGAGTTGATTGCATTAATTCAGAGCTCTTGATATTCGGAAGGCTAATTATTTGGAACGGCTAATTGATTGGTATGGTGAAATAAAATTATCCCCAAAGAATGGAAATTGGCCACGTTATGCCCAATATTCAAGAAGGATGATCGCTTGAAATGCGAGAATTATCGCGGTATAGCTCTCCTTTGCACAGCATAGAAGTTTTTGTCGTACATTAGTACATAGTTTTCGAGACCAAGACGCACCTGATTTCAGTAGTGGTAACCGCACGTTTGAAGGAGTGATGATATTCATGTATCTTGGTTCTCTCATTAATCACGATAATAGTGTGGGAGAAATGTAATGGCTCGCCTTGCCACTGACAATCGGGCTTTATATCCTCTACGTCCACATCTGAAATCAAAATATCTTGCAAATGAGGATAAGCTGAAATTGTACAGAGTGTTGATCAGACCCGTTGCCATGTATGGATGTGAGAGTTGGACCTTGACGGATGAGTACGAAAGATGGCTTCTAACATTCGAGAGAAGAATCATTCGTGTGATATACATATATCGAGCTGCTGATCTTGTGTATGAAATCGAAGAACATCGAGTACGCTGGCTAGGTCATATTCTGAATGCTGATCCGAACCAAATGATATAGCGATCTTTTAAGAGGGAACCGCCTTTCGGTAGGCAAAGGGATTGCTGTCGGTGACGATGGATCCGCGGCGTAGAGAGCGATCTGGCATCTGCTAATTGTAACATATAACAGTATGAAGAGCCGGCACGTGATCGAAACCGATGGAGTCAGATTACTGCGACAGTCGGGCCAACAATGGCCTGTAAAAACCGATAGTGAAATAGTTTCGATTATGAAACAGTTTCACTTATTTATCATGTGATACGCATTTGGCTTACTAATTTCTTAAAATTATATCACCCATCTCAGCCAAAAATATTGGTCACACAATATACAAATGTACAAATGCTCGTATTTGGTTATGTCACCTCACTATGTGTATCGATCTGTAAACTATACAAACAACAACATATACAATAATCTTAACTTATTGATTAAATGATTATATACCGACACAAACACACACATAAGTTATGATGTAAGAGACTCATCGGTATATGTTATTCTACTCATGCATAGTATTTATAGAGTTTACGTTAGTGGACATTATTGGCATACCTACAGACAATCGACGCACATTGATGACAATCGATTATTTAATTAGTATCGACTTGCCTTCAACTCGGTCAAATTGAATTTGATATTTTATACTTTCTATATATGCTCTGCTCGTCTACACACATACACGACACAATATATGTAGACTCATTCGTTTACATTTAGTGTATGGCTACATCTAAAATTTATTTTCTAAATGTGTATACACTTATAACATGTATGAATATTAATTTGACCTTATTTCTTATTGTGATTTCATTTTCAGTACAAAACTATTAACGTGATAAAAATCGGGGAGGCAGAAGAGTGCAGAGCGCACACAATTTAGAAATTTCGTATAATGTGGGTAGATTTAGTGGCCACTCAAAACCAAACTATATGTAATTGGATACAGTTATTTGTATAAGATACAGATGTCGTTTGTCACATCACCGATATTGGAACACCAGTCAATGGGAACGTACCTACCCAATATGGAAAGCAAATATGTCGATTATACAATGCTCTGTGGCGTTTGATAAATTGACGGCTTACATGCACATAATCTGATCGATAACTTTCAACTATACAAAAATTAGAATAATGGTAGCACATGTTATAAATTAAGAAATATTTTGTATACCTGTAATGAGAGCTAAGCAGATTTTATGCAAGAAACAGTGGTTAAAGCTGCGGGAATTGGAGCAAGAGGTATTGGGTTCCAGAATCCTGATAGGGCCAACCCATCTTCTATGTCCTTACTAATTACTATAGGCTGGCATTAAGCTATGTGCAGATGGTTCTACGTAAATCGAACCTATAGTCGTACGTCCTCGATTTGGCTATGTAATGGCGTAAAGTAGGACGTAAATGAGCAAACCGCGAAAGAGATGGGAGAGCTCCAAAACAGATTGCACAGATAGAAGAAACAGTTTCTTCATACAATAAATTATAGCAAAATATTTGGATATAAAGTCCGCCAATTTCAACCGGGACAAGTTTTAATAAACTCCCTTCGGTATATTCACCTCCGATCCAAGGGTTTTCCAATAAGAGGTTTCATTTAGATACGACAATTTTTTAAGAGAAATCAATGAATGCTTGTTTCATTGTAAGGAGGAAGGTATGCTTTAACATTTGGAAATGATTTCAGCCAAATGGCCACCACAGCTACGCTTGAATCACGATACCCTTTTCTTGAAATTTTCCATGACTAATTCGCACATTCGCGGCAGTAACTTCAAGAATTCCATATTAGAGGTATTGAATCGATTGTGAAGCATTGGCATAGACCTAATCTTTCGCGTGGTCCCAAAGTCTAAATGTGTTAAATCAGAAGCTCTATAGGTAATCAATTGTAATCACCACTTCTGATAGTTTCGTTGCTTGTGTGACACGTAGTGCCGTCTTGCTGAAAATGAACGTCGTCTTCCAATATACCGACTAAAAAACAATCATTTATCATATCTCGGTAGCACAATCCATTCACCGTAACGGTTGCACCAGCCTCATTTTTGAAAAAGTTAGGTCCGGTGTGATTGGAGCTTCAGCCCGAAAACTGCACTAAACAGTGACATTTTGAGCGTGGAGCAGCTTTTTAACAATCATTATTGGATTTTCTGAGACCCAAATGCGACAATTCTACTTATTAACGTAACCTCCGAGGTGAAAATGGGCTTTATCACTGAAGATGGTTTTTCGATGAAAATCCGGATCATTTTGATGCATTTGAAGGACCCAATCAGCGAAGGTACGACGTTTATGATGATCGACTGGCTTAAGTTCTTGAGTTTACTGAACTTTAAAAGCCCCAAGACCTCTTTATGCAAAATACGGTGTAATGTCGTTTGTGGAATGTTTAAGTTTAAAGATCGACGAGGAATCGACAAACCTATGTTTTATTCAACACTACGGGCTACAGCAGCAAAATTGCCAGTTGTTCTTGAGCAACGCATACGGTTTCGATTCTTCACATCACTATAACTTGTTGTAATAGCTCAAATGTTTCTACCAGTTTCACTATTGTCAGCCGAGAAAAGTGCTTCACGACGACCAAGTTCTGCTCACTGTGCAAAATTTTCACTATTTTTGTATTGAATTTTAACAATTTCAATGCGTTGTTAAAGCGTGTATCGTACCATTTTTAGTAATGGCGTAGTTTTTACTTGTCAGATGTCAAAAAATAAAAGGTTCAAAATTAATAGATGCCAAAATCGTAGGTCACCGAAGATATTAAAGTGATATTGAGGTTTGGCAGAAAATAATTCTGCTCGATAAATATGTAGAGACTGCTCGTTTCACTAGACGTTCCAACTAGCAGTCACGAGTACAAATGATGTGAGATTTATAGCCTCTTCGAAATCGGTTAACAACTGCGCTTGACCTTCAAATTGATCTTTCGCAAGCTACAGGATTACTCGTTTCGGAGCAAATTGTTCGAAAAGAGTCGAAGAGGTTAAGTTAAAATCCAAAATTGTCCAAAAATCTAATACCGCTAACAAGGCATCATAAAATCGCAGTGGAGGGCCGCATTGATTATGGATGAGTCCAAATTTTATTTGCACTCGAATGACGCACGCTTTCAATTCTAGAGAAAATGAAACGACCACTACATACAAGCAACCATGCAGCCCCGAGTTTTTTTTTGCTATGCGATTCAGTAATGGCTATGTAATTACAGTAATGGCTATGTGGGAGGGAATTTCATGGAACGAAAAACTGATTTAATTATCTTACATAACGGCTCCCTAATTGCGAGTCATTACATAAACGAGATATTGAAACCTCAGGTTGTGAACTTATACATGTGGCTGAAGATAGGAGATTTCATATTAATACAAGAGTTAGCTATCGCACATTCCACTAACTGTCACTGAATATGTGAAGTTCAATGAAATTTTAAAGATGCAATGGCCATCATTGAGTTCTGATCTGAATGCGACCGAACTCTTGTTGACGGAGCAAATATATTCAATTTCTTAACAAGTAAGCAGTGGCAATAATTTATATCTATAACTCTATACACCCAGTAGAAGACGATAGTCAAAACCTATGCATCTAACTATAGATGGCTGTTGCACATAATTCATACCAACACTCAAGCAAACTACATAAATTGTTTATGGATAAACTATCACTTTCAAAACGAAAGATGGCTGGGTAACCCGTCAATTATCAGTAACAATTAAAAGATAAACAAAAATACAATGTGATCTACCATCAAACAAATAGCCAATCTCCCGTTAATTACTCGCTTACGAGATTCAAATCTAGACATGAATCAATTAGAAAGAATACCTGGAGTGCTTTCATTCTACAATTGATCACGTGTTAATGTTAAATGGATAGGCTTGGAATGTACTAAATGAAAATATAAAGATCATGTCTGCAAAAGCATTGTGCAACAAATTACCAAGTCTGATGGAATTAAATGTGTTTGGGAAGCATTTTAAGCTTCAGTTGTCGACTCCACTCATAGCAGACACCCGGGTTTGTAAAAATAATTTGATGAAGGTATGTCTTCATTACGTAGCATTATGGAATGCATCTTATATAACGAAATATGAAAATCGTTCGCTTGAGATTGCATTAGTTCAGAGCTTTTGATATTCAAAGATGAAACTTTATAGAGCTACCTTTTAAACGTTTTAATGTTATTCGATTGGTATAATAGTGAAATGGGGCTATGTCAACTAATTTAAAACTGAGTGCGTTATGGCCTATGACTTCTCTTTAAATGTCAGCTATCGAGATATAGAGCTCTCATTGCCACCATATATAATTAGGGATAACTATAATGTGAACTATGAAACTTAATCGGTCACTGATCATATTTATGTTAGTTAGTTGCAGAATATGGACAAAGTGAAGGTAGCCCAATACCTAAATAGAGAATATGCGGGAAATGTTGCAAATTATATTTGTTCAACAGGGGCAGCAACTGGATGAGGTTTTTGGCCGATTTCAGTAAAAAGGGCTGATTTAAGAACTATATAATACGAAGGGGAAGAGCAAGTGTTAAGTGGACTTAAAAATACTCCAAACCAAGCTACCTATAGTGGACAACCCATGGACCTTAAATCACCAACATTATTCAAGATGCAAGATGCACTTCAACATCATTACTGCTGGTGCCAATGTAAAATCCTGTTTGCATCAAATCCATTAACTTACCCTGTGTGCAAAACTATAATGTCTTGAAGTTGAGATTTTCTATCGTCAAAATTTGATCGTAGAGGTTTTTAGAATCTGTATATAGAAAACTTAAATCACTTACCTAAAAATGAAAAAATGAAACGACAAATCGACATTACCAGAGTAGAAAGAAACTAACTTCAGGTAGACAGGTCAACAAATTTGAGGTATGTTGGGCGAAAAGATGGCCAAAAGATAGTATTGAAACAGTTGATGTTTCTACAAAGCAGAGGTTAAGAAGTATTTGTCATAAAACAGTTAACTGACGATAAATAGTATATAGCCTCCACAAGTGATAAGAGGCTATATTATATTACAACTGATTGTAAAGAGTTATTGGAAACTTAGAATAAACAAAGGTAAGTGTCTGACATAGTTCTGTAAGTTAAATTTTCGTTTATGATTGTATCAATAATGCCCATCACGACATGTATCTTTGGGTACTCTCATCACAAATAGATCTTTCATTTATCATGATAATAGTGTGGGGTTTACTCGTCCTGGTATCATACAAAGGCCATTACTTAAATCTTAATATTTTTTACAAATTGCAGAAATGGTATAAAGCCTTGATACGAATTGTCATTTGTTGAACATTATCGAATGAGTTTCTAAGATGGCTTATATATAAGATAACGAAATCACAGCGATAATCAGGGCCAGTATCTAAAATCGTGTATAAATGGTACAAACGCTTTAAAAGTGAATGGCATATACACAGGGTGGGGATAAAGTCTCGCTACCATTTTAATTGCGTGCCTTCTTGGTTATGTGACGTTTAGCTCAGTTTCGCTTTAACCATTGTGTTGTGCAGACATCCCAATTTTACAATGAATAAATATATGCCACAATAACGAGTAGAAATAGTGACAATATTTATTTAAAATAATCGTTCCATTATTGCAACTCAGCGGAAAAAATATCCTAATCGTCCAGTGCCTCACAAAACCACAATTTCGTTTACATGCGAATTTTCAAAAGTACGGTGCGAGAGCAGACAGACCTCGTTCTGGAACGTCTCGTAACGCTGAAAATGTGGCTCTGGTGCGCGATAGTGTTGCAGAGTCTCCAGAAACATCAATTCGGAGACGTGGTTCCCAGTTACATATTTCTGCACGCAGTTTAAGGCGAATTTTGAAAACTGATTTGAAAATGTTCCCGTACAAAATTAGTCCAAAAATTGCTACCGAGTCATGCTGATCAACGAGTTGTGTCCAGTAATGCAATCCTAAGGCTGACTGGTGAAATTGAAGATTTTTTGTCTAAATTGATAATGAGCGATGAAGCCCATTTTCATCTCAATGGCCACATCAATAAACAGAACAGTCGGTTTTGCCGAATCTTCAATTAATTCATCAAACATCATTAAATCCACTTAAACAACTGTATGGTGTGGTATTCATGCTGGAAACATCATTTATCCCTATTTTTTTGAAAATGACCAAGGTGTAGCAGTTCCTGTTGCTGCCAAATACAGGTTTCGAAATTTTCTTGTGCCTGAAATAGAAGAGCAAGGGCTAGAGGACATGAGGTTTCATCAAGATGAAACCACAGCACACACAGCCCGTTCAACAATTCAATAATTGAATGAGTTTTTGCCACGAAGTCTATGGCCAGGCGATTTAGCATGGCCAGCCAGGTCTCCGGATTTAACAGCACCAGACTTTTTCTTATTGGGTTTTTTAAAATTAAAAATTTATGTGAATAAGCTCCAAACGATTCAATATCTTAAAGGCAATATTCGTCACGAAATTGAAGAAACTCAGCCTGAGATGTTGCAGAATGTCATCAGAATTTCCTTAAAAAGAGCCGAAATTTGCATAGTGAATCGCAGTCACCATTTGGCCGATATAATTTTCCAATCATAAGTTGTTCTGAAAACCAAACCTATTTAACTTTTCTTTGAAAAAAGTTTAGGCAGTCAAAATGGTAGCGGGACTTTTGCCTCACCCTGTTTAATGAGTTCTAACCGATTACGAAGTTAGAATTTCAAAAAGCTATGTCCAAGTTCGTTATCTTCGTTGTGATGAGCGTGCCAATTCAGAGTCTCTACTGTAACCTGCAGAACATGACCGAGGCAACGTTATTTAATTCCAAGATATGAGAAATTCGTATTTTGTCGTGATTTGGGCCTTATATAACAGGGAAAATTCTTCTCTCGTCATAAATGACAACGAGTTTAATCAACACTCAGCACAATGTTAACTTATTCGCTTATTGCAACATATTTAAAATGTAGATGTAGACGAATAGTGGATAAAATCCAATTCCAGTCGACCAACAATCTCTTTCCTTCATTTTCATTTAATCCCGAATTGTCTTGAGGTCATCTTTACAAAAGATGTATTACAACATGATAGTAAGTTGTTACAAATTTTCCAAAGGGCTAATGGATTTGTATTTTTTAAAAAGCTTGCTCGGCTACACTACTCAACGAGGCGGGGTTCAGATTTAAAAAAAAAAATGTAAACTGTTAAATTTAAAGATGATTGATATATCATATTTATTACAACAACAAACAAATTCATATAAATATAAAGAGAAATAATAATCACTTAAATCAACTAAAACTATATAAATTCTATTATAAAGAATTTTATTTTAATTTTATTCTATAATGTGATCTATTTTATTATAATTCTATTTTAAAGAATTATTTAATAAATAACAAAAATCTTAACTCTAAAACTTAACTATACTCAACAATATGATTTGTTTCTCGAGATGTTATCCTGATGACGGTGATGATGATGATGTTGACATTCCTTAACATTCATACTCCTAGGTTTGCGAAGTTAGCCACACATTGTGTTGGTTATGTATATATTATTTTTGTGGAAATTCACCATACATTGATTATAGGTTTTTTTATCACTAAACGGGCGCGTACCATGGGTAGGGGCTCTTCCCGTCTCACTGTGATCACTTTTCTATACGATTTATTAATTTTATGTCTGTGGAATTTCACCATACATTTATTATAAGTTGTTTATCACTAAACGGGCACGTACCATGGGTAGGGGCTTTTCCCGTCTCACTGTGATCACTTTTGTCTCGATTATTATCTCTTAAGTATATCGTTGAAATACTTTTCACGGATCAAACTCTTCTCCCCTTTTTTCCATCGTTATCCTCTATTTATATTTATTTTTATTTTCCGTTTTCCGAAATAAATTGTTGATCACCAATCAGATCGCCGGTCCTTTTTATGTATAGTTGTCTTATTCTAACATATCTAGTTATTTATTATCTATCTATATGTATCTATATTTACCTAGTTAATTAGTTTTATTTTGGGGTTATAATTTATGGTTTTAAGAAAACAAAGAAAAAAATTAGGATAATAAAATTTGTAAGAAATAGGATAATAAAATTTGCATTTATTTATGGCAGGTCATAAACTGAAATATTTTAAATGTCCTTAAATAGTGTGAAATAACATTTTTATTACTTTATGGTCATTAGAGACAATAGAAAGCGTTAATACGTCTTTTATTTCTTTTAATTGCCGATCACATATTGTTTAAAAATAACAAACAAACAATAACAAAAAAAAAATAGATATTTGAAACGGCATGTTGTGCTCGTTTCAAAGTATCGGGGACAGAACCGATTAACACATTCTGTTTGTTTTCAACAATATGTACTCAGAGTATACTGACACGATATACGGATTAGTAATCGCATATAAAACCGATGATAAATCCAATTAAACATATTACGTGTAGAGTTGGCAGTCACCATAAAATAGGAAATCACATCAACTATTTGTGACATTTGTGACTAAGACTGTGATACACACTTTGCTTGTATACACTCCTACGCAGATAATATCGACTCTTAATCTATGTACCTCGAAAAAATCAAGTCTTAAATAAAAGTGAATGCATTGACGAACATTTTCGACAATGAGATAACTCTTTATCACTATACGTCGTCTTACATAGACATATCAATCATTCGATCGATTTTACAGTGTAATATACGTGTAAAGGTTTGTAAATGAAACCTTTTAAATTCAGTTACCGATATTTTAATTCAATTAAGATAAGATTACAAAAAAAAACATTCTAAATCTATTTATAATTTTAAGTTGATTGAAACACGTATGAAGATTGTACCTACACACAATATTGAAATAGGTTACGTACACATGTAAAGTAAGTTGAATGTCTGTCACTTTTTTTGACGTTTCGTTTCGTACAGTGGTTGTCTTATTTTTAGATAACAACAAATAAATGTGCAAAATTGAAATTGGCGATGACATTATGTATCTAAACTGGCACATTTAAGGTTAATATCTAGTTGTTGTTGTGATGAGTGAAAATGCATGCGAAATCGGGTAAATCGAAGACGAAGACAAGATGTTCAAATACATAATCACGTTGATTTGGTTTTACATAAATGGGAAACGAAAAGTATTATAATATATTCCGAACCACACAACCATAACTCTATTTTGTATCTTTCGAACACATATGCGTACACACTTAGTTATGAGCTACTATAAATCAAATTGCTAATACTTTGAATAACAAGAATACATTTTAAAGCTCGTTTAAGTCATTTATGGTTATATTTCATCATCTCATCTATATACATATATACAGTCGGCATCACATGATAAATATAAAGTTTATTAAACGTATACTTATCTATAATTCGGTATTCAAGATTTACAATCCAAACCTCGAACAAACATTGTATGGTGAATGGTTCTCAACCAACACTATGAAGTCAAAGGGAATCCACCATTAGTTGTGATTGTAAAAGGTGATTTTTTAGAGGTTGACAACTTTGAGTTGGCAACACTGCCTAATTTGATAACCAATTTAACAGCTGATAGTTTAGTTTGGTTTGACATTTCACTATGGATAGACTTACATCAGAGCAACGCTGATGAAATTTTTTAACAAAATAATGGTTCTGTTCGTCAAACTTATATATGGCGTACATAGTCGTCCTTCAGAGCGGCTAATTCGAATAACAAAAAATCATTTTTGGACCACGTTCACTCTAAATGATGATGTGCATCTCGTGAGACGCCGAACAGTGCGGACTGAAAAAGCTGAAGCCGCTGTACAGAAAAGCATTAAACAAGATTTGTGGAACACTTTGTGGAAGATTTTACGAAACGATCGTAGCTTAAAAGCTTTCAAGATTTAACTTGTGTAGAAATTAAGACCAAACGACCATCGTATGCGCCACCAAATCAAGAATGAGCTGAAGCATAAATTGGTATTGATGGTGAATTTCCATTCAAAATTTTGCTCTACGATGAAGCCCAATTTTGGTTGGTTGTCAAAAGCAAGCTTTTGTCGAAATACCATTATATCCACATAAAATAACTGCTTGGTGCTCCTTATTGGCTAGCGGAGTCATTGGTCCATATGTCTTCAAAAACGATGATGGTCAGAATGTAACTGCCAACGGTGAGCAGTATATAGGGCCATGATTAGCCATTTTTTCTTAACTCGATTAGCTGGCATTAATCTTGCTGACGTGTGGTTCCAACAGGACGCAGCAGCTCTATAAAAACACCCTTTATAAGAAACGAGGGCGGAGTGAGATGTATGGTAAAATTTCAACAAAAACCACCTCAATCACAAATCCCAGATGTAATGAGTTTCAAACAGATCTGTCATTTAGTTCAGTTTTGACAGCCATTGAAAACAAAAAACATGGAAGAAAGTGAATTTGCGAGGTAAGAACCATTACACAAACCAAACCAAAGCTTGATAAATATTATAGGAATACTTCACTATCGATTAAAATGATTTACATGTGGTTCACTGTTTTTTGTTGTCGTCGTACAAGCACAATTGATGCCGAACGTTCAGGACATCCAAATTAAATCAACACACCAAAAATGATTGACAAAATCCATGATACGGTATTGCAAGACCGCAAAGTAGAAGTGCGAGATAGCTGAGGTAGTGGCCATCTCAGATGAACGTTTGCTTACAATCTACCAAAAACACACACGCGTAACAACTTCAGAGGCAGGTTTGGAGTTGTTTGACTCGTTTTTGCGTTGTTTCATTACTATGGATGAAACATGGATCAATCACTATACTCCGGAGAGAGGCCAAAGAACAGTCTTTACAGTTAATTTCTACTGGTGGATCTGCGCCGAAGAGGTGGTTCTATCGGCCAACAAGGTCATGGCCACAGTTTTTTGGGATGTACATACATACGGCATAATCCACATCGATTACCTTCAAAACGGGAGAACAGTCAAATGTTACTACAACTTATTGGACCGTTTAAACAACGCTTTGAAAGAAAAACGACCGCATTTGGCGAAAAGAAGAGTTTTCTTCCAGCACGTATATATAGTTACCATATAGCTAGTATGGACAAAATCTACTAATAACGCTTTGAATTGCTTCCACATCCGCCACATTCTCTAAACTTAGCTCCCCGCGACTATTTCATGTAGCCAACCTTGAAGGAATGGTTCAAGAGTTTGTTGAATAAATGCAACAAACGTGAAAGGGTTGGAAAAATCATATTATTCGGAAGGGATCGAAAAATTGGGAAAACGTTGGACTATAAAGTGTAAAAGTATTATTCCTTGTTTCATTTTATCAGACTTCTCACTCCGCCCTCGTATCTTCATTCAATTATAAGATTAAGCTCTATCGAATCAGTTTATAATATTTGTTATCAATATAGAAAGAGATTTATGATGTCATCCGCCAGAAAGGTGATTATTCTAAGAAAACACAGAGGAACACCGCAGTAGTACTGCACGTATTTGTAAACAATACGAGGCCAAAGTTTCTAAATACTTTGTCCATATGTTAAGAATATAGAATCGGAATGTTTACAATCCAAAAGTTTTACTTCTTCGTGGAGACCGAGTTGTTCAAATTTAACATAAATACGAGTACATTTTAACGTTGTGGAAGGAAACATTGCCCAAAAAACAGCATTCAAATATTTACATAAGGTTACCGATGATTTGATCTGTAAAACGCCGCTGAAACGGTATGAAATCGAATCGTTTTTGAAACAATTGATAAAGTGGGTCATTTACAATATTAGTGTATGCAAAAAGCGCAGATTACTGTGACAAAATATTCTGATTTGTGTTTGGTGAGATAGAAAAGGTATGGTGCATGACACGATTGATTTCACTCTCTAATGCCGAAAGCTACATAATGCGGTTAAAGCTCGCAATTAAGGAAAAGCGATCAGAATTTATCAATGGAAAAAGATTGTTGTCCATCACATTTGAGACCTAGGCCAGGTTTTTGAGCCATTCATCGAATTTTGTAAATCTGACTTGAAAAGAGCCCTGCAAAAAACATTTCCTCCAGTTTTTCCACTCAAAAATATCAGAAGTTCTATACAGTGATGTAACATAATGATTGTTCATCAAAATATGGTAAAAAGTTATGTTATTATATTCGTACTAGTGATTTTATTTAAGTGTTATTATATTCGTACTAGTGATTTTATTCGTACTAGTGATTTTAGTGAAGGATTTAATTAATTAAGAAAAGTATTAAGGTAAAAATAAAAAAATAAATTACTCGAAATTCACTGTAAGATATTGTGTTTTGTAGGCGGTTAAGATAAACTATCCCAATGTTATAAGGAAAAAACAAACAATTGATGGGTTAGAAGATTGAAAATTAAAGTCAATTTACGAGTTCGATTATCTCATAAGCTCTGACGAAATAAAAACTAAAAAACAGATACTAAAACCGAAGATTCCGATTTACAAACAAACAGTTCAAATAAATATTTATTTGGACTCCTGTAAAAAGGTTGAAGCCTTTTATTAGAATATCAAAATTGTTTTGGTATATCCGGAAGCTTCTTAAAAAACGTCGCTTAATTACCCTTGACGATAAACTAACTAAAAACCATTTAAGGTTCAACTTGACAGTGGCATGGTTTATCCCCTAAAATAATTATAATTTCTAAGAAATTTCTGAACAAAAAGAGCTGCAAGCAAAACAAAAATATAGGACGATTTAACCTTGGGATAAATATATAAAAATTTCAGATAACAAGAATAAAACAGAAATTCTGTGAAAGATTTAGGGCACAGCAATACCTCATGCAACGCCCCCTCTTTCAACAACACTTTTTTCTAAACCAAAAATCATTATTTTGGAATAAAATAACTTCCAATATGCTTGTTTCTAAAGAATAGAAACGTAAAGCGGCCAAAGATTGGCTTACCATTTTATTAGGTGGAAATGCTTCATATGATTTTAAATTGAAGCCGATGTTGCTGTATAACTCGAAAAACACTCGGACAATGAGTGGACATTCTAACAGTTATCCTTAACAGTGATTTGAATGTCTGATCGGCTACAATTTTTGAGCACTATGATAGTAAAAATTATCTTAAATTATTTCTGTCCAGCAGTTCAAGTTTATTGCCCGAGTATAAGAATCTGGATTTTAGAGCACTTCCAATCATAGACAATGTACCAGTGCACCCAAATAATTTATCTCGAATACGAGCTCTTAAATTAAGTCGATGAATCAGGGAGTTATGGTAAATTTTAAAGCGTATTACTTCGGCATATTTTCAAACAACTTGTACATGCAGTTAAGACACCTGGAATGATGTTTCAAATGATTGCAAGCCAGGTGTTTAGAACAATTTGTTTTAAAGAACACAAAAATTTTGTTGCCTATAATATATACGAACCATCATTGAAAAAATAGTGCAGGAGGCGTGTGATGTGGTGACATAAATCTTGCTTTCTATAGCGCTGTTTTCTATTACGCCCAATTTTTAGGAATACGTTTACAGTGTTGTACCTTCTACTGTATAACCGAGCACATGACGCGCTTTATTATGTGTATTACAATCAGTTAGATCACGCCGATAAATACCAACCAGAAAAGTTTAATGAGTAGACTGACTCACTCTTGGGTATTTGTTTCAACCCTTGCATTGGTTTAAACAGAGAAGAACTGAATAGTTATGTACACAAACAGTAGAGAACATTAGAGAACTGAATAGTTATGTACACTAATTGTAATACATATACAGTAAAGACAACTTGGAGAGAACCCACATTCTCAAAAATTATAAACCATAACAAACGCATCCTTATATGAGGTACAATAAATTCAAGGTGGAAAGCTCTTTAATTGTTAAAATGGACAATATTTTGATTAGATCACTGAACAATCAGTTCACCTAATTTGGGCTTCTGAAAGCTAAAGAGATTGGCAGCATGAGTAGCATCTCATGTAAGTTTATTGCATTCCATTGCCATTATTTTAAAAATTGTGTGCACGAATCAGATGCATGCAGAACAACATATAGTCAGTGATTTTAGTACCCAACACTTATTGTCATGACTGCAGCCTGATTAATTCCTACGAGATTCATTCGTGATGGAAAAAATCAAACTGGCTTCCACTTTAGAAGCGAGAGGTACTGAATTGGAACTTCAATAATGAGACCAAAGTTGCAAAACTAATAATCTCGTTTTATACGAGATCAAAAAACAAGAGCTGTTTGACAAAATTTCGGTTTTGAAAAAATGTGGTGAAAAGTTCAGTGTAATAGTTGATGAATGGTCCGATATGATCATTAACAGGTATATAAAAATTTAACACTTCACAATAAAGTTACATACGTATAGATTTGGTTAAAATAGACGGTACCTGTAATGCTTTCACAACCAACCGAAGAATTAGTCATGCAAAAATTGACAGTATTTTGGTTAGAAATAACTTACATAATCGCGTCTACTCCGATGGTGCTGCAGTGATGCAAAAATATGGACGGATAATTCCTGTAGAGTCAACTGTGCCACAATCAAGGTATTCGTCTGGCCGTAACCGATATTCTCTACAAAAAATCACGTAACTGCGACAGCCAAACATCACGGTTAGAAATAAGACGTGATTATTAACGTCTTTTGGCTTACACCAGCGCGAACTTATCTTGGAGCCGTGAAAAATATGAATCTATCGATCTGTTTTCTGGTAGGTAGATAATATTGATCACTCGGACGTCAAAATTCATTTAGCTTCTAAATTAATCTTTAATTATTATTTAAAAAGCGTTAATAAGTAAAATAAACTAGATTGAAATTTAAACTCCTAGTGTAAGAAAATTTATATTTTAAGATGGTTTATTAAGGATGTCGAGTAAAGTTAAAATTAACCCCCTAAAAAGGCTAATTTTGATATTTTTTGGCATCGAAAATAAATAATTTTAATAGTTTAAAAAAGTATCTTTTTATTGGCAAATTTAATTCTAATCAATACATGAATTATAAATTCTATAAAACGCCATATTTAATATACTTAATATATTATGTTCTGTTTACTTAAAGGAAATAATATTTATGTATGAATTCCCAGGTTTGTACGGCACTCTATCCGATCGAATTGTTCCCTTTATCCTGTCAATGGATGACATGGAGCAGTGAAGTATAGTTGTAAATCCTGTAAAAATAGTAACATATTTAAGATTAGAGTTTGTGTTTAGTTTATACTATATAATATATGGGGTATAAAATCAAATCGACCAACTAAATAGAAATTAATTTGAATTGGTGTTTATACAATAAATATCTCAATTAATATAATAAAGATTTTAAAATATTATATTATTACATACCTTCAAAACTTGGATTTCTAGAAAGTCCGGTTTTTTCCATTCATCTCACTCTTACTGTCGTTGATTGAGAAGAACACTATGGCGTTGGTGTGGTAAAATAAGATATGTCTGTTAGTATTATTTCTACTGGGTTTACTTCTAAAAGACTTACATTAAAACCAAGCCAATGCATAAATTCCTAGTATAAATTTTTTGCTAATTTCAACTTGTTTTTCATCAACCTGTTAAAGTTCGATGTGTTGCGGTATATTAAAATTAGTCCGAGCTGTTAAAACAAAATTTAAGAGTTACAAAAATACCTAATAAATCTATCTATAATATATTATGTGTATGTATATACTATACACAATTATTGCACTGGAAAATTCAAAAACTTACTTTTTGTAAAAAGGGAATTCACCAAATTATTTCTTCACACAATAATTTTTTGTAAAACCACAAATTTTACTTTATATCTTGCCACTTGTAAATTTATAATACGACTGACGATGATAAGTATTAAATTGAATTTTAAAACGGTTTGGACGAAAACAAAATACTTAAAAAACGAGAACAAGAGAAACGATCTAGAAAAAAGGAATCAATTGATAGTGAAAATGACGTCCCTAAATGGGTTACACATTATTTTGATAATATGAAGTAGTCATATTAGTTGATCTCGATTTTATTTCGTCGTGAAATCCAATCTAGTGTTTCTGTTAAATTTAATGTCAAAATTAAATCGAATATAGAAGATTTGAAGTGTTAAAATTTACGAAATTTAAGTTAATTTTATACGATTCACTATTTTTAAGAGTGAAAGTTTCTTTCCATTAATACTTTCTGTCAATTTTCATTAAAAGACATAGTATTAATTTACCGAGAGCCAAAAAGTTCACCAAAAATAACGTCTGAAATTTTTGTTCACATTTGATTAACTACCCATATTTTGACTACCTAAAAATGCAAGACGTCTCATTTTTTACCGTGATGTTAGGGCAACGAATAAGACGAAGAAGGTGCTTACAAAAACGACGAAGTCAACGATTCCGATGAATGATTAAGAATCAGATTGTAAGGACAATGCTTCTTAAGGTTTGACTGACATTTTTAATGATATCATGTAGAAAAAACTGCTCATGGGAGCAGCAACAGAGTTTTTCGACGGACGTCAAATTGTCAACCTTCCGTAACCGAATTTTGAAAAACCATGTTTTCGAACAAGAAAACCAAAAATTGATGCTAAAGCTGTCGGTGGAACTCGTTGGTTCCCATGGTTGAAAGGTTGATAAAATTGAAACCATCCATTCAAAAAGCACACGCAGACATTGGAACAAATAATTTTTATGAGGAAGTCGATTTCGAAAAGTGTTAAAATCCATTGAATTAGCTGTTTAAAAGCTAACTCAACGATTTTAAACAGTGAATGTGTTCACAAGTTTTTGTTCAAAGACCTTTCTGAGCAAACGTCTATTTTAAGTGAAATGATGCAGAATTCACTCAAAAAATGATATGTTGAGCGACGCAAAAAAGATTAAGTGTCGTTAATATGATATGAAGATGCTAATAATAACCTGAAGACAGAGTTGCAACAATCCTTTACAAAGATGGTTTTGTTCCCACCCAAGAATAGAAGTTCTGATCCATTTTCAGAAATTCAAAAGGAGTTAAAGCTAATTGAAGCAAGTGGAGTTCGTACATCGAACTTAAATATTATTGATGCCCCTCTAAATACAATTCAGCCCACGTCGATATCCAGGGAAAGGACGTTTTCTGTTGCTGATAAAGCACTTCATGGTTGCTTCATGGTTGCGTTCCATCCTTCCTTCCTTCCTTCCAAAATCATTTTAAAACATTTCATTGGTTGAAAATGATGTGTTTTTCTTGTGAATGTTTTTCATTTGGAACGAAGGAATGCAACCATGAAGTCGATTTAACTTTCAAACTAAGCTTCGAAGCCGAATGAGTTTTGAAATGGTAATAAAAAGCCAAAAATTGATTTGTAAAATGTATAGATTAAATTTTCTAATGTTTTAGACAAATTTTTAAGATGTTTCATACAAATACCGCGCAATTTTGAATACTGAAAACCGGTATTAGAATTTTCCGGTATTTTGAAAACTCTAATTGCAACAAGAGAGCCAATGTAATTAGGTATAATGGACTAAAAATTAAATTGATTAAACGATCAACTATGCTTTAAGTTGTTTATCTCCAGAACTACCTTTAAATCTGATCTCGACACAATTTGCGAGATTTCTGTTTTTCAAGCCGGGATTTGTCATAAAAACAATAAATTGCCATCAAAGCTCACCTCTAATAAATGCCAGCGAGTTTTCCTGTTTCTATATTTGCAATCTGTTTTAGGACTCAAGGCTCTCACATAGCTTAATCGAGGACTTATCGGCTGGCTCTAGGTCCGATTTACATAGAACCATCTGCAAATTGCCTTCATTTCAGCCTGTAGTACTGACATGGAAGATAGGTTGGCCCATGAACTCTGCAACAGGAGGGTCATAGATGTGTTTATTCACACTGCCGATCGTGGTTCGAACCCGAAACTTCTTGCTCCAAATGCCACAGCTTTCACCACTGCGTCATTTGGTGCGAGCGTGTCTATGCATAAATACATCTGATTTACTTATATATTAATGACGATATCACATTCAATTGCATTTAGGAGTAATTTACATGAATCCATTATTCAATATTATTTCAAATTGTCGTTTGGACATTTAAATAAGCAAGAATACGTTTCAACCCCAATCGTATGATATAAAAACAAAAGACAAAATAGAAAATAAAAGCTTCTGGAAAAATTAATTTTCATCGTTTTACACACAGAAACGATGAGACAAGGGAAACTGAATGGCTGTACCACGCATGAACAATATTATAATATGATATAGTCGTACCCACAACACACACACACACACACATATACTTATAAACTTATCTTTGTAATTTTTATTTTTATTTACAAAACCATCAAAATATTTATTTGGTGCCAAAAACTAAAAAAATAATAAATACATTTTCTTATTTATTTAAATTATGCAAGATTTTAAGTTCGCTCTTAAATCTACATATAAATCTTGTTTACTCCTAACTTTACCTTTAATATTCGTATTTAACGACAATGGTGGTAGACTATTTGCATTTGTTGTTGCACTATTGGTGCTGGGTTGTTGTTCAATTTCCGCCATTTTTAGAAACCACAAATCAACACAACTGATATTTTGATACACTTAACTGGCCACTGGAATACAACCAAACACTTTAAGATTAAATCACTTTATTTATAATCACCAATCAAGAACATACAAATCACACCCAATATAATAATTAATTAGCCAAACTATAATTGTGTATAATTGGCCACTATTTATTAGTATAACACTGTAATTGCGCGGTACTTTGAACCACTTGTCGTAATTCCTTTATAAACACTGCAATAGAAAATCACAGGTTATTAATAATCGGGAAAACACTACACTTTTTCTTTTATTTTATTTTATTTTCTTGAGATGAAAATAAGAAAATTGCTTTACTGTATTTTATTTGTTAATGTTTGTATGTATGTACGACAACGCTTTGATGAAGTTTCGTATTCAACTAAATGAACATTGGGTAAACAACGAACGAAATTATTTTTTTGTTAGATAAAATAATTTCCCAGCCAAAAAAAAACACTTTGTTGTGATAATACAAAAGCTGTATTGTTTGATTGTATTTGTTGAAAAAATGGACTTAGAGATGTGATAAAAAAATAATTTTTATTAACCGGTGTGACATCTGTAGTAAATTCGCGTAAACAAAAGAACTTTTATAATGAATTTGTCTTCGATTGGAACCAAAAAAAAAATATTTGAAAGTTTTCGAATGTAATTGTTTTTTATGAATACTAGATGTCAGCAACATGATTATTATCTACCCTTCTGCATGATAAACATATAACATTATTTATAGGTTCATGAGCTTGATTAATAGAATCGTGTCATATAGATGTCTGTTTTAATGTAGAAACCTTGGTTTTGGCAGGGACCATATATACTAAAGATTCGCTGGTTGTAGCTTATCACGTCTCGAGTTCGATTCTCTTTGTAACTTTGAGATTTGTAAAATGAACTTTGATTGATTTTGCTTCATTTATTTATTAGTAGCTGTCTGTAATTTACTAGTGGAGTCATTCTATTTTCTTTACTGTTGTAAGTATGGTCGTGTCATCGCCATTGATGTTTCTGAAGTTTGAATTCTATACTTTGTCAAATGCTTACGCTACATCAAGGAATATGTTTGAGCATATTTGTTTGTTTTCTAGTGATTTCTGGATACATATAGCCACTAATATAGGTTCTTTAATTTCAACATTGCTCTGACATTCTTCATTATATTTGTTGTTGGTTATCAAAAACTTTGACAGCGAACTTTTATGTGATGCAGCTTCGCTTTCTTTTCGCTCCGACAGCCTGCTTCGCCTATATATATAGGGACTGTCTTGCACCGGATGACATAATAAGTGATTGTGTTTAAAATTACTCGTTGGACTGGCTTCCTACAATGTGCACCAATATGTATTAATGGTTCGTAAGGTCTCAGTTGAGACGTCGTAAGGGCTGCCCAAATGTTTGTGACCATTAAAAGTTTAAACCATCTGAAATCTCTCTCTTTTTACAATTTTGTCTATTCTTGGGATATTTGACATATTGTTTTTATATTATTTATTAGTTCAATCATATCACATGATTATTTATTACTTATGATAATCACGCACTTATTTGAAACAAATAAGTTGAGCGAGTGTACGTTAACAAGCAATCAATATTCTGCTTCCAATGATGAATCTTTATTTATTAGATATCCAGATCATGCGGTTTAATTTTTTTAAGGCGTCTCAGTTCTTGTGATTTGTCAGGAAGTTGTATAGGTTAACTGTTGGTATGTTGCAGTTAGCTTCTTTCATGTTTGATATCAAATTTCTAGGCTACTACATCAATTCATTTAACATTATGTACTCAGAGGCTTTAAGATCGGTGCGTGAGCAGCGGAAGTAAGGTTGCGAATGCCTTCGACTTCAATGTAATTTAAGGCTGCTCCTTTCGATAGATAAAAGTCAATCAAATCAGTACCCTCATTGATGTCTGTAGGCCACTTGATCAAAAAGTTCCGAAATAACCAACGTGTGGCGCTCCAATCGTTCCGATTCTGGTTTTAAGTTAAGTGTTGGTACATCTGGTGCTGATATTCCCTCTAAATCTTAGCGTCATAGCTTTGACATTTGCAAAAGTTACGTAGTGAAGAGTACATCTATTTCTGTGTGTGTTGGCGATTGCATAAAAAACGGTTTTAATGGTGCGCGAACGTTGGAAATGGAAATGTTGGAAAAGTGTTTCGGTAACGATTCTCTAAAGAAAACGGTCGTATACCAGTTGCACCAACGGTTAAAAAGTTGTCGCGAGTCAATCGAAAATGAGGAACACAGTATGACAGACCATCGACATTGAAAACCGACGAAAACATTGATAAATTAAAACACATGTTGGTCAATAACCGCAAATTAACCATCATAGAGATAGCGGAAGACTTGAACACTGCCTATGGATCCTTTCAAGACATTTTGGTTAATGATTTGGGTTTCTGTCGTGTCGCAGCAAAGTTGGTGTTAAACACCTCAATTTCATGCAAAAAAGAGACCGTGTTGACGTCGCAAAAGACTTGATTTTCGAGGCTGAATCCGATCCCACAATCATCAAAGGATCATTACTGGAGAGGAGACGTGGGTTTATGAGTACGACACGCAATTCCAGACATTAGACAAGTGAATGTCGTTCACCAAAGCAACCCAGACTTAACGCATCGTCGCACAGTGCACTCATTATTCGTAGTTTTTTTGGCGAAAAATGCAACAAATAACATCCAACTTTCACTGAATTCACCTGCTGTGACTTCTTTCTGTTCAATCGAGTTAAAAAATCATTACGGGGAACGCGTTTCAGCAGCCGAGAGGAAAATATGGAAAAATCGCAGGAAGCACTGATGGACATACCAAAAATCGAATATAAAAAATGTTCGAGGATTGTATCAAGCGCTGGCATAAGTGTGTTGTATTCGATGGGGATTACTTTGAATGAACAGTAAAGATTTAGATTAATAAACTTGTATTTTTAATTTTCTGAATAATTCCGGGGACTTTTTTATCAAGGCATGTAGGTTGGTTTACGTATGATGAGTGATATTAGCAACCTGAAATTTCTATTGCACTTTGGAGTTCTTTACGTTTCCTGGTGCTATGAGTTGAGATCCCCACTCCGACAGTTATACTTCTCTCTTTAACTAAAACTATCATTATTTATCGCTTCAAATGTCGAGGTTGTTACAGTACAGTTGATATTAATGAATATGCCAAATGTACTTAACACTTGGTTAAGTTGGTTACTTGATATCATGGTATACATACCAAAAATATATAAGTTTAATTATACATTTCGTGTTTTGATGTAGAATTTTGCTGCACCCACTCCGCATATAATGAAGCTTTTAATAACATCTCTAAGTTTCATTTGTGATTTGAAGATGGATTCTGCCATATACTGTCACGAAACTCTACAACATCTTCTGTCAAAAGCTGATCTACAAATGAAATTTGTCCTAACATACGATGATGATCTAACTGACTGAGAAAAATTTGGTGCTCCATAAGAAGTACTAGATTGGTATATGGAGCTATATGCAATACGCAGATAGGTGATAAATACTTTAAGTGAGACAAAGATGTCACAATGATCTAATTGAGCTGCCGGTCCCGGCTTTAAAATCAAAATATTTAATAATAATATTTAGATAAATAGCAAGCACTTGGGCGAATATCATTTTGATATTTGATAAGCAGTGACAGTGTTTGTCGATTTATACTTTTATATATATATATATATATATATATATATATATATATATATATATATATATATATATATATATATATATATATATATATATATATATATATATATATATATATATATATATAATTTTTTGCTACCTATCAATATGAGGGATCGATATAGCTGAATACCATATGCCCGGATGGGCTTAGGTATCTTTTGTACAGCACGGCCTTGCAGTCAAAAGTACAACACGACCTTGCAGTTCACTTTGAGTGTTTTCCAACTACACTGAACCAAATGTACTGAGCCAATACGACTGAATACTGAAGTTTTAGTGACAAAAATATTGATAATAATTTGAATGTGTTTTTATTGTTATTTTGAAAAAAATATTTCATTCTGATAATTTATTTTCATTTCGAATTAGAATATTACAGTTATACCTTCATTTATATTTTTCAACAAAAATATAATTTTTTATTATTCTTAATGAACATTATTCTTAACAATATTTTTTTACACTATGATAAAAATATATTCTATATGATAAGTTTATGTTTTTTTTAAATGGTCTAACTGATAAGAAAATAGAAATTTGCGAAAATGGCCGATATTTCGCGTACATTTTTGTTATTCGCTAGCACTGAACGTACTCGACTAAGAGTATATATAGTAATTGCACGTCAATTCAGGTAACATACGCCTGAAGAGATGGATTTGATCTATTCGAACGCACAGATATTTGATATTGATATGACGTCATACAACAAATCGAAACTGGCCCAAAGCAAGAATTAGTACAACGCTAAACAAAAAAGAGCAACAACGAATTATCTTACAACTCCGGCAAAGACACCTACTATAAAATTGAAAATTATATCCATAGGGAGATAGATCTTAGAAATAAACACAAAATCCCTCTCCCAAACAGACCTTAAAAACAAAAGAGGAGCTCATAATAATAACTGGGAGGGATGATTATAGAGGGAGAAGTTGAAAATGAATGTTCCCTTCCCGGAAGAATGTATCAAATTAAGTTAAGAAAGCTTTTTTTCCTTTTATAATATATTTTTAAGCATTTATTTTTATGTATTTAAATTAGATTCATAAATTGCTATAACATACTTACGTGCTGAACATACATATACTGAAACATATGAAGTTAATTTAACAGAATTATTAAATAAGAAATCTATTAAAATCAAAATATAAAATATTCCAATCGATAAATTCGCTTTTCTTATTGATAATATATTTGTTGAAATTTTTAGCTAGTTATAAATTCGTAAATCTCATTGATTGGAATCTTTGTCGGTTGTATATTGATAAAGAATTTTTCAATGTGAATGTAATTTTGGTCAGTTTGAACAATTATTTTTTTCAGTGTAACCGGAGCATTTTATTTTGACGCATTTGAGTTGTTGACGTTTAGCTTCAATATGGTTTTCCACGTGAGTCTTGTTTCTAAATGTAGTCCTACATATTGTACTCTTTTTTGTTGTGGCAGAATGATTTTATTTAGTCTCACATGCGGACAGGTGAGTTTACGGAGTGTGAATGTAATGTGCGCAGATTTACGCTCATTGGCCTTAATCCTTGATTGGTTATTTTTAGAATTTATCTGAATCTTTGTGTAGTATTCTTATTGCTATCGCGGGATTTTGATGCACAGCTAGGATTGCAGTATCATGCAGTATCAAGTACAACACTGGCCCAAGTATAATAACTTGAATTTTACAGAAAGTACAAAACTTGAATTTTTTGTTCAAGGGAGTTTCTGATTTTAAATACGACTCTGTGAATTCGTTCAATGGCTCAATGTTCTTCTCTCAATCCAAATTGATGGTCCGGAATGATTTTTTTCTCCTCCAGAGTAGGTTATGGTTTTTGCAGGGGAATTTTTCCGAACAGCTTTAAGAGAGTGGGTTATAAACTGTTTGGGTAATATGAGTTAACTTTTGTTTCATCTTTGCCAAGTTTCGGAATCATTATAATAATTGAAGTTTTTCAGATTTCTGGATAATGAACAGTTAAAATATAAGTTTTCAATTTGATGATTTGATAGCATTTCTCCACTTATCAGATTATGTCCGGTACCGTTTTTACATCGTTGTTGTCCTTGATCGTTTGTTTGAAATCACACCACTATAGTATTTGATTGGCCTTCCAGTTTTCTCGTTAGGTGGAAACACTGTGCTAAAGTGTTTAGCAAATATATTTGCTTTCTCTACATCACTTCCATCAGAGAACCGTATATTGGAGGGAGTGAGAGTGTTGGTAATTTCAGCTTACGTGTGACTTTCCATAATTATAAATACGTTACTTCAGTAGGTATGAGTCCATTGAGCTAATGTTGAATCCCTTCGTCACGTTGTTTTAGTAAAGCGGTTCTCAGGGTCTTAAGAGCTGTTTAATATTCGGATAACTTATGTGTTGCTTATAACTATAGTTATGTGTCGGATAACTATAATAGTTGTTGTTCTGCTACATCAATTTCATATTTTATTTTTAAAATAATATTTAACGAAACTTCCAGGTTATTCTAGATTTAAATAGAGACCAATTAGTATGGTGGTTCATCAGAAATCTAGATGTCGCTAGTTTTAGAATGCGCGCGTTAAGAATTATTAAAACAGCTGCCAATTTCACTTCTCCTCACTTTTTTATTTACATTACTGATAATCGAAGTGGGTGGTTGAAATGTAGTCTGTACAGGTCTCAATTTGTGATTATTGCGTAAAAATTCTCTAATTTTTATATGTATTCTAAAATTGGACCAATGTAAATATTCCAAATAAAATATTTTTATATGTTAATTTAATTTTGCAGAACTTTTTCGGGGTCAATTACAAGTAATGCTGCCAGTACTAGTACTAACGCAGTGAAGATACCAGTCAGAAATCCAACTACTCCTATAGCATAAGTTTATTTCTAAATTATTAAAAACTAAATTGATAAATATTTCTCTAATTTTCAGACAAATCAAAACATGAAGATACATCCATTCAAAATTTGTCTACATGGATTATGGAAATGATTAAAAAAAAGAGGAACGAAATATGCAGAAAAAAGCATCAGAGCAGCAAGAACTGAAATACCACGGTCTATGGGCAAATTTGGATAGACTGTGTCAAAATTTGCCAGATTTGGACGTCGAAATGCTTGTCGTTCAATTCAGCGTCCAAATAATCGATCAAATTAAATCAAATAAACAACAAGAAAAATAAATTTAAATCATGTTTTTTATTAAAATTAAATTTATCATTTTAAAAACACTGCTCGTCGTTGCCACTCCAATCCTCCAGCCGGTGAGTTTACATAATCATTTAAACAGTACCGAATAGTTTTGGCATAATTATTTTGTCGTCCAGGATATGCTGACAATGCATTTGTATTGAATGATCCTTGTGGTACATTATACTTCCAATATCTTTCAATTAGCATCCCATTATCATTATATCTATCAGTAAGATTGGGTGCGCAATAATTTGAATTTTTGTTTCCTATTAAATAATTATGAAGCAAACAGCAACTACTGACATTCTTTTGTGCTCTATCTGGTCCACAAAACATGGTTCTCCCTAAAGAAAGTCATTTAGAGCACAATACACCGAAAGCGTTCTCGACGCATCTTCTAGCTCTACTTAGCCTATAATTAAAAACTCTCTCTTCTTCAGTAAGCTTAGCAGGTTTTTTGGGGGTATATGGCTTCATTATTCTGGGATTTAATGGGAATGCATCATCAGCCACAAACAAAAATGGTAATGATGAATTTCCAATTGGTAAGTTTTCTGGGAACGGTAACTTGCCTTGTAGGATTTCCTTTCCAAATTTACTATTTGTAAATACTCTAGAATCTCCTTCACTATCATATGCCCCAACGTCGAGATAAATAAATTTATAATTTGCGTCAACTGCTGTCATTAACACGATGCTATGAAATCCCTAGTAAACAGTATAAGAAGTAAAATATCAAAATATTGAATAAAAAGTATTTGATAATGTAAACTACGCACTTTGTAGTTGTAAAATAAACAATTTAATCGGTACATGTTTACCACCAATGGCACCGATACAATTTGGAAAATTCCACTTTATATTGAAATCGTTGGCGATTTCAATAAATGCCTTTGATGTTAAGGCTTCCAGTTTAAAACTCTTACAAACAGCAGAGCATATTTCGTCTATGATGATTCCCATACGTTGCTTACTTATTCGATATATTGATGCCATATGTCGCTGCATTGAACCACTTGCCAGATATCTATAATTTTAATAATGTCCACTTAAAACCAAATTCTTCCATACAATTAAAACAAAAAATCTAACTCTAAAACGATTATCAATTTTTCTTTAGGACTAATCCTATCATAAGGTCTTGTATTCCTTTTTGGTAGTAGTAATGACTCTAACATACTAAAAATTTGGTCGAAATCTTCGGGGCTAACGTGAAAGTTTTCCTTAAATACTCTTGTGTTTGATCTCATGTCATTGAACTGAGTGTTAAAAACTATTAAATGAATTTTAATTTAATTTTAATTATAATAATAATTACATCGGCAGTAAAACGGAGTGTTGTGTGGATCTTCATACCGAGTGGACGTGGTTTTGTCTGGTTTTGTCTCTTTAATTTAATTATATAAAAACTCCTATCCTTCTCTTTCCTATTATGGTAAGAGAATTTTGTTTGTTTTATTTTATATTTTGTGCAGGTGTTCACTTGCACGGGAAAAAAAGAACAAACATTTTTTTTTAAATATATATATACAAGTATCCTTCGTTTAACGCGGTACTTATACAACGCGTTTAATACGCGATTTGAATTAAAAATCTGTTTCAGTACAACGTGAAATTTCTTCTTTTATAGCGCGAAGCTATTTAACACCTAACCCACTTTTCATGAGATATAATGTTTGAAGACAGTGAAACAGATCAGTCCTGATCCTGAACAACAAAACGAAGTTTGTTAATTAACTTTTAATTTTTTCCGTTTGGTTTTAAATATTATAATACACATGTTAGTCATACATATATATTGGTAAATACAGAAAAACCTTCCATATTGATGGATTTGCTATTCAAAAGTTTTTGAAATGATACTTTCAGATTTGTATCGTATATCAAATTTGAACTAAGATTATATCTATAAGACTATTGAGGTTTTAATGTAGTGCCATGTATATTAATGGTAGGGGGGACTGAAGATTGTTTTAATACGATCTACGATCACTACCACTATACGATCATTATATTGACGATAATATATACGATCAGTAAAATTACCTATTTGTTGGCGAGATTTGAATTGGCTAAAATGTTGAACTTCGATTTAGCAGATGCTTGTTCATATATTAGGATATATTTTTAGAGAAACGGTTAATATTCCTCTTGATTTTATTTTGGCAATAAAGTCCACAATTTTGCTCTTGGGTATATATATGTACCATGGTATGTTGTACTTTTAAATAACTTTTGTCTTTATCTCCATGGAAAATACTAAATTATTTAAATAATTTTGTTTTCTTTATTCATATAAGTGTAAATGGATAAGATTTCTTGAGTGACATTCTTAACGTTAGACCAGAAAGTTTATTTTACTTTAATAAGCAGCTTCTTTTGCTGTATAATAATTCTATTACAAACTATTAAACTTTCTGAAACGGACGGCCGCTGTGGTGATTTCTTTCATTGGATTGTAGTGTGTTATACAAGAATTCTACTTTTGGGTATTGTGTGATTGTTTGTTGTAAAATCTTAAAACGGACATAAAGATAGAATGTGTGGAATGGAATGATCGATTAGGTTACCCAAGTAACAATGGAATTTCTTGTTAGCTTTTATAGCATTATTTTGTCACTTTTTTGGTCAGATTGACCAGTTTCTATGACTTAATAGTTAATAGCCTTTTAACATTATTCATATGTCAGGAAAACGTTTTTTTGACCAAAAATATAGCTAATTTTTGGATATTACTAAAAAGTTTTTATAGGAACAATTTACTCCCACAATAATTGCAGAGTCACTATGATAGCCATTTGGCTAAATAGCAAATAAGTTACCATAAAAGGTAATATCCTATATTATTGCTGATTTGCATTTATGTCGGCAAATTAACAAGAATAAAAATAACACAATAACCAGGATAATAAAACATTGGTCAATATTTGGTTATTTTAGCAAATTAGCTGTTTAAAGAACATAATTTTTGACATCATTTCCAAGTTGTATTTTGTAATTTTTAAGTTATAGCAAAAACTAAATGGAAAAATACTTTTACTCTTAAAAAATATAAATACTCTTCGAAAAATACTTTTACTCTTAAAAAATATAAATACTCTTCGACATACTACAGGATATTTTTGGTGTAGATTCTATTTCATGTAATATGTATTAATTTGTATCATTTAACAGTATCACGATTTGGACCGTTATCTACATTTAGTGCATACGATTTTGAAAGTAAATTATTTTAAATTAAAAATTTACTGCGCAGTGGTGCGAGGCCACTAGCCCCAGTGGCCTGCCGAATGGCAGAGATCAATATCTTTTAGGAAATGTAGAAAATACTTATAATTATCATAATCTATATAGCACCGTTAAAACCATTTACCCTTAATTACCAGTCCTATCTGGTACAAAAAGAAATTCTACAAAAAGATCGAAATAAGAAGTAGATTATCTTTGACAATTACAAAGGGAAATAATTGGTTTTTAACTACTACTGGCGATATAGTTGCCATGAAATATGCTGTTGATATCAAGAATAAAGTATATACTTTCGGTGCAATTAAAGGACAATTCTGGACTTATTTAATATTTGTTTCGGATCATATCATGAATATTGATGTTCTGTATACACCCGCGCAAGTAAAATCAAAATTTGTATGCATTGAGTATTCAGTGAACCTAAAAGAAAGCTATGTATTCGTCCCATTGATGCATACCATTTAATATTTAATTTGTAAGATTTTACTGATTCAGATTTAAAAAAAAATATAGTGGGAATGCATACATTTTTATTTAAGACTAATAAAAAAATTTAGAAAATAATAATTTAAAAAAATAATTCATATCAAAGAAGGCGAGAAAAAGTTTATTAATACCATTAATTTGTGTTACGTTGTTGTGAGAATCATTTAAAGCATTTTTGCCATCAGAATAGCTAACCCATTTTGCTTTTCCGACAACTAATTTGCTATAAAAGCTATTGGTAAACCTTTGGTGACAAAATACCACTTTTTCGTTGCATTTTTGTCCCCAGAATAAATAATTAGCTGCAGAATGAATATTTAGCAATCTACGTGATTATTATAACATATTGACATTCTTGCTTCTGCTAATGCTATTATGAAATGGGTGCCATCTTTTTCTGTTAATATGCCAGAACTGCCATCTTTTCAGATTTTTGCATTACATATTTTCTTAGTTTTCTTTGTTTTTCTCTGTCGTTTATTCATTTTCACTATGATTTTGCAATTTCCTATCGATTGTATTTACAAACTATTCCCAATTATTCAATATTTTGGAATTTCTTCAAAAAATCTATTATCTGGATACAATAAATAAGACGTATTTCTACGGGGCAATATACTTTTTAGACCTACTTTTAAAAACTACCTGATCAAACTTTCTTCCCGACTAATTTTAGGTCAACATATGAGCATATTTATAAGAAGATACTATCATTATAATTTCTTTCCGTTTTAAAATAATAGTGTTAAAAATAATAAAGTGTCAATAAAAAAACAAAATAAGAATCAAAATACTAAAGTAATAATATTTTACACAAATATGCTTTGACAAATGTTGCTTTGTAATTTTGGCAAACAATTTAATTTTTTTATAACCATATGGTCATTTTAGAGTTCTAACCATGTACAATACTTAAATGCTTATTTGACGAAATGCTATTATGCCAAATAATACTTTTGCCTTTCAAATGACTAGTTTACCATAAATGCTATTTTGTCATGAATATTTCAAATAAGCTACACACAAAAAAATAAGCGGTGTGATTTTAGTTTTTCTCCGAAAGTGTATATTATTTCTATCCAAACGACTATTTCTTTATAAATTTAACTCCGCATATTAGGATAAATATTTTGATTTATCCATATCGATAAATTGGCTTTTAAATTTCATTAATAATTATTTTTTCGGTGTAAAAGTGAGCTTTATTATATAGGATAAAAAAGTTTACTTTTTTTGGATTGATTGCTTTTGGTCGTATTAAGCAATCTCATTTTGGACTTAATAAAGAACTCCTTGCGGAGTTATATTATGAACATGAATGTTCTTGTTCAAATTTAGAAACAAAATATCGTTTTTTTCCAAAATAAAAGAATTAAATACAATTATAAACCCCTTTCGGTGTATTTTTATTGGTTGAAATTACGGTTAGTATAGATTGTTGCTTGGAAAAAATCAGTTCAGTTTGTAATTGCAAGCAAGACGGATCCATATTGTTGAGAGAACTTAATAGTGCGTTAATCGCAACGTGTGTTAAATTCAACAATTATGAAGAGCTATAAATAATATATTTAAGATAAGTATTCATTTATGTTTTTTTATATGTAGACTAATTTTTGAATGCTACCAAATTTCTTGTTTTTTTTCAGTTAAATGAGACTCTAAAAAGGTGATACAATATACTTAAAATACAAACTAAAGAAATTAATTAATATATGGTAATTATTATTATATCAATGAATTATAGAGTTTATTATATTAAATTTTAATTCCAATTAAAATATTCTAATTAAAAGCTTAAGCAAGTTAACTGAAAATTACATTGGTTTAAACAAGTGGATTGTGGATCACATTATTTGCATATCTCGACAGTTTTTCGAATAATGGGTACATTGATTACTATGTGGACAGTGCATTTCAAACGAGAGGAAATACGAAGAAGTCAAAAAATAGCCCAATCCACCAAAATTTGAAATAGTACAAATACATTTATTATTTAATCTAAGATTTATGTAAAATTTTTAAAACAAACTGTTATGAAATAAATGCTTTATAATTATAACAAACATTACATATATTATTTTTAATTTGATTAAAATATTTTAATTTTGGATCCAAAATAAGTTTTAAAAATTAAAACGGTGTTACTCGAGGATTCCAAAAACGTTCAAAAATTCAACAATTTTGAAGTTAATTTTTATTTCAAAAAATGAATATTTCAAATATCAAAATCGAGTAATCTTATTACACCGAAAAATGTTTCAATCAACCTTATTCAATTATAACTATTTATACCGAATTGATTTTTTCCATATATAAAACCGGAGTGAATATTTAATAACTCGAAAAAGTTAAAAATTACCTAATTGGGTGCTGATTTTTGTATCCAAAAGTGCTTAAATTTATTAATTTAAAAGAATCCAAATGGATTTAATTTCTAAATATCCGATCGGTGAGATGCTATTGAACACCAAATCGGAGTTGTGGTAACCTTTTATTTTTCTGTGTATACAAAACCTATTTAGCTATGTAAATGACTTATTATAATTTATAGTATTTTAGATAAGCTCACAGCATTATAGCCTAAAAATTTAGCATTTGAGAAAGCTAAAATCATTCCCCACTTTGATCAGCGTGACACGTTTTTGTCAGTCATTTTGACGTTATCTTGACATTTTAGCATTAATAGCAATGCTAATTAGCCAACAAAAACTGGTCAGTGGGACCAAATTTTGGACACAAATTGTTACTTGGGTAGCTAAATATGACCGCACTAAACTATTTATTTATTTAAATAGTTTCCCTTACAAACGAGTTGAAAATGTATTAGAGCATCATATTGTATATAGAAATGCTGTCGGGTCATCGCGGAATTTATACTACCCACGCGTTAGATGGCGATGGATTGGGAATTATACGGACACATCTTTAAAAACAAATATGTTTTTTAAAGTACTCCAGTTTTAACTGTCGAGGAGATACGAATATGTATGATGAATATAGAATGGTCCTTACCTATACAACTAACAATAATAACAAACTCAATCCCTATGTGAAAATGATTATACTAACAACATATTATAATTCACTAATACATAATGTAGACTAATGCAGTGCATTATCACCTTAGTCGTTTCTGTGATTGTTTCCTTTTCCTAAACCTTATATGTTGGGATGCAAGCAGGGACTGGGCCCGCATAATTTTGGAGTAAAAATTCTCAGATATCTATTTGGAACTCTGCTGAATATACTCCAGGATTATGGTAACAATCTCAGAATCACCGTAACTGGTTGGCTTGTACTTCCCCTATCATATCATATCAATAATAATTACATCGGCAGTAAAACGACCTTTTGCTTTACGCTCTGTTAAATAGGGATTAACATAACAACGTCGATGATGTGTCCTTTTTCGTTTTATCGCCGTAAATAAAAGTCCTACAGACGCGATTATAATGTCATCTTCGTCTTCACTGGATGTATTACTCATATTTTATATTGTGAATTAAAATGTATAATCACTATTATTTAAAAGCTTTTGTAAAATATTAATTCTTTATTTTGACAGTTTAACACAAATACAAATTTAAATGTCTAGTGCTACTTCACACAAATATTTATGTCAAACACCAAAATTCTCCAAAACAAAATTATTTCTATTTCACGTGAAAATGAATAAATTTTTGGAGACCACGGTAAAATTTCATTTCACTTTGAACTGAGCCTTTAGAGAGGTTAAGGGGTAACACTATTTTACTATTATCTAAATATACTAGTCATGAAGCAAGAATATAGGATTCGGTTTCGAATTGGCTACGGATTTAAACTAGTACAACTGTCTCTTGCATGTAAACGCTACGGAGGCTTTTTTGTAACCCTATAGACAAACTGAAATAAAAAGCGAAACAAAATCAATTCAGTAGTTACTAGAGAAGGCCAGTTAAGAGTTCTATCCAAATTCTAATTAGTTTCATGCATGCCGCAATATTTAATTAAAATAACTTTTAATTTTTAATTTTTTTTTTTAATTTTTACGTTTTTTATTTTTTTTATATTTTGTTTGTCAATTTTTAAATGATAATAATAATTTATATTAAATTAGTTTATTAAGAAATGTACAATAAATAAAGATATAATTCAATTGTTTGTTTGTTTTTTAAATAAGATGTTGATTGTTCATTTATATAATCTGCGTTGATGTTTGAGACAGTGTTCGAAAAAAAACCTTTTGCGGAGAAGTGTTAACAATTTTTTTTTAATTAGTTCTTTCGTATGTCAATGATAGTAATGATAATAATGATAATAACAATAATAATAAACCGCAATTAAGATGGTACTTCTGTATATAAATTCAACGTAATTTTTTTTTTTATTATATTCGATGTGCAAAATACAATATTAATTATATATACATAAACGAATATGTTATTGGATTCGCGCCATTTTTAATTTTATGATGGTCTTGAGATGATATTGTTGTTTTAAATTATTTATTTGATAAGAATTTTATTTTACATTTACAATAAATCTTCAGGTGGAATAAATCCAGATGTTGATTTCCATCCATCGCACATCTTTCGGAGGAATGCTAAAAAATTAAATTTAAAAAAAAATTAATTAACAAATATGATAAAAACAAATTTAAATAATTAATGATTAATAAAATAAGATTGTTATGTACTTCATATATAGTAATTATTAATATTACAAAAACAACAAAACATAGTATTTGTAAAATGGAAAATGGTTAGATCGGTTTAATTATAGTGCGGAAAATTAAAAAAAAAACAAAAGTATAAAAATAACCGCCGAAAAGCAAAATTATTTTATTTTTAATATAAATTTGAGCGAAGCATTTCGTTTTTTAATTTTTTTTTTAAAGAAATAAATAAGATTTAATTTCTTTTTTAAAACACAAAAATTATAAATACTTACGACTTATTATATAAGAATTTTCGAAAACAAAAAATTATTTTTACATAAAAAGAGAACAGATATTTTTGGTTGGATGTGGTTGGTGTATGCAAATTATGCCATCATCTTCTTAAGGAATGCTGTATGTACGGGTTGATTTTATTTTACAAAATAGGTGTTTTCAAAAATACACAAAGGGTAATGCAATACAGGGTTTTTTTGTGTGTGTATGTGTACGGATATCATGTAAAAATACAAAAAATATAAAAGAAATTGTATAATATATCTAAATTGGAAATAAATGTCTACAAAAATATGTCGATTACATAAAAAAAAAATTTTTTACGTTATAAGACTGTATACTTACGGGAATATACGATATTTCCATCTTCATCTTCTGGGTCCATGCAGTCTTTGAATATTTCTTCAACTTGAGCGTCATCTAATTTTTCACCTATATGGACAAAAAATGTCATTAGCATTTTTCTGACTTGCAACTAAAAATGAAATATAATAATAATACCCAATGAGAGTAAACAATGTTGTAATTCAGCCAAGAGCATTGTGCCATTTTCTTCTTTGTCGTATAATTTAAGACATTCGAGGAAATCTTCGTAACAACCTTGTTCCTTTTCTTTCTTTACTTGAGAGTAGATTGGAAGAAATTCATCAAGTTTGATTTTCTTTTCGCCTCGCTTTTTTGTTCCACCTAATTTTTCAATTGTGGCTAATGTTGGGTTTGTGTTGAGGGCACGGAGGGCATCACCAATAAAGAAGGCGTCAAGGGTCATATCACCAACATCATCGTAGATGGAGAATACGAATTCTGCTCCTAAAATTTTTTACAAGAAACAAAAAAAAAACTTAGTACATTTATTCAATGGTCAAAGATGTAATTTGATCTCAAATATATTTCAAAATCTCGAAATTAGATTTCTCGATCTTAATTTTTTTTTTGCTTTTTAATCGCTCCTTATTTGATCAGACGATCTATTTTTAGACATTTTGAAATCTATTCCAAGTATTTGTGTATTTTTTTCGACTAAACTTACTTTCAACGTCACGTGCTGCAAGATCTGCCTATAATTTTCCATACAAAAAATATGAAATGAAGTAAAAGAAAACAAAAATGTTTGATTAATTTTCTTTTTAATTTAGCATTTAGCACACACAACTATTAAATAGATTTTCTTATTTATTTCATTTATAGAGATCCAGTCCAATTTGGATTTTATATATTTAAACACTATTTTATTCACTATTATTTGTATTATAAATCCTGATTTTCATTTTTTTTATTTTATTCACAAAATCACAATTCTTATTAACTTTTTAATCATTATTATTTTTTTTTTATTTAAGAGACTCACCATTTTTTATTGTGTATTAACTCGCGGACCGCTATGGACTCGAATGAAGACAAACTTATTCTCACAGCGTCGTAACTTAACCTGGTAAGATTATAATATTTCTTAAGTTAATAAAAAAAAATAGATTTCGTCGAATTCGGACTTCGGGGGTCGATCGGACTTTCGACAAGTTGAAAAAAACGCCCGACTAATGTTAAAGATAAAAATAAAACCTTGCCAATAAAATTAACGTTGTATGTACAAAATACCGAGCAGTGAAAATGTAAAATTAGAAATTTATGTATTTGTCTATCGAAAAAAAAAAAATAATACACAAAAAATTCAAAAAGAAAATCTAAGAATAAAAAAGAAACAAGAATCTATAATTAACTCAGAAAAACTACTGTACAAATCAGTTCAACTCTGAATTTTAATATTACAGGGTCGGTAAATTTAGATGTTCCCACAAACACGAATTGGGTAATTTATGACAATATCCTTCGTATATGTATACAGCCACTTGGTTTCTTCTAAAGTTTTAATTACGAGACAATTATTTTCTATATATACTTCGGAATTTATTAGCCAATATCTTATTACATCCAACAGGTAGCTTGATTATATTTTTCCATCTTTTGATTATTTTAGACTAGAGACCATTTCATGAGTAAACCAATAGTGTGTCCCAATTTTAATAGTTGTCTGGTGAATAAATCATTAAGTTACGAGAAGAAATAAATCGTTCTTCAACATTCAATTCAAAGACAGATTTGGAAACATTTATCTTATTTTAATCCATTAAACTTAGTCAAAGGAGATCGCCACTTACACACCTGTAAATTGCTTTGATCGAATATATGTTTTTTTTAACCCAGTTCTTCATACTGTTACAAGCAACCAGCAGATGCCAAATCGCTCTCTACGCCGTGGAGCCATTGTCGTCGACAGCGGCATCTTTGCGTACCGAAAGGCGGCTCTCCCTTCAAAAATCGCTGTATAAGTCGGTATGGATCAGCACGCATAACGTGACCGAGCCAGCGTACTCGCTCGTGATTGAAACGAACTCGTTATGTACCATCAACGTCGCGTTTTGGACCTTGACGGAAGAGTTCGAGAGATGGCTTCTAACTTTCGAGAGAAGAATATCACACGAACGATTCTTCTCTCGAATGTTAGAAGCCATCTCTCGAACTCTTCCGTCAAGGTCCAACTCTCACATCGTACATGGCAACGGGTTTGATCGACACTCTGTACAATTTCAGCTTATCCGAATTTGCAAGATATTTTGTTTTCAGCAGTGGACGTAGAGGATATAAAGTCCGATTGCCAGTGAAAAGTCGTTTTGGTTTCTTAAACCATAGATCAGATATTTGGTTTTGGACTCATTGATTTTGAGACCAACGGAAGCTGAACACAGTTCTAGTAGATCAAGATAGCTATTTCACTTCGTTGTCAATTAAACTAATTACACAGACATCATCTGCATATGCAAAGTTCTCGATAGTCTGTTCCCAACTTTAACACAGTATTGTGACTGCGTTACAGTCAGTTTACACAGATGTACAAATTTTTTTGGTATTCCTAAATAGTCAAGTGCATACCATAGCCTCTTTCCATTGATCGAGCCATAGGCTTACTTGAAATCTAGGATTATCTGGTGTACATCGCGAGATGTTTCGTAGTGCTTGGAAAAAATCAACCGTAGCGAGAAAACTTGATCTGCAGTGACTGACCGATTTGGATGGAATCCTCTTTGCTAATCGAACGAGGTCGGAAAGGCAGTTCCACAAAGTTAGCCCTCCGGATATCAAGAGCAATTAATGCAATCAACTCCCGGTAAACGATTTTTATTTAGTTTCTGCATGACCATGGTGAATTCCTCATGGGATGGATCCTTAATGGACATCTCTTTGGTCTGTATTTAAGGGTATTCAAAGGTGTCGAAAGGTTTCCATCCTGATCCCAAATAGCAGTTGACTAAGATCATAAGGTATGGTGCAATTCGGTGATTCCTTTAAAAAACTCACGTGAATTGTGCTCATTGCTGAGTTGTTGTACTCTTAAGACTATGCCTTGTACTATGCCTTCCACCATTCGCGCTTCTTCTGTCTACAAATGCGGTAAACTGTCCTCCTAGAAAGAATTGCTTTGCTGCTTCTTGCAATTGTAAACCGAGTCTGCGCTTCATTGTCGACTATATTTCGTTGCTCAAAAGCAAGATGACCCTCGTCATCAAACCAAACATTTTTGGACTGAATTTTCACTATACCGAGAATGTGCTACGCAGTATCGACAACCTAGATTTTTAATACTTCCCAGATACAGTTCACTTCACCAGATAATTAGATCGGAAAATTCTATTGCTGACAAGATTTTGATTAAACCTTTACAGGAGAACTGCCTTGTGTGTTCCCCTGTCCTCCTGACTTGTACAAAAATTTTCATCGTTATAGTTAGTTTGCAGTAACCAGATAATGGTTTCTGCCTATGAATTTGGTTGACGACCGATGAGATCTCACGTCTTTGACAACCCGCAACATTTAGAAATCAACACATGGTACTTAAGCGGGGAGTCATTATTGTTTTGACGGTATCCGATTTTTTTAGTTTGTTGACATTTTAAACATGTTTGGTTCTAAGAAGATCCGTGTCGTTTAACAGGTTTTATAATGTAATCTGTTAAGCCCTGTGGTTGGGGGCAAACATGTTTCGTAAATATTTCGAACGAAACATCAGATCCATAGAATACCACCACAGTATCCAGAGCTTGTCGTAGGAGGCGACTAAATCTGGTTGGATCGCTGGGCTGACGACCCGCATCCGTAAAAACCAATTACAGTTAAAAATGTCAACAAAACCAAAAAACATCGGATACCGCCTAAATAACAATGACCCCCCGCTTAAGTACCCGGATACGAGAATGAGAATCAGCACGTGGAACGTGCAGTTGGACGGCCTTATCACATGTATGAAGGAGTATCGACTGGAACTCGTAGCGCTGCAAGCAAACTCGATGGCCTAAAAGTGGAGTCCATGTGTCCCAAGGCTATACGTTGCTACACAGTGGAGATGACCTCGGAAATCTTGGAGTTGGCTTTCTCATTGGGCCGCAGGTAAAAAAGGCTGTCTTGGACTTCCAGGCAGTCGATAATCGAATGTGAAAGCTTCGCTTGCACATGAAATTAGCCAACCTGTCAATTGTTTGTGTACATGCGCCCACTGATGTAAGCCAACCCCAAGATAAAGACTCATTTTACAATCATTTGGATAATCTGATGGGCTCTATACCTGAGCACGATATCAGATTTTTGATTGGTGACTTTAATGCTAGAGCTGGCAGAAATCAGACCGACTTATGCGATAATATAGGTCCGTACTCCCGACACGAAACTGCGACCGAAAATGGGGAAAGAATGATGTACTTTGCGATCGCACATGATCTCAAACTGGCAAGTACATTCTTTCCCCATAAAAACATCCATTTGGAAACATGGACACATCCACGTAAAACATCCCGAAGCCAAATTGACCATGTGTTGATTTCAAAAGACCGAGCTCGAGTTGTTCAAGACGTGAGATCGTATCGGTCGTCAACAAAGTTCGTAGGCAGTGACCATTTAATGGTTGCTGCAAAGCAACGATGGAAATTTTCGTACAAGTCAAGGAGGACAGGAGAATATAAAACGCGGTTCTCCTGTGAAGGTCTGATAAATGAAGAAACGCAACGAAAATATCAAGATCTTGTCAGCAATAGCATTACGCGAACCAATTACCAATCTGATGATGTGAACAGTGTCTGGGAAGTATTGAAAACCTCGAGTGTCGATGCGGCCCAGCACATTCTCGGTACAGTGAAAACTAAACCCAAAAATGATTGGTTTGATGAAGAGTGTCGTCTTGCTGTTGAGCAACGCAATAAAGCCCACAATGAAGCGCAGACTCGGTTTACAATTGCAAGGAAAAACAAGGCAGTTCTTGCTAGGAGGACAGCTAAACGCATTTGTAGAAAGAAGAAGCGCGAATGGTGAAAGGCCAAGGTCTTAAGAGTACAACAACTCAGCAGTGAGCACAATTCGCGTGGTTTTTTTAAAGGAATCACCGAATTGCACTATACCTTAAGACCTCGATCAACTGCCATTCGGGACCAGGATGGAAACCTCTGTGTTAACGTCGATGCGGTACTCGGTACATGGCGTGAACATTTTTCTGATCTATTTAATGATCCACATATATCACAAGCTGTATTTGAATACCCTCAAATACAGACCGCGGAGATGTTATTTGAGGATCCATCCTATGAGGAATTCACAATGGCCATGCAGAGATTAAAGAAAAATCGTTCACCAGTGGTTGATTGCATTAATTCAGAGCTCTTGAGATTCAGAGGGCTAACTTTGTGGAACTGTCTTTTCGACCTTGTTCGATTGGTATGGCGAAATGAAGTGATGCCTGATGAATGGAAAGTGGCCGCGTTATGCCCAATATTCAAAAAGGGTGATCGCATGAAATGCGAGAACTATCGCGATATATAGCTCTCCTTTGCACAGCATACAAGTTACTGTCATATTATCTTGGAAAGAATTACTCCTCTAGCGGAGGGAATTGTCGGTGACTACCAAGGAGGATTCTGAAGAAAGCGTATTGCTTTAAGTAAATTTTGAATGTATGTGTAAATCTGAGTTGTTCCTTGTATCTTGTAAGATACTAGGCCGGTTTCAATCTGATGATGATGAAGTCATTGAATGACCGTGTGATCGAAAAGATCAAATCCATCTCATCAGGCATATGCTACCGGACTTGATGTTCATACTGTGCGATTCTTATATATATGTTTAGTTGTGTCGCGACAGTACTAGTGAATTACAAAAACTTAACTCGAAATATTTTTATTAATGAATTGTGGCGTGAGATAATTTAATTGTATTTGTTGGAGTTGCTCAAGAACGCCACAATTCCATCCAAATCGGTCAGTCACTGATCAAGTTTTTTCGCTGCGGATGATTCTTTCGAAGTACTACGAAACACCTCGCGATGTACACCAGGTATTCCTAGATTTCAAGCGAGCCTATGGCTCGATCAATCGAGAGAGGCTATGGTATGCGCTTGAATATTTAGAAATACCAAAAAAATATGTACATCTGTGTAAAATGACAGTAACGCAGTCACAATGCTGTGTCAAAGTTGAGAACAGGCTATCGAGAATTTTTGCAATTACTTCTGGTGTTCGACAAGGAGATTCGCTGTCCCCGATATTTTTTAATCTCATGTTGGAATACATCCTTCGTGAAAGTGAAACACCTCAGGACAATATCTTATTCCGACAATCCAATCAAATTCTTGCGTATGCAGATGATATCTGTGTGATTGGATTAAATGGCAACGGAGTGAAAGAGATACTTGATCCACTGGAACAGTTTTCAGCTTCCGTTGGTCTCAAAATCAATGAGTCCAAAACCTAATATCTGATCTCTGGTGTTCGAGACCAAGACGCAAGTGATTTCAGTAGTGGAAACCACACGTTTGAAGGAGTGATGAGATTTAAGTATCTTGGATCTCTCATTACTCACGATAATAGTGTGGGAGAGGATATCAAGGTTCACCTTGCCGCTGGCAATCGGGCTTTGTATCCTCTACGTCCACTGCTGAAATCAAAATATCTTGCAAATACGGATAAGCTGAAGCTGTACAGAGTGTTGATCAGACCCGTTGTCATGTATGGATGTGAGAGTTGGACCTTGACGGATGAGTACGAAAGATGGCTTCTAACATTCGAGAGAAGAATCATGCGTGTGACATATGGCCCAAAACACGACGTTGATGGCACATACCGATTTCTATTCAATCACGAGATCAGGAATTTAATGCAAATTCCTGATATCGTGCATGAAATCAAAGGACAGCGAATACGCTCGCTCGGTCACGTTCTGCGTGCTGATCCGAACCGAATGATACAGCGATCTTTGAAGGGAGAACCACCTTTCAGTAGGCGAAGAGGTCGCTGTCGACGACGATGGCTCCACGGCGTAGAGAGCGATCTGGCATCTTCTGGTTGCTTGCAACAATATGAAGAGCTGGCTCGTGATCGAAACTATTGGAGCCAGATTGTTGACACGGTACGGGCCAACACTGGCCTTTAAAAACTGAAATAAAAAAAAAAAAAAAAAAAAAAAATGTAATCTATTGTGAAGTCACCCTGTTCTCCACCAAAATTCTGCGATGTTCACTTCTAACCCCGCAAAACAGTTCCGGTTAAATAAATGATTGTGCCAGTACAAGCAATGCCATCAGTGACCTAATTTATCTCAATTCCAGCTTTTTCGACCCAGTCTTGATTCGCAGTTGTTTGACCTGAATTACTTTAATCTTGTCTGACTCGATGAATACCACATAAAAAGGTTTGTAAAAATTTTATTTTGATCGAAATGCAGTCGGAAAATGTTTCCTTCAGTTTTCAGTTCTTCCTGGCCCAGGAGATCATCTTTGGTTTAACGCTTCTTAATGATTTTGACAGTTCAAAAAAACATAATGCGTGCCACTCCTTTTTCCTCTACTGGTCAGAAAGCAATTTTTTCCATGACAAATCTCTCAACCTTCGAGATGAGATTGGTTAATGTTGTCAAGGTAAATTTACGAGGTTGGTAATCGAACTGGGAGTTTCAGAAAAAAAAACTCACTCCCAATTTGTTCTTAATTTCTTGAAAACAAACTATATTAGGCTAATTGTACTGTATACCTAAAGTCAGAACATACTCTTCAGAAATAATTGAAACAACAGTCTTCTTCATTACAAGGCATATAATAAAGGGTGTAGCTGACTCTAAAGATACGAACTAAATGTAGGAGAATTTCTTCTAGTCTATGTTGAAGTAACGCAAGAATGATATTTTCATTTTCCAAAAAATTCCATACCTATTTCTGAAGGAGTCCTTTATTAGTATTATCCTTTTAGGGTAGTTTTAGAGCCTGGCTGCTCCACAAATTATATAGCTCTCTAAGATTGCCTAATTCGATTTCGAATTTGTATTACATGACAAATAATATTCACTTCACTCCCTAGAGGATAATGCCCAACTAAAAACTTTCCTTGTCTTCCTTATAACTGTCTTCAGTGTCCCATTATACCATATAATCCTTTTAATAGACTCTATTAGTTTAAACAGAGTTACTATTTTCATGGGAATATTTTAAACACTCGATTGGAAAAACATCTAAGCCCTCGAGAATCTCAATAGTATCAATGATGTTGCTTTTCCATCGCTGTTTCTCTTTGTTTTTACTATAGAACTAAAACGAACCTCAACGACTTCGGCTGACTCGGGCCAACGGATGTGCCTTTGGGCGATGCACTATACAAAGCCACATTTAAAATTGACATCGTGGTGTCTCTACTTATAATGTGGTTTTCGCTAATCGTCGTAGAATTGTCCATTTTCAACTCTATCCTTTCAGCTCTTGATTTTTGCTTAAAGCTAAGAAACAGATTCATATTCAGTTCAGCACTGTCTGAGAAGCTGCCAAATACAATTTGTGGTCACAATTTTACACAACATACAAGATTCGTTTAGGCAGACCGAGTTATGTGTTAGAAATTAGCACAGGTTCATTCTGTCTGACCTCTACCTAGTTTTACGTTATTGGTCTGATAAAATGGACTATATGAGAAAATATTAAAAACTAACCTCAACAATTAGTGGTTTGTCAAAATGTGTCTTATTCATATCGTCAGTATGTCTTATTTATGAACAAACTATACCTCCTGTAGAATTTATCAACTAAATGAATTTGTACAAGCATAAACAGTGGTTCTTAAAATTCAGGGAGGTCTAAAATTTAACTTTGCAAGTGCAAATTGTGTGTTGTTTCAGTGCATTTACCGGATTTCACTATAACTTACGACTTCGGTCATTTGTCATTACCGCCCTGGATTGAAAATTTTGTTTCAATTTCGATGCGGTCCTGGACAAATTGTTCTTAACGTGTATCACAGAATCTAATTAATTATCGTAAAAGACAAAGTGCAGAGGGATGTCTACATGAGTAATTCAAAAACCCTGATAGGGAATAAAGAAAAATTTTTCACCATGATTGCATTAATTCTGAGGTCTTGATATTCGGAATTCCTTATTCTCGCCATAATGTCCTCAAAAAGTGATCACTTAAAATATGACACATTACATTCTTATATTATTTTGAAATAATTACTACTTTGGAGGAGGAAATTTCCTGTGACTACCAAAGAGAGTTTTTGTCACTATACCAACGAAACACTTCAATCACTTCTATCAACATCTTCTATACCGACAAGTACCTATATCCACTTGAACTGTATAAAAATCATTCAGCCCCAAACTTAATATCTAACGTCTGGTCTATGCTTATAATAAACGTGCGATTTAAGTCCATTAAGTATGAGCCTTGAACATCTGTACCTTCATTTCTGAAATACAAATTTCTGATATCGTGATAGGAAGGTTCATATGGCACCACGTATGGGCACTAGCTCGTCAAATTCGGAGCTTCAGCGATAGACGAAACCAAAAATACGTCATTGTGTTACAAATACACAAATTATCCTAAGAGAATTTCAGATTCGAGTAAAGGCTCTTGTATGTGTGTCACTGCTGGTCCAAACTCTGTGATGTTTATTTACATTGCTGTTTGTCTTTGTTTTACTAGGACTACAACGAACATCAAAGCTCCAGTTGACCAATTAAATGACGTAATGGATATTGTTCTTGGTTTTGGAGCGTCTGATAACCCGTTCGGATCTCAACAATTATTGACAAACATTGTGATTTAAGGAGGTACGCTCAAAAGTGATCGGTTTGATGAAGCATGTCGTCTTGATAGTGAGCAACGCACCAACTCGAAATATAAAACTTTTCTTGCTAAGATGCAGTCGAGTAGAACTCATATGTAGAAGTCAGGGGCGTGAATAGTAGAAACCTGAAGACTTAAAGAACAAGTACAGTCATAGTTCATTAAACATATAAAAATAAAATAAAAAGTGTACCGACCAAATCGCGCAGTGGTTAAAGCTACGGCAGGTAGAGCGAGAGGTACTGGGTTCGACAAGGGTAGGATGCAAAAAGAAATTGTGCACCATCTGATACGTTCGGTGCTTATTGATTTATTTATCTGATTTTCTTAATGATGGATCTGTTTTTCGTCGAGATGGACTGGGCTTTTACTTTGCAATTGCTTGTGTATAGTGTGTTTGTGTCGATGTCATGTGTTTGGAATTATGTGTTTTGAATGGGTGGACTAAGGGTAATGCGGCTTTTGTTGCATTAATCTAATAAGGGAGATGTTTGGATGGTAAGAGAAATAGCAAGTTTTATCATATAAGGTAAATCTGTATTGGAGGATTTGCTGGTTTTTATTATCTTGATTGAAAGTTGTTGTTTCCGGCACCACTCGTAAGTGCCTTTTGCTGGATGAGGATAGTTATTTTGTGTATACTATGTTCATAATATTTATGTTGAATGCATGTGTCCAGCCTTATGTTTTCTGTATAGATGAACTTTGTATAGCTTTGGTTGTTATGAAGTGGAGGTCAGATCTATCTTGAGATTTGCCATATGTGGTTATGAATTGATGACAAGTGACCACAGATTGAGAGTTTAAAATAGATGTTTGGCATTTAGTATATAAGTATTGTGTTGTCGTGCGATTATAAAGTGTAGTCCAACTCTAATTTTATTTAGCTTTAATAAAAAATAACATTTATTGATTAAATTAACTGTCACAGATTCCTATAAACGATAAATTCATAAATTTGTTCCAGAATTTTGTATTAATGTTTTAAAAAGGATTAGTGCCGATACGTGTGGCGAATTGACGATTGCAGATTAGTAGATTTGCACTGAAGGTTATAGATCAATCAAAACCATCGGTAAGTTATAAGAACGACACTAAAAATGTTGGTGAGTTAGGTCAGGATTATACTAAATTATTATTTTCGAACTCATCTGAGGCATATGTTTAAATAAGCATATACACTGAAACTGAACCTGGGTACTTGCTATCTTTTTATTTAATGCACAATATCAGGAATTATCAATAATTTTATGAAGAATACTTACACTCATCGTCCAGATCGTACCGTTTTGAGTCATATAGTACATGCATACCGTTTGTATGACAAAAGCTACAACCAATTCATCCAGAAAGCTCCAAGTCAAAACATTATACTGGATACAAAGCGTTATTCCAGCAGCATACACATAGCCAGCATACCAACTCGAACCACAATTCATTTCACAATCGATGCAACCCGGGTTTCCGAATATGTGCACACGTATATCTAAAAATATAAACTTCAAAGCGTAAATACGTTTGTGCTTAATTTAAATTTCAGAATACAATAAATCAATTTATCAATATAGATAGACAAACAGAACGTGACCGGTATCAGGAATTCGGTTTTAATTCCTGATCTCGAAGAAAAGAACATGTTATGTGCCATCACTGCCACAGTTTGCTTCCATTTTAAGCAGGCCATTTATCATACTCATAGTTCTTCTCTCAAATGTTAGAAGACGTCACATCCATACATGACGACGGATCTGATCAACTCTCTGTACGAATTCAGCTTATCCGCGCAATTGCAAGATATTTTGATTTCAAAAGTGGACGTAAAGGATATAAAGACTGATTGCCAAGGGCAATGCGAACCTTGATATCCTCTCGTACACTATTATCGTGAGAGATCTAAGATATACTTGAATTTAATTACTCTTTCAAACGAGTGGTTACCACTACTGAATTAAATTGCGTCTTCGCCTCTAAAACCTGAGATCGAATATTTGGTTTTGGACTCATTGATTTTGAGATTAACGGAAGCTGACCACTGTAGATGAAGCTGATCATCTGCATATGTATAAAGTTGATTGGATTGTCGGAACAAGATATTGTCTTGAGGTATTTCACTTTTACCTAGAGGTTTCCATCCTTGCGATTGTAAACCGAGTTTACGCTTCATTATGGACTATATTTCATTGCTCAACAACAAGACGACATTCCTCATCAAACTAAGTATATTTGGTCATAGTTTTCGCTATACCGAAAGTGCGCTGAGCGGAATCGATAACCGAGGTTTTCAATACTTCTCAGATAGTGCAACACTTCATCAGACTGGTAGTGAGATCGCACAATGCTATTGCTGATAATACCTTCACAGGATAACCTTCTTTAACGCCATCGCGTTGTATATTCTCCTGTCCTCACTGACCTGTACGAAAATTTCCATTGTAGCTTTGCAGTGACCAGGTTATGGTCACTGCCTACGTATTTAGTTAGAGAACGATAGGATCTCACGCCTTGGACAACCCGAGCTTGCTCGTTTGGAATTTACACATGGTCAATTTGGCTTCGGGAAGTTTTACGTGGATGTGTCCATGTTTCTAAATGGATTTTTTTTAGGAAAGAATCTACTTGCCAGTTTGAGATCATGAACGATCGCAATCATTCTTTTTCCATTTTAGATACAGTTATGCGTCGGTAGTACGAACCTATATTATAACATAGTTATAGGTCTGATTTCTGCCAGTTCTAGCATTAAAGTCACCAATCTCTAATCTAACAACCTATTCAGGTATAGATCAATGAGTAACCAAACTCCCAGATTGCCGAGGACTTGGGACATATGGTCTCCACTTTTAGGCAGTCAAATTTCTTAGAGAACCACGAATTCCAGCCGGCAGGTTTTCTACCTAGGCGGGAGCTCCTTATTGTTTTGGCAGTATCCGATTTGGTTTTATTTTTGTTGACATTTGAATTTTTTTACGGATCCAACCCAGCGTTCCAATCAGATTTAGTCGCCTCCTGATAAAATACTGTGGTGGTATTTTATCAGCTTCCATACCGGAAAAATTCTTATAACTTAACTAATTTTTGAGCACCCTGTGTACTCGTATATATATGGTAAAACAAGAGCTTGAATTATTTTGTCACTTTTGTGTAAAAGATCACTCGTTTATATGACGTTCTGGTTTATCATATAGTAAACACTATTACATAGTCGATTTAATCATTTTGGTCAATAAGTAAATAAAAATGTTACCTTTGCGTATAAAAATAACTCGATTAATCAAGTGTTTGAAATTTTGTAATAAAATATATAAATAAATAAATTATTTTTATTTGTTTATTACAAATTTGTATTTTCATCTATGTTATGAGTATGGGTGTGTGCGCATAGTTCAGGCTGCGATAGTATAAATACTCGTACTAAAGCGTAACGTCAAACGTCCGAGTTGTACAAATTTTTCGTACTACTCAATTTTCAAATCTGTAATTTGATTTCAGTTTCAAAATAAACAACAAAATATTCTCATTTTTACAATAAGATCAAAACTACGTCTAACTGGGTGAATTAGCCAAATCGTCTTTTTATGTATGTGAAAAATTGAAAACCTAAAATACAATCACAAATAATTATAAAATTGTGGAAAATTATTTAACAACAAATTGTGTCATCATTTTTTATAAATAGAATTTTGTTTTTTTTTTATAAATAAGACGAGTATATAGGGAAAATATGATGTATTCTCGCTGTGTATGCAAGAATGTAGGAGAGTATGTGCCAATGAAAATATTTTATAGTTTTCCAGATATAAATTTGGTACATATTGTAATATTGTTCTCAATTCGAGAATTGTATTCATAATATTTGCTATTTACAAATTTGGTTATAGTAAAACGACAAAATACACTTTTGAACACGACTCGATATTTGGCTCTGCTCCCAATAGTAAATAACCAATTATATTGCATAGGGTGGCCAACCTCTTCGTTCTTCTTTAAGGAATCGCTTCTCAATTTGCAGCGTAATCGATGTCCTTTGATTTCATGCACCGCATACTAATGATCTCGTGATTGATGGGCCTTAAAATCACCTCTCACACCACAAGTTCACAATCTTTGACACATCATTGTGTCTGCTTTATTGTCATTTTAGACAGGTGTCCGTATTTTTTAATGGTATTCTCAGATATTCAAACAAATACCATAGACTCTCTCGATTGGTCCAGTTAAAATTCAGGAATACTTTGGGTGATCTTTCATAGTACTTCGAAAGAATCATCCGTGGTGATAATTGGACATAATACTCCTTAGTAATCACTGATAACTTCCTCCCCCAGACGAGCGTTTTGCTAAAAGAATGTGTTTGGTTATAACACGACCATCTTCCATTCATTCTTTACATGCAACTTGGTTTGGCTATACCAATCTAATAAGGTTCAGTTCCCTAAAATTGTTCCTCCGAATATCAAGCAATTAAACTAACCAAAATCTTAAGGTACAATCCAATCCAGTGATTTAAAGAAATTGCGCTCATTTCTGAATTGTACTTTTACGGCCTTATCCTGCCACCATTTTTTCTACCAACAAATTTGTGAAGCCATCCTTCTAATTAAACCAAAACGTTTCTGATCCTCCATGGCAAAAAATTGCGATCGTAGCTTTGCAATATTCACTGTCTTTGTATTTGGTTGAAGATTTCACGTCAAAGCTCATCTAACAAGACTCTCGAATTGACTATAAGATGTTTTGCTTTACTTAGAGTAGAAATTCGGAGGAGAGAATTTTTCTGTCTCTCTAAGATTTTTCTCTAAACTACTAAAATTAATTGCAAAACCCTGTGCTAGACCGTATTTAACTTAAATACAGCATTGTGGCTACATACCTGTATTATTGTTAAGTTTACAAAAATAAATAAATTTTTTGTCGTATTGATAAACGAGTATTTGATTTATATTGCTAGATGCATCACAGTACGTGCAAAGAGCCATCTGTAAAGTGAAAGTAATTTTACAAGTGACTAAACGCTTTCCCTGACAATCAAATTGCTTCAAATCAATTAACTACATTTCTAAAGATATACGGAAGCAAATTGTTAAAACTAAACGCCAAAATAAAAACAGAAACCTCGCCTGAGGTGGAACAATCAATATCATCATCACCTGGTCAGTCATGCAAGGACCTAGTTAAAGTACAGAAGAATGTACAACTTCAAACTGCTAGCACATCAAACGTATCTAAACAAAGGAGAGTTAAATGAGCCAATGCAGAAAGAGATACCACCTCCACCCATTAATATACCTAATGTTAATGATTACGAAACAATTAAAAACATAGTGAAAATAGTTCCAAACGACCAATATAAGGTCACTGCACTGAATAATAATGTTTGGAAAGTGAATGCAGTTTATTCAGAAACCGGCATAAATTGTAAGCAAATGCAATTAGTCCTCAAAACATCGAATGGTTCACGTATGAAAACAAAGCAGAGCAACAAATCAAAGTTATGGCCAGAGGACATCATACATGCCCAACTGAAGAAATAATTGAGGAACTTAGTCAGAAAGGATTCAAAATCATAAATGAAGAAACAGGTTTCTAAAAACTCAAACGATGAAAGAGTAACAACCAAAATCGGCCTTCCCTATTCATGCTAACATTTAACAATACTGAGAGCATTGATAAGGTATATGGAATCAAAGCTATACTGAATATGGAAGTAAAAATTGAGAAATTAAAAAAGAGCAGCAGTAGGAATGCCACAATGTCACAACTGCCAGGCATATAACCATACTCAAAAATACTGCAATAGGGAGCCTAGATGCGTAAAGTGCGCTGGGTAACATCCATCAAAAGAATGCAACAAAAGTAGAAGCGAACCAGCGAAATGTATACACTGTGGGAATCACCACCCAGCAAATAACAGAGAATGCGTGAGGTTGCCAAACAGCTTCAAAGAATGAGAAATAGTAAAAGCAATCCAACAGAGAACATCCGAACTCTTGATTCTCAACCTAGGACGCCATCCTATCCAAACCAAATCCCTCTTAATAGCGCGAACGTAAGAGAAGGCACGACATATGCCCAAATGGCTAGCCAAAAGGAAAATGTCAAGAAAGCACCCAGTTAGGAAAATCATGTGCTGCAAGAAATATTGCAGAAGTTAACCACTAGTCATCTGGCGGCGCAAGAACAAAGACTAGAATCTATGAGTGAGCTCCAAAAATCAACAAGAAAAAAGAATAGGAACATTGGAAAATACATAGATGAACCAAAATAAAAAAATTACAGAAGCGACAGATAAAACTAAAGAAGTAATTACCTAGAGGAAGAAGCTAAGAAAATAGCAACTGTTCCCACTTTATCATGTGTTTATGTGTTTATATATTTATATGTACATTCGATTATGCACATTCGATTATGCTGTGTTGTCTACACAGCCCTTTTACCTGTGTCCCAATGAGAAGTACAACTCCAAGATTTCCTAGGTCATCTTCACTGTGAAGCAAGGTATAGCCTTGGGACACATGGTCTCCACTTTAAAGCCAACAAGTTTCCTAGAGAGTAACGAGTTCCGGCCGAAACTCTTTCATACATGTATTTAGACCATCCGATGCGCCAAGTATTCTAAGTGCAGTCAGAATTCGAAATTGGGACGTGGAACGTGCAGTCAGTTCCACGTCCCAATTTCGTATCAGGGTACTAAAGCGAGAGGGTCATTGTTGTTTTGGCGGTATCCGATTTTTTTGTTTGTTGACAAGCCCTACTGTGGTTGTATTGTGGGGTTGTTCGAAATATTTACGAAACATGGATACCGACAGGGCTAAATAATTATAACATTTTCAAATTCATTTGGACACTCTATTGTTTTTGAACTTGTCTACAGTTTATACATTCCAATGTGGCGCATTCTACACCAATTTTCAATCCATATATCGTACGATTATTTTATAAATTTGGCTCATAATTATATTAAGATTTAAAAATATCATAAATTTATACTCGCGACCATCAAAATAGTTTCGTTTAAACGAAAACCGACCAAACCTCACAATCGTACAGTCACATGTATATGCCAACTATTTAAACACCTTACAATATATTGCTTCACCATATCCTGAGTACAATATATACTGTACTCGTAAGGCGGTTCATAATGTTTTTTTTGTTTGGGAACTAACACGATTTTATACACGTGATCCACGTGTATGAAGTAAACTATAAATGGATAAATTTTCCCACTTTTTGAAACTCAACACGAAACCATACACAAAATATCACCTGAAAATGTTTATGAATTATACTTAACTGTAATTGGGGGAGTATATGTGCGTATGTAAACGTTCGTTCGTGAATAATGAAAATTTTTCTAGTTTTTCATGATGAAAATTTTTTATTTTTTTCACTTCGCCTCTTCTACGATTCAACATAAAAAGCAGAAAAGAAAAATTTCTTAGTAATAACGGTTTTATTTATAGAAACACCAACAGAACAGTATGAGTATCACATTGAATGTGAAACAATAGGTTTTGAACTTTTTTGGTAATGCTACAGTTTATTGAGATTTTTGTTTTTGTGTTCGTGATACACAAACGTTTCTGTACACTGAAACATTCGTATATCGACACATGTTAACGATGGTTATAACCAAAAACTTTGTATCGACAGTAAAAACGAGTAAACCGTCCGCCACATACAAGACTCTACATATATGATCGAATGTTGGTTCGCATATAATGTGTATTAGAGATGGATAGGTCTGGACGACGATTTTCCTCTCTTGAGTATGAGCTGATTATGAACTTTGTACCTCACATAGTTATTCGATCACGAATACACTAACATAAAAATATTTGTTATGCGATCGCGTATTTCACCAGTGGGTAGCTAAATGAAATAAAGATCAAGTTCAAAATAAATAATTTAATTTTTTAATTAGAGAATATCAGTGACTTGTTTGTTGGCGTAGTTTACACATGATTCATATAAATTACTTCGTGGTTATATAAGATTATGCTGGTTATATATAAGCGAATGCACCGACCAAATCGCCAAAACAATAACATGATAAGTGATATTGAGACAAGGTTATTTTGACAACAGGTCATCGAACTTATTCTTGATCACATTGAAATATCCTAGTTTTTAATTAATAATGTAATCAGTACAGCTACACGCATTTGTAGACAGAAGAAGCGCGAATGGTGGCAGGCTAAAATCTAACGAGTACAACTACTCAGCAATGAGCGCAATTCGTGAAGTTTCCTTAAAGGAATCACCAAATTGCACTTTACCTTAAGATCTTGGTCAACTAGGATGGAAAACCATACTGAGATGACCAATCAGAGGATCCATCAGAGTACAGAGATGTCCATTGAGGATCGATCTTATGAGAAATTCACCATGGCCATGCAGAGATTACAGAAAAATCGTACACCAGAAATTGATTGCATTAATTCAGAACCCTTGATATTCGGAGGGCCATCTTTGTGGGACTGTCTTTTCGAACTTATTATATTTCTCCTTTGCACAGCATAAAAGTTCATGTCGCACATTATCTTGGAAAGAATAACTCCTATGGTGGAGGAATTTGTCGGTGACCAAGCAATATTCCGTCCAAATCGGTCAGTCACTGATAAAGTTTTCTCGCTACGGATGATTCTTTCCAATACTATGAAACATCTCGCAATACCGCAGCTATTTCTAGATTTAAGCAAACCTATGAATCGAGACTATGGTATTCGCTTGAATATTTAGGAATACCAAACAAATACGTGTTGGAATAATTGTTGGAATACATATTGGAATACATCCTTCGTAAAAGTGAAACACCTCAAGACTATAATATCTTATTCCGACAATCCAATCAACTTTTTGCATATACAGATGATACCTGAAGAATTGGGTTAAATGGCAACGGAGTAAAAGAGATACAGTAGAACAGTGTTCAGCTTCCGTTGGCCTCAAAATCAACGAGTCAAAAACAAAAGATCTGATTTCCAGTTTGCAGGACCAAGACGTAATGAATTTCAGTACGGGTCACATGTTTGAAGGAGTGATAAAATTCAAGTATCTTGGATCTCTCATTGCACACGGTAAAAGTGTGAGAGAGGATATCAAAGTTCATCTTATCGCTGGCAATCGGACTTTATATCCTCTCGCCCACTTCAGAAATCAAAATATTTTGTAAATGTGAATAAGCTGAAACTTTACAGAGTGTTGAACTGACCTGTTGTCATGTAGGATGTGAGAGCTGAACCTTGACAGATGAGTACGAGAGAATACTTCTAATACTCGAGAGAAGAATTATGTGTGTGCATCAATGAATCGAATCAATCGAAATTAGTTCGATTGCAGAAATCGAATATTTCCGCAATCTCATCATTAGTTTTTTTTTAAATAACACCTTTATTGGTATGACTACTACAATCTTAAATATTATTAATTCATTAGTAGGGTTGACATTAGTACTTATGAGATAACCATAAAACTTGTTTGGGTCTGCTGTACCATTGTCCAGTTCCCTTGATATATAATATTCATACGGTTAACTCATGTGGTTTGATTCGTTGGAGCCGCCTTACTTCGTTTGTACTGTCCAGTAGTTGTACGGCATCGACGTTGGTGTGGGTAAGAAGTCTCTTCACATGTTTTATGGCACATTCGCGGATGACGTCGTCTATCAATTGAATTTCTAGATCATTGTGTATTTCCCGGTTAGTCACGAATCGGTAAGCGTTGGTGATCATTCTAAGAAATTTATTTTGACTACGTTGTATAATGTCTCTATTAGACTTATGAGTACAACCACACAGCTGCGCGCTATACATCCATATTGGTTTGAAGATAGTTTGATAGACTAGTCTTTTGCAATACAGGTTCATTTTGAAATTATGTCCAATTAACCAGTACATTTGACGTTGTTTTAATCGTATTTATTCAGCTTTTTGTCTCACGTGATGTTTCCAGTTGAGCCTTGAATCTAAATGTAGTCTAAGGTATTTTGCCGAATCAGCCTGCGGCACTTGCGCTCCATTGAGGTATAAGCGTAGATTGTTATTTTTGTGTCGAAGTGTAAATGTCACATGAGTTGATTTAAGCTCATTAAGCACGATATTCCAGTCAATTGTCCATTTAGTAACGTTGTTCATTGCTCGTTGCAGATTTTCCACTGCCTTTGATTGTGATTCGTCTATACTGACATAATTAAAGTGTCATCGGCAAACGTACCGATGAATGTTTTATTCGTTGTAGGTATGTCCGCAGTGTAGATAAGATAGAAGACAGGTCCCAAAACACTTCCCTGCGGAACTCCCGCTAACGTTGGATAAAAGTCAGACCAAGTTTCTTCATGGATGACTCTGAATTGACGATCAGAGAGGTATGATTCTTGTGGTAGCATTTTGCTCATCTTGAATATCAATCAAACCCTATCAAAGGCCTGTGATACATCCAGAAATACGGCGGGGCAATATTTCTTTTCCTCTAACGCTTGCTCTACTACCGTAGTTATTCGATGTACTTGATCTATTGTAGAGTGGTTGTTCCGAACCCAAATTGAAAATCTGCGTTTACCATTGGATTTAAACGTTTTAGTAGTAGTTTTTCAAACAGCTTTGATAGGGTCGGGAGCAGTGAAATTGGTCTGTATGATGTTACTTCTTCATCTGGTTTATCAGGTTTCTTCAGCATAATTATTTGGGCCGTTTTGAAGCATATGGGTACATACTTCAATCTCGTATAGGCATTAAATAAGTATGTGATCATGATGAGTGCTTTACATGGAAGCTCCTTGAACAGACCCGGTTCAGACTTTTGTCGATTTCTTGAGCAATTTCCATTGGTGTGACGCATTTAAAATCCTGATTTGGTTGATAAGCAGGTGTTACGTCAATGTTACATTGAATGTCTTGGGGCTGAAACACTGTATCTAGGTGTTGAGCAAAGAGTTTCGCTTTTTCTTTGTCTTGTCGAACTCAACTGCCGTGAGCATTTCTTATAGGTGGTATTCGAATTACAGGTCGTTTAAATTTTCTGGTTGCTGTCCATGACGAGTAGTCCTTATTCATCCGGACCTAGCTCGCTTAGGTAGTTGTCGAACCAATCCTGTTTGAAAGTTTTGATTTTGATAAGCCTATTGATTGGAGATAAATATTCGCAGTTGTTATCATGAGTGGCATTTAAAAAGCATTCCCTTTCCCAGGAGAAATTAGCCTGGAACCCCAAGCTGTGTGTTTTATATTATAGCCTCCATCCGATAATAAACCTTGGACCGAGTAATGAAGACGTTATTAAATTGTGACTTCGTTGGTGTATGCCGTGAAGGACAGTATGCTGCCGCAATATTTAAATCTGTGCCATTATATTGGATTGAGATCACAGTTACTTGCATGTAGCTTTCACGAAGATCCTTTGTTGATTATGTATGATATTATTTTTAATTAGTACAGCTGAACCACCTCTGGCTCTTTCACTAGGATGGGTTGTCCAGTAGGAGTTAAATCCCTTTATTCTGATAAAGCTTTTGTTCGAAAAGTGTGTTTCTGTAATCAGCGCAATGTCTATGTTTTTTGTATGGAGGAATATTTTCAGCTCTTGGCCTCGTTGGATGAGCCCATTAGCGTTCCAAGTTACAATGCGTAGGAACGAGTTAATTATTAACGTGTATGCTGACTTTTTTGCTTTCCAGCTTTGATACTCTCTCTGCTTAGTGGCCAAGTGTTTGTTGAATTTGATTAAGCATTTTAAAAATTATATAGTTACTAGTTTCTTTACTGCCTTCTATGTGTTTGTTTTGGTTTAAATCATCAGCAGATAATTTGGTGGCTTGCGCATAGGATAATCCAGCTGTGGATGGTGTAATTGTTTTTTGTGGTTTAGCAGCTTTGGTTTGTAATCGCTGTACTACCCTTGTTCTATTATTTTGTTGGCTTTATAATTTGCAGTATGTCCTTGTTGTTGACAAAGAGCACATGAAGGTGCGATATCTGGTTGTTTATTGCATTTTGTCGTGTGATGCTTTCCAGCACACTTAACGCATTTGGTTTGACGATAGCAAAAACTCTTGGTATGTCCAAGTTGTTGACAATTCGTACATTGTGGGATGCCCCTTGTCTTGTTAGGTGGCTGAATTTTACTTTATTGTTGTCTTTTTGTTTTAAGTCGACGTAAAACAATGGAAAATGTTTCTTGACTTTTTCACCATTAATTGTGATCATTTTGTATATGTTGGTAATACCTGAGACTTCATTTCCCATTTTTTCTAAGTCTGCTTTAATTTCATCGTGACTAATGGAAGATAAATGGTAGCTTGGGGTATTTATTTTTGGGGTTTTCTGTTCAGTGTTATTGTTCACATTTTGTGTAGTACTTTTTGGAGGAGTTTTCGTTTTTGTGCGGCTACGTTTCTTAGTATTTCTGTTATCAGCACTGTTAACTTCTTTTTCTAATTCTTCCTCATCTGTGCAATAATCCTTCCTCTTGACTCAGAGCACTGAATCTATTATTCTGTTGAAAAGCTGGAAATTGCCGCAGCAACCAGTTGGAACTATTTGAATGATCATGTTACTGGATGATGGCTGTTTGGTTTCTAGAACGTGATTATTAAAAAACCAAGATTCGTCACCAGTAACCACATTTCTAAAGTTTTTAGATACCAGTAACGAGTTTTTTAGAAGTTGCCCTTTTTACAATTTATTAAGGAAAAATTTACTCGAGTCTCGTTTTGGAACTCATTTAAAATTCGTGAGACCCGTATCCCAGATTATTATTTAATATTAATTGTGACATTTATCAGAAATAATTTCTTGTGTCAGTCGTGGATCTTCGTAAAATATGAACTTTACCAGAGCCACAGTAATGACGTCAGTGGATGATTTTGGTTCACCTTCTCAGGGCTCGTCCCCTGCAGAAAAACGTCCAGTCTGGAATTTTTGGAACTATTTGGATATAGTCTGTAGAATCTGACCGTACAATCATTTTCTTTTCTTTGGCTTTGATTATTGTTGAGTGTGGTTTATTGTCTTTAAAATTATTATAAATTTTAGAAACAGTTTAACGGACCGCAGAACTTTTCAGTCGCAATATATCAAAAAACTAAAAACAGCTGTTAAACGGTTATTTTAAAATCTTAAACCGAAAACAGCTGTTTTTCTGAAACACCTGTTTTGACAAAACCTACATGAGGGATCCTAAACGATCGAAACCCGAACAGCTCATGAAATTTAAGTGATCATCAACATCTTTAAACTATTCATGACACGGATCATCACTGGCAAGACTCATGGGATGAAGATGGCTTTTGAAACGGTCATGACCATATTTAGAATAGAAACCAATATTCTCAGGTTCTCTTTTTTCATGGAAAGGTCGTAATTGGTCATCTACGGGTTAAACCCTTTGACGAAGTATGTCGCCTTCCGACAAGTATTTGTTGAGCACGTCAGCTTTAGATTCAATAGAGCAACGTTTCAAAATGTTTGATTTTTATTAATGTGAAGAGGAAAAGGAAAGTAGCACCTGGTACAGGTTCTATGAAACACAAGCAAGAACCAGTTTTAGCCAGACTGCAATCTCGTTGTCCTCAATGTCACATGGTTACCTTGTTGTACAACCTAGAAAGTTCAAAAATTTCTTACTTATCTCTTACCAATTTAGAGCTGGTTATAGGATTGTTTAAAGAGAACATCTGTTCCACGATACGTGGAACAGATGCAGTAAATATTCCTTAATGAGAAGATATACATACTGTAATCAGGAAAAAACCATCAGGATCTCTTAATTAATTAATATTCTCAACGTTTTTTGAAGTCTAACAACAGCAGGTAAGCTATTAATTTCCTCACAAAAGATTCACCAAGAGGATGTGGTGTTTTTCATTTTGTTTACCCACCTTGTAAGCAACAAGGAAGCTATCCCAATTAGCCTGAAGATTGGATCTTCTGGCCATATTCTTCAGCCTTCTGGTATTTTTCCTTAAATTTTTTAGGGCAGAACACAAAAAATATTAGTTCCAAGTAGACACGAAATCACAAACGCAGTTGTGATTGCTGCTGACAATGAAGGAGACTTCAACTCTATGTCCTCAAACGGAAGAATCTTCATGGGTGACTCGAGTATGGAACCAAGCTTAAGAGAGAGTTTTTAAGGTTAAAGATTAATATTAAAGGAAATGCACTTGAAATGCGACTCTGAGGTCGGAGATGAGAATCCTGAAATGCAAATGTGAATAGCTAAAATTATACAAAATATGGATGAGACCCGTTGTCAATAATGGATTGGAGAGTGATTTGACTAAAAGAATAAATCGAGAAGTTGATGGCGCATAACAATTTCTTTTCAATCACGAGATGAGGAATTTACTACGTGTTGATCCGGATTGAATGATACAGTGATCATTTAAGGAAGAACCACCGTTCAATATGCGAAAAGGTCATTGTCGACGACGATGACTCCACGGTGTAGAGGGCGATCTGGCAACTTTTAATTGTTTACAAAAATATGAAGAGCTCGTGATCGAAACCGATGGAGTCAGATTATTGACACACCAACAATTCGCCTGTAAAAACTGTTAAAAAAATGCAAATTATTTTCACTATCTAATTAAAATTAATAATTGTTATTTCGTCCACCAACAGATGTCCCTTTAACTATTAGGTAGTAATCAGTGTTGGGCGCGTAAATTACACGATGTAGTTTACACAGTTATTTACATGTAATTTACATGTAAATTACACAAGTTATTTTTTACATTACGTAATGTAAATAACGACTTTTTCATGACAATGGCGTTATCTATTATATAATTCAATAACTAATAACTCATAATTTAATTATTTTAAAAATTGACTGTGTAACGTTCCAAATAAAACAAAAACAAATTAATATGTCAAACATTGTTGATATCGTTTTGATAAGAAAAACGTAAGTATGTAATAGCATTTTTAATATCTGTATTTAAAATTTGAAAACAGAAGGGTAGATACATAAAAAAACTTTTCTAACTAAACGTCTAAAATAATTATGATTGACCGTCTAAATGAACGGTTTGATTTATATTTATGATGCGTATAACCAAAGCCATGTATTGGGCGGAAATTTCTTTGAAGGCAACCAATAGTCCCGAGGTAGTCAGTAAAAATAATTGCTCATTTCAAAGAATGATTTCATAATTATTCGGTCACACCAAAATGTACGAGAGATAATATGAATAAGCGGCCAAATTTGCCAATATATTTACTTTTATTTCAAAACCTTAGGTAAGGTTAAGTTGAGTGGCTGCTACAGCACACTTAGACCGGCAACGGTCCGTTGTGATACCACAGGATCTTACTCCCTTTTTACCCCTATGAGAACCAGTTAGAGCTGCTTACGTAGCGTAATAAGTCTCGCACATTACAGTTCTCGAGATCGGAAAGGCAGTCCATTAAAAACTTACCCAGATATTCATGTCTTTTGTGTGCCAAAGCCGGGCATGAGCATAGGAGGTGGACTAACGTCTCTTCCTCCTCCTCGTTCCTACAGCTTCTGCAAAAGTCATTTACTTCCAGACCCAGCCTTCTCGCATGTTCTCCAAGAAGGCAGTGTCCTGTGAGTATCCCCACGATCGTTTTAAGTTCACGTCTTCGCAGGGAGATAAGTGCCTTTGAGCGTTTCAAGTTCAGCTTTGGCCAGACTTGTCTTGCCACTCTACATGAGAGGTTGTTCGTCCACCTATTGTTCGCAGAGGCTTCCGCCTCTTTTTTAAGCACAGTCCTAAGTGCGTTAATGGGTCTCTCCCAACTTCGCCCTTTTATATTAAAACCTTACAAGCATTCTAAAATTCCAACAAATCTGTTGATCTCTTGAAAGGAATCAAAATGTAAGGTGTGATTGAACGTTCTCCTAGTTTTTGGTCTTTACAAGAGAAGTAGGCGGAAATCACACTAATACAAACAACTGATATATTGGAACACAGCTGTGAAAAATTATAACCAGATGTGCTGCGCATTTTGGTAGTAGGAAAAGCATCTTTAGCAAAATAATATAATTGGGATGAAAAACAAAGATCGGTCCTCAAAACTGACACCCATAGAATAAACTACTCGATAGGATCGCGTGGATGGTAGAGTGTGCAGGCTGTCTCCTTCAGGAGTATTATTAGTGTATCAAATATACTTCCTGAAAAGAAACTCTTATTATTTAATTTAATATTTTAAAAATTATTTTTGGACGTTTCACGTTTTCTACACGAGACGAGCAACCTTACTTACGGTTATCACTAATAACAACTGGGGCAACTGAAGAATATAAGAATATAAAACCAACATTAAGAAAGAAACTAAAGCACGATTGTAAATACGGATTGTGTTTTATTATGCTACTCCATTGCTGTGAAATGTTTTCGCAGTCGTATCTCGTTAGACGTCACCTTACCAAAAGGAAGTAGTGGCGATTGTGAGTATAGCAGGAAAGAACGGGAAGTGATGACATTAATAGTCGGAGTACAAAGTATCAAAATCGTATAACAAATACTTAAGCGTATACAAGACTCCATACTTAAAGAATAGCTACAAGTTTAGTCGTGGAATGGAATCAATGTATCGAGTCTATTTCCATAGAGTATGATGCCTTAGAATATTTTAGCACGGTATCCGAGAAAGCAGTAATGGTTTTAAGCTTAATCTACTTAAGTTTATACTTAAGTAACTTAAGTTTATACGTAAATACTTAAGTTTATACGTAAATTTTACTGTACTCGTTTTTCAGCTTTGTACTGTTTTATAACTATTTCCAACCATTTATACACTATTTTCAGTTATTTTTCTGAGTTTTCACGTTTTTTACATATTTTGTGTAAATTACACGTTTTTTACTGTAATTTACGTTATTTACATAAAAATGTAAAAACGTTTTTTTACATGTAAAGTGCCCATCACTGGTAGTAATTCCTGTTCTATATTCATCTTACTTACATAAATATCAACCATATGTTTTCGCACAGATTATTTAAGCAATGCAAATCCTAAGAAAAGTATCCAATCTACAAAAGCATATCCAAGTAGTCATGTAATCCACACTTTTTCGAATATTCGTATAGTTTCCAATCAATTACATTAACTCTCCAACTATGAAATATAATTTGTCAAAACACAATATCCAAACTTTACTTTCAACTTTACTGTTGGTCAGTCCCAGTATATATTGCGATTACAATTATCCTATTTTGTATTTAATTCTATCAATGAGACTCACCATGTGTCCGCGTTATTCACAGCTGCGATCCCAGGTTATATAGTGGCACACTAATGGAAACCGCCAGATGGCGCAGTGGTTAAAGCTGCGGCAATTGGAGCGGGAGATACCGGGTTTGAATCGCGAGAGGGGCAGGATGCAAAAAGGGATTTTTTACCATCGATCAATTGGATGGTGTGAATGAACATATCTGGATCCCTGTTGAGTTTAGAATTCATGGGCCGTCCCATCGTATACTATATAGGCTGACATGGAGCTATGCAAAGCACATATAGTTCTACGTAATTCGGACCTATAGCCGTACATAAAGTGGTATCACAACGGACGGTTCGCAGATACCCTGAACAGTGAAGAAACTGAAGCAAACGATCCATGAGATGATGTGTTAAGAGATGAGAATCAATATACTACTAGATAACAGTCGACCAAATAAATCTGACACAGATGGTTTGTGGTCTGATGCCGTTTTGCATTCAAATCCAAGATCAGAATGTAAAATCGCTATCAGAAAATATTTATAAACCACAAACTATCTAACTACGATAGTTTATGTAACTATTGTGCTTGGAAAGCAAAAGCGACGTCCTATAATATAAAATAACTGTCCAAATAAATGTAAATCTAGATTTTTCCTAGAATCCACACACCTCTTTTCTTCTGTCTCGCTCTTTAATAAATATATTTCCAATTTCAAAGGCATTCCTGAATAATCACATGTTTCAAATGAAAATTAGGAACATCGCAAACTTGCAGGAGAAGAAGAAACTGATGAGCATTTTTTCTGGATTTATTTTTCATACTCTTGCAATAGACTGCACTGGTTTAGATCACGATTCCTATGAGGATGACGACTTTGAGGATACCGAATATTTTGGACTTCATTAGAAGAACACAATGGACCAATCGAGCTTGAGTGACGGGGAAAAAATTGACTATTTCGTACGTATCGAGCTTTTCATTGTCAAGCTAGTGAGTGCATTTAGTGAGCTCTACCTTCTTAAACCATTTATGCATAATCATTTCTTTAACTTTTACCGGATAACAAACTTCAGTGCATTTCGTTTAGACTGTATGTAGATGACATGTGGATTAAATTAGTGGTTCCTGCACATTTGGCTGTCTTCAAATAAATTCATTACCTGCTGATTTAATGCTTCTTCATCGGTATACAGTAGGCCCAAATTATCGTGCTTCGACACATTCTTCCTTTGAGGCGATGATTTTTCTCTGAGCTGGCTCATAATCGATTTAATTAATTCTCAAGTTTGAAAGGTTCTCGTTGGCAGTAGTCTCTAAAGTAAAGTGTGGCTATGCCTTAACGTCTAGAGATTAATCAAAGAAACGCTTAAAAACTCGAATCAACCGACAATTAACAATAGAAGAACTCTTAACTCGTTTGGGTCAGATCAACTTAATATTTAAAAGAAGTGTTCTGACAGATGGCGTTCATTGAAACGTGATAACAGTGATATCGTTCCAGATTTGCAATTGTAGACCCTGTGCTGGATCATGCATCATAAAGCTCGACACGAATTAATCGAGCGGTTTGCGTCAGTTAGTCCGATTAATTTATTATCAAATTTACTTTGTTGACAGATGCTCTGAAATATCCTTAAAACACTTGAAAACTGCATGTCTGTCAATTTTTTCATATAGAACATCAAAATATCGTGCCCGACACATTCTAGGGTATATAAGGAATTATACGTGCTCTGTTATTTTTTAAAAATATTTATCGTTTATAAATATTTCGAACGAAACATGAGACCCATAGAATACAGTATCTAAATTGCAACGACGCGCATGGTTAAAAAAATCAACAAATGTTAAAAATATCAACAAACAAACACATGGCTACCGCCAAAACGACAATGACCCCTCGCGTACGGCCTTATCAAATGTATGAAAGAGTGTCGGCTGATCTCGCAGCATTTCAAGCATTTCAAGAAACTTGATGGTCTAAAAGTGCAGACCATGTGGTCCCAAGGCTATACACTGCTACACATTGGAGATGATCTCGTAAATCTTTGAGTTGTATTTCTCATGAGACGAAAGGTATAAATTATTTGACTTTCAGGTGTATTTGACTTTCAGGCAGTCGATAATCGATAATGAGGTTAGCCGACTGGTCAATTATAAGTGTGCATGCGCCCACTGAAGTAAGCCAACCCCAGGATGAAGACTCAATTTACAATAATTTAGATAATCTGACGGACTTTTTATCTGAGCACAATGTTAGATTGGTGCGTGATTTTAATGGTAGAGCTGGCTGAAATCAAACCGATTTATGTAATTATTTAGGTTCGTACTCACCAACAAAACAGCAACGGAAAGTGAGGAAAGACTAAAGCACGTTTCAATAGTTCATGATCTCAAAAGACGAGTACATTATTGGCACATAAAGACATCCATTTGGAAACATGGACACACCACGAAAAATATCCCGAAGCCAAATTGACTATGTGATTTCTGAATCGCCGGATCGGGTTGTCCAAGACGTGAGATCTTTTCGGTCGTCAAAAAATTCGTATAGGTAGTGAGCATTATCTGATTACTGCAAAGCGACGATGTAAATTTTCGTTCAAATCAGGGAGAACAGGTTAATATACAACGCCATTCTCCTGTAAAGGTATAATAAATGAAGAAACGCAACGGAAATATCATGATTTTGTCAGCAATAGCATTTTGCGATCTAATTACCAATCTGAACAGTGCCTGGGAAGTATTGAAAACCTCGGTGAAGCGAATGGACAGAAGAAGCGCGAATGTTGGAAGTCTTAGGTCTTCTGAGCACAGCTCAGCAATGAGCGAAATTCACGTGATTTCTTACAAAGAATTACATCTAAATAATTCAAACTACAATAAAACAAGTACAAATCTTAACAACAACAACAATAATAACGAACAAATAATTAATAATGAAACTGTAAAACAATATAATAATAACAACAATAATACTAAAACTAATGAAAATAGTGAAAACTACAATCCAAATAAAACAATCAATAATAACAACATAAATCAAATAAATATATAATCAAATAAATAAATACAAGAAATGAGTAAGACGAATAGAATAACAACAACCAACACAACAAACAAAGGACAACAAGCAGCCTGTTACAACAAGATGGAAAAACAAAACAACAACAATAGAAGGAAGAACAAATACCAGAAATTATTCTCTCCTAAGTCCAGCTGAGCTCGACATCGTGCTCGAGATGGAAACGACTAATTAGTGGATCAAGATGAACAACTGATTGAATGGTAAGATCCAATGTATGCGTGAGTTTTGGTCAGGTAAATGTCCAAAACATATATGCCAAAAGCGATATGTTGCGGAACTATCTGCCCAACAACTGTATTAATGTGATATTTATAAGTGAAATTTGGGAGCGTGAGAACAAGACATTTAGGATAAAAGGATACAATTTTCTATCTAGACCGAAAACCGGTGGCTTCGGAGGTGTTGCTATTATGGTACAGGAGCATCTGGTTTTAATACCAGTGGTGATTTCCTGTTTTGAATATATTGAAGTCATTGCTGCCAAAACTCGTGACGTGATTGTAGGGGGTGATATGAATGCACATTAAAGATGCATGTGGAATCTTGTTGGCTGACCTCGTTCTAGATTCTGATCTCGTAATCCTGAACGATGGAAGGTCAACAGGGATGGGGACTAGACATTACTCCAATGTCTAACGGACTGGCCGGCCAAGTCACTTGAAATGTAACAGATTAGAATTTGGGTGGTGATCATTATATAATCGAAGGATGTGTAGGTGAGGTGAATGTTGTTAATCACACCAAGGTTAACATAAATGGTGAGAAATGGGTTGAACTAATGAATGAGATTCTCATATTAAATGAAATGAACGATGTCGACCAACTTGAGAATGAAATAGAGAGAGTAAATGAGGAGTGTTCTACGCAAGTAGGCACAACGGAAAGAAAGGTGAATGGGTGGTGGAACAGAGAGATCCAGTATTGGTATGAAAGAAAACGGATAGCCTTGCGTCAATTCAACTGCTGCATTTGCAAAGAATGTCGGGTTTATTGTCGAGACTATTTGTCTCAAATGACTCATAGGACCACAACCAAGGATGTATAAATTTAATAGAGTGAGAGGTCATAAAGCACCATTCAGAAATGACGTGCTAGATGACAGAGAAAATGGAAATCAATTCTTACAAATGATAGTGGATGTTCCAAATAATTTAGGTGACAGTAATGGATGTATGATACCTGATAATGTAAGAGATATTTCGAATGATATGTGTGTTGAGTTTAAATGGGATGAATTTCTTAAAGTTTTAGATTATTCAAAATCTACGACTCCAGGAACTAATCGAGAGGGCTATAAAATGATTGCGAATTTGAATTTTGAAGCAAAGGTAACTTTGCTTCAAATTCTTAATAAGGTGTGGATGAGTGTCAAAATACCGGAAAAATGGAAGGAAGATAGAGTCGTACCCATTCCCAAAAAGGATCGGGATAGAAATCTGGCAACAAATTACAGGGGACTTTGTATGTTGAAAGTTTTTGAATTTTGAAAAATTCTTGAATGAAGGAAATTTGCTGCCGGAAACCACCTTTGGGCTCCGTCGCAACCACTCTGCCAACGAATGTGTGGAAAAGTTTGTGTGGGAAGTATGAAAGGAAAATGAGAAAATTGTGGCGGAATTTTTGGACATTGAAAGAGCGTATGACTTTGTGGTTCCAAGGAATGATGATCGTGAGGGTATTGGAATTTACATTCCAGCACTTAAAAAAGGGAAAATGTTAAGAGTAAATGATGGCATCTGTATAATTAATCCCGAATTGATAGGGATTATGGATGGAATCAAGTTGGCAATGAATGACGGGGGAAGGAGGGTTCTTTTATTATCCTACTCTCTGAGTGGTTTAGATTTAATAAGTAAGAGAGGGGATACTCAGGGCAATGTTTAAGTGAATAAGTTTGAGTATCTTCGATCTTGTGGGAGTAAAGTTGTTCTTCAATGGATACCTGCTCATTTACAGATTAAAGGTAATGAAAGAGCCGATATGCTTTCAAAAAGGGGTTGCTTGATTGAGGATGTAAATGACTATGAATTTATGGATGCTAGAGATGTATTTCGTATGTTCCAGGTGAATCTGTGGAGAAAATGGGAGAGTGAATTTGAGCGAAAAAGTCAAATAAAAGGCAAGAAATACTTTGAATGGTGTAGTGTCCCTTTGAAAAACCTTTCTTTAATGATTCGAACAATGGAAAGTGAAAGATTGAATCATGAAAATTGGAAGAAATGTCTGTATTAACGTCATTTGAGTGAAGAAAATGTGTGTCATTCTTGTACGGTTGTAGAGGACATTGAACATTTGCTTTAAAAGTGCAAAAAATATAGTCACAATAGAGCAAACTCCGATGTCCTCATAAGTGCAATATTTTAAAGGAGTATAAGTGGATATAAGGCTATGTATGGATTTATTAAAATGAATGGTATTGAAGTATGAAAGCGGATCGATGCGTGAAATATGAATAAATGAAACTTAAATTAAACATTGCTCTGTATAATTTTAAATTAATTATTTTACAACATAATTGTTAATTCATTAATTAAAATGTAAATTGTAATGAAAACGGGCCAAATGGCTCCTATTATTTGGAGCTAGAGCCATTAAATAAAAATAAAATAAAAATTAAAAAAATTCTCATTATTTGGCAGTGTTCATTGATTTTTTCGATCGTATTACCAAATACCAATTCTTGTTCGAATCAAATTGATGATTCGAATCGAATAGCAATACGAATCGAATTCCCAAATAGGCCTACTGGCTCGTGATCGAAACCGATTGAGTCAGAATGTTGACACGGTACGGACCAACAATCGCCTGTAAAAGCAGTCAATAAAAACTGCTGACTAACAAAAAAATGAGCAAAATACATTTCGGTGGGCGGACTCAATCAAACTGATACCCGATGGCTCCCATAAAACTGATTATACTTTCAATTTGTTAACAAATATAGATTTTAAACATGAAACAACATTTTCTTGCATTCAACAAGTAGCTATTACAACATATCCAAACATGACATCTTAATTTGTGGAAAATTTCCATTTTAAATTTCCTAATTTCCTAAGCGAATAAAATATTTGTTTTTTTTTTATTTTATTTTCCCAACCGATGAAAATGAAATTGTGCGATTTTAATTTTTGTATCGCGTGATTCAATCGAAACAACAAAATTTACATAAATTATATATTTAGATAAGTTTATTTCTGTAAATACGTTTAGTTTATATCACACGGAATAATTTATAGTTACAATACAACAAATTTGATTGGCTTTTATCAATTTAGATTAATTGTTAGATGGAGTTTTGAAGTGGTGGCATTTAAATTATATTTCGTTCTTTTACTAGCTTGACAATGGTGTGAAGTTCTTCCATCGTTAATTCAATTTTATCGCCAGGATTGTGATTATTCGAATCGCCGGCAGTTAAAAGTTGATTGCCTGGTTTTGCCACCAAATTGACGGGCACAGCAACAATTTCGTTGTTATTTGGTTTCTTGAATTCTTCAACGCTGGGATTAAAATAACGTAGAGTTTGGAAATGGGATTCGATGCTATACGCTGATGACGGATCATTTACCATATTCGGTATGCAGAGCGCAAAATATCTATGTTTAATCGGAACTTTGTTTGTCACCGATGTGTTGATCACCGGTGGTGGTGTGTGCATTTTTTTATCGCGCGGTTTTAGTCGTTCGGGCAACGGAATTTTGGTTTTGGTACGTTTACTATCCAAAAAATGTGATTTAGTTGTTAGTGGTTTAAGTACCTTTTCATCGAAACTACTTGCCAAGTTTGTCGAAGGTTCGGTCATTTTTCGTATTTGATTCGAATTTAATGTGTCTGTTGAACGAATTTCATCGACATTCAATGTTGGTGGTTTGAAATAGGGATTTTGCGAATTATTAAATATTCCTCGTATATTTTGTTCCAGACTATCATTTTTACCGATGCTGTCATCAGACTCTATCCCTTTTGTTAGATATTTTATGGTTGACGCTAACTTTTGATGATTTGGTTCTGGAAATGGATTTTGGTCTCCATTTTGATACGAATAACGTTGCGATTGCGAAGATGTTCTATTTTGATTTGGTTTTTTATAAGACATGAGCAACACAATCTCACTATCATTATCCTTGATTACGTTTATGTTTTCTGGCCGTATAACATTTTTGGCTTCCGCACTATTTTTACTTTCCACCTCCACATAATTATAAATTTCATCAATTGATTTAAAATTAAATGGTTTATCTTTTTTGTTCATTTCACTTAATAATTTATTAAAACTTTTTTCAAAAAAATAAAAAAATTAAATAATCCGTCAAAATAATTACGAATGAATTAAATAGCAGAGACTACAGTGATGGTTTATAAAAATATTTTTTTTTTGTTGTTACAAAACTGATCGACAACCTAGACCACTTGGTCATGCTGACAGTTTATTAATACACCGGTAACGAATTAGTAACTTGAGCAATTCAATTGTTTTTGTTTTTATTTATTTAAACTAACCGCCTACATGATTAACTTCGCACACCTCCCGAAAATACTCTTAAAAGTTTTACCAGCAAGTAACAAGTAAATAGAATTTTCCACTTGTCGTAGGGTCCGTGTGTAAATGCCAAACTCTCATCGTGGCGGATCCAGGTGGCAAAAAGAGGAATGCTCTTAATTGGCTTGTCGGAGGGTATTGTTGTTGGCTTGTGAGAGGACCAAATCTGGCCAGAGGAAGGAACCACGAACAATAAAACACCCATGGAAACCGGTTAGCCAGTACCGGCGTCTTTGGAACGTGAGCGAGTGGTCTTCAGTGGTCGATATCCAGCGACACGTTAAATTAGCCTTGCTTGTGCGCTAGAATGATGAACTAAAAATAAAATGGCAGCAAAATGAGTTACAATAATGTAATATGAGTAAATACCAAGATGTAATGGTAAACTTAGAAAACCTAATCAAAACACTAGAGAGGCAAACAAAATCTTCTTTGTCTACTAATGGTAGAAGTCTTACCTACAAAATTTTGGCAATAAATACTTTTCGGACGAAGAGTAACTTGAGGAGCAAGTCGAACTCAGATGAAACAAAGTAAATGTAAATAAAAAGAGGAGACATGCTCATCAAAAGAAACCCTTACAACCGCCAATTAAGTAAGATATTTCAATATAGTCAGATCTTAAGTATTATCGATGACAGAAAAACCGGCTCATTTTAGAGCAACATTGACCTCCGATCGTGAAGAGATCAAAGTGGCGATCGAAGACTATGGCCATAAAGTAACCAACATTATCAACATTCAAAACCTCAAACAACAATCTAAATCAAGAAAACAGGCAGAAACCTGTGGTGAACGAGCCAAGCATTAGTATGCTTATTAAAAATACACACCGAATTTCAGGTAGAAATGTGACATAATTTCAGCCAGTTTACTAATAGGATGGATAAACTAGAAGATAATTCCACTAAAACACAAAAAGTAAATGACTGTAACGTTCCTACGTATATAACTACTGGGAATGCTTATGGTCTTAATGCAATAGCCCAAGAACTAGATGTAAGGTTTGCTAAAGGAGGTAACTACAACGTCTAGCATACTGTGTGGGGATCTCGACTCATAACACCATGAGGAAACGGAAAAGAATTCCTAGGTGAATCAAAAACTTCAGGTTGTTAATATCACTCATCATAACCAACCTATTGGCCTACAGACATCAACAAGGTTTCTGATTTAATTGACTTTTATATCGCGAAAGGAATATAAACGGAACATAAATGAGGAATGAGTGCGACGAAATGAAGAAAAAGCAGAACTGTGAGCAAAAAACAGAAATCTCGTGTCGCTAAATTTTACACAAGAAACAGATATGAATTTGAGTTCCAAAAAGTCACCGGGAATTGATGAAATTTCGTCCAAGGTTGTTTAAAGAGTTATCAAAGAGAGCAGTCTCTTATTAGACATAACATATGTGTACTGCTTGCTTTCGACTTATGTACATATGTGTCTGAGTGTTTCAAAGTTGCACAAACTGATCTCTTTGTTACCAACTATTTCAAAGTTGTTATTGAAAAGACTTAAACCAATGATCATTATACCTGACTTCCAGTTTGTATTCATAAAAATAAACATTCGATAGTTGATCAAATTCATCGCGTGACTGCAAAGTTGGAACAAGCCTGCTGTATTTCTAGATGTATCAAAGATTTTCGAAAATTCCTGCCAATTGCTCGAGTCGAATCTCTCGAAACGAAAATGAAGAGTATGCAGAAACATATTCCAACTTTTACCCAGCCATACCCCTGTCCCAGCGTATTAGGGTCTATCTATATCTACTTTACACTTCTGATATAGCGACAACGGAAACAACTTTGATTGAAACTTTTGCTAATGATACAACAGCATTGGCACCAACGGAATCGCAGAATCAAGCAGTCGAATACTAACAGCAAGCACTCGATAAAATCAGTCATTAGACCACCAATTGGAAAATAAAACTTAACGACCTAAAGTCAGTACATGTAATATACACGTTGCGGCACAAAAATAGCAACCTTTCTCAACGGGTTCCAAATTACCCAAGCTGAATCTGCTAAATATGTCAGATTGCATATAAATTCATGATTGAACTGGAAATACCACGGTAGACCACAAGCAGAGTAAAATAAAACAACACGAGATGTGCTGGCTAATAGGAAGACATTTAAGCTAGCCTGTACTGTAAACGTCTGATCTACGAATCATTAATTATTCAACGCTGCCAAAACAAATGTATACACGTGCAATCACCGCTATGTAACCAACGAAGAACTACACAAGGACCTTAAAGTTAAATGGATTGATAAAGTGGTCCAGGAATAAGCCATACCAATTCTTGACATCATAACACAAGAACTGAGACGCCTTAAAAAGACGCCTGATCATGCGATGCGGCTTTGGAATCATAAACACATTTACTTGCAAATAGACATTTGGTGGGCCAACCTCGGAGGTAACAGACGAATTCGAACTACAATTTTTTTTAGCATTGTTTCCCTTTTACACTCCATTGAACTCTTTATAGTTAAATCGTTTAAATTTTAATACATGAGAATATCACACAGATTAAGCTTTCATAATTTCTCTATAAGTTAATCTGTGTTTGCTCAGTTTCAATTATGTTCATACCTGGAGCTACAAACTATTTTCTCGTCAAATCGAAGTATTGAAGTACATCACGAGTTCACCTTGATCCGTGAACTTTTGTTTTGAATCATATTTCATTATTCTTGTGTCCACGTTACAAAGCCACTTTGCTATTCCCAAAGTTTCCCGATTATCAGGCATTGTCATATCATGATTAAAATACATCGAGAGTAAGGTATTTTGAGTATGGCAAGGACTACACAACATTTACAATGCTGATAATAAGATTTGAAAAATTCAAATTTTGGTTGAATTTAACTAATGAACTCGTTATACCTTTGCAGCATTTGCAACTTTCCAATAAACTGCACAATAAGTGCAACAGCATATTGACATCATATAATGACATTGTTGTATCAGATATACACTTCATCATAATGTTATCGAGAAATGGTAACTAGTTAAGTTACAATACGCATAATCTGTACTCCGTTGACACATGAACTTAGACTGGTGACCTCGAATGGATTACCGAGCATTTAATTACCATACTCCAGGGCTTTATATATCAACTTCATAGTAACTGCACATTTACTATGCATTTCATGTAGTACGAACATATGTATAGTCAGATTCTAGTGATTCCATTTAACATTTCAAAAACAACCTTTCGTAAAACCTTTCGGTTTTTTCGATATTTTTTTTAATGACTTTTGGACTCAGGAGTGTAGTTCGGATTACAATTCTGTTTTATGAATGTGTTCATATGTATGTGAAGTTAGCTCAGAATTCATCCCAGAAAAAAGCGATGGCAACACTTATCTCAACTATCATAACACTTTTACTCTCAGCCCCGAAAAATCAACTATCATGATAGTTTTCATATACTCAGCCCAGAAAAATTTACTATCATGATAGCTTTCATATACTCAGCCCAGAAAAATTAAATCTCATGATAGCTTAGATTAGCTCAGCCCAAAAAATGACTGTCACGATAAGTAAACTTTGATTAATTGCTATAGTGACTATAAACATATAAAACTAGTTCTGTGTATACGAGTACACCAAAATTAATATAAACAGTATTCATATTGCAATTGACAAATATTTATACTACTATAGTAATTTGCAATATGAATACTGTAACTTATTTAAAAACAGTCAACATTCTAGTTTTTAATTCACATTATTTCTATGATGGGTTCTTGCGATATAGTCCCTCAAACATAGAAACCATTCGTTGGACGGACCAACTGATCATTGATTTGAGTTAAGAAAGGTTTGAACTAGTATATGTGATCACCTCGGGGAGCTCCATTGATTGAGGTATCTCTCCTCCTTGTGCAACTACATCATTTGTGCACGGGCAATGGTTCTCTAGTGTTTCAGCCTCGTCCTTTTTGTTTACTTTAGGAGTAATCGACCCGAAACCGAAGTCGATTACTTCTTTGGCGGCAAGTGGCTTCAGATCTCCGTATTGATCACCATAGTAGATAATTTGAAGTTCCCCTTGGCATCCTCAGAAGATTGGGATTGCTAATTCTTATAATCTCTAAGAGTTTTTAAGGAGTTGCTGTTCGATTGGTAACCAGACGCGTGATCTTGGCCTGCTAGGAATCCTGCATACCTGCTTACAGCCGCCAGTTTCGCGCCTTGCCACACCTCTTCTACTTCCGCTACAGCCTTTTTATAAAGCTCCGCTGATCTGGCATCAGAGCACGCTATAAGTTTAACGCGTCTTTGATGCTAGCCCACATCTCTGCAGGATGGAGAGGGTCCTGAAGGATTTTGGTTTAGCATTGTTAGGAGGCAAAAGCATTTGAAGAGTTTTTTTCCCCTTGCAATTTGACCCGTTTTCTGTCAACGGACTCTAGTTCATCCTGGGACCACTGTCTTTTCCACACATGGTTCCTCTCTGAGTTGTCGCTGCCGACCGTTTTTTTGGTCCATGCCATGGATTCCGATTGCTCAGCCGTGAGCTGCCCCTCAGAGGTTGCAGCCCACCTGTGAAAATCCTAAACACCGATTGAGCTCTTTCTTTTTGTTTCCGGCATGTGGAGAGGGCCGGTCTCGGGGTCTCGGAGAAATATTTGGTCTACCTGTGCAGAGATCCGTTTGCGCAGCTGAGACCACATACACCTTGACGTTGCCAAATATCCAGAGGGCTCCATTTGCGACTGGGTTTGCGACTTTGTTAAATGGGCCTCCAGCCTGGTAGGTTGTTGGAACGGGTCGCGTAACACCTTAAACCGGCCCATCTGATTTCATTTAATTTCACTCGTAGCATACCTACGTCACTTTGCCCACCCGTTCTAACGAACGAGGACCTGCAGGTGACGACAATTATGAAGCAAATTTATATATATATATATATATATATATATATATATATATATATATATATATATATATATATATATATATATATATATATATGTATATAACAAATAATCATTTGTTTATTAATAGTTTGCTATAGTCCCTCAAACAAAGAAACCATTCGTTGGACGGACCAACTGATTATTGATTTATATATATATATATATATATATATATATATATATATATATATATATATATATATATATATATATATATATATATATATATAAATATATATATATATATATATATATATATATATATATATATATATATATATATATATATATATATATATATATAGTCGGTGATCAAATTATTAGAACCACTTTAAAAATTCACTTTTTAACTACTGATGCATGAGAAAAATCGGAATCTTATGCTATTTTTGACGAATTGAGTGTTCGGTGTTTGCCAAGAGCGCCTTAAATTCGCGTATTTCTCATGTTGAGAGGGCTTTAGCTTTTTCCATCTTTAAGATATCTTTAAGGACAAAAATCACGTAGTACAAAAAAAAAACAGCAACAAAATTAAAATATAACCAACTCTAATTGATAAAATACGTACTCTACAATTAAACCAAAATAATATTACCAACACAATAACCACAAACCTTAATATTATGTATGTTTGAGGGACTATAGCAAACTATTAATAAGCAAATGATTATTTGTTTGTCGTTTCAGTAATGTTTTTAGGCTGTAGCTATCATGATAGTTATTTTTTCTGGGCTGGTTATATAAAAACTATCAATATAGTAAATTTTCCTTTGTTTGGATATTTTATTTATAATTGTAATGTTGTAAAGAAAATTGGTTTGGTTTTCTTGTGGATATTATGTGCTTATGATCAATTTATAAATAATGCTAAAAGTGTCGCGACAGACGTTTTTCGGGGCTGAGAGTAATGTAAGACATTATTTATCTTACCTCCTAAGATAAATAATGTTAAGATTTAATTTTTAACGAACTCTATGTTTTATTTTATACATATATTTTTATAAAAGATTGGTTATTGATATTGTTCAGTAACATTTTTTATTTTGTTTGTTTATCTAACATTTTTAAGAATATGTCTAATCGAATTGTAATGTCGTGATAGTATTTTTATTCTAACTTTATACCACATGCAATCTCTTTCATTTTCGGGGATGAAATTCTGTGCTAACTTCACAAAGGTTGTGTTCATCGGCTTGTTGATGGCTCACTTCAGACGTTTCACTATTGGTAGTTGTTTGGCCGTTAAATCTAAAGCGTGGTGTCACCACAACGTTGAACACTCCTATAAAATTATTCGCTGGATGGTGGTGAAACGATGTGTTAAACCGTATTGCTTCTCCTAAAAAGATTCTTTCCTCTTTTAGGTCACACCCATAACAGTCTCACTCATGATAATTTCCCTTGTGATCTTTATTTAAGAGCAGCAACATCTATTAGGGAGAGAGGACATCCTGGCAGATCAAAAAGTCTATGAAATAATAGTTGTCACAAAACCATCAGAAACAATAGAAGTCTTGCGGACTAAAGAAACAGCTAGGTTGAGTTTCAGGAAATATTTGAGTCAAACAATTGCATCTTTTATTATTCACCTAGCTGTACCACGAGGCTTAACTGAAAACAACAGTTAAATGAACTGACAATACAACGAAAGTCCAGTTTGGTAGAATTGAACTACTTGGATACTTCCCACTTTAAATGTAAACTATATCCGATATTATAATGTTCAGAGGCGTTATATAAAAATCCAACACACCCAGATAGTTGCAAATTGCTGGCATATTATAGAAGATTAAATGACGTAACCATTAAATGACCACATTTCCAGAACTATACTTAAAAGTTGCTGGTAACTGCATATTTACAAGTTATTTTGTTCAAGGACACCAAAGGTTCCAGTAGAGCACTTTGCCATTCCAAAAATACTCATCATATCACCTGTTAGGATTATTGCAAATTTTGACTGAAAATGTATTCCTGCTAGCAAATCGTTGTGTCTGCCTCATTTGACCAGTAATTATCACATTTCGATTTGTTAAAGGTTGTTGGGATGACGTTTGGTTCTTATCATAACCAAACGGGTATTTACTATTTATACAATCTGTGGTTGATTTTTTTCTTGATGTAATTAGCTTTTACTATCACCCAATTGTTAAGGTAACAAACTGATTACCAACAACTTCTGTGGAAGTAGTAAAATAGTCTAGACAATTCATTTCAGATGTAGTTTGAGGTCAATTCACTCTTTTTAATTATTTTTAAGACTCAGTTTCCAATCATATGATGTTCGAGTTCAGTGAGTGTATTTAAGTGAGGCTAGCGTTAGAGATCACTCAATAATGGCTGCACGATTAGCAGTAAGCACTCATAATAAATCAGTCTAATAAGCCAATGAGACTGTAGTGAAAAAATAATTAACGACACAAGGCATTCCGGATTCGCAAACTTTAGATACTGAAACACAGTACCGTGTGTATATTTATATAATCCACAAAGTTCTCTCAGTGTGACGATCCAACAGCTATATAATTCAATAACTGCAAATATTCATCTTTCATGGAGCCCATTGATCAAAGGATCTATATCCAAAGAAAGCAGATTAGACTATCGGAAAACAGAGTGACTCCGTCATACAATAGTGCGGTCATACGATACTATACCGGCCCAGCAATAAGATTGCTACCATTGAATCACTTATTCAAAGTTAATTACAAGATATGGTATATAACCTGGCACTATCTTTGGTAGAATATATAAAAGGTAAGTGTAACGACATTAGGAACTCAATTTTAAACGGTCAAAGTAAAGACCCCACTGTTTTTTTTGAGAAGCAATAATAATGACAACCTGAAGCATATAAACTCTCGACCATTAAGCTATATAATAGCGTAAATAGCGGTTCGAATGGTTTAGGTCTATTAGCGTCAATAACGACCAATTGGAAATTAATACAAGAACCAAAGAAAGTCTTTTAAAGAAAATAACATTCCTCCAATCAAACGCTAACCATAAAAAGAAAGGTAGAAGGAGGAATCATGAATCATTTGGCATTCACGAGACATCCGATATTTTAAATGCATTATTACGAAACTTATTAAATGAATTTCATTTAACATCTTGACAAATGAGTTAATGCCTTTTTATATTAAATATTGGTAATCAAGATCAATACACCTCTAACCATTTAACCACGAGCCTTCAAATTCGTGGTACAGTGGGTCATATGACAAAGAAGTACACTTAAGGATATGAGTATTTTTCCGATGGTACTCAAATCAGAACTAAGCGAAGTGACAAATTCCTAAAACAGTGAATCATATGGCCACAAGCCTACTCCTTCAAAGTTAAACGGTAAACGGCTGAAAGTTGTCACTTCGCTTAGTTCCGATTTGAGTACAATATTTTTGTAGGGAGTACAAATCAGGACAAATTTAATTATAAAAACGCAACTCGCGCAAAAGAAGTCACAACGAATACCCTTTTGTGGTAAAAGGCTACGTTCTTGTGGGTTGTAACTCAATTCGTCTGCTTGGTGTTCAGATTAGCAACAATAGTAACAAAATGGAATGAACACATTATAGCATTGGCCAAATCAGCTTCACGTAAACTCGGGTATACCTCAATAGATGCAGACGGTTTTTTAGATCTGATCAGGTTCTCCAGATATATAAAACCTTTAGAATATTGCTGTCAGGTTCAGATTGATAAATGGTAAATGTTCTGCAGAGTTAAAGGAGAAAATACCACCATTTGTTATGCCAGGACGGGTAACACGAGTAACGGTTAATAGTGAAGGTTTATAGGTTTATAGTGAAGCTGCCGAAACTTCAAACTTCAAACTGAACCACGAGGCCTAAAATTCCTGGTACAGTGGATCATATGACAAAGAAGTACACTAACTCATATAATGATGATGAGTCTAAGCTGTAGCGCAACGCCATCTTTTACGTATTTACAATGGTATAAGTATAGCTAGCACGTAATCGAAATCAATGGATCCAGATTATTAACCCAGAACAGATCAGCAATGACCTTAATAATCAAATGCGGTTTCAATGGTAACGAGCATACTTTATTCGGGATCAATTTACTTAGCAGAATCGTTCAATCAGAGCACAATCAATTCGCAGTAGTCATTACGTTGCAAATCAAATCGTTTAACCACGACTCTTGAGACAGTACAACAATCTATAGATAACGATGGGTAATTCAACAAGTAGTTTCGTACTGATAAAAGAACGAAATCACCACCCAAACCATACTAACAAATAATTATATTTTAATCCTCTCTCTCTCATATGTTTACTGAGAGTATCGTAGCAACGAATTACTCCTATTTCTTATCAATCAAAACGAAAACGCATTTTATGAATGAATCACATGTAATCCCACGTGCTCCTAGCACAAAACAAAACTTAAAAAAAAAATCATAATAATTTCTGGCGCAGAATCACATCTCGCTTTCAGCCAATTTTCATCTCAACAACGATCGATAAAATATTTATGTGCTCCTACATAAAATCCAAAAATCCAATTCAGTCGTCATTTCGGGGGCCCAACAAAATGTCGTGCTAATTTTTCGAGCACTCTGTATTATTTTTATTTTTATTTAAATTGGCCATTGAAAAAAAAAGTGTAAAGGTAAATAGCAAACCATTTTTAGAAAATTAATTTTCGCGTTAATTTTTCCATTTTCTTACCTATTTCACCAATTTGTTATTCATTTATGTGATTGGGGGTGAAAAAAGTTTACGTGAACAAGTCTTTTATTATCAGTGAAGTGTTTTTGTCTATGAAAATTTTTAATTGTGAAAAATATAAAATGGAGGGTGCGGTGATTTAAGTGAAAACTAGTCAATTGGTGTGAATTATTAATTAATTAAGTGAGTTTTGCTATTAAATTATGCATAATTTTTGGGACAACCGAAGTTGTTGAGAAAGTTTGTGTTTTTGGTAAAAATTTAATTTTACTTGTAAAATTATAAAAAAAAAATAAGATTTCTAGCTTGGGCGACATTTTTTTTTTGCGGAAAATCTCCTATATAAGTAATGTATTTTCATCCCAATGGATTTTGTTCTTAACATAAACGTTTCAGTTTCATCAAAACGATATGGAAAATTTTTTATATACTGTCGGTTGTATATAAAATTTTGGGAAAATATTTTCCGATATACAATATACTCGTACCCATCGTACCTGTATATGAATGTATAGAAAATAGTTACTGATAAGAAAAAAAAATTTTTTTATTGATTTTATTTGATCCAAAAATAGAGAAAAAACAAACGAACCAAATATCATTGTGGTTTTTTATTCGTTTTTAAGTGAAAATGGAAAAATTAATTCAAATCATTTGTGTATGTTTACTGATTTGACGGGAAATAGGCGAGGCTTTAATTAAGTGATAACTCAAACGGGTAAATATGTATGTATATGTATGTGTATTTACAAAATTGTGTTGGTGCTTTCGACTCATATACGATTTTTATATTATTTGCAAGTCGTCGTCTGTGCAAGGGAAAGTTTAGTGGGTCAAGGTGGAGTTGATAACTTTATTTGTTTATAACATATGTTTTATTGTACTACGTGTGAAAGTATTTGTCTCATAAATTATCTACACATCCAAGGCGCATGATTGCAGCGGTTTACAGTCCCTTTATTAATGTAATAGAATGAACGCGTCTCAAAATTTATTGTTATAATGAAATATAATGATGTCTGTCAAAGTTCTGTGAGAGATAATCATAATTTCTTAATATAGCGCATGTATATAATCGTTTATGATCGAATAAACTAATTACTTCAAAATTGCAGTAAATCGAAAGTGTCATAAAATGTCGTTGTTTCGGAGCTAATGAGAGATCCGTTCGAAAAGATCAACTCCAATCCCATCCGTCTTTATGTTTAAAATTTTAAAATTTAGTACCCCATTCGATCAGACCAATTTTGGAGCACTTTTTCGAGTGTATGGGGTCGTATCTCCGCGATGACATAACGAATGTTGACCTTCAAATGCTCAATTCTCTCTGATTTGTCTGCATAACTCTTGTCTTTAATGGCGTCTCACAGAAAATAGTCCAATGGTGTTATATCGCCACTTCTTGCCGACCATTTGACATCACCATTTCGGCTAATTAAACGGCCATCAAAGATTTGACGCAATAAATCGATTGTGGCATGAGATGTGTGATAAGTTGCACCATCCTGTTGAAACCAAACATCGTTCACATCAATACGATGAAGAGCGGGCGTACAAAGAATCATTTTCAAAGAAATATGGGCCAATGATGCCTCCGCACGACAAGCCGCACCAAACAGTCACTCGTAATGGGTGCATTGGTTTCTGTAAGACCACGTGTGTGTTTTCTGAGCCCCAAAAACGGCAATTTTGCTTATTAACGTACCCACCAAGATGAAAATGAGCTTCATCCGAAAAGATGGTTTTTTGGCACAATCGACATCATCGTGCAGTTCTCGTTGGCCCATCTAGCGAAGTGAAAACGAAGCGATTAGTTATGCGGCTTCAACTCTTAAACCAATTGAACTTTTTAAGGCGAGATCACAAAATTCGTCGTAAACTGGGGCGTGAAACGTTCATTGCTTGAGAACGATGACGATTTGATGTTAATGAATACTCTCGTATTTTCTCAGCCACAGGTTCGATATTTTCGGGTGTACGAGCACGGTCACGTCTTGATGCATCAACAATGAAACCAGTTTCACGAACTTAAAAATTAAAGTTGCATATACCGGACACTGTTGGTCCTTTTCTGCGACCAAATTTTGCACGACATTTTTGTGCCATTTCCGACCAATTGTTTTTGTTTTGGAAATGAATTTCCAATAAATCCCAACGTTGCTCAAGCGTAAATTGATTCATTTCGTTCAGTCGAGTTAATATACTGAATTTGGTGAAAAAATAGGATGACATAAGTATTGCCAGATTAGGAATAACCGGTGGTTCAAACTTAAACCGATAGTTGGCCCCCCGTTAATTTACCAAAAATGGCAAATGAGATTATCACCGATATGGATTTCTTATATTCAACTTCCAGAAAATTAGAAGAGCTTAACTACTAGCCATTCCGAATCATTGTAGATAATCAAATTCAAGTTTACAATTTCCTTCATTCCCCTCTTCGTCACATCTATTGTTTCAAAATATATAGGTATAACACTATCACACCTTCTTTCAGCAACATCAGTTTACAAATTATCTTCAATAGACCTACACTAAGGTAGCGACTATTACTTTAACTACTTTTGACCGTAATGTTTTGCCACATTGAAAGGAAGGATTGTAATCTATTTTGAAATTTGATCAATTTTAATCTGTTTGGGGCTCAAGCCACTCCCCACTCTTTCGCGGTTTGCTTATTCCCGTCCTTACTTTTACGCCATTACAGCCAATTCAAAGACGTTCGGCTATAGTTCGGATTTTCCTAACCATCTGCACATTGCATAGCTCCATCTGCACATTGCTAACCGCCAGCACTATAAGCTGAAGATGGGTCGGATCATGAATTTTGCACTCCAACAAGGGTAGTTGTGTTCATTCACACCACAGATCGTAATCTTATGGTAAAAATCCATTTTGCATCCTTCCCCTATCGGGATTCGAACCCGGTAACTCCCGCTCTAACTGCCGCAGCTTTAACGCCACCTGAGCGGTAAATTTAAGTCTTAGAATAGGTAGCTTTCAATTGGATTCATTCATCCTCAAAATATACTCTACCTCCTTAATAAAACTATTATGCAATGGGCTTAAGATAAAAATTCGTTCAAAGTTTTTTATTGGACTATTATTTCTTAAATATTAATGGTTTTGGACATTTATTTTATTTATGTTGACGTAACCTTGTTTTAGTTTCAACCTAAGCTTCTTCTTCCAAAAATGAAACGAGAATCAAGCACTGTGTCGAAAATAAGGACTTTTCTTTTTGGTTCAGTAATTTAGACTCAAGCAACTACAGTCTTATGACAGGTAAAATATTCCATATGAAAATGTAGGCAGCTTAGTATCGGTTATACTACATTATATGGTCTGAAGAATCATCAAAACATATGAGAAAGATGAGTCACTGCTTGATTATATTCACTTTCAGGTCTATTCTAGGTAAATCTTAACCAATATTGGCCTCTTAATCACCTGTATTACCATAGAAGAGATGAATGAATTTCTTGGTAGATAAGGTGCAAAATTCGGTCAATCAAGCTATTTTATGTTCTACTCCAAGTAGAGATGATAAATAGTCCAAGCTATTGCAAAAGACTAGACAAAAATATTAGATCCTCTTCAAAACCAAGAGAAGAACAAAAACTATAGCGTCTTCATAGACGTCTACAAAAACGACCTCAAAACAGATATTGAAGACTTTTGTGCAATAATATACAAAAAACCGTCGAGACAAACAGACAAACCTTCCTGACTGTAGGTGGTTTTCCAAAACAGCCTTAAGTTATGTCACAATTCAAATAAATTGTAATTTTGATACCAAAGGTGAGAAAAACTTTACAGACAAGTACAAAAATGACCAAGCAATCATCACACAAATACAATGAACAGTCATGTCACAGTAGAAATTTATATAAATCGAAAAACAGTTTCGATATAAACTATATCTGCTAACACTGTTGAAACAAAGACCCACAACATTATGTACAAATACAATACAATCTAGCCTGGTTGCATATGTCTGATGAAATTGATTTGATCTTTTCGATCTCACAGCCAATCCATAACGTCATTAGAGCGAAATCGGCCTAGCCAACCAACCGTTACAGTAAAGATACCATAAAAAAACATCAAAAGACTAAGCGTCTTTAACTCAACGACTGGTTGATTCAGCGCCCTAGCCTTATGTCAATCAATGCCACATCTTGGAGTTTTTCAGTATAACTCCCATTAGCTGTCACGTTCACATCTATCTTTTAGCATCATTTTCATATCCTACATACCCGTTTGTTATTTTATAACAAGGGACTTATTATAACAAGGGAACAAATTTTTCAAACTTCCTGAAGATAGGGGATCTTTACACTCAGGATTCCATAACTATAAATTACAATCTTATAACAAGCACAACGTTCCTTTTAGTCAAACTTTTTCTAATGTTCAAATTCAAAGTCAAAAATAATAATCTTGATGATTCCCAAACCCACAAATTGGTAAGCAGAGGCATACCAACAACCTTCTTTTATTTACATTTGATCTGACTATCGTCGAGTGTCCTGTCTGAAGACATTTCCACTGAGATATGGCTGTTAGTCGAGTGGCCATAATCGCCGCCATCTGCTTACCATAAATGTCCACGGGGAGAAGGTGAAACAAGACCTTTAAGGCACTTGTAGGTGTTGTCCTCAGTGCCCCGCTTATAAGCATGCAGGCCTTTCTTTGCACCTTCTCAATCCTTTTCCTGTATGTTACTTTATCAAGAACTGGCCACCACACGCTCACTCCATACATAAGTACAGGTCTTACTACGGAAGTGAATAGCCAGTGTACCAGCTCCGGCGTCAGGCTCCATCTCTTTCCGATGGAGTTCCTACTCGAGTACAATGCTATATTGGCCTTGTTTACTCTTTCCAGAATGTTGGGCTTCCAGCTAAGCTTTCTGTCCAAGATTACGCCTAGAAATCTTGCCTTGTCCGTAAAAGCTAGTCTCTTGCCGTGTAGTAGAGGTGGATCTACTACAGGGATTTTATATTTCCTAGTAAATAGTACCAATTCAGTTTTAGACGCGCTAATTGCCAGTCCACATCTGTTGGCCCACCTCGTAATGATTAGGAGGACATTTTGGATTACCTCCGCCACCGTGCTTATGTATTTCCCAGAGACAGCTATCGCTGCATCATCTGCATAAGCAATCACTACGATCCCTTCTCTCTCCAGCTTTAATAGCAGCTCATTGATTGCTATGTTCCAGAGGAGAGGAGACAGGACACCTCCTTGCGGGGTTCCCCTAGTCACCCGTCTCCTGATGGTGGATTCCCCCAGCTCTGAGTTAATCATCCTGCACCCAAGCATGTGATTGATTAACCCACTTATAGGGTAATCCACCCCTAGTAGCGACAATCCCTCCAGAATTGCCTCCTTCTTTACATTGTCAAAGGCGCCCTCAATGTCAAGAAACACCACCATACAAAACTCTTGCGAGAATAATGATTTCTCAATTGTACTTACCAGGGCATGCATAGCTGTGTCCACAGACTTCCCTTTACAGTAAGCGTGCTGAGTCTGAGCCCAGTCACTAGGCCTTATTTTTGAGCGTATGTAGATATCCATCAGCCTTTCCAAGGTTTTCAATAGAAAGGATGATATAGTTATTGGTCTTAAGTCTTTTGGGTAGCCCTGCGAGCCTTTACCCGCTTTCGGAATAAAAATCACTCTGACCTCCATCCACTCCCGCGGAGTATGTAAAGAGGTAACGAAGCTGCTGGTTCAGCACCTACGAAAATTAAGCGAGAACCTATGTCTGCCACATCGTTGCCGTCTCTACAAAATATAACTTCTTTGTCGTCGGCAACGATATTAAAAGCTGAAATCACGCAGTAAGTAACCGCAATTAATTCCACTTGATAAGTAGTACAGTAGTTCCTCAAACTGTCAGAGATTCTCAAATCGTGCGTTGGCCAGTTGTAGCCAAAGCCTGTACCCTGTTCAGAGACAGAGCCACTGAAAAAGAGTACAAATAAGTGATTCGAATATCTTATTGAGCAAATCTGATGAGAACCACATATCCCTGGATGGATAAACCACCTCAAAAGATTTGTAGAAATTAAAAACAGGCAGATGCCAATCCATAACCATGTCGATTTCTGGCATAGCTCGTTTGAATTCATTAAGAATTGATCGATGGCCTGAAGTAGTGCCGAAAGCATTCCACACCCCAGCACTCCTCAAGCGAAAGGCAGCCGAACAAGCTGAACATAAAATGCAGGATTGTAACTGGGGTAGAGAGAGTAAAAGCTCCTTCCCTAGGAGTGGAATAGAAGACATGGCTCTAGTTACATCCCTACAAGCGATATTTTGCAAATAGTTGACTTTACTTCAACCACCGGCCACCAAACAACAGATGTATAAGTTAGCATTGGTAGAATCAGTAATTTGTAGATAAAAAATAGTATTTTTGGTGATAATTTCCAGGAATTACCATAAGCTCTACGGCATTTCTCAAAATTCCAGTGGCTTTTTGTAATTTATAATCCAGATGATACTTCCAAGAAAGTTTATTATCCAGGAAAATACCAAGGAGTTTCATGTAGACTGAGATATAAACCTTAAATCCGAAAAGGTGTTCCCACACCTTGTAAATATAACGAAATTGGTTTTAGACGGGTTTACATGTAAATCCTTATCCAGAAACCACTGTTCTATTACGAGACGAGCATGTTAAGTTAAATCTGATATAACTGTCAGGACCGGATCGTCAACATAACTTTGAGTGACAAAACCGGACTCACGAAGAATAATAAGAAGTTCCATTTGATGATATTGGGTTCGATACTAAATTTAGTACAAGCATTCGTAATCGAGCCGAAAGTAGTATCACAAAGGCTCCGGCAATATCCATTATCCAAAAAAGTGCCCACAAGAAACTCGTTGCTGTACATAGATCTCACAATCCTTGTTACGAGTTCATGTAAAGGCAGTCTCACAGGATTTGCCAACTCTGTCAACTTGTTGCCTGTTACTAGAGCGGAGCGGCAACTAATTGTTGGTCTCTAATAAGTCTATCAACAATCTTTTCTAAAGATTTCAGAAAAGTAGATGGCAGACATATAGACCAAAACTATTTGGGGTATGTGACTTGCCAATTTTTGGAATAAATATTACTTTACTTCTGCTTCAAGAGTGTGGAACAAAACTAAAAGCGATAGATATACCTGGAACAGATGTAATAGATTTAGGTTCAAAATTCAAAATTTAGGATATCTAATTCAGTTGAACGTAGATAATTTAGCAGAGCAGAACCTCTATTGCTAACGTTAGTAAATCCTCATAATGAGTGATGTGCAAAAGTCACAACCCGCTATCATACGAATGTTTTGAACTTTACACCAGCTTACTAGGTATGTAGCTGCAATATCAGCCGAACTACACTCCTCAATGAGAGATACATTGTACAGAATTCTGCCACCGGGGTCATTTAGTCCAGAAATCGAACCATCAATAAGGTATGGTTTCTGAACTAAGCATAAATCTGTGTGTGGATTAACAAGCAGCGTCTTTATTCTACAGAAGCTGACTTGCTATGTTGGAAATCAATCTATTTAATTACATATATGCATAGATGGCATGAGAACACAAGTAAGATAAAACTTGATGATCTTAAAAGAAATCCTCTCAATCATGTACTGTAAGGATGATCCGAACCCAATAATGCACTCAATAGACTTTAAATCAACCAGGAACACAATTGATTGGCGATTAGCCTATTAACATTTGGCAATATTAACATTTGAAATCATCACTCTTGTGTTCGCTAAAACCCCACTAGGTTCCTCTGGATGGTCAAGGACCCAGGTGGGATTAGTAGTGGTTTAAGAGGATCACCAACTAACAGCTGACAATCACTCCAAAAGTAGTATAGTTACGGATCGCATATGTTTCCAAAACGGCCATCGCATCCTAACCTATCCTACCTATAAAATGGTCAACATTTTCACTAGTGCAAAGCTTTGTTTCTTCTATATATGGCTTTAATTATATTTTAAAACCGACTAAGTGGCGTAATGCTGAAAGTTGCAGCAGTTGGAGCGGGAGGTACCGTGTTCGAATCCTGATAAGGGCAGAGTGTTAAAGAGATTTTTCACCATCTGATTACGATCGGAAGTGCAGAATTTATAAGGCAACCCATCTTCCATGTCAGTACTATAGACTGGCATGGAGCTATGCAATGTGCAGATGGTTCTACGTAGATCGAACCTATAGCCGGACGTCATTAAATAGCCAACCACGAAAGGGTTGGGAGAGCCTTGAGCCCGAAAATAGATCGCAAAATTAGGACAGACAGACAGATATATTACAAGCTTAATATTACAAAAATTAACACAGGTTAAATAAAACAACATCCCCTCGGATCCCCTCATATGTATGATTGATTCGACATTAATAGCATAGAATATGAGCATTATCAATGATATGATAGTCAACGTAAAATCATATAACTATACATCAAAATGTTATCAACCCACCATATTCATATTTTATAATGACACATTTACTGCAATAATTATGATAAATTTCGATTTTTGTTATTTTAAATTAATACCATATAATAATTTGATAGGATTAACCCACAAGCTCCTTATCGTTATCAATCAATCAGTAAACATCATAAATCCCATTAAAACAACAGCAAATTAATTTGTAATCGATAATAATTTTGCAACAGAAACAATTTATTATGACAACAAATGATGGCGACAAAACATGTTCACTTGACGATGGCCTGCAGGATTTGGGTGTTCCAGTATCGATACAAACTTTTTTATGGCGCCAAATTTTGCCATTCATCCGACCAAAATTAGGCAAATTGCACGAAGCGAGTTGTATGGTAAGTAGGACCAAGTAAGAATATAATGCATGCAAAATAATCTATAGCAATAAGAATTGATGAGAAACTTAATTTAATTTAAGTGATTCATAAAATAAAACACTGTTGGGATTTTACATGTAAAAAATGTTTAAAACGTAAGTTACATGTAACGAAAACCACAACATTCGCAGTGCAATCTGTTTTAAAATGTCAAAAATTTATCAACGTTTGCTTTGCTCGTTATAAATTAACATAGATAAAGGCGTATATTTGAAAAATCAATTAGTTTCGGATCAACGTTATTAGTTGGAAAGCGATTTTTTTTCACCTTGACCGGAGCCAGTTAAGATGATTTTTAACAAAATTAACCTGTTAATAAATTTAATATAAATCAAAAATTATTGTGACATTCAGTATGTAGTCGAAAAAATGGATGTATGTGAAGTTAGCCCGAAATAGTATCCCGAAAAGGCTTTTTATAATTTTGGTATGTTTCTTTGCTAAATTGAAATCAATCCCGAAACATTACTTAAACATGTAAGAAAACCACTTTTCATTCCGAAATTTTTTATTTTTTGAAAACAAAAAAATGTCTATCTATAGTATTTTCTATTTTGAAAATTTCTTTTATATTTAAAAATTTAACATTTATATTTTTATATAAATATGTTTATGGATATATTTTTGTATAGGAAAACGATAACTTAATCAAATAATTTTTCAGGAAAATCCTAGAGATGACTCAAACGGGAAACTAGTCTTAAAAGTTATATGCATCTATGTTCTAATTATTTCAAATGAGTTTTCTTGGCCGCGGTTGGGATGAGATCCTCATCTATCGTCATATGTCGTTATAGTTTCAATATCGGATATATGTAATTTCATTGAGGATCCACACTATGAGAAATGCACCATTGTCAAGTAGAGATTAACGAAAAAATGTTCACCTGGACCAACTTTGAACCCTACTCATTCGAATACTATGATGGAAATAATGCAAAATGTTATGAATGCCATAAACAACCTTTCTGAAAGTCTACAAAAATTGGAGCAGAGAAATTCTGCTTTATTATACTAATCAACTCTCTCAAAATGATATACAAAGAAAACCTGAGAATTGCTACTTGGAATGCTAACGGTATTAGAAATAAAAAGCATGAACTAGAAGCGTTTTTAAAAATGCAAAATATCGATGTGTGTCTGATATCTGAGACCCACTCCACCAGGCAATCTTACCTTAAAATTCACGGTTACCAACTTTATGAAACAATTCATCCGGATGACCAAGCAAGAGGTGGAACTGCTGTTATAATAAAAAAAACTATATTGAATGCCTGCATTATCAATTACCCGAAACCCAGCTTACCATAGTAGAAATTACATCTACCAAGCAACGCCTTCAGATAGGAGCAGTGTATTGTCCACCTGGATATAACCTGAAGAAACCGAACTATTTGAATATCCTACAACAGTTCGATGGTAGATTTATACTAGGGGGTGATTTTAATGCAAAGCATGTTAATTTTGGTTCTAGGCTTACAACAACCAAAGGTAACGAACTTAAAAATGCAATAGTAGAAATGGGACTGGCAACCCAACATATTGGCCCGCGGATGCAGGTAAAACTCCTGATCTACTGGATTTCTTTATATCAAAACAAGTTTCATCAAATTTTATTGAAGTAGAGGATAATTCAGATATGGACTCTGATCACTCTGCAGTGATACTTTCCTTAAACGACAAGATAATTAGAAAGGAAACGGGACCAACTCTTGTCAATAAAACAACTGATTGGGCGAGCTTCAGATCTGAAGTAGAAAACAATATTAATTTACAAACACGACTAAAAACTATTCAGGACCTAGAAGAAGAGGTAGACAATTTCACCGATATCATTCAGATTATCGTTTAGAATAATACTAATGGAACAGTATCCAAAACCATTGGTAAAAGTTACCCAAGAGAAATTCAGAATCTTGTCTAAGAAAAAAAAAAAACTAGGAGAAAATGGCAACAAACAAGGAGTCCATCTGATAAGACGATTCTAAATAATAGATCACAACAGCTTAAGCGAGAAATTCAGAAGCTAATTGAAAAATCGTTTTCTTTGTATCTAGGAAAATTGACCGCTGATGAAGATACGAACTACTCACTTTGGAAGGCAACTAAAAGTATCAAAACCCCAATTACGCAAATCACTCCTATTAAGCGAAGTGATGGCTCGTGGGGTAGGGATAACAAAGCAAAAGCTGAAGAATTTACTAACCATTTGGCTGATATTTTCAAACCGAATGAGATTGCATCGGATATTATAATCGAAAATGAAAGCAGCAATTATGAGGGTGGAATTCCTCTATCAACCCAAAAAGAAGTTACCAGTGAAATACAATTCAATCTGAAGTCAGCAAAGGCACCTGGATATGACCTTATAACGGGAGAAATTTTAAAGCAACTACCAAAGAAAGCTATCGCTAAACTGCTCTCTATCATTTCAAAGCTAATGGAAAGACTATACTCTTGAAGAGAATGAAGCCAATAATAGAAATTAGAGACCTAATACCGGGTCACCAATTTGAGTTTAGATGCAAACATTCTACAATTGATCAGGTTCACAGAATAACAGACATTATAGAAAAGGCGTTAGAAGAAAAACAAATTTGTTCGACCTTATTTCTGGATGTGGCAGCCGATTTCGATAAGGTATGGCACGAGGGTTTAATACATAAACTTAATGCTATCCTTCCGGGGCCATATATTGATCTTTTGAGATCCTATTTATCTGAAAGGCGTTTTAGAGTAAGACAAGAAGATGAGTATTCTGAACTAAGAGAGATAAAGGCAGGTGTTCCAGAAGGCAGCGTTCTAGGTTCAGTCCTTTACCTACTACATACAAGTGATATACCACAGTCCGACCACGTAAGCATAAAAACGTTTGCTGACGACACCGCAATACTATCAACAGAGCAAACTGTGGAAGAAGCGGCGAATAAACTTCAATGTGCGAGTGATGAAATTCGCCAGTGGACCAAGCGATGGAAAATCAAACTTAATGAATTAAAATCGGCCCATGTCAACTTTACGAATAAATCATTGGTTAATCCGCCGACAATCAGCTTAAACGATGTGATGGTGCCGAACGTGAACTCTGCTAAATACTTGGGTATGACTCTGGATGTTAAACTTAAATGGAAAGATCATGTGAAGAAGAAAAGAAAAGAGCTTGATCTTAAATATAGACAATTGTGCTGGCTAATTGGCCGAAGGTCAAAATTAAGCATATGCAACAAAATACTGATTTACAATCAGGTTCTTAAGCCGATCTGGCTATATGGTATTCAGCTTTGGGGCTGTACTAAGAATACTAACATTAAACTTATACAAAACTTCCAGAATAAGGTACTTCGGAGTATAGTCAATGCACCCTATTACATTCGTAATAGTGATTTGCATCGTGATTTGGAGATTCCAGATATAAATCTCGAAATAAAACAATTTGCATCGAAGCATGAATCAAGACTAATGGAACATGTCAATGCGGAAGCCTCTCGGCTACTGGATAGTGAACATTTGGTTAGGAGACTTAAAAAAACCAAACCCTTCGAGCTCGTTAGTATGTGAGCAGCTACCTACCAACGAACAGGCACTGTGCAACGCTGGATCAACAGTGACCACATTATATTTTAGTTTGTAAGAATTCAGATGTAAATTGATGGTTATTCTGGAAAGACTAGTTTCAATAGTATAATAAAAAATAAAAAAAAAAACTGGAGCTGATTGCATTAATTATGAGCACTTCTGAGAGCTAACTTTTTCTAACTATTTTGACCTTGTTTGATTAATATGGCGAAATGAATGCCTGAAGAATGGAAAGTGACCACGTCATGCCCAATATTCAAGAAGGTTAATCGCATGAAGTGCGAGTATTATCGCGGTATAACCGCGGTGTAAAATCATAGTAACGCAGTCACAGTTCTGTATCAAAGTTTAGAACAGGCTTTCGAGAACTTTTGCAATTAATTCTGGTGTTCGACAAGAAGATGCGCTATCCCAGATACTTTTACACATCTCATGTTGGAATACATCCTTCGTAAAAGTGGAATACCTCAGGACAATATCTTATTCCGACAGTCCAATAAACTTTTTGTATATACAAATGATATCTGTGTGAGTGGATGTGAAAAATAGCAACGAACGAAGTGTTCTAGTGGATCATAAGAAACACTTGATCCACAAAATCAACAGGTCCAAAACCAACTATCTCATCTGTGGCTTAAGAGACAACAAACAATTGTTTTTTATCTGTTACCACAGTTTCCAAGGAGTAATGAGATTCAAGCATCTTTGATCACACCCGTTGTCATGTATGAATTTAGGATATGGTGGTTTCTAACATTCGAAAGAATAAATATGGGACACATGGACAAAACGCGACGTTGATGAAATACACCGAGTCCTTCTAAACACAATATCAGGAATTAAAAGTGAATTCCTAATATCGTGCATGAAATTCTAAGACCACCCATGTGGCGCAGTTATTAAAGATGCGGCAGTTGGAGTGGGAGGTACTGGGTTCGAATCCCAATAGGGACAGAATGGTAAAGGGATTTTTCACCATACGATTACGATCGGTGGTGTGAATGAACACATCTATGACTCCCTGTTGGAGTACAGAATTCATGGGTCAACCCATCTTCCATGTCAGTACTATAGGCTGGCATGGAGCTATGCAATGTGCAGATGGTTCTACGTAAATCGGACCTATAGCCGTACGTCCTCGATTCAGCTGTAATGGCGTAAGGTAAGGAAGAAAATAAGTGAACCGCGAAAGAGTTGGAAGTGCCTCGATCCCCGAAATAGATTGTAGAGATAAAAACAAACAAACAAACGAAATTCTAAAAGACAGCAAGAAAACTAGTTCAGTTATGTTCTGCGTACTATTCCAACCCGAATAAAACAGTGGTCCAGAAAGGAAAACCATCTTTCCGTAGACGAAGAAGTCGATGTCGGCGACGATAAATCCATGGCGTAAAGATCGTACTTTCTTCAAATTTTCAAATCAAGGAATCTTCAAATTATATAAAAATAATATGAAGGAGAGAACAAGTTCTCCTAAACTCATTATTTAATCCAAGCCACCAATGCCATTAGCCATAACCAAATAGATATGTAGTCCAGATTTGGCTTGTAACAACACGAATTTTTAGAAATGTAAAAAGGCCAACTATGAAATGTAAAAAGTTACATTTATAACTAGCGAGAATGTATGAAACACCAATTGCCACACTTTACTTTCAAATCATATTAGTGTCCGTCAATCCAATTTCGATATTACGATTACAATAATCAAATTTTGTATTTAATTTATATCAATGGAAGTAACCATGAGTTGACGATGTTAGCCTGGGTCTGTTCCTCTATATTAACCTCGTTTATATTAATGTAAATGAAACTTAATATTTTCTATACATTTTTTTTATAGTACCAAAGCGCACCTAATTTCAATATTCAATATTCAAGAGCAAAAAACATATACTTGATTTAAAATCAAAATATTAGAGTTTTAATTATTAAAGCATTACTGTATGTATAAATACAGAAAACAAAATATGAAAAATAATAAAACAGGAGAAATCATCGAGAGGAGAGAAAATACATAATATTTATTTTATATGTACTTGAAGAGTGAATTGGGATGGGCCATTGTTTTTAAGGAGATATCACGATTCACGAAGATGTGTATCTATTGTGTGTGCACGTACAGTTTGTTTGTGTGCACAAATTTCGACTTCATTGTATTGCTATCATAGATACCATCGCCTTCTAAAATCACGCCGGCGCATGACTATACCAAAGAGAAAGATCGTATATGAATCGCGGTTGCATATAAAATAAAAATTTTAAAATATTTCTGAGTTATTTGGTGATGGCAAACGAAATAGGATTAATATATATTTTTTATATCGTTTTCTCTTTCGAACGACAACAAAAATAAATATTTGACTATTTCAAAACATCGCTTTCTCTTTCATATTATAATTCGATTGTAAAATGGAATAGAAAATATATCTATTCCATTTTACAATGGAACTATAATATGAAATAGTAAGCAAAGTTTTGAAATAGTCAAATCAAATATTCTTTTTGCTGTCGTTCGAAAGAGAAAACGAAACAAAAAATATATGTGTATCCTATTTCGTTTTCCATCACCAATTAACTCAGAAATATTTTTTGTTTATATCCGGTTCATATAAGATGTTCCTCTTTATATTTATTCTCTTTGAATATACGATGAATTTTGTACAAAACGTAAAATTACGTCTTGTAAATTATGTAAAATGAATAAATTGAATTAAACAAAAAACAAAAGATATAGAAATGAGACAATTTTCATTGCTACTTGCAGTTGTAAGGGGGTTACACCGCAGTAGACAATGATGAAACGCTCTTTTGATTTGCTTTATTTTGTTTACAGTTAAGCGTGTAAATTACAAAATGTATATAAAATAATGAATATAGTTACCAAAACATTTTCGTTACAATTTTATCAAATCTAACGAATTTCAAAAAATTGAAATAAAATCAAGTTTGGAGTCGCTATTTTCTGTCGAACACAACTAGAAATCTATTTTAAGTTAGAATACAAGCAATAAAAATTAGACAGAAGAAGCCAATACGTTAATAATATCATATTGACAGCACAGTTCTTCATAAAACCAATGAAATTCGAGATTTCGAAGTTAAGTTTGTTGAAAATATGACATTCTATCGGCGGCATATCGACTGTTATTATAGCAAAATCCAAATATGTATATTGCGATATAAAAAGCCTTTCAAGTTCAACGCCGACTGTATCTTAATGGTTAAGAGAGTTTCTCATCACACATAAAGTGACTCATATTTCAACATTGTGAGCGTTAACCTGGGAGCTATTATGAAAAATTCGGATATCAGATTCGAAAGTGGATTTTGGTCTTTTGAAATTTTGATATCGAAAAATACGCTGATATGAAACTAAAAGGACAGAACGAGATGGGATCTTCCGAAAATCGAATGTGAAAATCCGACTGCTAGTAAGTTAGTAGACGAATTTTATTTTATGATGTCGTATTTCTATGTTTTGAATCCTCCAAAGTTTAACTTCCAGTGAATTACAAAACACATTATTACTAACTTCATGCTTACATTTGACAAATTCGACCAAACCATTTCATAATAGGAAAATTCGTGGCAGATCGGATACTCCGATATTGGAAAAAAAACGATATCGGATTATTTCATAATAGCATAATCAATACCACTAAAGATCAGGCCGATTATTCTCTTTTAAGAGTTAGTATGAGTAAATGGTTAGAAAACAACAAAATTTGTACAATTCGTTCGTAAACTGTCGATTTCTCGCAATTTTTTGACTTTGCTTTGTTGTATCTTACAATACAGGCCTTAATATCAATTTTTGTATATGAGGCATCTAAATATGATTATTTATCAAGACTGCTGTACAATAAATTTCCCATTTATTGATACATGTTCAAATTTTTCATTCATAAGAAATTTTCCTGATTTTTATTTTTATTTTCGGCTAATATGTTAGTTCGATAATATTTCGTTTATCGAATATGATCACATGATCAAAATGGTTCAATGTGATTCGAGAAAATGTATAAACAGTGATTATATAACGTAACTCCTCTTTTGCATTTGAATTTTGTATGGGAAAAACACTCTAGCACACAAAGAATACACAAAGTCACGAAAATTATTTTTTTTGTTTTGTTTACGTTGATTTTTTGGTTTCTTTTTGTTTTTGATGGTACATTGTCTGTTACTGTTATTGTATTGTATTGTATGTTTACTTGTCAGTATGAAAAAAATTGACCTAAAATATATTTAATTTTTGGCAAATTTAAAATATATTTGCGAAAATATAAATTTTAATAAACATATAAATATAAATTAATTTTATATTATTCAATTCATAATTTTATGGACTATATCGGTTGAAAAAATTTGTATAATTGTTAATTCGTTAATTCTATTTCGAAAAATTAAACGAAACATCAATTTAATTATTTTTGGAAATAATAAAATTAACGTTTTGTTTAATTTATTTCCTAGTCAAAATTCAGATAGATATTATCAAAATCCCAATAAAATTGACAAATATCTATATACTTAAAAAAAAAAATTCGAACAGGTAAAATTTTATGTAAATTGAAGATAAATTACGAAAACATAAAATTTATCATAAAACAAATACATCCTCCCGTCGCAACTGCTCGTAGCCTAGCAAACTAAAACAAAGCAACAAAATCAAAACTAAATTAAAAACGAAACGAATGCACTAAAAGACAACAAAGCACAACAAACGTAATTGACCAAAATATCAATTTTATAATTTTTATAAAGAATGAAAATAATTTAAGTCATACAATTCAAACTGTTTTAATAATCCTAAATAAAAATTCTGTAAGCCTAAAACAAAATTAAAACGCATAAAATTTTATGTAATCTAAAAATATTACGTAAAAACAAAATCATACTGACAACGAACACGTGCTTTCGCTTCAAATGCTCGTAGCAAACTAAAACAAGGAAACAAAATCAAAAATAAAATAAAAATGAAGCGAAATGCACTAAAAGACAACGAAGCACAAAACTGTTTGCATTATTTCTAAAAAATATTGAAACGAAGGAAAATGAAAAAAAACAAGCGGGATGTAAAATAAAATCATATTACTACTTGTAAACGGGAAACAGAGCAAAATATAACAAACAATATGTATTTAAACCCGATATTACAAATTCATTTCGTTTTATTTCTCTATTCACGATCGAAAATATAAAAATCTAGATTCTTAAATCTTCAAAAACATGAATTAAAATATTGGTTTAAATGAAAATTATTAATCCAGAATTGTTGATAAATAATCATTTTCCAAACTCTGGAAAGTGAGTGATTGGTTATCGGGCCTGCCTACCAAGTTATAGGAAGTTAAAAGTCAAAAATTTCGAAAAAATCAGCTTTTTCATACGATTGTTGATGTATTTACCACTTTCTAACCCATTACACATACATAGGATCGGCCATGTTTTTCGATGGGAAACGGCCGTATACATATACGCATTGGCATAATATAAAATGTAGCGCCGCAAATTCTCTTTCCTCCGATTTACCAACAAATTTTTGAAAACTTGGTAAGCAGTCTTATAGGAATACCATTTTGAAGTTACCGCCTGACATTTTTTTTCCAAGGGAATATCAGCTACAATTTTTGTTTGGATGACGTAAACTGATATTTCTTTTGTTGCTGATTTTTGCTTTTATTCGTTCCAGTGAGCTTACAGATTCTAAATGTGTTGTCTTACTGTTTTTGTAGAACGGCAAATGGTTTTGTTCTGTTTATTCAAGTATGGATTTGCTGTTCACAGTTATTTTTGTCAGGCGGTTTATTTTGTTGGACAGCTGTTTTATTGTGTGTTTTATAGACGACCGGTCGGGTGAAATAACGGGATGAAATGGGTTTTTCTTACATTTTTAAGTAATTTTTCGGGATGGATTTGGGAAAATTATAAAAAGGTTTTTCGGGATGACAGTTAATAATTTCACAAATTCTATATGTAAAATAATAAGAAGATATTTTAACAGATGGTGCTTTATTTATAGTACTAATTAATAAGAGATGGCGTGTCAGTTTTAAACATAAAAACATTTTTTACGTTGATGTTTTTTTACATATAAAATGTAAAAATTAAACTTATGTATATAACACGTTTTTTACATGTAAAAAACCGTGTAAATTACATCGTGTAATTTACACGCCCAATAGTGAAAAAAATGATACAAATTGATGAGATCAAAAATATTTACATCGCGACACAATATAATAATTGTTATTAAAATACATATATGTGCTATTTAAACCATAAATGTTTCGCCAAATTTGTAATTGGTCTCATTGAAAGTCCACAGTTTCTCCTTATATATAGCCAAAGTGAATCAAGTGTAAACGCGATAATGTTCAAAATACTATTTATTTATGACAACCAAAACCAGGTTATAAAACAATGCTTCCTGTTCGAAATAATGTTTTATGTTTTATGTGGTTTATGTTTTTTTTAATGTATGTATTGTATATACGTGACATGTTTTTGTCATGTGACGTATTTAAACGTTATGTGTTAAATATATAATTTATATATAAATGTTTTGCTGAAAGTTTATTAAAAGCTCATTTTTATTTTGTGTCGTCAAGTTACGGTTTATAACCAATATGATAAATGTAATAATAATGTTATCACGTTCATAAATGAGTAGAATATGAATAATTTATGTTTGTTCATATATGAGCAAATGAATTTGGCGCGATTTTATGGGTTTTATCGTATGTGGCACTCAACGCTGTATAAAGTAAATGCTCTTAGTGTTTCATTTTTTTTAGTTGTACATATTGTATCACACCAAACCTAAATCTAAATTAAATTTGTTACTTATAAATTTATAAGGGTTAGTGTGTGCCTGGTGGGGTTCCATTTAAAACGAATTCTGAAAATATCCTATTTTACTTTAAGATCAAATGAGGTGATTTGCCCAAGTAAGTAAAAAGATGAAAGGAAAGATGCATGGTATATTTCATAAAGCACGATAGTATTCTACCTACATATCGTTTGACGGCATAATAATAATTGATATTCATCACTGAAAAATAAGACATACGTTCAGAAATCATAGTGAATACTGATAAAAATTTAATATTTTTTCAGCCAAATAAGCGCTTCTCAAATAACGTAAAGTTGATTGATTAAACATAACTAAACGCTTGGTAATTCGGATTACTGTATTTATTTTTACATAGTAATTTTTACTATGCAATTTGCTTAATTCTGGGATAACAGTAAACCACATTTACAAAATACAAGAAAATATCAAGTATTAATTAATAATTATCTCAGTTAATTTAGTAGATATTACTAATCAATGATTAATTCAAAATTGTTTTTTAATAAAATTGTTGAGTAAAATTTACACAGATTTGGTAAATTATACAAATTCTGTTTATCGTATTTACCAATAATTTACGTAATGCTGAATAGCAAGAAATGAGCCTATGTTTTACAAAAAAGTCAACACCATACACGCTCATCCCATTTTGAGTATACAAGCTCATATACAATGGGATGAGCAGCACAGATCAGACAATATATAAAAAAATGTTAACAATTAACTTAAGGCCCGCCATTCAAGAAACTTCGATTTGAACGTATCGGCAGATCTCAAACTCCTAATACTGAATGGAACAGAATTCCATAGAGAAATACTTCTTACAAAAAAAGATGAGTTTAAAGACATAGAAGAATTTCTAGCATGCAGCAATCGAAGATTGGCGTAATGCGACCTGCTAAATAATAATTTTTTGTATAAATAATTTGGTTGTTTAACTTCTAGAAGCTTCCTAATAAATGCGCAAATCCGAAACTCATAAAAGCTAGTTAAACTACAACCAGGAACAAGCCTAGTATAGGGTGATATATGGTCAAATTTCCTTATTCCGAAAATAAAACGAGTGCAAGCATTAAAACATCTTTTTAGAATAGATATATTTTCCTGAAGCATACCAAATAAGACAACATCACCATAGAGGAAATGCGAAAGGAGATAGGACATAAACATTCTCTTTTTAAACTGACTATCCTGAAACCCTACCACTTTATACAAACAACTAAGTAATCCAAATATCTTTCTACTAACTTTAACTAAATGATCACCCCGTGTAAGAGTTTTGTTAAAAAATATCCCCAAATTCCTAACAGTAGTTGAAAACAGAATGAGTGGCCCATTAAGAGTAATACAATGAAACGAAAACGTATCTAACGATTTTTTGTTAATAATAATAGATTGCAATTTACTAGCATTAAGGACTAGCCCATTGGAAAGAGACCGATTATATACTCTTTCTAAATCCTCGTTAACTAACTAGTTAACGAGGTAACTAACAATAGAATGCTGATCTAACTTACTATTTCTATAAATTTGGACATCATCAGCCAAAAAGTTTAATGAACAATGGTGAAACGAGTATTCTGTGTCATTAATGTACATAGAAAATAATAAAGGACGAAGTACCGAACCATAAGGAACATCTGAAGTAACTGGAAGAAAATTAGAATAACAACTACCAAACAAAAAACATTCTGTGAACGATCTGATAAATAATTTATAACTAATCTGGCAGCTGAAAGGAAAATTTAAATTATGTTATAAGCTTATTATAGAGAATGTTGTGATTTAAAGAATCAAAGGCCTTTGAAAAATCTAACAAAGTGAGAGAAGTAAATTCCCTGTTTTCCATACTACGCCGAATATCATCGCAGATATTCAATAACGCAGTATTCGTGCCATGTCACTCTCTAGACCCAGATTGAAAGACATTGAGTAAACTATTGTTAATTATATGGAACTGAATTTGGTTTTTCACAACTATCTCAAAGGGCTTTGAAAATGGAACTTAAAATACTGACAGGTCTAAATTGAGATAAATCAACAGGATTACTAATTTTTGGAATTGGAATTATTTTACTGAGTTTCCATTGCTCAGGAAACGAAGAAGAGGTTAAGATAAAATTAAAAATGTGTAATAAGTATTTTGAGACTATAGGAAAAATTCGTTTCACCAATTTTAAACTAACCAGAAGATTCTGATTTAATTTCCCATATAGCAGACTGTAACTCCTCAAAGGAAATATTAGAAAATGAAAAAGAGTTAGAACACTTTCCAGATTTAAGATCAACAACAAGACTAATCAAAGTTGGATTCGAGCTAATAAAATAAGAATTAATATCGTCAGCGTTGAAATCTGTATATATATACAGTACTGTACAAAGAAATTCAGACAGCTAATATTTTTTAGTTAAAACATTTTTTCACAACTCAATTAATGTAACACTTGGTCACTTTGCGCACACACTACCGGAGATCACCACAATGCGATGTGAATTTAAGAAGTCAACTATACTGAAGCCACTTCCAGTGCTCAGATAGATATTATAAACAATGCCGAAATAATAAATAAAATGGAAAAATTAATCGTGCAACTGACCAATGAAGTTGCCGTACTAAAGGAAGAAAACATTATGCTAAAAGAAACAATAAATACAGCTTACAACGCAGGAAACTCAACATTAGTGAGCAACCAAGTACTCGCCTCAGATCAAGACGAATATCACACTGATGAAGACGAGCTTGAAAGAGAAACCAACTGGATACTACAGAAATCCAAGAGAGCAAATATGAAACTAAGGAAAAAACCAACCTAACCAAGAAAAAAGCTGAATCGTCACCAGAAATTGAGCCAATTCAAACCAACATCAAAAGTGCCAATGCAATTACTGCCCAAAAACAGCGTGACCCAGAAAAAAGAAACATGTTCCACCTCCGATCAACATTCTAGGAATAACAAATCATGGCAGTATTCAGAAACTGATGAAAGAAGTAGTATGAAATATCTACAAAGTAATATCACTCATTAATAACATCTGAAAAATAAACACAACAGAGGCCGAAGACTATACAAATCTCTAGCCAACAAATTAAATTCTGATGGTCACCAGTGGTATACATACTAAAATAAAAACGATCGATCAATTAAAGTGATGGCACGAGGTATCCATCCAACTTGTTCAAAAGATGAAATTATTGAGGACCTGCAAAACAAAGGTCTAAAAATAATCGATGCAGTCAACATTATCAGAAAAGAGATACGAAAAAACAGACGGAAATGATGAAATCACGAGAAGAGGTCTCCCACTTTTCATGCTAACCTTCGACAACCAAGAACAAATAGAAAATATTTATAATATTAAGGCTACTCTCAACCTCAGGGTTAAAATAGAAACACCGAGAAAGGTCACCCGACTAATACCTCAATGTAACTGATAAGATTAGATTCATACACAAAAATACTGTCACCGTGAAGTAAGGTGTGTTAAATGTGCAGGAAAACATGCAGGAAGCGACTGCACAGTTCCCCGAAATACAGTACCGAAATGTATCGTAAATGTATTGTAAAGGCCAGCATCGAGCATACTACAGAGGGTGTGAAGTTGCAGTAGAACTACAAAAAATGAGAGATAAATCACGCCAACCAAATACAATAAGAAATATACGACCTATAAAAAAATCACGGAACCAAAACGGCCAATTCCTAACATGCAAAGAGAGCGCGTAATCGAAAACGTTACTTATGCACAGATATTCCAGCAGACAAAGTAAAAACACTTTAAAGTGGAGCTCGTTCTACAGGATATACTGAAAAACATAGAGAACATCAACGAAAGACAAAAAACACTAGAAGAAACGAAATCACAAACTAGTTTCACTAAAAGAATAAACGGAACCCTTGATCGAGTGATTGACAATAGCCGCGTTTCATGACTCCAACTGATTCAGATCAGATCACATTTTCCATGCAAACCAAAGACACATTTTGAGCCAAAATGATATTTAAATCAAAATGTGTCTTTGGTTTGCATGGAAAATGTGATCTGATCTGAATGAGTTGGAGTCATGAAACGTGGCTAATATAAATTATATAAAATCAAATTATAAACAAAAGAAATTAATAAAACGTTACGCATTATAGCCTGGAATGCAAATGGGCTATTGCACCACATTCAGGAACTAGATATATTCTTAAACATGCATAATATAGATATATGTCTTAAATCAGAACACCAAAACTTCATTTTGTAAAATAAAAGAATATAACTGCTACCATTCATTACATCCAGAGAACAAAGCTCGAGGTGGATCAGCTATCCTCATAAAAGATCATATAAAACATAACGAAGAACTTAAAGTCAGAAAAATTTTCCATGCAATACACAAACCTGCAGTATCTCAGCACATAACAAATAGAGTATACAGATCTATTCAAAACACTAGGAAGTGTCTTTTTAATTGGAGATGACTGTAACGCAAGTCGTAATACTTGGGAATCAAGGCTAACGACTGTTAAAGGAACAGCTAAAATGCGAGTTTCACTCAGGCAGTGCACCAACCTATTGGCCTACGGATATCAGCAAGACTCCAGATCTTATAGACTTCTTTATTACAAGAGGGATTATATCCATATAGAGAACAGTGAAAGTCTTTCATCAGATCATTCACCAATTATTATGATACTAAGCCAAACAATCATTATGAAAGAGAGCAATGCGAAATTAACAAACTATAAAACCAATTGGGACTTCTTCCAAACACAGTTAACAAAAAGAATAAGTCTGCAGAACCCAATACAGGGACAAGTCCAAATAGAAGACGAACTAGATAAGTTCATCCATGATATCCAAAGTGCTGCGTGGGAAACTACTCCAAATTATAGTAAGGAAATGACATGCAAATTTAACTATCCAGAAGAAGTGAGAGAACTTGGCAAAAATATCGAAATCCGGAAAATAAGAAAGTATTTAACCATCTGTGTAACAAATTAACATACCTATTACAAGACATTAAAAATCAATCAGTTAATAAATACCTTAGATGTCTACCTGGGCAAAAAGGTACTAATTATTCATTATGGAAAGCAACTAAAAACTCTTAAAAGGCCCAAACTCCAGGTTCCTCCAATTAAAAACGAAGAAAATTGGGTTTGAAATGCTAAACAAAAAGCAGATTTATTTTCAAATCACCTTGAAGAAACATTCCAGCCTTACCCCAAACAAACAGACGAGGAAAATATTACTTCGATATCAATAATAATCTGAATGCGCATAAGGCTCCAGGTATGATCTTATAACGGGTCAGATAGTAAAAGCGTAACCAGTGAAAGCATTTAGGAAACGAGTCCATATAATTAGTTGCAGAAGTAATTATGTATGATACTTAAGCCGAACAAACCTCGGAATGATAAAGCTTCATATAGGCCAATGTTTCTGCTACCAACACTATCGAAACTATTTGAAAAGGTTCTTCTTAAAAGATTAAAACCAATTATCGAAGAAAGGAATCTCATCCTCACACATCAGTTTAGATTTAGGAAAACACATTCTACGATATAACAAGTACATCGAATTACAGATGTAATCGAGAAATCAGTTGAAAACAAACAAATATGCTCAACCGTATTCCTTGATGTAGCGGAAGCATTCGACAAAGTATGGCATCAGGGGCTAGAATTCAAACTTCACCGAGATTTTCCGGAGCAATTTTTTCAAATTTTAAAATCATACATGTCAGAGAGTCACTTCCGAGTAAGATATGATGCAGAAGTACCACAAGGGAGATATACCAACTACAGAAGCAACATCGGTGACTTTCGCCGATGACACGGCAATACTTGCAACAGCAAATAACATCAAGGACTCTACTAGTAAATTACAGAGGGCTACTAACCTGATATGTAATTGGACAAAGAAATGGCGAATTAAATTAAATTAAGCAAAATCAATCCAAGTGAACTTGACAAATCTAAAAGTTAATCATATATCAATTATGATAGACTCGATAACAGTACCGCATGCAAACACTGCTTAATATCTCGGCATGACATTAGATGCTAAACTTAGATGGAAAGAACACATTAAAAAGAAAAGAGATGAACTAAACATAAAATTCAAAAAAATGTATTGGCTCTTAGGGAGATAATCTGAACTAGCGATCCTCAACAAACTTCTGTTATACAAACCAATTCTAAAACCTGTATGGACATATGGCAGCCAACTTTGGGGTTGTGCCAAGAAGACAAATATCAAAATCATACAAAAAGTTCAAAATAAGATCCTGCGATGCATCGGTAATGCACCGTAGTACATTCGAAACGACAACCTCCATCGAGATCTAAAGGTCGAGTTTGTCGTAGACGAAATTAATTATCATGCAACAAAACATCTACAACGTCTGCACCAGTGGCAAAAAAACTGAGGAGAAGTTAGACGAAACTATAGGAATAATCATGTGATTACTCCAACTAATCAAATACGTATTATGCAATGTAAATTACTAAATGGGTATACAAGACTCATTATCGCATTGGCCAAATCAGCTTCATGTAAACTCGGGCTCAATAGATGCTGACGGTTTTTTAAATCGCATCAGATTATCCAGATATATAAAACCTTTATAAGACCGTGTATAGAATATTGATGTCAGGTTTGGGGTGGAGCATATGGCACTGCTCTCCAATAATACGAAACTCCAGACTTACCAAAGATCTAGACAGCCTACAACACCGCAGAGATGTTGCAGAACTCTGCGTGTTCTATAGATTAAAAAATGGTAAATGTTCTGTATAATTAAAGGAGAAAATACCACCATTTGTTACGCCAGGACAGGTAACACGAGGAACGGTTAATGCGCATAGGTTTACAGTGAAGCTGCCGAAACCTCGAACTGAAGATGCAAAGCGCGAATTCATTTGTCGAACATCTAAAAAGTGAAATTCGTTGGTCGTTTTTTATTTTGCGTTGAAATATAAAAGGCACAAGTTTAAGGCAGCTATCAACCTTTACTTGAAGGATCGCACGTTGGGTGCAGGAGCTCTGCCAGTTACAAGGAGCTAGGATAGTCTAAAAATCCGCCCTGCACCCAAATAAAACTAAACGTAAAAAAAAAGACTCTATTAAGTTGAAATCAGACCCTATCTTAAAATCTTCGACTATCTACACAGTTCGTACACATTTCAGTTTAACTTCGTAAGTTTCGTAGCCATCTATCTTAAGGGAATTTGTTTTTATAAATACCAGACTTAGTAGAAGGTCGGCTTCTTCTAAACATGCATGATATCATCATCTATTACATAATTACAATTTGCAATTACATTAAATTGAAAACAGTTTTACAGTTAATAATTTTAACAGTTTTACTACACACCTGACATGCTTAATAACCGTATTCAATACGTTATCTAGGTGCTTTTGATTGTATAAAATATAAAATATAAATAAATTATAAAAAATTCAAACAAGTTAAAACCAAATATGAAAAACATAACAAATGGAAAACTTAACGTCTTTTCATTATAATTTACTTTCAGTACAACCGCCGTTGATGTAGTGTACTGTGCTTCTCTCTAAACCACCCACAACATCATCATTTTTATTCATTTCTTGAATAATTGATTGAAACATAAAACAATGAAAACTATAACAACGGAACTTCCTAATTTTACCACAAAATTTTGTTTCACCTGTGCAAAACAAATGATAAACGAAAAAGCACGGTGGAAAATTCTGAGAAAATTAATACACACAGAGTAAAATCCCAACAATAAAAAAAGCAAATTTGAATTTTAGATTTAGAGTAACGATAAAATTATAAAAGCGAACATAACAGTTTGGGGATTTTTTATAATACTCAAATGTATTATGAAAAAAATAACAGATTTAATATAGTTTCTGAGTTCTTGTGTGGTACTTGGTGGTGGGATATAAAGAATCTTCATTATTACAGCCTTATTTGTATTATGGGCTTACGATTAGGGGATATTAAGATTTTATGTTTGGATACTTTTCTTTGGATCTCGAAACTTATAATTTTCAAAATGGGCAACATATGTCGGAAGAATTCCTAGAAGATAGTTATACTCAGCAAAACTATAAACAAGGTTGGTAACAATGGCTATCGATGGGCTAATCAGTTATAAAGAAGATCATAACTACCTTTTGAACCATAAAAAAGTTGCCAAATCTTGAATTATTTTACTCCTAGTGATATTGATTACTCACAACTACAGTTCTTTTTACACTCCTTTGTTATACGGTCTTTTACGAGTGCCCATACAGTAAAATTCTAATTTTAAGACAATTACAATCCATTATTGGCCCGTACCGTGTCAACAATCTGACTCCATCGGCTTCGATCACGAGCCAGCTCTTCATATTGTTGCAAGCAACCTTTGATTTCATCTCGTGGTTGAAACGAGCTAGGTATGTGTCATTAACGTCGCGTTTTGGGCCATATAAACGGAGGTCATATAAACAGATTTAATTGAATTGTTTTGTTTAAGAAATTTGTGGCTCTTGTATATAGTGTTTATTGTATGAATAACGGTGATACATAAATAATTCATAATTTAAAAAAATGTATAAGTTACTTTTATAAAAATATTTTTTAATTGAAAATTTTCGCGATATCAGAGTAATCTGAAATTTATGTAATTTGCCTGTATATACGTAAAAAATGTATACAACAGTTTTTTACCTACAATTGCACAACACTCTCAACTATTTTTTCTCTGAGTACAGAAAATATTCAGGTTCTTTAAACTATATAATTTGTATAGTTGGTTGGATGATTCTAATTAAAGAGCGCACAATTCACTTGTGTACTCCTCTTCTTATTTATATGTTAGATGCTCTCCCGTACATTTTACTCATCTATACTTGTGGTTGTGATTGCAGTAAGATTTGTTAAAGGCAAATCTTTCACATAAGTAACAAATTGCACTACTTTACTCTTGATATTTAGCTTTTCAATATTTACTACCAAATACATAAGATCGAATGTATTTCCTTGTTTGTTTCACTCAATCGAAATTCTACTATTTGTAAAACTTTGCCTTATATTTGTTATAGTAACAACCTCTTGACCCAAGTTAATTAGCTCCTGCTTCAACTCACCAGTACTAAATGATGGATGGAGAATTCGAGTTAAATACATCCTTATTTGTTTCGTTTATATCTTTAAAATTTAACTTGGTACTATTTATTTGAAAACTTTTTATCATTTTTTATAAATTTCAACTAATTAAAATTTGGCCATACATTGCTTGCTTGTAAATGGCTTAAACATTGTTATAACATTTAAACGGCACACATCCAACGATACTTCAGGAACTGCCACTATTCTATCTGTGACTATTCAACATAACCACTTAACTGAAAATAGCGCACTTTTCAGGAAACGTAATTTTCCAAAACCGTAATAAAGTGTATTCCATATAAAGTGATTTTTTCAAAGTAACATAACGGTGAAAAGTATATCGAATTAGGTGAATAAATACAATTATCACTTAAGTGATATTTAGTGGTTTTGTTAAATTTCCACAGATATATATATATATATATATATATATATATATATATATATATATATATATATATATATATATATATATATATATATATATATATATTCATATAATATATAATTCATTTTTATAAATAAACATAAATTTTAGTTAATAATTGATATAAACATATTATGTAAATATATAAATTTGTTTGTATTTGTCCAAAATGCTTCAAAATGTTTAAAAAAATCTTTAATTGTGAAAAATCTGATAAAATTAAATGTTGCTACATATTGTAGTTTTGTCAACGTGCACCAGGACATCATGTAAGTCACTAAACAATGATAAATATTTATCACGAATAAAATCATTATGCTTTAAAATTATTTTTTTGTTTATATATAAATATATAATTTATGTTCTTATTTATGTATATTCTTATTTATGTAAGGTTTGAATTATGTCAAATTATTTTTATCATATTTATTAAAAGGAAATGATCATATATAGTGATTCAGGTGTACATATAGTAACAAATCACTCTTCAGAAGCAAAACGAACTACCAATATTTCAAAAATCGTAGATATGTCTCACTCTCTCAAATTAACTATTATGAAATGCGATCCGCGGCGTATATAGCCTAGTACTCAGATCTTAGAGAAATGAATTGTTTTGCGAGAATTTTGGTGTTTGACATATCACAACAACTGATTACACAAATTATTTGAAATAGAACAAAATTTAATCACAGAACTTTATAACACATCTATTTAGAATACATCAGAAACGTATATGTCAAAATAGAACGTGAAAAAATGGTAAGGATCATTATTTGCACGTGAAACAAATTTGTAGAGTTTATGCGCGCCATCTTTGATGCATTTTCGCTGATGAACGGAGTATAATCTGAGTTCACTTTGGTGAAAGCGTTTGGAAATTTCACGCGAAATCGATCTGAGTACTAGCCTTGAAACTATAATTTGAATTGTAAATTTAAAGACAATGATGTTTGCCATTTTGTATTACTCTTAAAGAAAATAGAAATCGTAACAAACTTCATTTCTATGAGTTTTGTGGTTCCTGTGAATTGTCAAAGTAAAAACCAGTGTCGGTTAAAAAATTTTTATTCATTAATAATAATTTATTATTGACTGCATACTTAAAATCTTTCCAAATCTATAAGATATATAACATTAGTTTTATGGGAGCACATTATCTCATTTTTTCCAAACTTCAACTGATTTTTTTGGTGGACTCGCTGAATCTATTAATTGCATAAGTTTAAAAACTTTTGGATATGCCAGAATTTCTCTCCATAAAGGAAATCAATAACTGACTTAATCAATTTTTATAAAATAATTATAAAACTAACATTTTAAAATAATTAAATAACGGTTAGTCTGATTTCCATTATAAAAAATACAGGCAGTATTTTTTACTGAAAAAACCAAAAAAATTAAAAATACCATTAGAGTGAAGACCATTTTTCACTTTTTTTTATAGTAAAACTAAATGGATATATTTTGACAGATATTCATAACATAACCAATAAATTAAAAAAATGCTGTTATTGAAAAAATAACACAATAAACTTAGCATCATTATTCATTATTTCAATTATTTCCACAATGAATTAAGATGAATGACAAAATGAAATGTTAAAATTATGAATTGACCATAAAAACTACCATAAAATTCATCATATTTAAGAAATGACTTCACTTTTTAAATATGGCTTCGCTGCATACAAACGATTTCTCATCCATATACATTTTTCCTATAAAATATTTTTCCAGTACTTCTCATAAATACTTCTCTTGATATATTTTGTCAGTACACTAATAATAATTTTTTCAGTAACCATAAAAATTGATTCAGTACAGGCTGGTTTCTAATATGAAAAAAAAAATTTCAGTATTTTTTACTGAAAAAACCAAAGCGAAAAAAAATTAAAAATGCCATTAGAGTGACTGAGATCGTTTTTTCCTTTTTTCTATTTTAACAGATGCGTGTAACATAACCAATAAATTTCAACTTTTTTTTGTTTTAAAAAAAAAGAACAAAATAATCTTTAAATCTACAACAATAAATTAAAAAAAATAAACTTAACATAATTATTCATTATTTAAATTATTTTCACAATGAATTAAGATGAACCACCCAGGTGGCTCAGTGGTTAAAGCTGTGGCAGTTGGAGCGGGAGGTACCGGATTCGAATCCCGATAGGGGCAGAATGCAAAAAAAGGGACCTTTCACCATCTGATTACGATCGATGGTGTTAATGAACACATCTATGACCCTCTGTTGGAGTGCAGAACTCATGGGCCGACCCATCTTCCATGTTAGTACTATAGGCTGGCATGGAGCTATGCAATGCGCAGATGGTTCTACGAAAATCGGACCTATGTCCTCGATTTGGCCGTTAAGGCGTAAAGTAGGACGTAAATAAGCGAACCGCGAAAGAGCTGGGAGAGCCTTGAGCCCCAAAAAAGATAGCATAGAATAAAATATAAAAAAAAAGATGAATGGCACAAAACGAAATATTAAAATTATTGATTGACCATAAAAAATCATCCATCTTTATTTTTCCTATAAAATATTTCTCCAGTACTTCATACTTCTCTTCATATATTTTGTCAGTACTGCTATAATTATTTTCTCAGTAACCATAAAAATTTACTCAGTACTGAATACATTTTTTGTACTGGAAATATTTTTTATTTCACTCGCACTTTAAGAAAAATTATTTATTTTTTATCCCGCCTTGACTATTATTTTTCATAATAGTTTTTCATAATGGAAATCAGGCTTACTGAATAAATTTTTTATAGTGGAAATGTTTTTTATTTCTCTCGCACTTTAAGAAAAATTATATTTTTATCCTACTTTGACTATTTAATCAGTATATTTTTCATAATAGAAATCAGACTTTAACTTTAGCTTTTCGTAAAATACGATCGTGTTTTTAGGTTCATAATATGGCGGAATTTACGATTTTCGTATTTTACGAAAGGAAAAAAATTCATAATAGAAATATTCGCGACAGATCGGAAACTACGATATAGCAAAAATGTCATAATAGCCCCCCAAATTTTCAATTTTATAGTATATATACATCGTATATAAATAAAACATAATCAGAATCCAACAACACCCAGAACACCTTAAATATTATAATAAAAATATGATTATTATGGGATCATTTTGAACAAGTCTTTTCGTACCATAATTGTTACATTATTACAAAACGATTGACACAGCATGCTCCAGCTAGCAACTTCTTCAAACTATTTTAAAGCAATGTTAAGGAGCCCAAGGTTGGTCCAAGAAAGTACATTTCTACTTAAAGCTAGTCAGCCAGCTATAAGTAATCCTGCCATATAAAATATCCGTGAGACTGAACTAATTTATCAGAGTGTCAAGAATTAGGTAAAGTGATTAAATAATTGATATTGTCACTAAACCACTTATGATCAAATTTACATATAAATTATGTTTTGTTTGTATTATGTTTGATTTTATTGTTTGCTTTTTATATTTTATGTTATATTTAATAATGTGTACATATAATATTGTATTGTACATTTGACCAATTGTTTATCCGCCTAAAAAATATTTAAACGTCATTAATTATTTAACATATTTTTTATTTATACTATGAAAATAATGAACGCCATTAAAGGAATTGAAAGAGGCATGCAAGGTAAATAACTAATAAGTCGGATATTGCTGCATCATTTCTGCTAGATTCCACTTGAATAAAAGCTTAACATTAATATTTTACATACGAAGCTAGCATTTGAGTTTGAGCGTTTTGGATTAGATTATCTAGTTGGATTAGAATGCTCAGTTCAAATCGCTACTGCTTCTTTTGAATGACTTAAATTTTGGTATATAACGATATGCATGCCATCAACAAACTATGAAGGTTTACTTAAGAAGTGTTTCCTGCGTGAAAATTACCCCATTGTTAAAGATTATAGGAATGAAATACAGTCCAGCGGATCTATAGAAATATATATATATATATATATATATATATATATATATATATATATATATATATATATATATATATATATATATATATATATATATATATATGTAGAACATACAAAAGATAAAATTAGCCTTTTTGCTATATCTTTATACAAACTATGTTACAACGGGTCCTGTTCTTAGGGTGATTTGGCTCATTCTGATAACATACAGTTCGAATTCAGTCTGCTTTCCAAATTACGGCCAATATACAAATTTTCGGTATATTTGAAAATGGTAATTGATTCTCCTTAATAAGGTAACACTTGTTCTGCATATTCACTCGGTGGAATGATTATATGCAGAACAGGTGCACAGTATTTATTAACAGCCAAATAATATCAGATCGTTCTATATTGCACAAAGCTATTGTCTCCAAATTTTTTATGAAACTTCTGTTCTGTTTGCCCCAGATCAGAATGTCGAAGGTAACCGAGCCAAGATATTCGCTTTCATTTGAATTTGCATTAAACTCCTATGGTTGAATTTTTCTTCACCGTTGAGTTTGAACGATAAATCTCTCAAATGTTGATATTCATCTTACGTTCAAGTCCGACCGATTTATAAATTCCAAATGGTTTCATCAACACTTTGTTTTAGCTTATGAAAAAAAAGGATTTTTCTCTGATATTATGATGAGTGATGATAGATCACTACTGAAATCGATTACTTTTTGGTCTTTAAAATCAGAGATCAGATATTTGGTCTTGAATTCGTTGATTTTCAGATCAACCAAAGCTGAATACTATTTCAGTTATTTAAATATCCCTTCCACTCTATGGCCACTTAATACAACTACACAGATATCCTCTGCAAGGACTTAAATCGAAAAAATAGTTCCATAGAGCCAACTCTCAGAATATCGAAAGATTTAAATTAACCCTCAATGGCCATCTCTGCGTTTTGTACTTAACGAAATACTCGTTCAATAATATTCTGGGACATGTCAACTATTAAGTAGGTTAGACAAATGTTCAGGTTTTGTGTCGATTATTTCGCCTCGATATTGATTGAAATGTTCCAATCCGGCTTCGAATGGACATTGACCTAGGTCCTAGGGTATGAGTTGTTCACTTAAGACTTTTTTACAAATTCGTTTATCCCCTCCTCTACCAAGAGCAGTTTTATTTTTCCGTTGGTGATAGACTACATTGCTTGATGAGCGACATCGGTTACCGGAATTTGCCAATTCTTCGGAAGTAAAATTCATTCGGGTACGAAGATCGCAAAAATCAAGAGCCATTGCTGTCAAGATCTTGATATTTCGTTGTGTTTCTACATTTATCAGACCTTCACAGGAAGCATATTATTCTACATTCAGTATAGTCGTATTCGTATTCTTTTCTGAATGTATGGAAATCTCCAATCGCCATGACCGATATGATCTCACGTTTTGGTGAAACTGGGCACACCCTTTTGAAATTAAATATGGTCAATTTAGCTTTTGGATGTTTTACGTCTTTGGATTGATAATACTCGCCACTATGGGATAGTCTAAAACAGTATACATGACATCAATTATAAAAAAATGTCCTCTTTATTTAGATAGAGATTTTTCTAAATCTTTAGCATTAATAAATTATAGAGATATCACTGGAATTTTATTGAACCATGGACCCAATCGGCATTGAGTTCCGAAATTATTTCCGCCTTCTTTAATTTTTTTAGTACTGGAATAACTAATGCTCAAACTGAAACTTAATCTACTCGTAACTAGAAAGCTCGCAGTTCTAATTACCTGAATGGTTTTTATTTAAATGGTCTAAAAGTTCTGATGCAGCATTAACGTAATAAAACAGATTTTAAACACAATATTTTATACATTTTTGACAGTCTTTTGAAAAAGTACTCGTTCAAAATATACATTTTGGCTTATCGAAATCGTTAACGTCTGGCTTACAAACGATTCCAAGATGGCGGTTTGTTCAAGCCGCACTGCCACATGTAATGCAATGTGCTGCTGCATTACTACACAATCGGTATGTACCAATACATTCATAAAATACATGCTTCATATTAAATATAACTGGTCGCGTAGTGTAAAAGATCTTCAGAATCTTGGAGCAGCCGAGACAAAACTGTTGTACACATTACATTGGATATTGCTATTTGCGGCTGACGAGTGTGAAGATGTTGATTCAGCTGAACGTGTTGACAAGGATGAGGGAAAACCAAACTATCTTTTTTCTGTACCAACGATATCGGTAAAAATTGATTATTTTATAGCACAATTGTAAGTTAACAGAATTCAACATTTCTTTCAGCTCTTTGTGTATTTATTTGCACCATTGGCGCATCACTTAAAAGAGTCGGATTTTCAAAACTTTCGATTAGAGCATGGTATTAAATTATGGCAGGGTATGTGGGAATATCGTCCACCGGGTGCACCGTGTTTTATAGCACCGGTTAAACCACGTGCAAGACAACTATTACATTCACTTAGTGCAGCTAATTCTGTTGAAGTTTTGCAAGCTGATCGTAATTATATATTAACACACGGTTCAATGTCTAATTTAGTATCAACAAAATGATTGTTTATATAGGTAAACCATCTGGGACAGAAACATCCCCACCGAGTGTTGATTCGCCACAAAGTTTAACTCAATCAGAAACAACAAAACATGATGATGATGGTTCATGGGTATCATCGCCGAAAGATTTTGTTTTCCCAGAAACAATACCGGAAGAAGCATCAAGTGTTGAGGAGGAACGGGTTGTTATATTTAGATTTCCCTCTGGGCCATGCACTATGGATCCATCATTTTATACAGTAAACAACAAATAAATAAATAAAATAAAAGCAATAACATAATGTGAATTTATGATTTAAGGCGGACGCCAGTCTTCTTCAACAATCGCAATCGTATAATTCAAAACGGTCGGATATGAAATCACACAATATCTCGAAAAATAATACACGGACACATTTTGATTTCGATAAAATTGAATCGGATGATAAACCAAAAACTAGTTCATCGACTGAAAAAGATGGCGGATCATTTGATGATGGTGGAATTAAATCGCCACCACTCGTCAAATACGATGTAGCCGCTGCAACATTTTTAGACGTAGGCGTATTACGATGTTTATTCATTTATCAATGGCAAGAAGATGGAGTCTATTGGAGTCTACACTATATGTACAATCGATTAAGAGAGATCAGCGAGGAGGCGTCGGTGCCACCGTCACAACCAAGGAAACGATCAAACTCATTACCAATACCGCAAATTGAAATTTCGGTATACCAAGGTCCGGGTAGTACAAATAGTCGTGATAGTCCAAGTGGTAGTTCAACTGCTAAAGATTATATTGAAATTCCAGAGCCACCAATTACAGCACTTCTGACAGGTAGTTGTGATTAACAAACGTTTACTTATATGTTTGTAAATGGTTTTATTCATTAGAATCACCATTCCACGGCACTAAATCGGAAGATACATCACCAACGGGACGACGATCGAGCGAAAAGAAGCGACGCGTCAAGATGGCGGATCTGCGAACGTTTGTCGAGACGCGAATGTTTTCCAAATCAGATCGAGCTTTGGAACGAATTGGCCTGGACAATGGAAAACATCTCGAACATGCCGTACATATTTATACTATTTTATAATTATCGAGTCGTATTAATTAATTTATTTCTTTAATCTTGTATAATTTAAAGGACTATCATCGTAGCTTAGATACGGGAGAGGAACATCTATCAAGATCAGCATCGCTTATATGTCGTGAGCCGCCAACAAATTTAGTGAAAGGAAAAAGTATGCCAAGTTTAAGGTAATTTAAAATTCTTAACCGTTTTAGAACTGTCTCGTTCATTTCAATTAATTTGGAATGATTTAATTATTATTTATATGGATTATAATTATACATAAACTATAACTAAATGTTCATCCTACTATATATATTTATGGTATTTTAACCCTATTCTCTTCGACCACTATAACCAGCTGTCTTCTTGATAGCGGGTAAGCAATTTTCTATTCTTACAGCACACATACCGTTCATAATTGTAACATATGTATTTTATTTGTATTTAACTATATACATCACTATCACTATACTATTGTATCATCATTATCATCATCATCATAATCATCACGTGTAAATAATTCATATTTGTTGTTATGCAAACAATTTCATCACAACTATGATCTAACTATAACGTTGCACAAGTCAACAACAATGTACATATATATACTCATATGTTGCATTAAATGAAAACTTGCTTTAATTTTCATATTTGTCTCTATTATATATTTAATATACAAAATGAGTGCCGCACACCTATAAGCTACCTCTCATTTGTATCTTAATGAATATATGTTTAAAGATTTTACAGATATGTTGAACCGCAACGCATTATTCGAGGATCTCAGTCGTCTGGGGCAAGAACTACATTCTTTACAAAAAATCCTATTATAACTGTTACCGAGCATACACCGACCCCATCACCAGATTATTTGAGACGCCAGGTAAACATATCTATATAATATAAGCACATTGATGTGAAGATAAACCCAACTAATTCCAAAAAACTTTTCTTATATACTAGTTTTCCTCAATTAATGTCAGTGAAAGTCTAAACGGCATCACCACCACTGTCGGGCGTGTAAATTACACGATGTAATTTATATGGTTTTCGACACGTAAACAACGTGTATTTTACATAAGATTACTTTTTACATTGTATATGAAAATAACGTAAAATATGATTTTATGTAGAAAAACAGACGTGCCATCTATTATTAAATCTAATTGGAACTAGAGCACCATCTGTGAAAAAATCTTTTTACTATTTTACTTTATAAAATTAACTGTGTACATTTTTTTCGACTATATACTGAATGTCACAATAATTTATTTTCGATTTGACAACCTGTTAATAAATTCTAATCTAAAATAATTCTAATCAAAACAAATCCCACCCCTACTTTAAACGTGGACCTGAAAACTCACATGTAAAATCCCAACAGTGCTCACCACACAGTTATTTGATTAACATTAGAATTTACTCGGTTGGGTTTTACTTCAGTTAATTTATCATAGCATATAAGAGATTGTTCTAGTAGGAAATAGAACTACTCGTATACTGCAAGGAAATTAGACTAGGATAAGATTAAGTGGCCATTCTAATGACGAGAGATACACTCACATTTCTATAGGCTTAATTTCGACGAGATAGATAATATTTTTACTGTTCATAATTAAATAACGTATTACGTACGTACGGCTACGTCGAACCATCTGTACATTATATAGCTCCATGCCAGCCTATTATAGTACTGACATGGAAGATTGGTTGGTTCAATGATCCTGCACTCAAACAGGGGGTCATAAATATGTTCATTCACCCCACCAAACATAATCAGATGGTGCAAAATCGATTTTGTATCTTGCACCTATCGGAATTTCTATTGCATCTCTTTTGCCTCTATCGAACCCGATTTCTCTCACTCCAATTGCCGCAACTTTAACCACTGCGCCATTTGATCGGTTGTCCCGATATTGTTTATCTATTCATATGCAGAATCAAGCTATTTATAACCGACCACCATAAGATACAAATTTTTTTAGGGAAATCCTTAACCTGAACAAAGATTGAAACCATTCAAACTTATGGAAAAGACACAGCGAATAATAGTTTCAAAGAAAAACTACTTATTATCATTAAAAAAGTAAAGAATGGTTCACCAAAACGTTTCATTCTATCACTTCCATGTTTTTTTATTCTATCTCGGTTAGTACCGTTCTTTTCCAGATCATTGTTGGCTTTTCCTCTTTTCTCTTCCCTTGTGGGTTTCACTCCAATAACATTCTTGTTATATCACTGGGCCTCTTCTTTAGTGTGTGTCCTATCCATCTCCATTTTCGCTTCTTAATTTAACACTATCTCGATCTGTCTTGTATGCCGCAGATATTCTTCATTTGTAATAGTGTTCTGGCAGAACATTTGATTTACCGTCTTAGGCATTTATTCACAAATACCTGAAGTCTACTGGTTATCTTCTCCGTGTGTTGCCATATTTCACAGCCATATACATTCTATATATAGGCACTGAATATTGGTAGGTTTGTATTTCGTAACATGGCGGACGCATTCCAGATCTTATGAAGCATATTATATGTATTTTTTGCTTTGTTGATGCGTTGGTTGATGTCCTCTACGGTTCCGCCAGTTTTCGCTACAGTACAACCAAGGTATACGAACCTAACAACCTCGATGGTTATTTGGTTGATGGTAATTGGTTTACTAATCTTTGTGTTCAGTCTTATAGCCGTTGTTAATTTTGAGACTAACACCTTATGCCAGATCTGTTAACTTCTGGGCTTTCTGCTGCATGTCCTTCCACGTAATATAGGTCGTTGAGTTGGTTTATTGGATTACATTGTATCCCATTAGGCATCCCGTTGTTTCATTTGCGCCTCACATTATCCAGCACTATTAAGAACAGTCAGTAATGGAGAAAGTACCCATACTTGTCTAGCTCCAAGTGTGTTGTGGTATTTATAACTCTGTTTGTCCTTGTATTGAACTCAATTTGTGGATTCCTTGTACATGTTCTTAATGAGTTTTATTATTTTTTGTCAGAATCCCTATTTTCCAGGTATAAAGCCAGCTTGTTCGTTTTTTATGTGCTGGTGACCGTTTGTGGTATTCGTTCAAGAATGATCATTGCTTGTACTTTCATTGTACTGTTGAGGAGGAAGATAGCTCTCCAGTCATTGCATTCTCTAAGATCATCTTTCATTCACATTGTTATAGTCAAGCCTTACTTCCATTTCTATTGAAATCTACCAGTATTCCACACTTCGACTAGAAGTGGTGTTATAGTTTCCATCTGGTGATGTCCAAGTGTATTTGTGTATATCTTACGAAGGAGCTTTCTGTCTCCTGTAAATAGATGATTTGTGATAATGTTACTGACGAGTCTTTCTCCATTATTGTTTCTAGCAGAACCATTGCGTGTTTACCCATGATTGACGTCATAACTGTGTTATCGTTTCCAATATTTGCAATTTTGATGTCATTTCTGGGTGTTCTAGATATTGTGGCTTGCAGCTGTTCGTAAAACTCGCCTTTCGTTGTGTCATATGCTTCTTTCGTAGGTGCATAACACTGAATTATTGTTGAATATTTCTTATTTGCGATTGGAATATTGCTGTTATTATTCTGCTACTAATAGGCTTACATTCCTTCGCTTAGCCGTTGTTAGAATTCCTACATCTTGTTCATGTAAGACACACATTCTACCAGAAAAAATCAGATAATTGCCTGTGCTTGTTGTTATATCTCCACTATTCTTCCATCTTACGCAAGGCCAAATATTTGCCTTAAAGTGCCTACCAACATATTGATATCTTTATATTTTCTGGTCTGCTGCTAGCTTTTATATTTTCTGGTCTTTGCGAAAGCATATCATAGTCCAGATCACTGAGTTAACCTATTAATCCCCATTGTGCGAGTATGATATTAGCAGACGTGACATTCAGTTTCAGTATTAAATTATCTAATACGATCAGGAATAGGATTGGTGAGAGTATACGCTTCCTTGCCTTACTCCTCGAGTGTTATAGTATTTTGCACTTTGTTTGTTTTTATACTAAACTCGGTTCCCACCGCCCCAACACTTTTTGTATGGGTTCAATCAATTTCTATGGGATGCCCTTTTCACAAAGTGTCTGCAATTTATCGCATCAAATTCGTTTTTGTAATCAACGAAGGGCAGGTAGAGTGATGAATTTTATGCACTGGATTGTTTAGTGATAATGCGAATTGAGTTGGTGAGTTTTCATTGCGAGTGAGAGATGTCACGCCAAGCTGTATTGCGTTCTCTTAGGTCACCTTTCTAGGAGATTGTAATTATTCGTGATACTTTTAAGTTCCTCCTTCATTGGTAAATAGTTTCGTTATTGATGTAAATTGATGACTTCCATCTCTTTAACTGTCCTTCCTGTGTTGTTGATACTTGACTAGTATCATCCTTTAGGTGGTATGGTCGTAATTTTGCCGGTGACTTTTTTAATCCATTGGTGTAGTACTCGCATATTTTGGGTTGTTGCTGCCTCTTAACCAGCCTTCATTTTGAAAATGCTTTATGCATATTTCATTCCTTGCCATCTTCTTTGCTTGATGTACCTTTTTCCTATTTATTTGCGTTTCACTTCTGCCGTATTTTGTTGGTACGTTTGTAGCTTAGTTGGCAGCGTTCCTTAATTTTGTAGCATGTATCATCACTAATCTAAGGTTTCCGATTATATTCTTTACTTTCGTGGCATTATGTAAGTATGTATGCAGGCTTCTTCAGTTTGGACCCATCTTGCAATCTGTTTATGTTAAATTTCCTCCTCGAAGTCTTTGAGTATTTTACAGCTGCTGCCTAAATTTACAATTTGGCTATTAGCAGTTGGAGATCGCTCAGTCGCCTGATCATCACTCGTTGTTCTGACATGTAAGTAATGTGAAAAATTCCTTGTTGACGTGGTACTCTATTTTTTAGCTCTGCGATTCGGTGATGTCAATGTTTTTTTTTGTATGGGAATCCACTGCCGCCTATGAACAAACGATTTGTGAAGTTTACGTTACTTTATCCATAGTCGTCCACAGAATCTAACACATTTTTACCCATGATAGTTGTCAGGTCGGTGTTGTCTGTTCTTGAAGATTATCAGAGTAGCTGGTTGAATTATGAAATTATAGATCAAGTAGGAGTGGTTAGATATAGAATGTTACTCTCGACAATTGTAGATATTTACTCGTATTTTGCTGCACGAAGCCTCGCCAAATTCCGAGAGTCCACGGGTTCTATTTCATATCTCACATTCGTAAAATAAGAGTACTGATCCCTTCCACTTTAGTGACATCATTGGACCATCTACCTTTAGAATCTTCTCGTTGGCTGGGTTTATTTCTGTTTACTGTACTTTCACTCTTCAGTCGTTGGTAGACCAAAATGTGGATCTTAAAGCCTAACCAACTCGGTAAAAAGTCAAACCCGTGCTATATGATCACATATCTCTTCGATTTCATCTAATTTCGCCTTATATAAATCTGTGGAATTTGGTGGGAACACATAGTTAATGGCATCTTGTATTACTATATAATAAAGGTAGGCTTGGATTTTGTTTTATGATTTCGAAGAAAATGAATTTAAGTATCTAAACATTTTCTTGACTATTGCAATTTTAGCGTTTAAGTAGTCTTAGACACGACAGTCACTTTAGATCGCTTGCTGTTTTTTCACTTCTAACATCATCTTGGGACCGCTGTTATTTCATGAGTTTTTGTAATGGCTTATAATTTTGTCTGGTTCATGTTTCAGAGCCACAGATGGCTCTACGGAATTACGGCTAGTATATTTGTCGACGATTTTCTTTTAAATTAATTTAACTAGATTTGACTTACCAATGTTCCACTGCGATAGTTGGACGGAGAGGTATCAAGTTCTAATTGCAATAGAAACTTGGATGCAAAAGCGTAATATTATATCTACATAAATAAATTATTATATAACAACATTACATAATGGTGGCATGCGAGGGGGACATTGTATTATTAAGAAAATTATTTTGCGGGTTATCTTCATACAAGTACATAGGAATTACTTAATTACTTATTTGTGCAGGGTTCGTTCGATTCTCAACTCGATGCTATCAGCACTGCTGGTAGTACAACTGGATTTAAAAGTCAAATGCTTCGTTCACATACCGACTCACACATTGCGTACAGTGGCACGGATGAATGTGAAGCACCTGGGTCATCATTTTATATAACACGCGAGGGTGGTCTTGATTATGAAATTGTTTTATTGGCTGTGTATTGTGTCTTTAAACGAGACTCAAATATATGTTCACTTCGTGTTTTAGAAACGGGACTCAACATATGTGAACTTTTACTAGATTTAGGTGTTTTAAAATTAGGTGAACATGCTCACAATTTATCAATGGGAATAATAAAACGTGCTTTATTACATCTTGGATGTCCTCATGGCTGTAACGATGGTAAGTTCTAGGAACTAGATAACATAATTTTATGTTGATATAATTTTAAGATGATATAATTTTTATAATAATCTTCTTTACAATCGTAAACGACATCATTTGAGACTGCATCATCGTGAACAATTACGAACACCTGGAGAAGCATCAAAATCCACGATACGACCAAATCCGTTCGAACTACGATAACGCTACGAACAAAAACTCGTCAATTCGAACCATGCATTTTTAACCATCAAAACGCTGAGAAGGGATCTGCTATCGTATCCACCTTATTTTCTAGACCTGGCCTCCTTGGATTATCATTTGTTCTTGGATAGGACACGGCTTGGCAGAGCTACACTTGGCCAATTTCGAAGAAGTGCAAAATTAGTTGGAATAATAGTTTTGGTTCAAAGACGAGTCGTTTTACCGTCGTGGTATTCATGTTTTGCCAGAGAGATGCCAGAAAAATGTGTAGATAGCGAAGGACAATAATTTGAATAAACCATTTTTTAAAAAAAACTCGGAAATTTAGTTGCCTAACTGCATATAGCAAGTTTAAAATCAAAGGAAATATTTCTACCTGTAACCAAAGATACAAATTCTTTAGTAATACGATACTTGCTTTAATACTGTGGCATTCCTAGAACTAAGTGTTTTATGATTTAATGAATAATTACGATTACGAATAAAACTATTCATGCAATAAAATGTTCACGATGCTGTTGGTTCTTAGTGATGGGTTTTACTAGATTATATTTTAAACGTAATTCATAATTTTGTTTATTTTAACTAAAAACTTTACTTAGGAATTCGAGGACCATCCGCAGAATTTCTCCGTACACAGTGCCATTCTATTCTATCTAGGATGTTACGACAAGCGTCAAGTTTATCGAAAGCATATTTGAGAAAAATGGTAAAGGAAACTCAACTACATGAGTTAATCGAGTTTTTTCATGCATTTGTTGGATTTTGTGTTGATCCGAGCTCTTTACTATCACCACTGAGTGAGTACAATTATCAATACATTTGTAGCTAATTTCATTGTATATAAACGTTTGTTTCAATACCAATTTGTGTATACACAACCGAATTATAAATATATATATATATATATATATATATATATATATATATATATATATATATATATATATATATATATATATATATCAAATAACATATAATAATGTAAGGGAAAGGGTTTTTAATTGTAAAGTCGAACGGCATCATGGTTCCATTAAATGGTATTGACGGTAAAGATCAACAGATAGCGCACAACACGTTTACAATAAATAGTGCTTCCTTCAAAGTGATTTTGAATATATTATATGTACATAAACGTTTAATTTTTTTTAATTTAAAAACATTAACAATTTTGATTTAATAACTGTCATTTTGATTATTATCGTTTGTAATTTTTCGTTATAATTTATTGTTAAATTAGTAGTGCTACCATCTGAAAATCTTTACCGGTATTATAATTTCCCTTATAGTTATTAAAATATATATATATATATATATATATATATATATATATATATATATATATATATATATATATATATATATATATATATATATGCTATGTTAAATGGAATAGTGTGTAATAGGTCGCTCAGACATTGTATGAGATATTTCAATTTGGTACAACAACCGATTTTGTATGGCATTTCTTAAAATTTTGCTTTGGAATCCAACTATTTTAAATATGTACACATTACATTAGTTAAATGGTAAATGTAGTTCTCTGTTATCTAAACAAAACTATTTCAAATATTAAGTAATTAAAGAAACAATTAAGTGTATTGAACCGAAGAGAAGTTATTTAAAGAGATGTGGTTTGCGAAACTCCGGTATAATTTTAAGTAAAAAAGGGTCTGGCAACGACTCTTCATATCAAAGGTCATAAATAGAGAAACTTTATTATTTTTAAAAATCTCTCTATTCACAGGAATTAAAGAAGACCATCGCAACTGCATACAATTAAATAAATCCCATGTTAACTTGTTACTCATTACTATACCATTTAGAAGCGTGGAACAAACCACCCAAATAATTCAGAATAGTTAGTTATAGTAGAGTAATTTGGAATCAAATGGAGTACAATTATGTTTTGAAGATGTAAGTGTATCACGAATTTAATAATCTTGAAACATATAAAGCAAACTGACCAAAGAAACTTTAGTGCGGATATCGAAGAAAGCTCTAAACTGTATTTTGGAAAATAGATGCTTAAGCTTATTTTCCGGTGTGAGATAATTTATTTTTGCCATTTATTGATTTACAATAAGTTTTTGAACTGTAGCAGAACTGTTTCAAATACATTCTAGATGACTCTGACTGTACACCTCATTTTGAGCTAATAAGCCCATTCGCAATTAATATTCAAAAAAAATATTTATATCGTTCTAAACGATTGGTCTATTAAAATATATAAATATAAAATTTCAACATTAACATAAATATTTATGAGCCCTCGGAAGTTAAAAAGAAAAAATTATTTGGGGGAAAAGGTAGAGTGCTGTGTCAACGTTGACTTTTGAAAATGGCATTTTTAAAAGAAATTCATTTTGGAGTGGATTATAAATGAAGGGATTGAGCTTATACATTGAAACCGATTACATATATCGTGAGCCCATAAAACTGTTAATAATATTTTAATATGAAATAAACAAATTCATGTTTTGAAGTGTACTTAAATCCTGTTTGAGGCAAAAAATCGGGTTTTAATACATCGATCGAGCGTATGTTTTGCTACTCCCTCCACTACATTCAATAAACAATATCTTCTTACCAGAGTGCACTCTAAAATTCTTGTTTTCGAATTCCGGTGTTCATAAATACCTCATAATTGTGAGCTTTTTGATATTGCAAAGTGTCGCGTCATAATAAGAAAACATATAATATAATTATTGTTAACTAGAATTGAACAAAAATTTGCAAGAAATGCTCAAACTTTAATACATACTACTACAATAGTTATTAATGTACTCGTAAATTGAAATATCTTGCATTAAGCCTGAGATAGAAATTATCCTCTATTCCAATGCTAATATTATATATATATATATATATATATATATATATATATATATATATATATATATATATATATATATATATATAAATATATATATATATATATATATATATATATATATATATATTATATATATATATATATATATATATATATATATATATATATAAATATATAAATATATATATATATATATATATATATATATATATATATATATATATGTATATATATATATATATATATATATATACATATATATATATATATATATATATATATATATATATATATATATATATATATATATATATATATATTTAAATTTATTTATTTATTTTAAAAATTTACTGTATATTATATAATATTCAAAATGTTAAATATGCTTTAAATTTTGCTATTAGATAAATGGAATACATATTGTAAAAACAATTCAGTAAATATTATAATTAACTAACCATCTTATTCACAAGCTTTAAACTTTTCAACGCATGTAATATTCAGCTTCTTAGGCATAACCTCATAAATCAAACTTGTGTAATTTATCACAAATTGGAAAATTAAATTAGGATTTTATTGTTATTTGATATACGTTCCTAATTTGTTAATCTGTGAAATATTTTAAAGAGTAAAAAGAATAAATAATACATAGTCGAGACTTACATTTAGGTATACTGTTCGTGACTTAAAGTTTCTTAAACTTAGATTAATTTTAAAAGAAAAAATTTACACAAACAAAATATATTTCTAAAGTTTGTGTATTTTTTCTATCCCGAACTCTTTCGAGGTTCGTTTGACGTCATTATAGCTAACTCGAGGGCATACGGTTATAGGTCCGATTTACGTAGAACCATCTGCACATTTCATAGAACGATACTAGCCTATAGTACTGATATGGAAGATAATTCTGCATTCTGTATTTCAACATGGTCATGGTAATGGATATTCACATAATCGATCGTAATCATCTACTATCGGAATTCAAATCCAGACCCAGTACTTCTAGCTCCAATTACCATAGCTTTAACCACTGCTCGCCAATTTTCCTAAGTTATAACGAAACTATAACGATATGTATAAGTATTGTACTTAACCCGACAGTGCGCGATTTTTTTTTGTTACACACACAATATAATTATGTTTGCGAATTTCACCTTGGATGTTTGCTACGCAATATGGTTATCTCCATACAATATTAGGATATGGTTAATGTGCTCGAATCGCACATCGAAAGTAGGTACTGAAGATGTATGTATTTTTCTATTTACGTTATTCCTCTTTCTCCCGTTGAACCTGCAGATGGTCTTCCTCATTTTACTGAAGTAAAATCGACGGTTTATTGGACTTGTGATGTTTATTATGTCAATGTTTAAAATATGGTAAAAGAGCTGCATATACCACTTACGTGATTACATATTGACCACGTACGTGATCTCATGTTGATTTTGTATCGGCCTATAATACTATCAAGTAAATCCATGCCCCCATGTACTTATTGTATTAACTTACAATAGTGGGGCAAGACATTTGGATTTTTATTTTTTGTGTTCGATCATATCTGTCCAGTAAATGCATCGGTTCCGTGCCCACAAATGAGAATAAGCAATTTACGATTTTATTATCTTGCCAATAAACGTCCGTTCTATTTATTCCATTAAAATCGGTTACAAACTCACCAGATCTTCCTCTTGTAATTTTATTTGGCTTCGGCGTCGGTGTCCTACATGAAGGAACTCGATTTCGTCTAACGGTACCAGGTAAATAAATACCTTTGTTCGCTAAATAAGCAATCAATGAAACTGACGTATAATAGTTGTCAAAATATAGTTTATTGAAACTATCCGGTTGAATAACCCGGCCTAATCGAATCAGGTTCTGATTGATAACGTTTTTCTGCTTGGTTTTCTGTACCAGTATAAATTTCAAATTTATAACAGAAACCAGACACTTCCGAAAGAATAAATAATTTATATCTCCATTTGTTCGGTTTTAGCAGTAGGTACTGCTTTAAATGGTGGCATGCTTTGGTAGCGCAAATTTGTTCGTATATATGGACAACATTTCTTCCATTAGAACGGACGAAAATGTTGATGAAAATGAATCAATTACCGGTCTTAGCTTATGCAACTTATCATTTTTTGACAAACACATTTGAATTGTGATCTTGTATCGTGTACCTTAGTTTCCTACTCGTAGCACGTCACGGCCTTGAATTCAATTCTCGCCGTTGACGTAATATGAACACGTATCAAAATATACAATTGGTGATATTCACTCGAGTAATTCATAATTTTACTCTCGTTTATCAATCTCCTCTATCTACAAACTGCAAAACATTTCAACAGTATAACGATGCCATTGTCTGTTAAAGCATCGAAAGTAGTTTACTCACCTGATCTACAATGTGATATTGTCGTGAGTTAAGAATGTAATATTGTCCTGAGTAAAGATATCGTTTAGCCACTAAAATCTGTTTAAGTCTTAACAGATTTTTAACGAATATCTTTCGTTAAAAATCTGTTATGACTTAAATAAAATTAAATTCAATATCCTCATGCTCATCATATAAGGATTGCTACTTTAGCATACACATAGTTTCATCGTGAATTGAAGGTTTTCTATGTAGATAGATATAAACTTTTTTATGAATTTTGGTAAATAATCTGATGATTTAAATATTAACCTATACGGTTTTGGTGCAATTACTACCAAGACCTAGATTATATTGTGATCTGATGAGCTATACTTTGTATGTTCAATTGGTATACTTACCTTGATCAAAAAGTTCCCGGAATAACCACCGTGTGGCACTGCCATCGTTCTGATTTGAGTTTTTTTGTTAAGTTGGTAAATTGGTTGTTGTTATTCTATCTATGTGTGTGTTGGCGATTATTTACAATTTTAGAAATAAATTTAAACTTTAAGGTTGCAACAACGAATTTGTATTAAATTTTGCGTAAAAAACGTATTTAATGGTGCGCCAACGTTGGAAATTTTGGAAAAGTTTTTTGGCAACGATTCTCTAAAGAAAACGGTCGTTTACCAGTAGCACGAGCTGTTTAAAAGTGGTTGTGAGTCAATTGAAGATGATGAATGCAGTATGACAGACAATCGACATCGAAAACCGACGAAAAGATTGATAAAGTGTAAGAAATGTTGGTCAATAACCGCAAATTAATCATCAGAGAGATATCGGAGGACTTGGACATTGCCAATCGATCCGTCCAAGACATTTTGGTTAATGATTTGGATTTCCGTCGTGTAGCAGCAAAGTTGGTGCCAAAAGACCTCAATTTTAGCAAAAATAAACCGTGTTCAAGTTGCAAAAGACATGATTTGCGAGGCTGAATCCGATCATACATTCTTCTAAAGGATCATTACTGGAGACGAGACGTGGGTTTATGAGTACGACATGCAATCCAAACATCGTTAACAAAGAGTATTATTTGGGCGTTATGAGACATTTGCGTGAAGCAGTTCACTGAAAAAGGTCAGAATTGTGGGCAGAAAATTTACGAGTTCAAAATTTGAGATTGAGAAAATTCAAAATTCCGCCGCACTGTCGCACAATGCCATCATTATTCACCTGATTTGGCTTCCTGTGACTTTTTTCTGTTCAATCGAGTTAAAAAATGGGGAACGCGTTTCAGCAGCCGAGAGGAAATAATGGAAAAATAGCAGGAAGTATTGATGGACATACCGAAAACCGAATATAAAAAATGTTTCGAGGATTGGATCAAGCGCTGGCATAAGGGTGTTGTAGTCGAGTGGGATTACTTTGAAGGGAACAGTATAGATTTAGATTAATAAATTTGTATTTTTAATTTTCTTAATAAATTCCGGGAACTTTTTGATCCAGGGGGATTAAATATATTTGTATAACATCTATATGGAGCAACTACTTAGAAAACGTTTTGGAAATTATATAAATACAATTATTTTCTATTGAGTTTTTGCACAAGGTTGTTTTGATAACTAAACTTTTGCTAGCAATATACTAAAATATTATTATTAATTACCATCAATCTAATTAATTTGAATTTATAACCACATTAAATTTTAATTATAAATTTAAACCGTAACAATATTTATTTTATATTCCCTTATAGCATTAACTCTTATTAATATTTCGAAACTATAAATTTAATATAAATGTGTCATGTACGAAATCCAAATTCAATAACATAAGAAAAACCAACTGAAAATTTTATGAAGCATTTTCCATTTATGGTAATAAAAAAAATTCACTTAACACTATTTATGAGAAAATTTTAGTGAAGAAGACTATAAAAGTATAAAACGTATACCATAAAGTTATGTGATAATGTTTTCTAGTCGAAACTTAAAACCAGTAATGGGCAGACAATAAGTCCGCGAGCTTCATATAAGTTGGGTAAATCGCAGTCGGTTTCAGCAAAAGATATGAAACAGTAAATTTTTGTACTCAACGCGTAACTGTTGCTTATAACTGTTGCTAAACGCGTAACTGTTGCTTACACAGTTTTATTTCGGTTGAACAAGAAGCACCCTTGGCTAAATTTGTAAGCATGTTTCAAACTTAACTTTCTACCGAGATCATTATAACTATATGTCATGATTCTTAAACGACTTTATATCTGTTTTACTTAAGGATATTACAATAATGGATGAAACAATAACAAGCTGAATAATACTAATTAGAAAGAGATAAAATACTTAAAAATAAGTTGTTATAAAATAAGTTTTCCGGATATATATATATATATATATATATATATATATATATATATATATATATATATATATATATATATATATATTATATATATATATATATATATATATATATATATATATATATATATATATATATATATATATATAAAGCCTCAGTTTCTTAGAGGTTCACAAAAAGAAAAACATTTTGATATAATTATATGGCGTAATCTAGATACTCAATTTTTAAACACTTTTCGGAGCACAGACTTGACATATCCTCCAACAAAATAATTTAATAAAGGTAGATAGCACGATCTCGGTATAGTCAATTAACAAAACCATTATATACGTGAAAATAGCCTTTCAACTTATGTTTCGTTTAGTAAATAAATTGTACCCAAATGCTGTATGGCATTTGGCATGGCCTTTTTCCATCAAATTTTCCATAAAGTGGATAAACACATCTGCAGTTCCCGAGAACGACGTCGAATAGATTAATTTTGGTCTTCCTTATTGCTACTCTGTACAGCGTCAATGGTATGTTCGGTACGCACTTCTCGACATCTTACTGGATGTGTATTATCATTTAGAGTATACGTAGTTGCGAAAACAATAAATTGGACGTCATACACAATGAGTTTGCAAGCGTTGCGTGAATCTATTCATTATGAAATGACAAAGCAAATGTCAGCTGTTGTTTGACAAACAGTGTTTTGTCAAAAAGACACCAAGAGTATATATATATATATATATATATATATATATATATATATATATATATATATATATATATATATATATATATATATATATATATATATATATATATATAAATATATATGTATATATATATATATGTATATATATGTATATATATATATATATATATATATATATATATATATATATATATATATATATATATATATATATATATATATATATATATATATATATATATATATATATATATATATATTCGGTTTCAACCGCCGAAACAGATTAACAAATTTGAAAATATATTTTTTTATACAAAATTCTCTTAAATTATAAAACTGAATTTGCATAAAAAAACAAATCCATCCATTCGGCTTTAATGTAGCGCATATATGCACGTTGGTGTTTCTTATATAGATAATAAAAGACCATCAACATTTAAAAACCTCACCCCTGATCTTGGCGGTATATCAGGTGGACAAGGCGGTTATGCAACAAACTTTGGTAGTGGACTTAGTGGAAGTGCAGAAAGTCAAGTTATTGCTGCACTATTTAAAACTCTCGTGACGAAATTCGTTGAAACATTTAAGGATTTAAAGACACAAGAGAATATGGCCCTTTATTGTGACGTTAGGCAATTGATACAGTATGTTAAAGGTGCACATGGAGGACCATTTAGACGAGTAGCCTTAAGTGGAATATTGGCTGTTACACCGAGACCACATAAAAAAGCACCTAATATTCAAACTACCCGTGTAATAAGGTAAATATTAATTGATTGAGAAATTCCACCTTTTTTTTACCATATGCGCACAATTATTTTTCAATCTTTTACACAGACACATACAACATACAGAAAATCAGAACTCATTACCGTCCCAACCTCAACAACCTTACAATACAAGTGACGATACACGCAGTCAAAGAAAACTATTATTTAAAAAGAGAAGCACATCATCCACATGTGCTGTAAGTGTAAGAATGGTGTTCTAAATTTATCAACAATAATTATCAAAAATAGTATTTAATTTTCCAGAGTTTACTGGAAACTGAGGGACTAGAAGAACAATGTCGTGTCAGCCAAAGCCCATTAGGAAATTTAAGACGAAAAACACAATCAATTCGCCCAACGCTTACACCAAGGCATAGTGAACGAGCATTGTTATCAGATTCAACCTCAAGCTCTGAAAGGAATTCTGTTGGTAGATTAAGTGGGATTGTTAGATGGTTTCGAGGTTCAAAAGATCGTGGCTCTGTTGATTTAGAAGCCGGAATATTAGGACCTGAGCTAACTGCATCATTTATGCGTCAAAGTTCATTCAAATTACAAGGACGTCGGGCTGGAGAGGGCCTAGGAAAAAGTATACAGCGTGCACGGAGACGAGTAGAAAGACGTCTAGGCAGGTTTGGAATTGGAAAAGGAAAAAAGAAGGTGGGCGGGATAGAGGAGGTATCGGGAAGTTGTAAGTTAATGTCAACAATAGTTTTAGATGTAATGTTAGCATTTCTATATATTTGTGTTTTTACAGGTTTCAGTCGTCGGAGCTCATTCGAATTAGGTGAAGGACCAAGAGAATCTGAAGTTGTTGTGCTGAAAGAACGAAGGCTTGTTCCATGTGATCCAATAAAAGAAGGAATGACAAGATTTTCATTTCTTTTAGAAGTCTGTACACCGGGTTCGGTTCCAGATCCTCAGCTCGTGGCAGCTTTATTAGATCTTGTAAGTAACTTTTTTTATTAAATAGTCAGAATTTTATTAGATATACAAATCTACGACCGTCCTAGACTAATTATTTACTTAAAATATTGTGTCTTTATGCCACGAGCAAGAGGTTTCTGAATTTAGAATTTCTTTTGCCTATTCAATTTCTGAATCTTTCATAGTGCATTCATTTCGGTAGTTGCCACACGCTGATTTTATATTTGAATCTTATAGGAGAATTTAAATTAAGTTTATGGCTGTAATAATATTAAGGTTTTATTTAAGTATCATGTATTATTAGGTAGATGGGATTGAAGATTGTTTTTATAACGATCACTACCGTTTTACACCACACGATCATTATAATTGCCAATAACATATATGATCAGAAGAAATTACCTTTTGATTAGTAAGGTTTTAATGGGCTAGTGTATTGAAGATTCGAGTTAGCATATGTTAGTTGCTCTGTGTTTATAAGGAATTTTTCTGATTTGATTAAACAGTTTTTTGATAATTGTGTTTTTTAATGAAACGCCTATATATTCTTGTTGGTTTGATTTTGTCAATGAAGTGCACTCTATTGTGCACTCTAATCTTTTATTGAAATAAGTTCGTTTATTTTATTTATATAAGTGTAAATAAATAGGATTTCTTGAGTGACATGCTTAAGATTGGATAGAGGTTACTTGACCGACAGTCTTGGTCAGAAAATTTATTTTATTGAAATAAGCGACTTGCTGTATGCAACCTTCATGGTATCAACATCGTGTTCATTACCTAGAAGAAATATTAGTGTTAAAGTTGAATATAAAGTGGAATTAAATCTTAAAATAAAACAAATCAAATGTAGATTTTTTTGCGCTTTTATTGTATAGACAATTATTATAATAAATCTATAAAAGTGTATTAGTAAAAAATATTAGTGCCATTATTGTTGTTCTAATTAAAAAAAAGTAAATAAAACACAAAAAACACAGTGCAGACAGACCAAAATAAACCGGTCGCGGTAGTTACCGTGGCCGAAAATAATAATAATTCGAATCAACGTGATAGAAACAAAAATGAAATAACGGATAAAAATGTAATACATGAATTAAATTTGCAAGATAGTGAGGGCATTACAGTTAATAACAACTACGTAAGTAACCCATCTGATAATAACAAACGCATTAAAATGTCAAACAGTGGCGCAAATACAACGGCATTAACCACACAACCAAATTTAACAACTCCAGAACAAAGAGTTACTAAATTAAAAAAACTAGAGCATGAAAATCAACTTTTACGTGCAAGAATAACCACATTAGAGGATCTACTACAAACAAATCCGAAACACAATGAAAATGTAGCTACAAATACTATAAATAATGGATTCGAAACCGTAATGGATGACGACATGAATATAATAGAAGATATCGAATGTGGTGAGACAGAAAATCCATTTGAATTAGTTAAAAAGGGAATTAAAAGAAAAAACAACAGCATCAGCATCATGAATAAGGTCTCTAAACCGAAAACGAGAGGTCAAGAACAAACAAAAAACGATATCAATCTGGTAAAAAAATACACTAGACCACCGCCTATCCATATACATTCTCAAAAAATTAAAGATACCTTACAACTTATGCAAGGGGCGCAGATTGAAAACTACGAAATACGACGAGTAAGTAATCAGAAACACTCGGTAGCAATGAAAAATATGGAGGAATTTCAAAAAGCACAAACGTTATTCAAGGAAGTCAACACAAAATATTTCACGTTCACACCAAAAGATAACAAACCTAAAACCACCGTATTAAAAGGACTGAATGAAGACGAAAATTTAGAAGAAATCAAATCAACCATTGAAAACAATAAAAACATAACAATACTCCAAATCAGTCAACTAAAGACTAAATTTTCGAAAGAAAAAAATATTAAACTACCAACATATATAATCCAATGTAGTCCAGATACAAATATGAAACACATATTTAACATAAAGGTTTTACATCATCAAAAAGTAACATGGGAACCACTTCAAAAGCGGAACGAAATCATACAATGTTTCAACTGTCAACGGATGGGCCATGTAGCAACTAACTGCAACCTCGACTACAGATGCGTTAAATGTGCAGAACAACATAAACCAGGAGAATGTAATGTACGAGAAAAAGTGGAGAACAATCTAGTGTATTGCATCAATTGCAAAAAAATTGGTCATCCGGCTTCATATAGGGGATGTCCAGTATACCAAGAAGCGATACAAAAACTAAGAACAAAAATTAATGAAAAACGAAATAATACCACAAATACGACAAGATTTTTTCAATCAACTCCAACAACACCAGAAAGAGGAACCTATGCAGATATGCTTAAGGGTAACGTACCTGAAAACACAAATATACAAACCATAGCCAATAAGGTGGAACAAATGGCAATTTGATTTTCAAAAAGCACAAACGTTATTCAAGGAAGTCAACACAAAATATTTCACGTTCACACCAAAAGATAACAAACCTAAAACCACCGTATTAAAAGGACTGAATGAAGACGAAAATTTAGAAGAAATCAAATCAACCATTGAAAACAATAAAAACATAACAATACTCCAAATCAGTCAACTAAAGACTAAATTTTCGAAAGAAAAAAATATTAAACTACCAACATATATAATCCAATGTAGTCCAGATACAAATATGAAACACATATTTAACATAAAGGTTTTACATCATCAAAAAGTAACATGGGAACCACTTCAAAAGCGGAACGAAATCATACAATGTTTCAACTGTCAACGGATGGGCCATGTAGCAACTAACTGCAACCTCGACTACAGATGCGTTAAATGTGCAGAACAACATAAACCAGGAGAATGTAATGTACGAGAAAAAGTGGAGAACAATCTAGTGTATTGCATCAATTGCAAAAAAATTGGTCATCCGGCTTCATATAGGGGATGTCCAGTATACCAAGAAGCGATACAAAAACTAAGAACAAAAATTAATGAAAAACGAAATAATACCACAAATACGACAAGATTTTTTCAATCAACTCCAACAACACCAGAAAGAGGAACCTATGCAGATATGCTTAAGGGTAACGTACCTGAAAACACAAATATACAAACCATAGCCAATAAGGTGGAACAAATGGCAAAAATTATCCAACAACAAAGCGAACAAATAGTACAAATACTTAATATAATAAGCAATTTATGAATAACTTGAAAATAATTGCACTAAACGTCAACTCAATAAAGAGCATAACACGAAGATTAAATTTATTAAAATTCACCGAATACCACAATCCTGATATCGTTATGATCAACGAAACTAAACTAAACAAGCAACATCATATAACTTTCCAAAATTATAATATTATCAGAGAAGACCGAACAAATTCAGCCCAAGGAGGAGGTACAGCAATAATCATAAAAAATGAATATAAATTCAAACAAATTAAAATCAACAATCAACAATACGAACGCCATATAGAACATACAATAATTAAACTTCAACTTCATGATAACACACAATTATATATTATTTCAATATACTGCACAGGTACCAACAATTTATTAACGGACTCACAATTTGAAGAAGAATGGGATGACATTTTCGAAAACCTAGATCTAAACAACTTGAACAACTATTTTGTAATAGCAGGAGATTTTAACGCACGACACACCAATTGGGGCAATCAAAGCAACAATCAAAGAGGTATAAAATTAAATCGATGGCTAAATCATAACTCTGCGATCTTCCGTACAAAATTATATAAAGCAGAAGCGCCAACTATGGTTAAGTCGGGTAATTATATAGACCTTGCAATTGTGGATAATAGAATAAGGATTGACACAAACGAACAAAATGAAATTCCAAGCCATACTTACGACAGCGATCACAAAGCAATTGAAGTTAGTTGTTTGAACATTGAACATCAAGATAATAATCCTAATGCGGAACAAACAAATAAATATAATTTTTTAAATATGAATTGGACATTATGGCAAAAGAAATTAACTAAAATATACAAACGATATCTAGAGGAAAACGGAAAAGAAAATATAATACCAAACAACAAAAACCTCAATAATTCTGACCTAGAAGACAGTATCGACACCATAAACAAGATAATCATGGAAAACATAAAAACAAACGCTCCTAAAATCAGAAGATATAATAATATGGAAGTATATAGAAACAAAATAATTGAAAGATTATACAGACACAAAAGTCGCATCATCACACAACTCAAACGCAATAAAAGGAATGGAGTAAATAATCCACAACAAAATAATCAAATGAAAACAGAAATTACACGAACCAATGAATTAATCAGGCAAAATGTCCAAATAGAATATAATAAATTCTGGAAAAATAAACTTGAAGCAATAAAACCGGGTCCCAAAATGTTCTTCAATATTAAAAATGTCAATCGGAAGAAATCCAAATCAACAATAGGCCAGCTCGAAATAACGGAAAATGAGACTCAAGATATGTCAGCTTTGAATATTGATTGGACTGCACTACGGAAAACAGGTACGAACTATACTTGCAATAACAAACAAATAAATTTAAACATACTAGGTTACCACATTGAAAAGCGAACAATACCAAACGCAGACCTAGGTAAAATCGCACACGAAAATGTTATCCATCAAATTCTACAACCAATAAAAAACCAACATATAAGCGATAAACAAAACCACATAACTCAAACAGAATTCTCAGGCAACAATAGAGCATTCGAACCAACATACCCAGTAGATCCAGACTATTTTACTAACATCACCGAAATAAAAGCGATAATTAAATGTATGAACTCAAAAAAATCATACGGATTGGACGGCATCCCAAACATTATTTTGAAACACCTGCCAATGGAACTAATTATAGAAATATGCAGTTTGATCAATCAACTATTGAATAATAAAACATTCCCAAATCAATGGAAAAAAGCCAAAGTATACCCAATAGCAAAAAAAAAACAAGAACCTAGCAAAAGCCGACAATTACAGACCAATAAGTCTCCTTTCTAATTTAAGCAAAATATATGAAATAGTTATACTCAACAAGCTTCAAAGACACACATATAATAACAATATTCTACCGGAAAATCAATTTGGGTTCAGACATGGCCATTCAACAATAAATGCCGTAACCAAACTCACATCAGATATAACATACAAACTTAACAATAAATTAAACAAAGGCGCAGTATTTCTCGATATGAATACGGCCTTCGAATCAGTATGGCTAGATGGGTTACTTTATAAACTACACAAGATGAAATTCCAACCAGAATTGTTACAAATAATACATGATATGTTATACGATAGGAAGTTTATAACAACAACTTATTCAGAAACATCTACAATGTCCTTTAAAATTTACAATGGATTACAACAAGGCTCAGTAACGGCGCCGTTGCTATTTAACCTATACACCACCGATCTAATCACCAACGAAAAAATAAATTCAGAGAAAGTACAAACTATAGCATTTTCCGACGATATTGTGGTATACAGCTCTGGGACCACAATAAGCAATATAAAAGATAAACTCCAGACAGCCGTAAATTTCATAACTGATTACTTGCACACATGGCGAATAGGCATCAATCCGAATAAATGTGAAATCATCCTATTCCGAAAACCTATAAACAAGGCGAATCGTGACACGAAGATGAATTGGAAGAAGTTTGACATACAAATTGGAAACATAAATATGCAACAGAAAAAATCGGTTAAATACCTCGGGATAAATATAGACCGACTGTGCTATATGAACCAACATATAAATATCCAACTTATCAAAGCCAGAAAAGCTTTCTACAGCCAAAAGAAACTATTCTTTTCTAAATTTATTAGTAAACAAGTAAAAACAATCTGCTACCAAACACTGATCAGACCAATTATAACGTATGGCTGTCCTGTATGGTTCAACATCAATCCATCTTACATGGAAAAAATTAGACGATTTGAGAGAAGGTGCATACGACATTGTCACGGAATGTTTCGTAAAGCAGACACTAATTTTTTACACTACATTTCAAATCGAGAACAATACGATAATACAAAAATCAACAGAATTGACATTCACATCATTCAATTTATACGGAACCACATTCTCAGAACAATTAACAACTCGAACTCTCTACTATACGGACCATATTATACAAATGAGACTATACTACAAAACAGTATAACACAAAATAACATTCCAGGGCCGGAATCATTCATACTACTTGACAAATTAAAATTCATACAAGATGATGACCAAACACCTTTAATCTATCACGTGATGAGAAGGCCAAATGAAAAAGGATTTGATGAGGAGAAATTCGCAAACCCAGAAAATCACTTAAGATTCAATACAGAGTTCAAGAGAGACAACCCAATCGACTTCAAAAAGAAGAAACAAAAATACTGGTGGCTAAGGAACAATTAAAAAAACAAAACAATTCAATATTTTAAATAAACCAAATTATTCGAATAAGTTTTAATTATTTTAAAGAAAAGCTAAAAGGCAAAGTTTAATTTAAGCAAATTTTATGCCGAAGCGAAAATACTAAATAAATTAAATGTTATTAACAATAATATACCAAACCTAGATACTAATTGATAATAGCAATAAAATAGTTCTAGCTTGAAAATCCTTTAAGGGATCAGAAGCTATAAAATAGAAATAGATTATGAAATTCTTGTAATATTCTTAAATCATCTTAAATATGTTAATTAATAACTGCTTATAATAAAGAAATATATTAAAAAAAAAAAAAAAGCGACTTGCTGTATAAATTATTCTCTTACAAACAAGAAGACTCTGAAAAGGATGACCGCTTTAGTGATTTTGTTGGTTAAATTGTAGTATATTATACAAGAAATCTACTTTAGTGTATTGTGTGAATGTTGTTTTAACATCCTTATTCCTTATAAACGATATTATGGTTAGACACATGCCGAGTTTGGACCCGCATAGTTTAGGATATGCTAAGCTTCATGAATCATTTGATATTTTGTTGCACATATTACAGGAATGCGCTATGATACCCTTGTTTTCAAATTAGACGCCTGTTATTCTCAATCATATGATATCATATCATCACCCATCCAACTCCCATGATTCAATCTGATTCTATAAATTCCTAATCAAAAGATATTTTTCGGAAAGTACAGCTTAACTCACTGTACTTATTTCCTTTTATTCTGCTCAACCGTAGCCAACTTAATACCTTCATACATTGCAATCAATCCAGCATTCATTATTTAGATGCCACTCATTATACATCGGTTCGAAACTATTTTCTATCATTCGTTCTTTCAACATATATTTTAACAACACTCACTCATCATTTACGCTATCATCTGTTAGACAATTCGATAATCTTTATATTGAATTTGCACTCTTAAATATCCGTTAAATCATAATTTCATTCATTTCCTTGCAATAATTCTCCAATTGCAAACCAATAATGTCTTGAGTCCCATGTTTAAAATGACATCAATATTTTCAGATAAGTCGGTTAAGTCAATAAGTCGGCTTAGGTTTAAAGAGTCCATCTTTTTTTGTGATCTTCTTTTCATTTTATTCGACACATCATTTATTTGTAGTTTCTTTCGTTTCATCCACTCTCTCTTAAAATGAAGAGATAAATCACCCATCTCAGAATATATGGTATTGGGATTAAGTTTATCGCACTCATTATCAATTTCTCTTAGATTATGTCCATACATAATAAAAGAAACATTTATTGAAAAACTAACTATTTATTGAAAAACTAAAAACAACTATTCGTAATTATGATAACAGCATTCGAAGCCTCTTTAGCAGTCGTAAATCGAATTTCGTTGAAGATAGACGTTTTTTGTCAGTGCGCTAGAATCGAATTTGCATATAATTTTTACAACTATCATAATCTGTGAATTTTTAATTTTTTATTTAAATTAACGATAGTGAAGAGTTTAATAGCCGAAATTATATAAACTATCATATAGTGGGCATTTTAAAAAATAGTTTCTTTTTATATTTATGTGAATGTGAAAGAAGCAAAGAGAAAATTTGTTGTCGGACAATTTTATCAAGGCAACCAAGTTAAAATTTATAATATACGGTGTCAGTGATTTTTATGTCAAAGGACGAAATCTTATAATTACATTGTGAGGGTACATAATTACTAGAGATTTGTAAACAATTTAGTACAGTGTTATTTAATTATACTTTTGGACCATTAACAAAAAAGAACAAAAGAATCCAAGTATCTAAAGCAGTTTTAGAGACATCTGCCTTTCAGGCAGCATGCTCTCACCAAATCGCTTTTCCGTCTTAGACGGAGTTGGAGAGTATGGCGAATTAATGTCGCGGCCGAAAAGAAAAAAAACCGAATATCTCAGAACTAAAAGATTAGGGTTTAATGCAGTTCAGACGTCGTCTTGTTCATCAAATAACGCAGTGCAAGAAAAATATTTAATAGTTAGACACCAAAATGATCAATTTAATTTATCCAATGTATCTCCTTTTGGAATTCAAAAGGCATTGGAAATGGCTGCTCCTAACGGAACGATTAAAGTTACTCGATCGAGAAAAGGCGAATTATTAATTTTATCAAGAACAAGATCGGCAGCCACTGCCTTTTTAAATATGAAAAACCTAGGCGGGTTAGCACCGGTGATAGTCACTGAACATCCATACCTAAACCACTCGAAGGGAATAATATTCTGTCGGGACTTAGTCTCCTTAGAAGAGGTCGAAATTAAGGAAGGGTTTTCCGGACAAGGCGTTATCGAGGTTCACAAAGTTAAAAAGTGGAACAATGGTGAATTGACAGATACAGCAGCAATGGTTCTAACCTTTGACTCTCCAAACCTGCCGGAAACAATATACGCGGGATTTATTAAACTAGCAGTAAGGTTATATATACCAAATCCAATGAAGTGTGGTACATGCCAAAAATTCGGCCACACAAAAAAAAGGTGTCATAGTGCACCGGTATGCTACAAATGTGCCGCAGTTCTGGAAACACCTCACGAGACTCCTTGTACTGTTTTGAAATGTGTTAACTGCACCGGACCACATTCGAGTGTGAGCAGAGAATGCCCCACATTTAAAAGAGAAACCGAAATTGCCAAAATTAGGACTACGGAAAGGCTTTCTTATTTTGAAGCGAAGACAAAATATTACAGAAATTCGGCAAATACAACTCCAGCTTCCGGATCTTACGCTTCATTATTTAAGATCAACCAACAACAATTTCTAACAGATCAGAGCAAAAATAAACATCAAACGATTTCTACCGAATCTTTAATTCAACGATCACAACAGCAACCAATACAAATACAACCAAAAGAACAACATCAACATCAAGAAGAAAAAGAAGAAGAACAAAAACAACAACAACTACAAATAAAACAATTACAACAACTATTTACACATCAACAAAAACAACAGCAGCAACCACAACCACAACAGAAGCAGCAGCAGCAACTACAAAAGCAACAACAACAACCACAACAACTACTACTACAACACCACCAACAACAACAACAACAACCACAACAACAACAACAACAACAACAACCACAACAACAACAACAACCACAACAACAACAACAAACCCCACAACAACAACAAAACCAACAACAAAAACCACAACAACAGCAACAACAACAACAGAAGCAGCCGCAACAACAACAACAAGTAACACTTCAACCAAAAATTTTGCAACATCAAACGCTACAACAACAACCTAAACAACAACAGCAACAAAATAAATATCATCAATTTGAACCAGAAGATCGACAAATTTTACAACAGAAATCATTAGTTTTTCCACAAGGAGAATCAAATGATGTCAATCTAATGGACATCGAACATTGTACACCATCAATTAAAAAAAGATTATTTTTGAGTGATTCAGAATTGGCTTTGTATAATAACCAATAGTTATACACCATCCAGATTCATCAAATAAATACATCAATCAGCATAACAACATATTAACCAAGTAGTATAGATAATGAATCCAGTAGAACTTAAAAATACCAAACAACATCAATGAACGGCCGTAATATAAAATCCATCGAAATAATCCAGTGGAATTGTAAAAGTTTCCATCGCAGAGACAGCGAGATAAAGTTATTAATTAATAAATATCTCCCCTGGGTCATTACACTAAATGAGACACACTTCAAACCCAATCGCAAACCCATATTAAAAGGGTATAATATAATTACTAACCACCCCTTGAATCCTTCGGGAGCAGGAGGCGCAGCGATACTAGTTAGAGATAATCTTCATTTCAATGTCATTCCAATCACCTCTAATTTGCAAGCCGCCGCATGTAGAGTAGATATGGCTGGAACAAAGATCACGATCGGCTCAGTCTATATTCCGCCATCAGACGTCATTAATTTAAATGAACTCAATCAACTAATCTCCACTCTCCCAAATCCAATGATCCTTCTAGGGGATTTTAATGCGCATAGTACTTTATGGGGATCACCGACAGAAGATCGTAGAGGCAAAACTATGAAAGAGTTCATCAACCAAAACGCACTAGTGTGTATCAACGACGGTTCGCCTACATATTTTCATCCCAACGGAACCCAAACACATATTGATCTAGCTATATGTTCTCAGGAGCTAGCATTAAAATGGACATTTAAGGTCATAGAAGACCTGCATGGAAGCGATCATTTCCCAGTTTCACTATCCTCTAGTACATTCGCACCTCCTAACGGCAGACGACAGAGATGGAATGAAAAACACGCCGACTGGAGTATGTTTTCCGAGTTGGCAAATCTTTCGGATATCTCATTAGACCAGGATGCTGACCACCTTATTCAACAATTTACATCTGTAGTAACACAAGCCGCTGGATCGAGTATGACATTAACGACAGACAAACCTCTAAAGAATGTTGTTCCCTGGTGGTCCTCCGAAATCAAAGAAGCCATCATCGAAAGAAAACAAAAACTGAGAGTATTTAAAAGATTTCCGTCCACGGAAAATTTAATTGCATTCAACAGAGCTCGTTCTCGCGCCAAGAGACAGATAAGGTTGGCTAAACAGTCCTCGTGGAACGAATTTCGTGCAGGAATCCGACCAAACACAACCAGTGCTGAGTTGTGGGGTAAAATCCGAACATTAACAGGTAAAATCACTTCAAGACAAACAGTTACCATCCAAGAAAACGGCATCACCTTTACAGACCAAACATCCATCGCTAACGTATTAGCATCTAACTTTGCCAAAAACTCATCATCAGCAAATTATTCCAGCGACCTGATTCCCCACAAAGATATTTTAGAGAATCGATTCAGAATAAGTAGTGACATCGGGCCCGCCGATCTGAACTCCCTCTTCAACATAATTGACTTTAAATCAGCACTTAAAAGAGGTAAGAGTAAAGCTCCCGGGGAAAACCTAGTCACCAATAATATGCTGAAGAACCTAACCATTCCCAGCAAAGATCATCTCCTGAATATTTTAAATAAAATCTGGACCAGCCACTCTTACCCATCGCAATGGAAAAAGGCAATAGTCATACCAATCCCCAAGAAACCTCAAGCGAGAGTTGCCACGGAATTCCGCCCAATATCTCTTTTGAACAACGACTGTAAATTAATGGAGCGTATGGTTAACGAAAGATTAACGTGGTACTTGGAAACAAATCATCTGCTTTCCAGGGATCAATACGGGTTTCGAGCAAACAGAAGTTGTATGGACGCGATACAAATACTAAATGAGGCTATAGCCGAGGAACTACAAAATTCGTCCCATATAACTTGTATATTTTTCGACATCGAAAAAGCGTACGAAAGGGTGTGGAGGCTCCGAATAATCCAACAATTAGAAAAATGGAACATCAAAGGACACATACTTCATTTTATATGGAATTATCTAAAAGAACGCAGTTTCCAAGTGTTATTAGGAAACGTTAGGTCACAAACTTTTGTACAGGAGAATGGAGTTACAACTGGTTCATGTCTGGCAGTCACTTTATTTCTGGTCGCAATCGATTCCATTAGACATATATTTCATCGATCTAAAGTAAGGTTTGTGTTATATGCTGACGATTTAACTATATTTTACGGCGGCCAAGATATATCAAAACACAAAGAAGAAATATCTCGAATAACCGGCAAACTTCAACTTTGGTGTAAAGAAACCGGGTTCTCGTTTGCACCTACTAAAACTAAGTTAATGCATTTCTGCAGGAAGCGAAGGTGTATCCCACCACAAATTATCCTCAATGGAAATACGCTAGAGAAGGTCGAATCACATCGGTTCTTGGGAATTATCCTAGATACCAAGATGACTTGGAAGCCGCATATAGAGAACATCAAACAAGAGTGTCATAAAACACTCAATGCACTAAAATGCTTGAAGGGTATACATCGTGGGAGTAATAGAGCCACTTTATTACAAGTACTACACAGTACCATCATATCCAAAATAGACTACGGCTGCGAGTTCTATCAAAACGCGGCCAAATCGACACTCGAGCACCTCAATCCTCTTATTAACGAAAGCATAAGGATAGCTACCGGAGCTTTTAGAACCTCTCCCACCGTATCGCTAATCGCAGAAGCAGGGATTTTAAATTTATCCGAGAGAAGAGAGCTAGCGCTATTGAAGCTTTTTATCAAGCAAAAAGCCAATCTTGACTCTCCTTACTATACTTATCCCAATTTTTCAACCCAAAGTTTGAGACACAAGGGATCAGAACTGTGTGATCGGTATAACATTTCCACAAATGTGTTAAGCACGAGAGCATCTACGCAACACCCTCTTTGGAAAAATGTAAACATTAACATAAACAAAAAGCTCCACCAATTCCTGAAAGTCAATACCTCACCTGCAGAATTAAAAATTAAAAGTATCAACTTGCTCTCAAAACTACCATTCAACACACACATCCAGTACACCGACGGTTCAAAAATACAGAATAGAGCCGGATTCGCTATTATAAACACGTCAACACCTCCAATAAAAAAACGAACCTCAAACGATTGGAGCTCATTAAGTTTGGAGGCAGCCGCACTAAGTGAAGCGGTGAAACTCGCAGTTGATCATCCTCTCGAAATACAGGCAATATGCACAGACTCTTTGGCAATACTCGAGGGTCTGGTATCCAAAAGAAATCGAAATCCCTTACTCCGTGAAACACGAGAGATGATTCTCAACTCTTCAAAAAGGATCGTTTTGATCTGGATTCCCGGCCACGTGGGAATACCCGGAAACGAAGAAGCCGATTTTGAAGCCAAATCCGCAGCCCAAGCAAATAACATCGATATAGAATACACAACGATGGAAGACTTAGTAAAACAAGCATCAATAGCCATTTGGCAGGCCAAGAATAGTAACTGGTTGACTATGCATCCACAAAACCAGCTGGCAGCAATTAAAGATCGACCTGTTGCGTGGAAATCTTCGGACTTAGAGTCAAGACGAGACAGCAGTGTTATTTGCCGGCTACGTATAGGGCACACCAACGTCACGCACATCCACCACATTCTCAAAACGGAAGTACCCAGATGCAATTTATGCAATGCACAGCTAACAGTGAAACATTTCTTGATCGATTGCCCACGTTTTGCCAACCAAAGGCGAAAACAGAGAATTCCCAATTCGATTAATCTGGCACTAGCGGACGACAGTGACCAATTAATGAGAGTGATAAAATACCTGAAGGAGATTAAAATATACGAAAATATTTAGAAATTTATTACATAAACCGTAAATTAACCTTAGCATAATTGTAAATTAGTATAATTGTATCTATATCTATACCAAAGGCGAAAATGGCTTAATGGTCGATCGCTTATAAATAAACAAATAAAAAAAAAAAGCCTCTTTAGCTCAGTGGCAGAGCACTGGTCTTGTAAACCAGGGGTCGTGAGTTCAATCCTCACAGGAGGCATGGAATTTAATTCTAATTCGATTTTTTTTATTTTAGCCACAAGCGCCAATTGTATCACGTGCGGCACTTTTATTGGAATGCGCTCATTTTGTTCATTTATGTAATAGAGGTCAGTGGCCAACATGGATGAAACAAAGTTTACCAGCATTTCGTCCGTCTGGTTCACATATAAATGCGAGAACACCACTCGCACCAGGTGCAAGACGAATTCATATTCTACAAAGGTCAGCGGGGAAAATGTTTTGTCAGGTAAATTTAATAAAAATGAACGACGAGGATGGGATTCGAACCCACGCGTGCAGAGCACATTGGATTAGCAGTCCAACGCCTTAACCACTCGGCCACCTCGTCCTGTTGCGAGATGTCTGCTTAATTCCCATGATATATAAATTCACATTTTATTTCAGTGGGCTGAAGCGCTTGGTAGCCGACTAGAAGATTTAATTTCAACTGAAAAGACACATTTTGAACAAATAGCTTTAACATTAAATGATCCTGAAAAACAAAGACAACTACTACAACAAGATGAAGAGGAAGACTTCTTAGATGAAGCGTGTGTAAATCCACACGGAAACGATTGTCCAATTGCATTAAAATTAATTGCATGCGTATTATTATTTGAAATTACTTCCTTCTTACGTGAGACTTACCAAACCCTACCTAAAACTTCAAAGCTGTCTACAAAAGAAAAACCGGCACCGTGGGAAAAAGTTTATAGAGATGCTAACCGAAGATGGTCGATGGCCCTTAGTTCAATGGGACATTCTCAAACATCAGCTCAAAGTTTACAATCAATAGCGGCTGGTGATCCACTTCAAACCGAGCGAAAAATATCATTTGTACTGCATGAACCAGATAATGAATCCGAAGCAAGCAGCAATACAACATTAACATTACAAGGCGAAGAAATGGTGAATATACAAAGACGTGCCGCACCAGTACGACCATTTTTGTTACGTAGAGGAACAGCCGGAGCCCCAGCCGGTGGCTCATTTAAACGACGTTCGTTAAAGTTGCGACGCGGTACTAAAGATGGGAAAGATTTAGAAACAGACTGTAAGTATATTCGAAGTAAAAATAACCAAACATAAGTTTAATGAAATCGTATTATAAATTTAGTTAAAAGGACCGATTCTATCCAATCACGTCGCAAAGTATCATCACTGTCGGATCGAAGTGATACCTCAGAGCCTGGTCCAGCAAGTGGCGGTGAAGAATCGCCAGGAATATTAAGTGATGATCAACCACCAGAATCACCAAGTGATTCAAATGATACAGATGAAACTGGAAAAAATTTACCATGGATGAAATCGGCACTTGAATTAATTAACTCATTTAATTTTTATTGCACTCACCAAAATTTTTGCCATCCATATTGCTATAAAAGACACATGAGAGCAGCAAAACGATTAATAAAAGCCGTACGTCAGGTAAGTGATTCATCTTTCTATTTATTATTTTCATTTGGATATTTTGATTTTCAATTTTGACAGTGTGTACTAAAAAGTTATAATCGCTTTTAGTACAAAAAATCTATTACATAACAAATTTGTGTTTAATTTACTAACTCAAAATTGTAATAAAACTAATATTGTATTGAGGTTATATAACACTGTTAAATAAAACTAATGAACGGCCTCTTTAGCTCAGTGGTAGAGCACTGGTCTCGTAAACCAGGGGTCGTGAGTTCAATCCTCACAGGAGGCAATGTTTTTTAAATTTTGATCAACCAAAATATATTTTATTTTGTAGGTTTACGGAGAAGAATTTGGAATTATATCAAATTCTGAATTAAATCCAGTTGAAGCACTAACACAAACTATTCGAAATGATAAATTACGTGGTGGAAGAAAAATATCTGATCAAATATCATCGCAATCATCACCTTCACGACGAAAAGATAGTGTAACAAAACGAGATAAAATAATTCATGAAGATTTTTTGGATACCACAGCTGGCCAAACTACTACACAAACAAATAACAAACAAGAAGAGAACAAACCTAAAAAAGACTCTCTTCCCATTTTGAAATACATAAAAAGTCACGTCCGCAGCTTATTTCATATACCAATTTCAACAATAGTTAAAGGAGCTTCTATGTTGAGTGAGGAATATTTCACCGAAGCAATTCCAGCAGTATGGGAACTTTTACTCGATGAAAATCAAGAAACAGCTGCCTCATCGGCCGCACTATTTATATTAGGCTCGGTACGAGCACCCAATTGTGCGTCTAATATAATGCAAAAGGCGTTAAAACATAAAGATCCTAATGTTCGAATTGGAGCAATACTTCGTTATCAAGTTTTATGGAAATGTCGTTATCAAGTTTGGCCAAGAATGGACGAAGGAGCTCATTTATCGTTTAAAGTGCCACCACCCGGAATTGAATTTACACTTCCTTCACCTAAAATAGGAATAGAAAGTCTTCCTGTTGTCGATCCACCATGGAGTCCTCGACAAAAAACCAAAGACATGGAAGTGCAACTAAATCAAGAAAGACATGTAAGTTGATTTTGTAAAAAAAATATTTCATTTCATTTTAACCGACTCTCTGTCTTTGTTAGCGATCACTGGTGACTGCTACAAAAACTCGCAAAAAACAACAAACTGAGGCTATTCGCAATGCGTTACAGCAGCAAGAAGATAAACAGAGAGCGGAACGACAAAGTTTTTTGATAACAACAATACCAGTTACACAGCAAGCGGCTCACGAGCCAGGCTTAGATCATGCACCTGGAGAAGATCACCTGGAAGTGGAAGAAGAAGGCGAAGCAAATAGAACTGCACCCCATTTACATGCAGCACATTCGTTGTTTCCTTCAGTTCTATGCTCATCTGTGATGCAAATAGTCAACTGTCTTGATGATGCTGCAGTTAGCGCCGATGGCTATGCAGTATATGAAGTTGCTTATCAGGTAATATGGGTATGTCTTGTAGAGGATTCTGCACTATTTTTACGATATGTTTTGGAGCGTTTAACTCGTGATCATCAAGATCAAATGTTTAAATTATTACGACACTTAATACGTTTTGTTCCAAGACTACCACAACAAGCTGCATTTGCCTTATATAATTATATTATTGGATATGTTATGTTTTATGTGCGTTCCAGTCACGAATGTAGTCAACAGGTAAATGAAATATCAAAATAGTGTTGTGGGTATGATTTTATTATATTTTATTTTAGTTGGTAGGTTCAGCTTTGTCAATTTTATGGATGGTAGTTCATAGTGTGCACGGTATCATGTTCAAAGACTTAAAACAAATATTACGAAAAGAGCAGTGTGACGCATCAATACTTCTCACAGCAAACGTACCATCGGCTAAAAAAATAATTGTTCACGGTCCAGAAGATAAGGATGAAGGAGGAATACCTTCACAATTTCCTGTTCAAGAAGACACACAATTTTGCCAATTATTAAGAGAATCATTAGACTTTTTTGGCATTGACGAAAAATTGCATAGTCAACATGTGCTAGTTGATTACAAATCTCGTGAGTTAAACGAGAGCATTAAAATTTATTTGGAATATATTAACATTTTGAAATATTTTTAGAAAAAATATTGAATCCAAATTGGTATGTACGCGATTTATACTTCTTTAAACGATCTCAATATCCACAATTAAGATTGGTTGAAATGAAAATAGACGAGGCTTTCAATGCATTGCAAAAGCAGGAACTGATACGAAAGTTTGTCGAAATTGGAAAAGTCCATCTTACTTGGGCTATTCTTAAAAATGTTGATATGGTAAACAATTATATATGCATAAACGCACTTATATATTAAAGTAAATTCTATTCATAGGTGGTTCAAAGGGTAGTATTTCTTCACGAAGAATTGATGAAATTGCCATCATTCCCTCGGAAAGCATTAGAAGCTGATTTAGATTTGTACCAACGTGGAGAACTAGGAAAAGAACTACTTGGTTTAGATGTGTTACATAAATTCATGTGGGTTCGACTGATTGCCCGTATGTTTGAAGCAATGGCAGGTAATTTTGCATATGCTGCGGACATTCAACTATTTTTGAATGTACTTTCTGGGGCAGCACTACTTCATTCAGAAGACTCATGCATTATGCGTTATGTAATGGCCACCTTTATCAATGCTGCTTTTAATTTTAAATCCATTTTTGCCAATAGTGGTTATTTTATGATCATGCCCACTTTACTACAAATATATTCACTACATCAAACAAACAAATTAGTCACAACTACCATTGAATATGCCGTAAAACAATTTTATTTATTAAATCGAAAACCTTTCATTTTACAAATGTTTGGATCTGTTTCGGCAATATTAGATACTGACGAAGAAGGGTCGTATGGTGAAGCTCATAAAGTACAATCGAGTTGTTTATTTAATTTATTGCTTAGCTTAGAAACGCCCTCACCAGATCCATTAAATATCGCTGAATTAGTTAAAGAACAAAAACCATTGAAAGCTATTGATTTTTGCTATCACGATGAAGATGAAATGGTAACTGTATTAGATTGTATAACACTTTGTGTTATGGTTGTTTCATATTCGGCCGAAAGTACCAGAGGATATCAAATGTTAATTATATTAGAAGCTATACTACCATGCTATATGCAACAAATTCAACTACCCACATATGTTCTGTGCGAGGGAAAATCTGAACGCGATATAATTCTTCAATTAGCTGTAGCAGTTCGCACAATGGTACACAATTGTGAGGGACTATCAAAGTACAGTAAAATTCAAATCAACATTATATTTCAATTTTGTTTAATCTGTTTATTAATTATTTATAGAGGATATACCGGACCATTTCGGAACAGCCCAGAACACAAAGGTTCAAGTCAACGAAACTGTCGAGGTCCACCATGTTCGCCTGGTTTAGATTATGAAGAAGAATCCCATTCAAAATACATTAGTGATATTGGCCGTAATAAAACAATAATGGAAAGTGGTGAAGATACTGAAATTGTACGAGCAGAATATCGTCGGCCTCGTGACGTTCTTCTATCATTGGTTGGCGATTTTATATCAAGAGCTTCAACTCGATTACAGGAATTAGCAAAAAAACAAATTGGCGAAACAAAACCAGTTGAAATACTCGATGCAAAGTGTCACATGAGATTATCCGAAATAGCACACGCTCTTCTAAAAGTATCACCATATGATCCGGACACAATGGCATGTCGCGGTTTACAACGTTATATGCAATCAATTTTACCAAGAGCTGAATGGCTAAATGATTCAATGAGACCGAGCTTAACTCAAATGATTCGTCGCTTAGATAAAGTGTTTCTTAAGATTTCAAAAAAACCATCAATAAGGGTATGTATAGTCTTAATAGCGAAATGCTAATAAGTGATTCCTGTAAACTACAAAATATATAGCGAACAATAATACTAAATAACAGGAGATACCATATAAACTTACACTATGCATGGATCAAAAAAATTACAACAAATCTGACTCCTGAATGTCTGCAATAAACTATACATTTTAGTATTATCTTTTATTACTAATAAGAATAACACTTAAAATTAGAAATCATCTTAAAAATAATAGCATTTATGCAGACAATAAATTTTGGTAAATGCATATCATTACAAATTTCTAAGAAATACATTTCTGTCTATAATACAAATTAACGAAGATCAAAAGAAGACCTCAAAACTACAAAACTAATCGCTCAAAATTATTTTTCGACCTGCCTGAGGTCTGGACATCTCCATCACCAGCGATTTACTCTTACCTTACATCGACAATGGACTAATGGTCCAAACCAAAAACTTTTACCGAAGAGTTTAACGAATTTTACGACAAACGATTCGAGTGTTTTAATTTAATCTCAACCCAATCGATTATCCCATTTTGTCAATTCATGCAGTAGAATATTCTAGACATAATTCAGTAAATGATTTGAAAGTGGAGTTTATCCGTGTCGTTTATATCGTTTAAAATTATTGTCGCGTACTGACCATATTATTTAATTAAATATCGGATTAATATTTGAAGGAAGAAAGTGGGTTCAACCCAACTGACTTTGGGAAATATAATTTTCCATAGTATTAAAATGTACTAATTATGGAATTGGAGTTTATTAATGGGACGACTAATAAAATGATCATTTAATTAATGTTTGTTTTTAAAACCTAATAAAATTAACTTGGTTTACTTTTAGCGAAATACTGACTGGGAAGCAGCTGCTGGATTATTAAAAGGTGTACAAGAAACGGTTTTGCGGCATCCATATGTTTTACATTGGCAGCAAATGAAAACACTGCTCTCTACATTACAAAATTTAATAATCAATGAATCGGGGTCTACCCCCGAAGGTATTTCTAGCGCCGGTGCTGCCTTAATGTCTCAAAGTCCACCGGCTTTTTTTTGTTCATCGGTTGTTCGGTTGATTGCACTGCAAGTAGTTAGTACAGTGGAAATATTTTCAGTTGAGCAGCTTGTAGGAGGAAATTCTGAATTTGCTAGTCAAGAAAAGGCTGAAGGATATTTAATGCATTTGTTGATGCCACTGTGTTTAAAAGTTTGCAGCGGAAAAGGGGGTTGGATATATATTTTAAAATATATATATATATATATATATATATATATATATATATATATATATATATATATATATATATAATATATATATATATATATATATATATATATATATATATATATATATATATATATATATATATATATATATATATATATATATATATATATATATATATATATATATATATATATATATATATATATATATATATATATATATTTAAATACATCAAATACCTATTTAAAATATTAATTAGTAGTCTATATAGTTGCAGACTTCGGTGAATTTCGGCAAGAAGATGTTTCATTTTTGGTTACAGCAATTTTAAATGCGATGAGTCCACCAGCAGGACGAAATGCACAAATAGGTACTCATTTAAATCGTGGGGTGGGTGATTTACGTACTGGATCTTTAAATTTTACAGGAAGCCGAGATGCTAAACGGCCAGCGAAAATTTCGAGTACACTATATCAAGCCGCATTTCTGGCACTTCGAATATTGTGTATTTGTTTTGAGCAGAGATTATCGAACGATTGGCCTAGGATAGTACGTGTAATGAAGGATCTTGGTCGTCGCAATGAAGCAGCACCAGAATTATGGAGTTTCTTAGAATTTGTTGTAACTCATCGAACTCCACTTTACATTGTTCTAATGCCATTCATTTTACATAAAGTATAAAATTTTCTTTGCGAATCATATGTATCAAATATATGATGATTTATGATTTTGTTCTAGATTAATCATCCACCGATTGGTGATCATGAAAGACATATGCAATTTATGATAAGAGAACGAATGAGAGGTATGCCACCACCCGGTGGTATTAAATCTCGTGGTGCGTTATTGCTTGAACTTCAGCGAGAACTAAGAGATTTACGTGACGAACTAGAAGAACGAAGATACGGTATAAAATATCATATGATTTAATAAAACAAAATTGTCTGTATTTCTTTTTTAGACCATGATGTTCCTGAAATAGTACCCCAGCAAAGAAGAGACATGCCACAAGTATTACCATCTACCGATATACCAAAACACCAACAACGACCATCACTAATTTCTTTATTTACTGGTGCTGGTTTACAGCAAATATCATCAAATCAATCATCTGGAGTAACTCATGACTCAAGAAGTGGAACAGGAATAGGAACGCCAAGTGATTCACTTTCACAAAACACACTTCATCCACCTCGCGAATCTCTCTCCAGCAATTCAACACCACCACATAGAGACTTAGGTGCTAGCGATAGTCATAGCGGCGAAGGAATCACACCAACACCAAGTTTAAATGCAGCTGGATCAGCAACGATAATTGGAGTAACAAGTGGTACTGTAGCAGCAAGTAGCTCTGTTCCCCACCTCCCAAATTCAATATCGCTTCAACAACATCCAATTAAATCCCACCCACCTAGATTACGTTTTGTTTCCTCAGTAGAATTTCGACATTCGTCTGGTGAGACGTCAACCACACCACTGTCACCTGATAGTGCAGCAGAGGATAGTTCAGGAGAATTACAAAAACCCCGACTGCAACGTTCAAAAGCCCAGAGTCGTAAAACATTTCGCTTACGCCGTGGAAGGCAAAATCATGGTGAAATTACACCACATATTTCATTACAAGAACAAGAATTACCACCAGTGCCAAAATGTGTTGGTGAACTGTCATGGGATTCTGTATCGCAGACATCATCAACATCAGGCTATCGCGATAATTGTAGTATTCAAACAGGTTTTCTTTCACCTGATAGTTCATTAACAGGCCCACCATTACAAAGATCATCATCCCAGCATTCACTTTTAATGTTATTTGAAACCCAAGATGAAGATACCCTTATTTAAGTCTATATTATATTATATTATATTTTATGAACAAAGTTTGAAATCATACAATATACTTATTGGACAAATACCTTTGCACCTAGCTTTTACTCATATTTGGAAAGGGTTTTTAAAAAAAACCAAAAAAGATTTCCTCTATCTTTCTGTCCTATCCAAAGAAAATCTAGATTTGGAATTATCCAGTTACGAGTATATAGTCTATACAATTTGCATATTGTACATTTTTCGAACTTTATTCATAACGATTTAATTATTCCGTGTTATAAGTGTGTTATTGTTATTTATGTATGTTTTGTGTAGTAACAATTATTAGATATAAAAAATATGATATAGGTCAAAAGAAATGTCACTAAAGCGCTTATGAAACCAAAACTATAATAAGTACTTATTAGTAACAATTTATTAACCGTAATATTTGCTAAATTTTATTTATTTTCATTACAGTAAGCATTCCTTAGACATACAGGAAAGATTTTTAATCAGACTCTTTTATAAGGCTGGCCATATATATATAACTGTTAAAAATATAAATTTAATTAATGTTGATTAATATTCAAAAATAATAATAATAATTATTATTATTATTTACAATACTTAAAAAATAGACAAAACTATAACCTTTGTTAAATGTTAATAATCAATTGTTTGTTGTTTCTTATCAAATATGTATAATAACATAATTTTTGTTATCTTTGTCACATAGATTTGTTACTTCCAAAAATTTAAGTTACAAAAACCCGACATCCCGAAGATTAAAAAGAGATGAAACCAAGATCTGGTTATTTGTTAAGCATCTGCTCCTCCAATTTAATAACTCTATTATTTTGCTATGGATATAATTGTTTAAAAATATAATATCAACCATATAAATTCGTTAAAGTATTTTCAAAGCAAATGCTGTATGTGACTGACTTTGAACTGTGGGAGATTTCTATATGTAACTTAATATGTTACTTTAAGAAACAGGCAGTAGTTTCAATTTAAATTTTCTAAATTCGATTTATGAAGGGCATAATACAATGCACCGTTTGTTTGTTACTAAATGATTGTTAAAAATATGATAGAAATTTAGATAAACGAATAAAAATAGATATTGTAATTGTTTTCGAAATATAATATAGTATGTAATTGTAATGTTTAGATTGGATTTGAGCATATAGACTATTGTGATAGACTAAATAAAATATGTTAATAATGAAAAAGATTGAAAATATTTTAGAAAATATTTTGTTTTATTGCAATAATGGGGGCATTCAGATGAACTTTCATTTGAAGTCTCGAAAACAATGAATAAATGAGATTATGAATAGTGAATAATTTCAACGCCCTTCTATTGGTGAGATCCGTCAGGGAAGTGTATCAAAAACTATAATCTATTGTGAACCAATCTAAATCTGATATGTACAAGCCAAATGGAATAAACCTTCTTTTTATCGTCTTGGAAATAATGAAATAGTAATGACATCTATAATTTTACTAATATTATAACGTCGCATAAATATTAGGTCAGCATGGGCCACATTTGCTTAGTTATAATGCATGAAACATTTTAACCATACATTTTTTGTACTTTTATTAGTATCTTCCTTATATTATAAGCTAGTATTTCGGTTATCGGTGCCAGCTCTGCTTAGTAAAATGTGATAAAAAGTAACCATATTCGAGCAAGATGATCGACTTTTATATTAAAATGTTCTGTTTTTGGAGATATAAAGAATTTAAATGTAACAGATCTGCTATATCTTTAAGAGAAAAAACGTACAAATTATAACTGCGCACATTCTTCAAAAAATAATATTAACAAAACAAAAATTGGGCCATGTAATGACAGCGATGAAGTTATATAATGCTGTACTGAAAAGAGAGTTAATTCTGACTTTTGACTATGTTGTTTCACTATATAGATTTCATAAAAATGAAAAACTCTAAAACTGCATCCTATATACCTGCAGACCAATCCAACAAACGTTTGAGAGGAGTTCCAGATTAAAATCTATAAATGCGAGAATATCTAGTATTGCTTTACAGCATAAGGTAAAATTGCACAGATTCAGTGTCATGAAAGTATTTAGTATATGAGAGATGAATATCAATTATTTAATCATTTAAGATCAGTAATTTTCTTATAAAGAAATAAGTACGCAGGCTTGATCACATTCTAAATAGATAGAATAGCATAACGATCTCTTAGTATAACAGAATTGAATCCAGCTTGTCCCGTCTATATGAACAACTCATTATTTTTTCTTAATTAATAAAAAATAAAATGGAAGTACACGTTTATTTTATTAAGATTACTTAAATTTTGATATAATATTTTCGTTTTCCGCATTATAACAAAACCAAAAAACTATAAGACATAATATTAAATTTACCTGTGATATCTTATGAATCCACGACATTACTTTACTTTTACTTTTCATTACTTTTTACTTTTGCTTTTTCCAACATTTTAGCGACAGCCGGATAAACCTCCAGATCTCCCAAAATTGTCCCAAAACAGGACCATTTTAAATTCAACGCTTGAGAACATCCTATAAGTGTTGAGATAAAAATGTATAAAATCATTATTGCGAAAATAATGGTATTTATTATATGTAAAATCGTTTTGTATCAGAGACTCACATCACAGCTTCCATTGACAATAATAATTATAATAGTTGCAACCATTAATTTCGAAAATATTAATAATCAGTTGACATTCAATATTCGAGCATTGTTATTGTGATTTGCTTGTTAACTGTGGTTAGTCTAATATCAAGCCGAGTTTTCTCGTCCTGACTCGAATAAATCTTCTTAGGTAAATACAATATTTATAATCACCATACATTTTCATCGAGATGGTATTTATAAGTCCCATTGTAATCTCTTAAACGTTCCACTGGTATTCAGTTGCTTTCGGATGAATGACAACATTCGGACACATTGCTATCACACAGTTCGAATATTATAAATGCTTTTATAGTTTTATAAGATATTTTTTTAAATCACAATTTCATAAAAACAAACAAATTTACGGTCAAATAAGAAACGGGCGAGGATAACTTAAAAACATAAAATTATGTTATATCGCACCTGGTTTTAGAGATACAAACTAAAACGTAGAATAGGAATAGCACTACCAACAGCACTTTTGAATTGGAATTGGAATTCAACTTGTTTCAATCAAATTTTATTTATTAGACTAAATGGAATTGAAATTTTAAGTTGGTTAAACAAAACATCTTTTGATTTATTTGAAATTTAACTCCAGAAATCATATTTTACCATTATATTTACTTGAAAATTCGCACGGTAAACTAGTTAAATATGCTCTTAATCGATTTTTTATTGTAATTAACCGTTTATCCGAGAATCCGTCTGCAGCCCATGTCTTTACTTGAATGTTTTGACAAATTGTTGGCAATATGTTTTTAATTTAACACTAATAGTTTTACTTTAAAAATATATTTTTTATCTATAAAGTCACTCCAAATAAGTTAAAGTTCTAGAATGACAACATTGATAAGCTAACGATAATTTTATCCATGAAATCATTACTCAAAAAGGAAAATTTCACACCCCGATCGTAATCAGATGGTGAAAATCCCTCTTGCCTTTATTAGGAATGGATTCGATAACCCGGTACTTCCTTAGGTATAATTATCTTATATGTACATATATCCCAACTGTAAACGAACCACGATAGCAATTTTTGAAATGATGTCATCTGACAATCTTTTCTAAATCACTTTTTATACGATTTTCCTTATAACCGCCAAGAGTTGGAAGAGCCTCGAGCCCCGAAACAGATTGTAGAGATAAAAACAAACAAACGATGTTCCATAATTTTTTCATAATTTAAATTTTAATATCAAAGTTCAATTTTAGTACACTCTGTTCTAAAATGGAATTGATATTGTGGTTTGTAGGGTTCGTTAGTTTATCTGTCAAAATATAATACAATTTATTTATTTATCAATAATAAAATGGCTGCATCTCGAGAAAGACGTTCGAATGCCGGTAATAAAATAGCTAAGTTGCTAGATGATGAAGAGGAAGATGATTTTTATAAAACGTCTTATGGTGGATTTAACGAAGTAGAAGATGATAATGACTACGAGTAAGTAATATATAATTTGAACTTTATTTGAATTAACAATCACTAATTTCGTTTAAGGCAAAAAGATGATGAAGAAGATGTTGTCGATTCAGATTTCAGTATTGATGAGAACGATGAACCAGTCTCGGATAATGATGTTGATGCCCCAAAAAGAAAACGTAAAATTGTTAATACAAAAGCGTATAGAGTGAGTACATACTTAACTTCATTTACATTTTGAATTGTTACGTCTTTTTGATTTTATAGGAACCACAGCCTAAAAAAGTCGTAAAACAGGTAAAAAAGATTGAGAAAAAAATTGTTAAGAAAATTCAGAGAAAACCTAAATTTACTATACATGATACTGGAAAAAAAACTTTTCGTAAATCTACAGCATTAAAATCAGCTCAAACACAAGTAAGACTAAAAGAACGACAATCTCAGAAAAAAAAACGAAAGGTTAGAATTGATGATTACATGCCAACACAAGATGAGCTCTTGGAGGAAGTGGCTATAACAGAAAAAGAAAATCTTAAATCATTGGAAAAATTTAAAAAAATGGAACTAGAGAAAAAGAAAACTCGACCAACAAAGAGAGTTTTTACTGGGCCCATTATACGGTATCATTCACTTTCAATGCCATTAATAGATGGAAAAGCAGAGGAGAAAGATATAGTTAAATCTATTAAATATGATTTCGATACGGATTCCGAAGAAAACGCGAAAAAAGATAAATTAAATGCACGCTGCGAACGTACTTTTATCACATTTGAAAACGATTTAGATGAAAAGGTATTCTATGCAATATTTAAGCCGGTACAAAAACGTGAAACGAGGCGACGAATTTGTGCTATTACCGGACTACCAGCACGTTATTATGATCCAGTCACGCAATTGCCATATCGCAATTTACAAGCATTTAAAATACTCCGCGAAGCCTATTATCAACAACTTGAAGAAAGGGGCAATCAGGATAACAAAGAAGTAGTAAAGTGGCTACAATGGCGAAAACAAATGAAAGAAGTACGCTGCAATAATGGTAAAAACAGTATATGACATAGCTCTTTAAATAGAAATTATTTTTTAATATTGAAATTTTAATTAAGTTTTTGTAAAAACCCTTTAAATAATAATTTTGAATGTACTATGTTTTTATTATTGCATATAAGATAAACTTATTTTTTTTTCAAATTTATGTAAAAAATACCAAAATAATTTTAATCTATTCAAAGTTTTTGTTATTGTGTATTAAATAATTTTTAATGGATCTCATTAAAATACGGAAACCGACACACTATTAAATGACGATTATCCATTAATTACCACGCGTTTCACTACAATTGGAATTAACGGACAAATATTGAGAAAGATCTCTCGGAATGATGTCGGGCATATAACAAATCTAAGACACCTAAGTGATCGTTAACTCAAAGAATGATTATTTTTATTGGTAGCATTTAAAATGTTTTGATAATTTATATTGTCTTATATTTAGAATAACATCACACTTGTTTAATTTTCTCGGGCATCGGACTACAGCGTTGTTATGAACCTAATTAAAAATGGTGTCAATTTCTGATTATGATCAATGATGTTAATAACCACCTCTATTCGAGTTCAGATTTTATTAACCACTTATCTTCTATGTCAATTTAGTCTGGTATATAGGTATGCTGCTCCAAAATGTCGTCATATTTCCTTGATTTGGTTTTGCAAAATCATTTGGACTTAAATGCAGAATTTCGTCCATGTCAGTAGATTAAGAAGAATGTAATGAACTGATAGTCTTTGCAAATAGGGCCTATAACTGTACGTCCTCGATTTGAATTCGAAATAAGTTATGACACGTTAAAAGAGAGTATCAAACGAGTTTAAGTGCTTTAAGCCCATGAACGATTCTAAAGACCACAGAAAAACAAGCTAATACTAAGAGATCATAAATAACAGAAACAAACCAACTTCATCCTATTGTGTGAGATGTTCTTATGAGTAATAATGATTTACTTTAACTGATTGATATATATGACAATATCATGTATTCTCTAAATCATTTTAAAATTCATTTTCTCAATTTTGGTAAAATGGGAGTTTTCAGTACCAAAACTTCCGAGGTGATTTCCGCTGGGCGACAACAATCCATGGAACAAATGGCCTCTCGTCATTGATGTATGGTTTGTAAAATTACAATTTTCCTATGATTAATCTCGTTCCCGGGTCCGGTATTAGTTAAGCGGTATTTGTATTAGTTAATTTTATCGTAAATATTGTTAGGATAAATTATATACTAAAAGCATTAATTGTAAACTACTTAGATTGATGAAACGTGAATGTTGACTTTGTGTCTTGTCTAAGGTTAATAGATACATTTAGTATTTCATTTTTCTTTCACTATCTAATACTAGGTATTGAAATTCTTGTTAAATATATACATTTAAAGAATAATGAAACTGTTAATCTTTATTAAACATGTTGAACAATGATATATTACATTCATAATGTTCATTAATTAGATTATTTGCTCTTTGCATGCCAAAAGCAATTTTTTCAAAAAAATAAAAAACATGTTGGGCATAAATTGGGTATGGCGCTTGAATTCCGAGGAACATTTTAATATAAACTTCAACTGCTACCAAAGGGTCTTTAAATGTATAATCTACCGTTCCAACTCTAACTATTATGTCAGCAATACTATGAAAATCACCATACAGCTTAATACTAATGTTTGAAAGTGTCATAACAAATTTGGGATCATTTTCATAGATTTTTTCGTATATTTTAATTTCATCCTCCCTATTCTGAAATTGTTAAGAAAATCATTTAATTTATTTAATATTTCATAGTATAAAATAATATTTTATTTACTTTAAATAGGCGAATAAATTGTACCGCTGATGCCAATTTGGCCAATCTGTTAATTACAGGTTTTTCTCTTCGCCTAACTCTGGTTTTTGGTAAAATATACGGTAATAACAAAATTGCCAATAACTTTTTTTTGTCGTCACAAATATCATCTTCTGTTGCATAACTTAATAAATAAGACACATATTCATCGTCGACATTTTGTTCTGAAGCATACTGGATTACTGATAATGCTATTTTTACGAAATTACTAACATATCCTTTTAAATTTGGATAAAGAAATTCAGCATCCTTCATTATCTTCAAAGATACAAAATAAGTTACGAAATCAATACAAAATATTTTAAACCTACCAATTCATAACCCTTTTCTGATCGTAGAATTTCATATTTTTCGATATACTGAATAGTTGAAAATCTTTTTTTTGATTTGTTCATAGTCCCGTTAAGTCGTTCATTTCGCGAATCAATAAATTCTTGTTCTAATTTATTGACACATTGTACTTGAGAAGTTGCTTCTACTGTAACTAGTTTTGTCGCTTTTCTCTTAAAATCTGTCCTCTTTTGAAAAACATAATTCGTTTGAATTCCAATTGACAATCCAGCCGATTTCATAAGTGATTGACACTTTTTAAATGCTGTATATAATCTTCCTCTATCAGCAGTATTTCCCGAATGATCAAAATTTTTAATTTTAATAAAATATGGTGTGATTGATTCTTGTGGAAATGTGGTTACAATAATTTTTGCAAGTTTTTCAAATTCTGCTTTATGTAATCTGTAATATATTTAATAATACCACAAAATAATTATTTTATACATAGGTACATACGTTAAAACTATTTATATACTCACATAAATGTTGAATCTTCAAATAAAATTTCTTTGATTATAATTTCACAGAGAAGCGCACGATCACTATAACTGAACTTTTGTGTCCTATTATAGATGCTGAATAAAATCTTCATATCCAAACCATGAATTTTCCTCAAATCCTAGAAATTTAATGAATTTATTATTAATTAAGTAATTAATTATTAAATTGAAATTCATTTCAAATATCACACCATTTTCTCAATTATCTTTTTCAGTTGATACTTTTTCTTAGCTTGTTCACTGTCAAATTTTGGAGGTTTTTCTGAAATCAATTGTATTTCTTCGAATAATTCTTCTGCATCTTCTTTATCAGTATCACTATCACTAATCATATCAATAGTGTCAATTACTTCTGTTTTTTGATAATCTTGAAGCAGTTGAACACCGAATGACTCGGTTGTTTTAATTCTTGGTACTTTCGTTATTGTTAATGATGGATGATCTGATAGTAATAATTCTGTAGATTTTCGTTTCCCATATTCCTTTGGAATCAATTCTATGATATCAGGTAGAACGTACTCATTTGTCATTCCATTGACTTCATTAATATCTATTTCGTATACTTCACTTTTTACAAGATTTTCAGTTATTATACAAGGTGGATCAACTTCATCAGATCCATTTATAAATGCATTTAAGGCTTTATGTAGCTTGGTACTATCAGTTTCAGAAGGTATTAATTCATTGATTGTTTCTCGGTTTAAAGTGATAAACGTGCTGAAATCAAAATCTAAAGAAAAACATTTACATTAAATCCGAGTTATTCCTTAATTCAAGTTTGTTATTATTAAGGACTCGAACACAAGTCAAGTATTTCTACAATTGCAAACAACCAAAAGTATATACGTTAAAATTCTGATTCGTTGATGGAAAATTCGATATAAATAGTCACTTACATAACAAGCACATCTATGGTAAAAATTACATCTGGTGGAATACTTTGGCTATCATCATATTCGTGAGATAAATGTATGCCTTTGAGTTTGAAAATAAGTTTGTAGGTTGTAAGAGGCCTCTTGACCAAGTTTGGATGGCGTGACCTATCGCTTCCGTAAAAAAGTAAATTGTTGAAAATGTCAATAATAATAATATAATAATGACTTCCTCTTCCCTCGTGTAAGTAAATACAATGGCAAAAGACTAAGGATCGACAAGTAAAATTACAGCTGAAAACCTTGATAATTTTCATATAATATGTTAAATAACCGCCCAGGTGGCTCAATAGTTAAAGTTGTGGCAGTTGGGGCGTGAGGTACCGGGTTCAAATCTCGATACGGGCAGGATGCAAAAGGGATTTTTCACCATCTGATTACGATCGGTAGTGTGAATGAACACGTCTATGACCCCCTATTGGAGTGCAGAACTCATGGGCCGACCTATCTTCCATGTCAGTACTATAGGCTGGCATGGAGCTATCAATGCGCAGGTGGTTCTACGAAAATCGGACCTTGAGCCCCAAAACAGATTGCATAGTATAAAAAAAATAAAAAAAACATGTTAAATACATATATCGGTTGGAACTGGTTGCGCTCCAAGAAACTATTTCTTCCAAGTATATACTTATTCTATAATCGACTGTGTGAAATCTCTTTGAATGTTATGAGAATAGTTAATCTGTCAATTATATGTGTTCATGCCCATTGACGTTAACCAACCGTAAAATACTCATTTTACAATAGTTTGAATATTCTGATAGAAGTCAGGTTTATAATTTTACCGCTAGTGATAGCATAAATTAAACCAACATTTGTTATAAAACATAGGTCCTTACTCACAAAATGAAGAAAAACTTTTTTGGATAAACGAACTTTTTCGGTTTTAATGAAATAAAATTGAAATCATTGAATATTAATCTTTGTACACGAAACTATAGGTACTGTTTTGTTGTTAGATGCAGTTTGTATCTGAATAAATATATTTTAATAAAAATAATAATTCAAATACTTAAAATTGTTTTAAAAATTCACACTGTTAAAAAACGTAACAATTTAATGATGACATCGTCTATGTAACTCATGAAGTACACCAATTGAATGGATAAGTACATGTTTACTTGTTTGGGTATTTTAATTGAGTATTTTGTATTAAGCATTAACAATATGCTTAAAATATCAATAAATACGGCTTATATTATTAAAACTATTAAGCGCCATCTATCATCCAACATTTGAAGTATATATTTCTTTTTCGTAGTTCATACGTCATTGATCTCGTTTTATATATTTTTTATTTAAAACCAATTATAATGTTTATAAATCAAAACTTTTTTATTTTTATCATAACTATTAAAATAATTCGTATTTACATTTGATTTCTATATATGATATATGAAAATGTTTGAATTATCGAAATAAAATAATTTTGGTTTTCAGTATTTTTCATTCATTAAAATTTAAAACTTTAAACTTTAAATTTTAAACTTCAATTTTAAACTTCAATTTTACATTAGTTCTTATTGAATGTATCAAAATCCCATAAATAAGCTCGATAAATTTTAAGGGTCTTTCATTGCTGCCTGTATTATTTAGGATACTTTGGTAGAGCGTACTAAATAGTAAAAACAGTTTTTGAAGAATTGGTTTAATTTGCGTGTTTTAACTAAAACCTGGGTATTTGATCGAAACTCTCTTTACTGGGTGTGTAAATATACACTTGTGCCAGCATCGTATTTGATACAAAGTACTATAAGCCCTACTTTATCGCTACGGATACAGAATAGAATATCAACCTTAGCGATATTGGTGAATGAATATATTCCTATTCGAACACAGTTCAAACGCAAACCACCAAAGTATTATTGAATAAAAATGCAAAGTAAAAATCGAATGAGAATATTATCATCTCTCATTAGTATCAAATGCAACATTATCATTTTGACACCATCGCACTTTAATAGAAATGAAAACACAGTATAAATTATAAATATGCTCAAATCATACTTAACCTTTAGTAATGTGCAACACTTACAATGGTTTCGATTTGGTATAAGCTTGCATTTCGAGAGAGCATTATATTATTTAGAAGGTGAGAGTTTAATTGGCTCGAAATTCGAATCGTAGTGGCAGAAAAATGGCTTGTTAGGCGAAAATTTCGCTCGAACAGATGCAGCACATTTTGAAAGATTATCTTTCACAAAAGGCCTTAAAATTCCATAAAACGCATGGTCTCACCGATGCACAAAAAAACGTTACAGTAGAAAGAACAAAGGATTCACATTGCACGAAAGTGGCAATTTGACGAATTTGGTTTTCTCCGATGAGTCACCGTTCGTTATTGAGCAATATATTGTGAAAAAGCGAAACGACCGGATTTATTTGCCCGGCCGTTCTACTGAAAATTTGGACAACAAATTGCCACTCGAAACAAACGATGGTGATGGTTTGGGCTGCCGTAACGGTCGAAAGCCGTTCACCGCTGGTTTTTTTTGGTCCGTGGCATCAAGATAAATGCTCTTATTATCGGAATCATGTGTTGAAGGGAGCGTTGAAGCCTTGGGAACAAACATTTCGGCCGCAGAGCCCGGACATTTCAATAGGACTCACGTTAAAAATCAACATTTATTTCTATATTTCATGTGTCTCAGAACTATTTAGTTAACTCTTGAAACAGAATTTTCAAATATTATCTTCTATTTAGTTACTTAATTACACAGATATGTTCTTGTTTTTTTAACGTGCCACTGGTTTTAGTGTTTTAAAATTTATATTATAAAACATGTTTTTCAGCAAACTATTTATCAGATCTACGCCGTGCACCACCGTAGCCGATAGTGACCTCTTCACATACAAAGCAGATCTTCTTTTAAAGATCGCTGTATCTTCCAGATCAGCGTACTCGCTGCCTTTTGATTTGCACAATATGGACCAAACGCGAGATAAGACAAAACGCGATGCTAATGGCACATGCCGATATTCAGGAATATGCATTAGATTGCTGATCCCGCGGTGATTAAAAAAACTCGATATGTGCCATTAGTACCGTGTTTGGTTCATATCTCACAAGTATGATTCTATTTTTCGAATATTAGAAGCCAACAGCTCTGATCAACTTTCTTTACAATTTCAGCTTAGACAGTAATTTGTATGCTGTATAAAGGAGAACTATAATTATCCCATTTTACGCGATTACCCCTTTTGAATATTGGGCATAATGCGGCCACTTTCTATTCTTCGGGCATATAATACCAGTCGAATAAGGTCGAAACGACAGTTCGACAAAGTTACTGCTTCGAATCTCAAGAGATTAATGCAATCGACTCCTGGTGAACAACTTTTCTTGTTGAATTCCTTATAGGATTGATTTTCAATGAATTCAGTATGTATATGAGGATATTTAACTTATTTTACAATACTTTGGATAATCTAATAAAATATATCACAGAGAAAGATGTTAGATTGATAAATTAACTGCTATAGCAATAAAAATGCGACACAAAAAGATAAAAAATGTTTCATGTTTGAAGATTGCTAATGATCTCAAAAGACTATTGAAACATAAACACATTCGCGTAAATCTTCTCGAACAACATAATCTCGATATGGTGAACACCAAACGTAAAAACTTCTCCTTGTATGAGAAATTAATTAGGTTCAGGTATATATAACATAATATATATATATAGTTCAAAGATGTTTTTTATCACAAGATCTATGATTAATTGTAACTTCGGTTACATTCTGCATGACGAAACGGAGAGAATGGTGCAGCTACTATTATTCTTATAAAAAAACTCTCACTTTTCATTCAAGTCGAAAAGAGATGCTTCTTCAATCGTCTTAGCTATAGAAAACTATAACTTTAAAAACTTAATATGTTCGTCTTAAGTTTTTTTATGTATAAAAAGTGTGTTATGTCGTATATATTACAATATATACGACATAACATACTTTTTGTGCAGCGTATTATATGTACATATGTATATGGAATAAGACTATTTCGAGAGAGCATTGAAAGAAAATCAAATTGAGAAGAAATATAAAAAATGATCGACATTTTAAAGATATAAAGTAATATTCTCTTGATGTATACTTATTTATTTGATAATTTATGTATTAAACAACCATTAGAAATAAAAAGCGGAAGAATGAGAATGAAATATTTGTAAACAAAGCATATTTTATAAATGAGAATATTATATTGTATATTAATACACGTATAAAATATCAAAACACGCAATAGCGATGTAGGTAACAGAGTATAAAACACAACTATCTCTATTTCGTCGAATGTACAAAGTGATAGAGAAACAGCCAAAAATTTACTCTTGTTACAAAGAAAAAATGAATCGCTTCTTCTATTTACATTTTACACAGTATTATATAGGATAATTTATATGCATGTTAATATGAGTATAATGAAGGTAAATAAGAATTTCACTTACGTAAAAAAGTATCTCCATATTGTAATAGATTGTTGTCATTTAAAAAACGAAATATACGAACATCCATTTTATAATTGAAATAACACTGTATTTAGTATTTGATTTAAGTATAATATAAATCACTCAATTTTGTACTTTAGAAACAGCACCGCTAATTTTTTATAAATAAAAGAAACAAGCGAATACAAAATGGAATGCCATCAAATGTTGTGTTTATTCTCTTCTCACTATTCATTTAATCTCGTTTTATGAGAAACTCGTATTTGTGATACAAATGCAATATAAAATATAAATACTCTTCACCATACCGACTGTATTGAGAAAAATATTTAAGAGAAGCTCTATATTAATAGGGTCATAATAATCGTGTAGTGACATAAATCGACTCATGAGAGATTCCTCTTACTTTTTAGAGCAGGGACAGAAAATGAAAATAATTTCGGTATGCGTCTAAATGTTCAGCATTTATCAGATGATTGGACAAATTACAAAATTTCAATATGGTTCTTGAGGTGATAAAAATGAGATTGCTTTATGTATATATTTTAGGTTATTTAGATTTTGAATTTATTGTCACGAATTTTATTCGATATTTGTTTTTATAACACACAGAAAATTTTACCGAGTTACAATTCACCGAGGTCAATAACTATGGAGACGGTATCTTTAAAAATAACTGGCAGCAAAAAAGTGAGTGTGTTTTAGATCACATCTATATGAATGTTTATAATAAATATATATATATATATATATATATATATATATATATATATATATATATATATATATATATATATATATATATATATATATATATATATATATATATATATTAAGTTTTTTTTTCGGTTTTTACAGGCCATTATTGGCCCGTACCGTGTCAACTATCTGACTCCAACGATTTCGGTCACGAGCCAGATCTTCATACTGTTGCAAGCAGTTGGAAGTTGCCAGATCGCTTTCTACGCCGTGGAGCCATCGTCGCCGACAGCGACCTCTTCGCCTACCGAAAGGCGGTTCTCCCTTTAAAGATCGCTGTATCATTCGGTTCGGATCAGCACGCAGAACGTGACCGAGCCAGCGTATTCGCTGTCCTTTGATTTCATGCACGATATCAGGAATTTGCATTAAATTCCTGATCTCGTGATTGAAAAGAACTCGGTAAGTGCCATCGACGTCACGTTTTGGACCATATATCACACGCATGATTCTTCTCTCGAATGTTAGAAGCCATCTTTCGCACTCATCCGTCAAGGTCCAACTCTCACATCCATACATGACAACGGGTCTGATCAACACTCTGTACAGTTTCAGCTTATCCGTATTTGCAAGATATTTTGATTTCAGCAGTGGACGTAGAGGATACAAAGCCCGATTGCCAGCGGCAAGGCGAACCTTGATATCCTCTCCCACACTATTATCGTGAGTGATGAGAGATCCAAGATACTTGAATCTCATCACTCCTTCAAACGTGTGTTTCCACTACTGAAATCAATTGCGTCTTGGTCTCTAAAACCCGAGATTAGATATTTGGTTTTTGACTCGTTGATTTTGAGACCAACGGAAGCTGAAAACTGTTCCAGTGGATCAAGTATCTCTTTCACTCCGTTGCCATTTAATCCAATCACACAGATATCATCTGCATAAGCAAGAAGTTGATTGGATTGTCGGAATAAGATGTTGTCCTGAGGTGTTTCACTTTTACGAAGGATGTATTCCAACATGAGATTAAAAAGTATCGGGGACAGCGCATCTCCTTGTCGAACACCGGAATTGATTGCAAAAGTTCTCGATAGCCTGTTCTCAACTTTAACACAGCATTGTGACTGCGTTACTGTTATTTTACACAGATGTACATATTTTTTTTGGTATTCCTAAATATTCAAGCGCATACCATAGCCTCTCTCGATTGATCGAGTCATAGGCTTGCTTGAAATCTAGGAATACCTGGTGTACATCGCGAGATGTTTCGTAGTACTTGGAAAGAATCATCCGTAGCGAAAAAACTTGATCAGTGACTGACCGATTTGGACGGAATCCTCCTTGGTAGTCACCGACAATTTCCTCCGCCAGAGGAGTAATTCTTCCCAACTTGTATGCTGTGCAAAAGAGAGCTATACCGCGATAGTTCTCGCATTTCATGTGATCACCCTTTTTGAAAGGGTGATCACCCTTTTGGCATAACGCGGCCACTTTCCATTCATCAGGCATAACTTCATTTCGCCATACCAATCGAACAAGGTCGAAAAGACAGTTCCACAAAGTTAGCCCTCCGAATATCAAGAGCTCTGAATTAATGCAATCAACCCCTGGTGAACGATTTTTCTTTAATCTCTGCATGGCCATTGTGAATTCCTCATAGGATGGATCCTCAATGAACATCTTCGCGGTCTGTATTTGAGAGTATTCAAATACAGTTTGTGATACATGTGGAACATTAAGTAGATCAGAAAAATGTTCACGCTATGTATCGAGTACCGCATCGACGTTAACACAGAGGTTTCCATCCTGGTCCCGAATGGCAGTTGACCGAGATCTTAAGGTATGGTGCAATTCGGTGATTCCTTTAAAGAAACCACGCGAATTGTGCTCATTGCTGTGTTGTTGTACTCTTAAGACCTTGGCCTTCCACCATTCGTGCTTCTTCTGTCTACAAATGCGTTTAGCTGTCCTCCTAGCAAGAACTGCCTTGTTTTTCCTTGCAATTGTAAACCGAGTCTGCGCTTCATTGTGGGCTGTATTGCGTTGCTCAACAGCAAGACGACACTCCTCATCAAACCAATCATTTTTGGGAGTAGTTTTCACTATACCGAGAATGTGCTGGGCAGCATCGACAACCGAGGCTTTCAATACTTCCCAGACACTGTTCACATCATCAAATTGGTAGTTGGATCGTAAAATGCTATTGCTGACGAGATCTTGATATTTTCGTTGCGTTTCTTCATTTATCAGACCTTCACAGGAGAATCGCGTTTTATTTTCTCCTGTCCTCCTTGACTTGTACGAAAATTTCCATCGTAGCTTTGCAGCAACCATAAAATGGTCACTGCCTACGAATTTTGTTGACGACCGATACGATCTCACGTCTTGAACAACCCGAGCCCGGTCTTTTGAAATCAACACATGGTCAATTTGGCTTCGGGATGTTTTACGTGGATGTGTCCAGGTTTCCAAATGGATGTTTTTGTGGGGAAAGAATGTACTTGCCACTTGAAGATCATGTGCGATCGCAAAGTACATCATTCTTTCCCCATTTTCGGTCGCAGTTTCGTGTCGGGAGTACGGACCTATGTTGTTACATAAGTCGGTCTGATTTCTGCCAGCTCTAGCATTAAAGTCACCAATCACCAATCTGATATCGTGCTCAGGTATAGAGCCCATCAGATTATCCAAATTATTGTAAAATGAGTCTTTATCTTGGGGTTGGCTTACATCAGTGGGCGCATGTACACAAACAATTGACAGGTTGGCTAATTTCATGTGCAAGCGAAGCTTACACATTCGATTATCGACTGCTTGGAAGTCCAACACAGCCTTTTTTACCTGCGGCCCAATGAGAAAGCCAACTCCAAGATTTCCGAAGTCATCTCCACTGTGTAGCAACGTATAGCCTTGGGACACATGGACTCCACTTTTAGGCCATCGAGTTTCTTGGAGCGCTACGAGTTCCAGCCGATACTCCTTCATACATGTGATAAGGCCGTCCAACGCGCCAGGTTTTCTTAGTGACTGCACGTTCCACGTGCTGATCCTCAATCTCGTATCCGGGTACTTAAGCGGGGGGTCATTATTATTTAGGCGGTATCCGATTTTTTTGTTTTTGTTGACATTTTTAACTGTTATTGTTTTTTACGGATGCGGGTCGTCAGCCCAGCGATCCAACCAGATTTAGTCGCCTCCTACGACAAGCTCTGGATACTGTGGTGGTATTCTATGGATCTCATGTTTCGTTCGAAATATTTACGAAACATGGTTGCCCCCACCCACAGGACATAGGACATATATTATGTTTATATATGTATAATACATATGGCTGGTCTGATTAATTATTTTGAGAAATTTTCGATCAATGATTAATTGGATGAAAAAAAAACGATTAATCGATTATTAATCGATTAATTTTCAGAAATTAATATATTATAAGAAAAAACGTTTTTTTACTCCAATTCATATTTATTTCCACATTAAATAATATTTTATAATTAATATTCCATTCAATAATTTTCTTTAAATAATATCTTATGTTTTAAATTCATTTTGGTTTTAAATAATAAAATATTTCAAATTAATTAATAATAATCCTGATTCGACAAAAAAAAGTTAAAATCATATTATTTTAAAAATAAGATTAGAAAACTTATTAGAGAGAAGAAACTTATTTTAATTCCTGTCTATTTTGTTCCTGTAGTAGGTATGACCGGAGAAAGCATAACGAATCAATTGTTTCATCATTTAATGATGTTCTCAATTTTGTAACAAAAAGTCCTGCAGCACTAAAACATCTTTCCGCTTCTATCGAAGATGGTGAGATAGTTAACAATGCATTATAAATTTGTTCAAATAGATGACTTCCATTTCTATTGTTTATTTTTTCAAAAATGCTCATTTCTTTTTTAATTGATGAAAGGCTATTTTGAAAAGCTATTACCATAGGTTTATCGGTGGGCTTCTTCGACAAAATGCGATTCAATTCATCTTCTTTTGTAACATTTTCAAGAGCTTCATCCTCTTGACTTAAAATGTTTTCATCATCAGTGATGTTCTCATTCTCATCAGTAAGAAATAAACGTTGTATAATATCTTTCAATGTTTGAGCAATTTCATTTCTCGTTGAACGTTTTAATATTGAATTTTTCTGTGTAAGTTTTCAGGTAAACGTTAGGATCCTCCAAATACTCTAAAACGGATTCTATATTTGGTATTCTCCTTTCAAATACTCTCCTACTAACTGTTTCGAAAAATTTTCTTCCTGTTTCACTTGATTGCGCTTTTAATTTACTCAATAAAAATTCAAAAATTTTCAATGCTTTGATTAAATTGCAATCCCGTCTTCCCAAAGCAAGTGAACTTACTTCAATAGTTTCTAATGCCTCGACAATTTCTTCAATTTGTTCCATTTCGCGTTGTGTTGGATATAAATGTATTACTGACAAATTTGACAGTACTGAATATAAAACTTCTTTTTATTCCAAGAACCTCTTCAACATTGCCAACATTGAATTCCAGCGTGTACGTATGTCAATTATCATGACTTTTTCCTTATTCCGTTTTTCTTGACATACTCTTTGCAAAAAGTAATTTTTTACCGGAAATTTTCTAAAAAAAACGAACTATTTTCCTAACTTTATTTATAGACGAGGAAAAGTGTGGAATAAGTTCGATTTCATGTGCAGACGAAGGAAGGCTTTCACACCAACTTTGTCCTCCGTCGTGAATGGCATCTTCATCATCATTATTATCAGATTCTTCGTCACTTGTAACAATATCAATGTCGGATTGTGTACTCTCAACTTCGTCTCCTAAACATTCTTCTTCAATTGTCTTGGAATATAAAACCTCTACCACAGCAAGATGTATTCCATGACTTTGGCAAATTTGATGATTTATTTCCATTAATCTACCCATTTTTTTCATAACTGACGATCCATCTGTTATAATAGCCACGATGTGATTTTTGAGTTGCAATCCACATTCGTCCAATTTTTTTATCACAATTTCTACTGCTATATTAGCTGTCATTGAGTCTTTTATCCTTATCATACCAAGACTATTCACTTTGCTATTTTTCATATGAATATTTATACACATATACCGTCTATTTTTTTTGGAGCTCCACTCATCTAATGATAGTGAAAATCTCTCACCATTCATGATCCTATTATTAATATCACTTTTTAATTTCAGTCGAATCTCATCAGCATACTCCAGTGTAGTTTTTTTTATTCCGTGTCTAGTTAAGGGCATTTTTAAACCTTGAGCTTTCCATCCCTTTTTAATTTCATCACTATTCGCCAATGTTGAAAACGGTATTTTGTCTATAGCTGTTGATTTAGCCAGAATTAACCCAGGGCAAGAACTGTTTTTCTGGAAAAACGCTGAAATTGATTTTTGTGAAGTACTTTGTGCAGCTAATGAGCTTCCTGATGCTGTTTCGGATTCCAATAGAAGCTTGTGTATGTGTTGCATATGATATGTGAAGGATGTAGTTGACGAGTGGGACTTAAATTTCGTGTCACAATGCTTACATTTTAATGTACGTGAATCATTTTTATTTTCTAATAAATGAGTCCACACCTTGGCCTTTTTTTGTTTTGGTTGAGCCTAAGCATCATCTTCGTCGCACATAATATAGGCTGTTCTAAATACACAATTTATACAGATCACAAAAACTTTAATATGCAAAATAAATGAATTACTGTAATAATGCGATTTGATAATATAAAATGATTTTAAAAATTTAAACTATTTTAAAACTAGTTTAACGTAGTCAAATTTTTCGCTATAACCTAATTTAGAAAAAATTCACAGTTTCTCTTTACGAAAAAAAAATCGATTTACGAATTTTTGGTTTTTACAGAAACAAATAATCCACAAACATATTATTTTTGTTTTTGAATTTCGGATGTTTTCTTCAGTAATATGAATTGATTAGGTTTTTTTAATTTATATATTACCATTTTTTTCAGAATTTTTGATTTAAATTACCAATAACTAAAATAAAAAGTTACTTAACGAAATTTCGTACGAATTAATTCGTTTCGTTAAGTAAAGGACAATGGTGTAGAATTAAAACGATTAATCATTTTAAATTTTTGATTAACGATTAATTGTTCCACTAGTAAAAAAACTGATTAATCGATTAATTAATTAATCGAAACCAGTCTTAATAATACATACCTACATGTATATACATATACATATATTAATTTTCTACAAATGTTTAAATTTATCATGGGTTTGCATTAATGAATTAATATTTTTCTTTATTTATTTTTATTCAATATTTTCATTATCAGATACATCAGTAATTACTGTGGTTTATTGTAAGTCCGAGACAATAGGCTTATGGTATGAGAAATAAGATACATATTATGTTTTCGAATGAAAATTAGAAAGATATCTAGAGAAAACAGCATCCATTGTTCTATGTCTTGGGGTAGGCGCATTTCGGATTATTCACTTGTACTTCTAATTTATTTTGTAGAAAGTTAACCAAGAGTTGGATGCGAAATTAACATTGAAATCTTCTGCTAAAATTAGCGGCAATATATGATAGTTTTTTCCTTATTCTTCAGAGCCTACTCGACCGTTAATCATGTCTTTTATATAAAAATTTTATTAACTGTGTTATTGGCCGAAACGTAAGCAACTACTGTTATGATGTTTGTTCCATTGTCCAAAACACAGTGAGCATATATGACCAATTGATGATGGACCAATATCGATTTCATGAATATGTCGCAATAAAATGTCGATTTTCGAAGTTATACTATATTCGAGACATCATTATATTTCTGATAAATTACCACTCCTGCTGATCTAACATTTTTATGCTTAAATTTGGCAATTCGAGATGTCAACATTTTCATGTTCCAATTGGACCAGGTTTCTGATAGAAATAAAATATTACTTGAATCAATTACGGGATTGCTCAAGTCCGACACGTGTTTTCTGAGACTTTGGCAATTGAAAGTAACCATGTAAAACTTTTTTCTGTCACTCATGAAATCAATAATCTTTTATTAGTCTTTTATTAGTATGAACAGTCCTTCAATTCTGGTAACTCGTGATAGATCAACATATAGTAATGGTAAAGACAGAGTCCTTTGATATTCGTAAACAACTTCAATGAATATTCCACCTTGGGATTTATGAATTGTCATGGCACACGCTGATACTAAGAAAATGATTTCGTTTTTCGTTTATTGTTTTGTTATTATTCATGGACACGGTAGATCGTTCGACTCGCCCGATCACACTTTTCGTAATGCTCTTGTCACGCATTCTCCAGCTTACTCCCCAAGTAAAGTGTGTGTAAAAAAGTTTTACTTCAAAAAGTATTTCGTGTGTAACAGAGAAAGATACAATTTTCTTTCGTTTTCTTGCAACTCGAATTTTCGAAATTCAAATTTAGTTTTAAACATTGTTTCGGAAGACGATTAAATAAACCAAAAATTGTAATTATTTTGATCGCATGCCAAAGAAAAATAAATAAATATACTACTAATTATGTATAAATAATAATAATAATTATGTGTTCTTCCAACCTTTTTGTTTAGTTTTAGTTTTTGATGTTTAATTTGTGGCGTTGTAAATAAGTACCAAAAAATAATTAATTAGTACAATTAATGCCACAATCAAATAAAATCAATATTTCCAGCTGTGTTCTTGTAATTCGTTAGAGCTGTCGCGTCACGACTAAACGTAAATATACAAATCGCACAGTACGAACATCAAGTTCGGTAGCATATATATGCCTGATGAGATGTGTTAGATTTAATCTTTTCGATCACACTGTCATTCAATGACGTCATCATCAGATCTAAACCGGCCTAGCGAATTTACAACAACACATCACAACTTCGAATAACAATTCACAAAAACATCCAACAACGCTGCGCTACAAATTTCTTTAAGCTCGAAATTTAGATAGATAGAACTGTTTTAATAAATATTAAATAATGAATTTGTCGGAAATACATTATAAAAGCCGAGAGACATATATAAAATGAGTGGGCACCACCACTGCCACCACTATAATTCAAACCTCTACCATAATTTTCCGTTATTTTCATTTTAATTTTATAAGATACCGTCTCCATATATTCACCTCATTGGTTACAATAGATAAAAAGTTGTCAAAAACTTTTTTTAATTCCGTAAAAATATATTAAACTATTTGCAACGTTTTAATTAATTAAAACACAAAAAAATCGACGACATGATATTTTGGAAAGTTTGAAATGAGTGGATCATACCGTTAAGCTGTGCTGTACCTTTCTTAATAGCTGTAAAACATTAAACATTCAAGAATAACCATTTCAAATAAATAACATTTATTTTTAAAAGATTATTTCTTTCAAATGTTGACCGTAACTGCAGCTAACATGGTATATTTTAAAGTTCCAATTTTCGATGACGCATTCAAGCATTTCGAGTAGTATTTGGCCAATGACTTAATGTAGGTTTCTTATTCCTCAGTTGCAACCAGCTTATCAATGTAACCTTTTTGACCTTTACCTAGCCCCAAAGGAAACAGTCAAAAAGTGTGTTATCATATGATCTAGGTGGCCATTTCACTGGTCCGAAACGTGAAATTAATTATTCAACGAATTAATCTTGCAAAAAAGTCATGGTTTCATGGGCTGTATGTCAAGTAGCGCCGTTCTTCTGGGAACCAATTTGCACCAAGATCATGGGTTTCGATTTCAGGAAGCAAATAGTCCGTTAGCATGGCGCGATTACGAGCATCATTTATAGTTATGTTCCGGGCTGCATCATTTTTGAAAAGATATGGACCGATGGTTCCACCTAAACATATGTTAAGGATAATAATGGATTATTTCAGCATTCAGTTGAAGAATTTGGAGACATAGTTTTTCCATGATGTAATGTCATACAATATACTGAACAAACATGCTTTAACTGTTTGATACGTTTTACCTACCATATACCATTCGCGGACACATTTTTAATACAGAATCTACTGAGAAACACAAATATCATAATTTGCAAAAATTTTTCAAAACGGATTGAAGTTCTATGTTTGGAATTGATAAACGTTTGTTATAAGTAAATAACTGTTATTTTTAAAATAAAACGTTATGACTGCTATATCATGCATTTGCATATACTTCCCTTTTTTGTTTTTACTGTACATAGGACTGCTATATCATTCGTGACTGCTATAGCAGTCATAAATAATTTATCACATTGCCATAACAGTCGAAATTTTTTTCTTCAGTTTTTCGAAAAACTTAGTTTTGTTTATAAATTCTATCTATAAAAAGTTAATTTGTACGGCTGCCCGTACTACTCTTTCCACTCTAAGTTTTCAGTTTACAAGTCAACATAATTTAATTCAAAATATGTATTTCATAGTACAAGCAAAAAAAAATTATAATAATAACACAGAAATTTTAGGAAAAGTTACATAAATAATTCAATCCGAGGTTGTATGGTAATCCCCAAAGCAATCTGGACATAACACTGGTTTGTCTGGGCAAGATTTACACCGGTATGGAGTTTGATTCTTCCTTTTGCTTGTGTAACATCTTTTGAACTTTAAAAAATATGTGTTTCGCTTATACCCGACCTGCAGTGGAATTTTTTCCACAATATGATGATTTTTATATGCCGTTGATGTTGAATTAGATTCTGATGTGGAAGAAACTGACGGTTTAGAAAGCAAAGTAGCAGCTGTAAGAAATGACGATGTGTCAGACCGAGAAAGGCTGGAAGAACCTCGGAATGAAACAACTGATTGATTGATTGATTGATAAGACTGTAGGACCAAGCGCTATGCAAGATTCCCGGATAACGGCGGGCCTATTCCTACAGCCGTTTACATAAAACAATAGGTAAGATGCCGAAACCGGCCTAGCGAAACGAATATTACAGACCACATACAAGATGCCATACAATTCAAGACAAACGTCTTCATCGGCTGGTTGATTCAGCGCCCTAGCTGTCAATCAATGCCACCCTGTGGAGTTCAAAGTTTAACTATAATTAAAACAAAAAATACAAAACTATTGAGTCGAAAGATTCGAAAGACAGAGTCGAGAGATTCTGCTGGCAAATGTAGTAACATCCATCATCCTATATCGATTACCTGTATGGAGCGATGCGATGGATGTTGTGGTTTTCGTACAATATCCGGTGATGCGACACTTGTTATTGTAGGGATGATCCTCATCGAACAAATGAAAGAAAGAAAGAAGTTAATTACTACCTGAAAGAGTTGCTAAGTGGGCATGGCTTTTGGTGCATACCTATACAGATTTAAGCATGCCGACACTCCAGAATGTCCAACTTGCAATGGATCACAAGAAGATGTGGAACGTATTTTCTTTCAACGCCCACGGTTCGATACAATTCTGAGAGAACTCTCGGATGTCCTTGGGCAGCGACCATCATCCGACAAAATAATTAAACTGATGATTGTGTCTGAAGAAAAGTGGAATGCTGTGACTCACACGGCACTGGCAGAACTAGTACTGAAGGACCTGACGCACTTAGAGCGGCTAGAGAAGAACATCTTACTACAACTAGATAGCGATAGAAAAAAAATATACACACACATATATTTAAATATATACATACATATATTTAAATATACACATACACACATAATCACATACTCACACACATACATATACAATTATTCACATACCCACATACAAATACATAATGTTATACATATCTATTCTACTTTCAACGTTATCCTAATAATTTAAATTAAATGAACATCAACTATACTCCAAAATAGAAACCATCTATCGTATAATAGCTAAACCATTAAAATGTTTGTTGCACTCAAATAAATAAATATGGAATAACTTTATACAATTCAAAACTTCTTTATCTGTATATACTCGTACATCTATTCATCGACTTCATTTGCACGAATTATCACTTGCACTCACAATAAATCGATACTTATCTTTTAAAGTGGCGATCACAGTTTCCCTTTCATCCCATGTCAGTTATTTTTTGTCATAGTTTTATGATTGTTCCTGTTTGTTTTTGCAATCCTGTTTGTTTTTGCAACCTAAAGGAAAAACTACTATTCCGCTACAAGCCGACTTATCCAATTGGAATACGATTCATGTTTGTTTTTGTTTTCCAATTTGCGGCCCGTTTCCCATCGAAAAACATGGCCAGTCCTATGTATGTGTAAATGAATAGAAAGTGGTAAATACAGCTTTAGTGGTATTGCTCCGTTGTTTCTCCAGCTACTGATGTTATATCACCCAGTTATTATAAATTTAAAAAACTTAGTATGATGTTGACGATTGTTCGATATCTACACGTACATTAGCAAAACAGTATATTATTTTATTAGAAATATTATTATTATACTTATTTGGTTATTAAATTTATTTTTATTATTGTTTCCACTTTATTTTATTATGTTGACATTTATTGTTTATTTATATTTAGTATTAAAAATCAAAACATTCTTAAAATGTTTGTTTTGATTTTGTTTGTTTTGTTTTTATCTCTACAATTTGTTTCGGGACTAGAAGCACTTTCAACTTTTTCGCGATTCGCTTATATACGTCTTTACCTTGCGCCATTACAGCCAGTTCAAGGACGTACGGCTAGAGGTCTGATTTACGTAGAAGCATCTGCACATTGTATAGCTCCATGACAGTCTATAGTACTGACATGAGTATTTCTGAATATCCTCTAATTTACAGATGCTTCTATCATAGAATGGACACCAAACGGTAACAGCATATTCCAATTGCGACCACTTGCATGCAAAGTACAGAATCTTGATTGTCTCCATGTCATAAATATCGCCCGTTCATCGTTTAATAAAACACCACATAGAATTAGATCTAGCATTAACACATTGTTCTATATGTTTTTAACTGCTCATATTTTAAACGAAAATAACATCGAGGCTATTGATCTCAGACACTTGCCTTAGTGACATATTGTTTATTTCGTAATGATTTAAAACTTGATCTAATTCCTGGTGTAATGATAAAGTCTTCAGGGTAAGAAGACTCACACCATTTCGCTAAATTGTCAAGCCTCTGGAAGTTTCTCGGCATCGGTTAAATTCTCGATAGTTCTGTATATTTTAAGGTCATCAGCAAATAATAAACATTTTAAATGTGGAATGACTTGAGTGATTGCGTCGATGAAAATAGTAAAAATTCAAGGGTCAAGATGGGAACCTTATGAAAAACCCGATGTAGCTTGAATTGACTTGGACCTGCTGTTTCCAATAACGATCTTCGGTGTGGTTGCTCGATATTTATAATGGGTGCGGTTGCTTAAAATTTTATGGGAAATTTATAAATTTATAATGGGTGCGGTTGCTTAAGATTTAAACAAGGCCTCAAAGTTGTTTGAGAACGCAATTGAGTATAACCGTTTAGCAATTGAAAAGCACTAGACTTTACAATGGCTTATGTATTCAAATGCATTGACAAAGTCTGATTAAACCACGTCAACTTGTTTGTGACTTTTAATAACTTTGATTGTGCTGCTGGTGAATTGAATGAGGATTGTTGATGTTGATCTCTTTGGTATGAACCCGTGTTGGTACGGTGAAACATATCGAGGCACTACTTTTTTGAAGGAATTGCATATTACAAAGTTAAATTTACCTCTATAACATGATACATAACTGCTATCCCCAGTTTTAAATAATGGGGTTATTCTGCTTATCTTCCATTGTTTAGGAACCTCTCTCAAACTCAATGACTGATTGAACAGCATGCAAAGATGTAGTTCCAAGCTGGGGTAATCTTTAAAAAAAACAACAGTTATTTGGTCAGTACTGTACTGCAACCATCACCGAATGTTTTCAGAGCATTGCTTAGTTCTCACTGGACAGGTTGATATATTATTTATAGTATTTTTTGGAATAAATTCATATTATGCATCATTAGATTGATATTACTCCCAAATATGTTCAATATCAGCTCTATTGTCTTCAGGTAAAACAACCGTCATAGCGTGATTCTTGCATACACGGAGCAAGATTTCCAAATTTAACCATAGTACTCGCTCCATCACTTAACCATATTATTCAGCACAGTTGTTGCATACACGGAGCAAGCTTTTCAAACTTAACCATACTCGCTCCATCACTGATCACAAATACAATATTTCTACGTAAAGTTTATTGAAATTCATTTACTTTAAATTCAACTAGTTCAAGTTCACTCCTAGTCTAGTCATATCTATACTATAGAGATAAGTTACTAGATGAATAAAAATCAAACTCTTATAATTATTTTATACTTTAAAATATTTAAAAAAAAACAATTGTATTGTAAATCGCTTGTTAGAGGATAGTAGCATTTTTGGTACCGCTTTTTGAACTAAATATGAAAATTCGACAGATCCAACTATATTGAATAGCGATATACGAAATTATAATATGTTCAAATTATTATAATGATTTTTTAAAAAAATGTTTATTGCCTGCCATACAGGCGCACAATTCTGACCTCTGAGAATAATAATCATGACTCTTAACTAGAATCATTCATATGCTTGAGTGCCAAGTTTTATCTATTTAGTGTAATAATAATTCAACGCTATAGAAACAACCAAAAATCGTTTAATTTTTCTGGATGTCTTGTAGTGGAAGATATATATATATATATATATATATATATATATATATATATATATATATATATATATATATATATATATATATATATATATATATATATATATATATTGTATATACATATATATATATATATATATATATATATATATATATATATATATATATATATATATATATATATATATAATGTTAATCGACTAAAATCTTAACGAAAAGCTTAATTATATAAACGAAATAACAACTGAAATGATGACCAAGCCAGTCGGATCATATAAGATTAACTGATTTGTAGATTAAGAGAAAAATATTTGTATGGACTGCAAAAACAATAATAAAATGGGATTTATGAAATAATGTCGTCAGAGCTCAGTTGGTTAACATTTCGGGTCACGCCAGTTATAGTGAATATTTTCGGCAGTGCCTTATTCTAAGAATATTTTAAATTCAGATTAAATAGACCAAACAAACCTGAAGTTGATTCTATATGAAATTTTACGATTAATCGACGTGGAATACTTTGTATACCATATCATTTCCAAGAATAAAAATAAAAACAATCAAAAAACTATGGACGTATCTTTCATCAGTTCCCAGTATGTCGTACCAAAATCATATACGAGCACGAATTGTGTACATAATATATCAAAAATATATCAAAGTACTATGTGGCAACACGGTAGAAAAATTGTGTGCTGACTCAATTAAATTATCATTCAGAGTGTGTGAATTTTATATTTTAACAATAGAATTAATTTTAAATTTTGAAGCATTGGATTATGTAAGAGACCAATGCCTATGAAACGTAGATTAACCATAACCTTGAATATTTGTCAGATACTAGTAGCATTAGTTTTGAAAAAAAAATCTTAAGCATATTATATGATTTATTAAGACTTATACCGAATAAATATTCTCAATTTGAATCAATCGCCTCAAGTTGCCTGTAATACATATGATAAAAGAATTAATAGAGGTTAATAGAACATAATTATGCAATAAATAGTTATCTTATCATCAGTTTATATGTACTTCTATAGGTATTTCATTTAATTTAAATTTGTATTATAAAAATAATAATAAATTTATGTTTTAAATTCTATACATGTTTTATTATGTTCGCTATGGAATCTTATAAAACACGTGTTTTGAGTTTTTGATTGAATTCATCAGTACATTTTATAACATAAATTTTATCAAAGTATCAAACATAATACATTTTTGAGTGTAAATTGTCATAAGAGTAACTACAATTAACAGAGATTAACAGACTTCATTATGATATATAAGATAAAAACTACAACACCCCCAAATATAAATACATATTAAATTACAATTTATTTAACGACAAACTATAATTTTTCATTCAATTAGATATTAAAATTTGTGAAAATAAATATTTAGCTCTATATATTTTTATAGAGCACTATCCGGAGCTGCTATCCAGAACAGTTATTATTTGATGGAAAATTTACGAAAAATATAGGATGTTTAATGTTCATCCTTGAAAACGAAAAACTTCACTGCATTCAATGTCAAAATTAATTTTTTTAAGAATTTATTTTTGAATAACAGTGACACTTATCGATAACAGAATAAGTTTGAGTATAAATTTCCTTTGCTCCGGATAGCTAGCTCTGGATAGCGCGAATATTAAAACACAGCTATTGTAGTTCATACCGATTGATATTGTCATACCGTAAAAAATATTAAAAATATTAAACCACAGCAATTACCATTAACTGGTTGCTTACGTTTGCCTTCGGATCACCATGTATTCACTATAACAGCTCTAGTGTCGCTTCTCAGTAACTATAGAATACATATGAATACCCCGATTATTATTCTCGCATCACTTTACTCGTCCCCGTGGTCTTTATTGTGACGCGAGCTATATTTTAGTTTTTAAGTGAGTGACTTTTGTTTTAGCAATTTTTACAGACTATTGTTGACCTGTACCGTCTCAACAATCTGACTCCATCGGTTTCAATTACGAGCCAGTTCTTCATACTGTTGCAAGCAATTAGAAGATGCAAAACATGACCGAGCCGGTGCACTGCTTTAATTGCATGCACGATACCAGGAATTGGCATTAAGAATTCAGTATGTCCCATAAAGGCTGTTTTTGGGCCATAAACACACATGATTTTTCTCTCGAATGTTAGAAACCATCTTTCGTATACTCATACAACAGAAGCTGATTCCTGTTCTAGTGGATCAAGTATCACTTTTACTCCATTTCCATTAAATCCAATCATACAGATATCATCTGCATATGCAAAAAAGTTGATTGGATTGTCTTGCGGTTTTACGAAGGATGTATTCCAACATGAAATTAAAAAGTATCGGAGAAATAATTACAAAAGTTCTCGATAGCCTGTTCTCAACTTTGACACAGCATTGTGACTGCGTTACTGTCATTTTCCACTAAATACTCAAGTATGTACACGCCATAGCCTCTTACATGGCGTGCTCATGTACACACCATAGCCTCTTTCGATCGATACAGTCATATGCTGGCTTAAAATATAGGAATAACTGGTGCACATCGCGAGATTTTTTATAGTAGAATAGAAAGAATCATCAGTAGCAAAAATGTCGACTGATCGATTTAGATGGAATCGTTTTTTGTAGGCACCGATCATTTCCTCCAGGATGTTTTTCGTGAATGTTTTCATTTTTCCAAATGGATATTTTTATGAGAAAAGAATGTATTATCCACTTGGAGATCATTAACGATCGCCAAGTAATTATTCTTTCTAATTTTTCCTGCAGAATCCAATTTTGTTTCTTTTCTTGGCATTGAGTTTCTTTTTATGGTTATGAGTCGTCAACCCATAGATCTATCCAGATTTAAACAGCGAATAGAAAAAAAATTATAGTTAATTAATTTTCTAATTAATTAATTAAGGTTAAAGTGAGCTCCCGTCGAATAATATTTAAATTTAATTTGTTTTTTGATCTAGTGCAGAAATTATGAAGTATCAGAATAAACAAACAGTAATGTATAAACAAGATTTTTTAATTTAAGAAAAAAAAATATAAAAAATAAAAAAAGATGATTAACGTTTTGCAATTGTTCCTTACAAAATGCTACGCAACTCGACAACACTGCTTAAATTTTATCGGCAGACGTAATGCTATCGATAAATGAAAAAGTAAAAAGTACTAATAAGAGAAAAAGTACTAATTATTTTTCGTTTTGTGTATATTTTGTTTTATTTTTATATTTTTTTTAATTTATTTAGTTTATTCAGTCAGTTGTTTTGAACTGTTCTACGGTTAAGACGCATGTGTGAATCGTTTCATCAGTAGAAGTGAATTATGTGCTATAAAACCAAAAATAAACTAAACCAATTTTTAATTAACTCGAGTGATGATATGATAATGTTTAGATTGAGAGTGAATAATTTAATTTAATTATCGATTAAGTCAAGAACATTATATGCAATTAATTCTATTACGTAATCCGTAATGAATTTTATACTTAACAGGATATTTATAGTTTTGGAGAAAATGAGTTGTGAAAATGGAAATTCTAACTCATTAATAAATAATGTGCGTGTAAATTCTCTCTCACTCTTTCTCGATACCATATGAATATTCCCCTAATAATCGCGCATGTTATACCACGAAAGTTTTATTGTTAGAAACATTATTTGTGTTCAAGGAATGTATTAAAACAGTGAAAAATATATAGTTTAAAAGTGTATTGTGTTCTCATGAGAATTTTGAACGAACACACGGTTGGATTATTATACATTTTGTAAGACGGCATACATAAGGAACAGCTGTAATGGCAAAGGTAATTGTTGTGCTCACATTTTCATTTATGTTTTATATTCTATCAGCATTACCGAGTATAGTAATTACACGGCTGAGAAATTTTAAGTTTTGTCGATAAATTTGATTGAAAATTATAAATAGAACTAACAAATGATGAGAATTTCGTAAAGTTATTTCCTATTAAGACATTAAATTGATAGTATTGTTTAATTGTCATTCTACTTTTCTACATGAATCACCGGCTATTTAGTAGCGAGAAATTTCAATGTGTCTGCTCATTTGCGCAAATATACTCATACATTCTAATATTGTATTGGTATAGGGGGTATGAGTTATTTATTCAGTAGAAGGTGACTTAAATAATCAATTTAATCGTTAGCTTAGCATATTCCGGTCGGCATGTTATCAAAGAAATAATTTCCTTTAACACCTTTATTGGTTTTTGTGAACTTATATGACTAATATGTCAAGAGAACAAAACAAAGCCTCGTTTTATAAGTTTAAAGATTTATGAGAATAAATTCGGTCCGATCACTTTATTGTAAATATAAACACAGAAACTATAATTGTTAAACCTAATTTACTTCACAAACTAAATTCGACAAAATTTACTCCGTTTCAAATCTAAAAGTTTTGTGAAGTGCCAATGGTGTAACAATAAGGACACCTGTCTATATGAAGCATGATGTTAAAAATGTTTCATCTAAGTGCTTTAGAAAAAGTTGGTATTTCACAAAAAGTAGACACGGCTTGAGAAAGGATTATGAATAAACATAGGAACTTGTATAGATATGGTAAATTGAATTTATTGAATTGCGAATGGTATTCGCGAATGGAACCTAACGAGACCACAGTAGAAAAATGATTAACATCTTTCTATGAATCACAAAATTTTTACATAAAAACAACATTCTGGTCCCTCTCGTATTTGCTCTATCAGGATCCAAACCTGGTACATTCTGCTGCAACAGCAGTTACCTTAACTACTTCGCTAATTGGTCGATAACTTCTTATTTTAATAAAGGGTGGTACTTTTCCAAGACATATTGCCCAATAATGCGTAGTGCACATTCCATATTTTTTTATCGTATTCCGTTATCAATGGATAAACGAAATTTTAATGATATTCAACGCCGTTCATTGAATTCTTAAATCATGTTCTGTTTACATTTTTTTATGTTAACCAGCAGAATCGGTGTATGGTTGAATAAATTAAAAATATGAATCGGCATACGACCCCAACTAAAACTATGTGAAACATAAAAAAAACTGCCCTTCGCATTGAAACCCATGCGTGAAAACTGTCATGTTCATATGGCGTTTGTGTTCAGTATTCATTGATATTTCACCTTGAATAGACTTACGCTAGAAACAACGTTTACAAATTGTGGAAATTTATTTCAAAAATTAGTTGTTCAGTGAAAAATGGTTTTCGTGCGCTTTGACCATTTTATAGTGTTCATAATCGTCCAACTGAACGTACTATTCGTGAAACAATCAATAAATTTTGAACTATTTAAGCTGAATTCATACTTCAATTTAGTTAGTGACAAAATCGTTCTGAGAATCGTTCTGAAATTTTACCATAGTATGAATCGCCAAAACAAAATTACCGAACGAATAAAAAATAAATGGATACATGAACGAAGAAATCGAAGTATGAACTCAGCTAAAATCATTATTGGATATTCATTACCCGTCTAGAATGCGTACAAGTCTATATAGAGCCTAGAATAAGATACGTGGTCGAAGAGAACTGTCTGAACCACCTACAGAGACATGTTTGGGTATTGTGGAAGTATTATTGTATTATTTTTCATGGACAATCTATTTTTAGGTTTGATTTATTAAATTTACGCAATAATTGAGGTTAAATTGTACGTTTTATAATGTACAAATTTTAGATGTTTACAATATTACAGGGGTTTAATGCTAAGTTACACTTTTTTAACCTAAAATCTGCAAACTTCTTGCAAAATTATAAGTTTTGTTATTTAAATACTACATGATTTTGCTAGCATATTTATAAGAAAAATTTTTGAAAGAAATTGAAAGAATATTTTAATGAAAACATCACGAAAGGACCCATGAATTGGCTTTCAAGATATTGTGATCTGACGCCGTTAGATTAATTTTTATGAGAGTATCTGAAATCACTTGTTTATATCGATAAACCATAATCAAATTCTGCATTCGGTTTAAGATTTTTTATTTAATAAAAACTTCCGGAAGCTCTTATTGGATCACCCTTTGTAATAAAATAGACCGACTAGATGCTTAAAGCATTCTCAGTACTAGGGATAGATGTCAGTAGCAAGAACCTATGCAATGTGTAGTTGTACGTAAATTACACCGATATCCATACGTCCTGTTATTTGGCTGTGATGGTGTAAGGTATAGGACGTAAATAAGGAAGCCAAGAGCGCAATGAACCTCAAAAAGTTTGAAAATATTAAAAACAAACATATTTAAAATGAAAGAGTTTTCTTCTTGTAGTGCATAAATCACTCACGTTTTGACCAATTGTTGTTCTATTGTAGAATTTCGTTTTATTAAGATTCCATTTTGTTATATTAAGATTCCATTCATTATTTTTACCATAAATTTCTCCCGGATATCCACACCCCTCTTCCGAAATGTTAATTTTTTTATATTCTGTATCGTTTGGGATGCTCAAAGATAGATAATATTATCTTGTTTCTTTCAATCTGTATGAAGTATTTGATTCACTGACTGGCGCACGTATTTATTAATTTTGTGAAACTAGTTAGAAATTCAAAGATCTTTAACAAATTTTTTGTTTTATGCAACTTGAAATCAAAATTGTATGCGTACCTACCAATTGGTCTCTCGCTTGCAAAAACATTTTTTTGACGGACATTTGAATTGAATCCAATAGCATATTCTTAAATAGAGAAAATACGTATATTTTGCAATATGCTCAATCAAGTGCATTTCTTTTATTGGAGAAATCGCCACCAAATAGACCACATCCAGCACGTAGTTAAGAAAATATAGCGGAAATAGCTGAGAGTGTACACGATGACCGTGATGAATCGATTCGGCGTTCTAAATAGTTTGGCCTGTCGACCTTCCGATTCGTTGCCATTTTGTTCTTTTCGGCTCATGAAAAGCTTATATAAAAGCGAATGTTGACAAAATGACAAAAATTTTGTTCAGTGATGATGGCTACTTTTGGTTTAACAGATACGTTAATAAGCAAAATTGTTGTATTGGGCTTGAAAAGCTACCCAAAGGGTCAAAATGTACCATTACATCCAAACAAAACAAATTTTTGGAACAATTCGGTGAACTGTTAATTTCACGCTTCGGGCCAGTGAATTGGCTATCTAGATCATGTGATATCACATCTTTAGACTTTTTTCTTTTGCGGAATACGTAACGGCCAAAGTGTACATGGATAGGTCGCTTACGATTGAGGAATAAGAAGTCAACATTACTTGTGTCATTGGTCAAATACCACTCGAAATGCTCGCACGCGTCTTCGAAAATTTCAGAATGGTTCACCATGTTAGCCGCAGTTACGGTCAACATTAAAAAGAAATAATCTTTACAAAATAAATGTAAAGAAAGCTTTGTTTTTATGATAGTAAAGATTGCTCGGTAAATTTATTTTTTATTTTTCTACCTCAAAATGACTCGCCTATTATTTGAAGCCTATAAGTTGATCAATATTTGACCATATTACTGAAAAAGATCATGCAGAGTTTTAGAGTTCGTACAACAAAAGATGTCAAATGAAAATATATAACCATGTTTGTATAAACACCGTCTTTAACCCGAAATAGTTAATATTTTATTATTGAACAATGTGATAAATTTTCAAATCTTCCATACGTATTTATTTCTTAAAAATCCTCTAAAATTCATCGTATTTATTTCTTAAACATTTGTCGTTGATCATAGAATTATGATAACAGTGTTTCTTATCGTATGGTGATTTCAAGTTTGTTATTGACCAGAATTATCTAATTAACTACATATTTGAATGAGATTGTAAGCTGTTATCTTGATTTGCTAATCATTAATAAATAACATAAAAATAAATAATAATATACATATATAAACCGTGTTTTAATATTCTCTTGTGATAGAAGCATCAATCAGCATTTTTCTATATTTAAAAATAAATTTAACTCACTATTTATAGGTAAACCCTATTTATTTATAAGCAAGGTATAATTTTTAATCCAATTTTAAATCAAAGATTTATTTAATAAAATATATTTTTGTATAGAGCCGCTTGCCGGAACCGGTCTTCACTTCAATGAAAATGTCCAAAAAGAAATGTATCGTAAATCTTAGTTATTTGCCAATTGATGTCAAATAAACATCCAATTATTTAAAAGTGTACATTACGATTTAAAATATTTTAAGCTTAAGTTTTGATAAATTAATATTTGCCATTAAGGTGATAAGATAGAATATTAATATTAAGACAAACTTGAATTTAACAAATTATTTAAAAAAAAAATTGTCGTAGAAAAAACAATATTTTATAACAATGGAACTCGGTTTATATATTTTGGCTTAAAAAACAAGATACGAGTAGAGTAAAGTTTGCTTACCTGGTGAGTGTGACTTTAAAATCTGTTTTAAAAAACCTTTGCAATTGTTTTATAAGACTTCTTTAAAAAATTCAGAACGATCGGTTTAAATGGAGACGAAACAAAGACGAAAAAACACGCAAAATAGCTGAGGTTGCATAGACGAAATTCCACCACCATCGCAAACAGAATATCGGTATGTGAATCATCGCTTTGTGATCGGTATGTGGTTTTCTTCGGTTTTCGGCGTAAACTTAATATTAAATGAATGCCAAACTGTATATGAAACGATTGCATTGTCTAAACAGACTATTTCCAAGTGGTTCTGAAGATTTCAGAAGGGGCATATTGTTCGACCAAAATCTTCGACTGATGCCGTTACTGTGGCTCTGGGAAGTCCAAAGTTGAAGATCCATGATTGACTCAAGAAATTATTGCTTATGAATTGGAATTGAATGCCATTACTGTATCGCGAATCTTAAATACTTATCTGGGATACACCAGGATATATGCTCGATTGGTCCCACGAATTTTAAAGGCGGCTCAAAAAGAGGTTCATGTGCATTTTGCTATTTTTTCCTAAATAAATTCGAACATAGTAGTCTAGCAACTTTATTAAAGTCGTAACTAGAAACGAATCGTGGTTCGGAAATCAAACAGGTATCCATGGTATGGAGCGTAACAGGAGCAAACCCAACCATGAAACCTTAGCAACAATTTAAGTAGTACCGAAGAAGTTACATCAATGATTTTATGTAACTTCTTCGGTACTACTAAAATTGAGTTTACTAAATCTTTTACACAGTATAGCGAATAAATGTTCAACATTGTTTAGCATTTCAACAAGACAACAAAGCCGTTTATTTTGTGAAAGATTTTATATACATATTATGTATATCTGTACATAGTTTATTATTAGTTTTATATAAAGATTATTTATATAAAGATCCGAAAAGCACAAAACTATTAATTCAAGGCTAGGATATGTATTGTTCGATTGTCTGTCAACCATGATTTCTGTAATATTTTTCAAATTATGTTTCTTAATACATAGATCATACATATGTAATAATCTTTACATTAAATATGTTAAATAAAATAATTTCAAAGCAGTGAAAGAGCTTAATCGATAGATAAGAGGTATTAATGAAAGATAAACGAAATAAAGATAAACAATACGAGAACAGTTCATTAATCCAAGATAAATAATGAAAGAACGAAATTAGATTTTGACAATAACTCATGGATCCATGATTCGATGGAAAACAAATCTTTTGGCTGTGGTTGTTTCTTCCGAAAATCGTTGTTAAATCGCTCGAATATATCTGCACAATATTTTCCGTTTACTTCCAAGAAACTCACATTAGCAACCTAGCTCCTAGGTCTACAATATATGGTAACGGTTCCATATTGCATTCATACATATGAATCGATGCAAAAGCTGGCTTGGATTACGATCAAACATCGCTAAACATTCCTATGCAGTCATAGGATTTGTGATGAGATGACCTAAAAAATAATGAAAGATAAAACTACGGCCTTTTTAATACAAAAGATCATGTTTCCATTGCAGTTTTTCGGTAAGGCGATATCGAAATTTAGTATTTAACCGATTTCTTTAAAGCGGAGCTAACACATCTTCTTACCTGCGATTTAACGAAGAATCTAACAGAAAGATTACCGATTTTTATATTGAGTAGGGCAACGTATAGCAAAAATTCGAAATGCATGATGTCTACTGTAATTAGGTCAAGAATTTTTTTATACAGCAACGAGTTCTGATTCGCCTATTACGTCTGATTTCTGGTAGAATTATGTGATGTTCATACAAATCGAGGATGATTGACAATTGAGTGACAACTGATTTTACTAACACACTGTCGATCAATCTGATGATAAATATTTTTTTCCCCTTTAGCTCCTTTGGCTCAGCCTGCCTGTAATTTTATTAGCCACTTTCGTTAGATTTATAATTGTTTTTTTTCAAATATGCAAGTACAACCTGACCCGTTTATAATTGCAATATTATTTGTGTGTGTTATTTAGACAGATCTTCGAATACTCGATCTTCGTAAACTCGAATCTTAAGTAAGTTGAAATTTATTTCAATAGACCTGAGCTTACACTGAAAACAGAAACTATCATGATCATAGTAAATTTTACCTGAAACTTAAGGAACTAGATGAATAATTTTAGAATCACATATCTATTCGAATTAGTTGTTAATTGAATTCATTTAAGTAATTATTATCATCTTACCTATACTCGTATTGTAACTATACAGTCCCGAGCAACTAAGTCAACTTAAACCTACGTGCAAACAATTTATTCTTATTTTTTAAAATGACATAGCCGATTTCCGTAAAACTGATAGCTTAGTATACAGTTATAGCAAAATGCGATGTTCCGGATACTTCTTTATAATACCGCCTTGACCGATATTTGCTGTCAGACACTGGCCTGATCAAATCTCTAGCAGTTTCTTTCACTGTTTCCTCAAAATCATGGAAATCTAACAGAAATCGCTCGTCAGTTAAACATGAACCAATCTGTTATCTCAACAGTATTGTGAAGTTTTCAAGAAACAAATACCTTCAATAGGAGAACACATACCAACCGGTATCGGTGTAGATCTGAGAGGGACGATCGATTTATCGTAACTTCACTAACTGCAAAATCGCAATATAAATAACTGGTTACGATGTGTAAAAGGGCATAGAACAAGTTCAAGATGTAGCTGATGCTTGAAGGAAGCATCAATATGTCATAGTGATAGGAAAGGTCGAGTCTACCGGTGTTACGGAAGGCGTTTTATGCAAAGCTATTTTGTTGAAACAGTCTCGTACGGTGAAGGCTCGTACATGATGTGGGCTAGCATATGGCCTTAGAGAAAAAAGATATTGTTTTTGTACCTGGTCGGCTCTGAAATTGTTTATACCTGGTGGATCTCAAAATCAGAATTTTGATTAAGTTATGTAGAGCTCGTGTAAAAATAACTGTTGTACACAACTCGTTTATTTGACCCCATGTTAAAATAACTGTTGTACACAACTCGTTTATTTGACATTTAATAATTTGGAAGTGCATTTTGCAGATGGTCTACGCAAATAGTTATTCTAGTTTGGTTTACTGAGTTGGTATTGTCTTACTGATTTCGTTAAAAGGGTTAAAAAGTATGGACAAAAAGCATACAGAGTCATATGGTTTTAGCATTAACCTTTGATTGACCTCAATTTTTTTGTCTTTTGTCACCTGCTGTCAGATATGTGATGTAGATATACTATCTAAGAAGTGTAAAATTCGTGGTATGTACCAAGAATCTAGCTGCCGTTAAACTTAAGATCCGTGACTGAATTTATGTGCTATACTCTACACTTAACATCACATCAAAAACTGTTAAAAAAAGTTTAACTCCAAGGCCGTGGATTGCGTTAACTGTATCTCAATTCAGAACTTTCAAATCACTTAATCAGTATGATTTGATTTCGGTTTAATTACAACAACAACCGGAACAGCTGCATGCTTATTACCTAAACATAGCAATCGCACAAATATTTGTTTTTTATCGATGCCACACAGCTCGAATCAACTGGTATTTCATGAGTGAGATTGTACTTACGACAACGAAGTTGCCAGCTCTATCCATTAATCCAGATACGAATCCATTAATCATGTATGGGACGAAGAAGAAATGCGGTACCATCTTATATCAGTCAAGTCAAGATTGCGTTGGATAAGCGGTATGGGGTTCGATCAACCAAGTTTTTGTAATAATCTTAATATGGTGAATGGTGAACCGCACGCAATTAAGGCGCAAAAGGCCGGGCCCCGGCAATGCTCAGTATTTAAATTTAAATATCCCCGCTAGTAATTTTTACAAAATTATACAATATTTTTTAATTAACTTATAAGAATAATAATAATAACAAACTGTTTTGTTTTGGATCAGATGATTCTTCCCAAAAATCTTTCTCACATCCACTCGAATCATTCTCTTAAACTCGTATATTTTTTTTGTAAACTACCACCATCATTAATGCATTTATTCAAACTGTTTGCAGTGTTAAGGATATCAAATTCTACTCTAGTCTTACTGTATTTCGTACAACGAAGCAGGAGATGTTCAATACCCTCAGGTACACTGCAAATCTCACACAAATCATTTTCTATTAATTGATGTTTTAACAAATATTATTTCCAGCTACCATGATTCATTGTTATTTTATCTATGGTTCTTAGCATTCTGGTGTTCCCCGTCAGCTTCTTATAAAAAGGAGTTTTCCATGGAACACTGCATAATTCATTATACTTCTTTTTTTATTCGATTGTCCATTTGTGCCATCCATCCATCTGAAACATTCGAAGTATATCTTTTGCATCTCTCGTTACATATACCCAGGGTTGTCGTTTACAAAAAGTCTAAGGTAGCACATATCGTATAACAATGGGAGTATTTAAAAAAGTAAAGGAGTATACAAAATAAAAAAACATATATTATATGGTTTAAAAATGATCTTCAGTTCATGAGGCTCACAGAGACTACGTTAAAAAGCAGAACTGTCGCATTCGGAGCTCAGAGAAAGAATGATTGTTCAAAAGGCTCTCCATTCTCAACGTGTCAATGTTTGATGCGGTTTTTGGGCTAGCGGTGTGATTGGAACTTACTTTTTCGAAAATGAGGCCCAACTGTCACGGTGAATGGATTGCGTGACCGAGCTATGATTTCTATGAGTGACTAACACCTCCTCTTCGAAATTAATTCGAGTGCTGATTTAGTTACACAACTGTTTCGATTTCTTAATGATTTCATGAAATTATTTTGTTAATCGGACTTACTGAGCCTAATGAGTACATAGTAATAATATTTTGGAAACAGCATTTCAAATGTTGCACTTTGAGGAGTATTTAGAAAGAAAGTAGTATTCGATTTTGTATTAATAAATATGAATTAGAATCATTAGAAGCATTTTAAGAATCTCCCAACATTTCTAAAGAGCTTTCACAGATATTAGAGAAACATTTTATATATAAAGGCAGACATTAGCTGGAAAACATGGTGAAATAGCTAAATTTTTGTGTATTTATATTGAATTGGTTTCATTATATCGCGAATTTTCTCGTTGTGTAAGAATGGGACATTTCGATGCCTATTTAATTTGTCTTGAGGAAATATCTAGAATATTTTTTACATTTAACCATTTTAGTTATGCTCGATGGTTGACTAAATATTTAAAAAATTAATATAACTTAAACCAAACGTATCCAGGCTTAGAGACTAGCTTTAGAAATGGTGGATTTGGCATAAAACTAATAATGTTTTTTGAAATTACCAATAGATTTAACATTGGAACAAACTATTAATGCAGATGCAGCCAACAAGTATACTTGTATATCTGCATTTACGAATTCCATCACAGCAAGTTAACGATGGTTAAAAAGTCATTATTTAAGGATTTCCATTTCATTGTGCTCAACATTTTTTAACATTTTACATCTTAATGCCAATGACAGTGTTTCTAAAGATTTACGTCCGAACATGGTTAAAAAAATAATGAGGACTTGCAAAACTTCAAAAAGGCAAATTATAAATTGCTAACCGGGAAACTAAAATAACGATACTTAATTAATAATTATATATACAAAAAAGACCAATTTTGTCTAATTTTGGTGAAATTGACCAACATCGCCTATATAAAAACCACATTTATATTTGGAAAGCTAACATTAAAATCTTTCAAATGGTTTATGAATTTGCCGTGTACCTTATCGTTTTTTTAACAACGACAACACCAGTTTCAAATCTCATTTTCTGACTGAAGGTTAAAAAAAACTGTTCGACGCTTGAATGATTTTTTTATAATGTAAGATCTACATATGTTAGTCAAATAACTAATCGTGTACCTTATCGGTTTTTGAAACAACGATACTTACCACTTTCAGCGTCAATTTCAAGGACATCGTCAACAAAAAATTATGTTTCAGTTCGAAATATTATTATCCTATGAATCGCGTATAGAGAAACCGTGTACCATATCGTTTATGTTTATTACTCTACGGCTCCCGGTTGTAAAATAGTGAAATATATTTCTTTCACCAAAGTAAAACAAACGAAAACCCAAAAACTGCATGAAAGTGCAATTGCGTGAAAGTTTATTATTTCAGGGGAGTATAGATTTCATTTGGGGAGTACAGTAGTACATCGGCGTTGAAAGTAGTACATTTACTCCTATAGTAGTACTTTCGACAACACTGCATATACCTGAACATTTTCATTCAATTATAACCGCTTAGCAATCATATCAGTTCTTTTATTCCCTTCAATATTCTTGTAAGCAGGTATTCATTGAATGGTTATCTCTCAACAAAAAGATTGAACACAATTGAATATCATTTCTACATAGACACTACCATCTCATTTCTCCTCTGTTTTACTGCTAATATTTCACTCTGAAAACCGGAAAATACTATAATTTTCCTCCTCGTCCCTTTTTCCATAGCCAACATTTACCAATTAATTCATCAATAGTAAACGATTTTTCAACATTCACACTTGGCAAATATACACCTACACTCACACTGGAATCTGTATATACATTTTGGCTCTCGTTGTATTGACTTTTCACTTTCTCAAAAATCCTATTTAATCATAGTTTCATTCATTTCCTTGGTATAATCCTCCAATTTCATTCGTAACATTATTATGAGATAAGGATTTCGAACCAATGTTTCCGATGTTATTCTCGAGTATTACACTAGATCTATACGTGTGTTTATAAACTTTCACTCTTTGCAATCTATCCATCATTTCATTCATGAACTCATTCTTTCTAAATATCATTTGAAACGGTATCATTCAATGTGATGCACTCCCTCTTATCATTGAGAGGTGACTTACCCAATTCAGAATATACACACTATATAGAGGCTGAATTTATCGCTCCCAATATCACTCTCGCACAAACATTCTCTACTCTCATTAACTGACTAAATGCTCCTTTTGCTCCATTTCCAAACACGCTAATACCATAAACAATTTCGGAGGATACCAATGACTTTTGAAGCATATCAGTCACACAAAGATGAGCTCTCCATTTAGGTTTACTCACACATTTGATCTTATTTAAACTGCATATGTCGCCCAAAATTTAAACGTCGATCCATCAATTTTCTTGCATGTCAATTTCCCTATTAGTTACTCTGAAAATCACCACCGCACATTTTTATGGATTCACTCTTTAATTCAAAACTCTCAAATTCTCAATGCTCTTATTCACTCCGGTTTGCTCATTCTGTGCTTGATCAATGTGACGGCAATGTGTTTAGATTAAAGAGTGTGGGAGATATTTTACTTCCTTGTGGTAGCCCAGTATTCACAACACTCTTCAACCTATACTCACGGTCTTTCAAAACCATTTTCCTTACACTCATAAAATTTTTTACTAAGTAACTCATTTTCAGAGCAAATCTAATTTCCAATTAAAACAAGTTTTTCTATATACATTCAATTGCATTGTGGTTCTTACGAAATCCATAGGTTGCGAAATCCATAAGTCTTTCAACATTTCATACACCAATTTAACAAACACATTTAACATATACATACATATATTCCCTTATAGTTATTTTTTCCTTCGTTGGAATTTCTATCCCGTTTAGGGATAGGGACCACTCTGCATTCCATCCATTCTAGTAGTAGTTTTTAGTCATCCACACTATATTGAGCAACTTTAACAGATTCTGCTTTGCACGGTGCTCAACAGCTGAAGCAGCCTATATTTCACTCGCTTTGTTCCAATGGTGGATTTTGCATTATATAACACTTCCTCGAACTTATCCCAGTCAAAGTCTTTATACACTCTAATATCATACATTCCTGATCTATCAATACTTTCACTTTCATGTAAAGAGTATTCGCCTCGCACTCTATTTAACACACTCCATACACTCTTTGTTGTTGATCGATGTGTTATTTCTGACACATATTTTCTTTAGCCTTTTTCACTTTCGGATCGCTTTTTCCATTTACTCTTTCATATTTGTATTGAATTCACGCAGCGCAATTGGTTTTTTAACATACCAGCAGTCAATCTCTTTGTTCCACCATCCATTCACTCTAATCTCTTTCATATCGATGTTTTTCAAACATCTTGCATTTACCATTTCAATCTCACTAGTAAGTTGGCTCTCATTTAATCATTGTTCTCCAATAATCTCATTCATTTCTATTTCCAATTACCTTAATTCATAATTTCTTATCAATGAAGCTTAGTTTGATATATATTTATTATCACCCAATTTGATCATGTAGTGCTTCGAACGCAAATTTTCTTCCTCCAAATTCCGAGTGACTTGGTAAGCCAACTCAATGGATAATTATGCCTTATATTAAATTTAATTATTGAAAATACACTAGGTGCAAAAAAATCACACATTGCTCAGTTTTCCATAAAAATCAAATTTTTTTAATTCAAAATCTATTTCAATACCTATCTAGTTGTACTTGTACCACAAATAACTACTACAGATAGCCAAACTATATGGATAAATCATGTATATAGACTGAAATAAGGGGAAATAATTGTGCTTGTACCATGCCAACAAAATGATTTTCTGTCAAATGAATACAGCAGGCTTTCAGCAAATTCTAAAAATAATTCAACAAGATCAGTACAATAGCATTCCATAATATATCTCGATCAGAATTGTGATCATTCGCATATCGACGCTTAGCCTGAACGGTCTTCTATTAATTAAGCCTTCAGCCGGGGCAAAGAATTGAATGCTACACCAGAGGTAGCCGCACAAGTGGTTGCACTAATTTATGTGGTACTGCATCTAAATTTGAGCACCAAAGTAAAGTGGTACTGCATCTAAATTTGAGCCAATTCTCCGTTCGTCGAGTGTGGCAGAGATATATCAGAGAACTGAAGGCCAGACAGTGGTCAGACAGCGACAAGGATCTGGCTGACCTCGTGCTACAGAGTACAGCGTGATGACCGTAGTTCAACTGGGACGGCGGCTCCAAGAAGCTCGTGAAGTCGAAGTCAGTCGGTAGACAGTCACAAGTCAACTTCGAGAAGTTGACTTGGACAGAACAAGAATGGTAAAGAGATTAAAGAAGAGAATGCAGAGTGTGTTTATATGGCACCGATGGACGCGGAAGAGTATACAGATGGCAAGGAGAGCGATATGTACAATGTATTGAAGAGCGGATTTCATGGCGGTGGATCGTTCTGAGAAGGCATATCATTAGAAGCGAAGTCAGATCTTGTATTCATCACTCGAGCCAATACTGGCTGTCAATCAAGAGGAATATCTTTTTCCGGGTTTATTGGTGTAAATTTTCTGTTCAACATATGGGACGAGTTAAAAAGAAGGTTTCGAGCTACGGATGTTGCTCCAACGAGTCTCCAGGAGCTGCAACAGGTAATCGTAGAGGAATGGGAGGCAATACCTCAAAATTTGGTGAAAACTTTGGTGAAATCAATGCAGCATCGAATGGAAGCTGTCATTCAGGCCAGGGAAGGGAAAATTTCTTAACTGTTTTTTTCTGTTTCAATTCGACTTTACCCCTAATTTTCATGCTGATAAAATCACAAAGTGTACCAGATGTTTACTTCCAAAATAATATCTATAAATTCAAAAAAGGTACCACTGGAGGATAGGTATTACAATAGACTTTGAATCTACATTTAAAAAATTCACAAATATTGGGTTTTTATGTTATTTTTGAATTTTTGTGGAAAATTGAACAATGTGCAATTTTTCTGCACCCAAGTGTAGATTTTTAATTCAAAATTCATTACAAAAAAAAGTATTGAACAGGTTTTTGTTGAAATAGTGTCTAAAAGTATCAATTGCTCACATTAAGGTTGCAAAAAAATTATGTCTTGTGCAAATAAATCGCCTTTCTGTGAGCGCCGAAGGTTTTGGTCGGTTTAGTTGCTCGTCAGTGTATATTTTTAAAACTTCATTCAATCGTCATAAATATTAATTTAAAAACTAATTAGCGACTTTCCGCTTTAATATAAAATGTTTACAGATAAGCTATGAAACAGATGAGTGTTAAACATTTAATTATCATCATGTAGACTCATGGTGGGTTAAGTTTTCGATCGGTAGTTGTTGACACTTTGGCAGATGTGTTTTGAATCGCGTATAAGATCACTATCGTCAAATTTTAAATGGTTCACCTGTTTTCATATAGAGTGGTTGTTACTTTTTAATAATTAACTTTTACCATTATCAATAATTTACTATTCTCTTTTTGTTTCAGGCTGTGAAAAAAGTAATTAAATGTTTCTGCAACTGTACCGAATTAACTGAGGAGGACGTTAAAAATATATTATTAGCGGATGTACGGGGTGTTCTTCTAAATAAATTAGGAAATAAATTATTTCGTAAATTTGCCATGTTAGGCCACCGAGTGGATATTCCATATGCTATTGATATGTTGGAATGCTATGAAATTTGTGATAAAGTGATTGAAACGCCTGAATGCGGTTATGATTACTATGAACGAATACAGGAATTATGTCCTGATTATACTCTCGAATGTCAATTAAGAAGTTTAGTTGAAGATGACCAACCGATCGAATCGATTTTGAGTTGCCTGACTGATATTCAATTTGAATGCGTTCGAGAAATAGAAACCGATGTTGTGTATCGAAATTTTAGACTTCGGCTTCAAGATAAAATTAAAAAAGAATGATAATTGTATATTAATTATTGCTTATTTATTATATGTATTTTAATGAAAATATATTTTTCATATATTAAAAATATTTTTACTATTTTTTTTGCAAATAGAATTTGTGAAATATTTATGTGTGTTAAATTTATTTTTTACTATTATATATTGTTTTATTATTTGTTTTAGATTAGAATTTTTAAACAGATCCAACTAATAAAGTGGACTTGAAAGCTATCACCATAACAAACTGTGGAAGATTTTTGGCATTTAAATACAGATGGCACTGCGAATGATGTTATTTTCGTTTTTTACATGTTATTTACTTTTTACATATAAATTCCATCAGTGGCTATTTACGTTTATGCACACAAAACTTCATATTATATAGCCATAGTGTAGATTCTACTCTCGTTACTAGCACTATTATTGAAAAATCATTAAAAGTTGTTTCGATTAATTATGGAATTGGTATTGTCCAAGAAAAATCAGACATAACTATCCCTTTGAACTACTATTATTCAAATGGAACTACATGTATATATTTTGCACATTAACATATTCCTTTGGGCTCTGAATGTGTACGATAGCGCTTGTGTTGACGATTTTTGTATTTCATCAACTCAGAATGGAAAATGCGGGATACAAATAACTACTCTATTTGTTACAATACAAATTACTGTTATCGCACAAGTAAATTCCTTTCAAATTGCTCGACCAATCAGCCTAATTACATTAAAATCACCAACGTTCGACAGAACATTTAACATGTTTAAACTTCAGTTTGCCGGTTGTAGCTTAATGGTTAAGAAAGAGAGTTTCTCATCACGCTGCGGTCTCGAGTTCGATTCCCGCCGCTGACCAAAAAATGGACATGCTACCGGATGACATAAAAACACGTTCGCTCTGTACCAAGTACATCATTTATACCTCATCAAACTTTTGGTCTCTACCAATGGTTCGGGTTTAACTATTATTTAATAACGCCTTAATGGTTACTAAAACATTACTTTTTATGTCATGTTATGTACATATGTCGAAGATAATAATTCTTTTAACCCCTTAGTGTTGATTACCGATGAATTGTTGGTTTCTTCTTTTTATCAACATTTATGATTTAACCGCCCAGTTAGTTCGAATCCCGATAGGGGCAGGATGGTAAAGAGATTTTTCACCATACGATTACGATCGGTGGGGAAACTGAACACATCTATGACCCTCTGTTGGAGTGCAGAATTCATGGGCCAACCCATCATCTATGTCAGTACTATGTGCAGTGCAATGTGCAGATGGTTCTACGTAAATCGGACCTATAGCCGTACGGCTGTAATGGCGTAAGGTAAGGACGTAAATAAGCGAACCGCAAAAGAGTTAAAAGTGCCTCGAGCCCCGAAACAGATTGTAGAGATACAAACAAACATGTGTAATTACCACAATAATTTGAGTTTATTTTATGCAATGTTCGAAAGTGCTGCAGTGGATAACCAAGAATACTTATCACGAGTTAATACGTGATCGAAAGCCAATCTCGATTGTTGATTGTTATCGAACTCGTTTGACGTGAAAAAATGAATTTTGCGGGAACATTATATATATATATATATATATATATATATATATATATATATATATATATATATATATATATATATATATATATATATAATATATATATATATATATATATATATATATATATATATATATATATATATATATATATATATATATATATATATATATACATATATATTATATATATATATATATATATATATATATATATATATATATATATATATATATATATATGTATATATATAATTAAATACTTTGCTCACTACATGATAATTGGCGGACGACGAGATTATGGAATGGAAATAATAAAACGTGATGTTTTGAAACAAAATCGACATATCTCGAGAAAATGATGGTAAATTAGACGTAAGCGGGCAAAAACACAATCGCCCATGTTTTAAAAACTGCCGGAAAAAAGAAAAGTAGCGGCCAAGGAGGAACGCCAATGTATTTGCAGATCGGCTAATGAGAACATAAAGAAAAAACAGCAAAATTTCAAACGGTTAATGGAATGTATTCTTAAAGACTCCACTGGAAGAGATGCGTGGTATTTTTGGACGGTATCATCGTTATGGTGAAGGATTTCAATTAACATCTGCAAAACAAGGTGGAAGTTCGCTTGAACCTGATTTAGCTGTCGTCCTCGTTGGCAGGTAAAATAAGCGTGCTTGCTCTATCATTCAGGGGTCTCGGGTTTGATTCTTGATGGTGACCAAAAAATCATGATTGGGTGTTTTAATATATAAGTTTGTGTGTGAATGTGGGTTGAATCGTGGGATGTGGCCTTCGTGGCATTGAGTGTTTGAATACATGAATACTTACCGTTCTATCTTGTTTTTTTTTTTTTTTAGGAAATAACGACAAGTGAAGTTTATTCCAAGTAGAAGCTGGGGATGTCAAAAAAGGTGGATAGGCAAACCCTCACAGGACGAACAAGAGGTTTAAATCATGAGAAGATCACGAGAATAGAAGGCAGTGTGACTAACCACGATGACACTTATTAGAATTAAAACAATGTTCAAAATTATGGGACAGATCAAGCGTTACTCTGTAACCAGATGTTTAGAACCACAAATAAAAAAAAATAACGAACTCATTGAGTGTAGCGTAAGTTACAACGAATGAAGAGGAATGAACGGTTGACGAAATGTAAACATGTAAACGCACATCTTATTGGAGAATGACGAGAATGACACGTGGAATGTAAAAAGGTTGTGTTTTACTTCCAAGCAGTCGATGATCGAATGTGTTAACTTCGCTTAGATTAAACAACCTGTATACTGCTGATGTAAGACAATCCAAGATAAAGACTCATTTTATAATAATTTGGATATTCTGATAGGCCCCATACATGAGCACGATGTTAGATTGGTTACTTTAATGCTAGAGCTGGT